>JADMNL010000024.1:288750000-289381562 GCA_016271365.2 Neoceratodus forsteri | reverse complement strand
TTGCTTTATTTACATATTAAAAGAAAACATTTTAAACATGAAACAGCAATTTACTAGCATATGTATACACATCCTATCTATGTTTTGCTTCCATTCATTAAGCTTTTTGCACAGAATATTTGGATTGGTTGAACTTTTTAACTGCTTGGAATGTTGCATCCAAAGCAATAGCAACATCAGCAGTTTGAACATCAATCTGCATTCCAATAGCAGTTCAAGGTCAACTATTATATGTATTTACTTTACATTGTAATGAAAATAAGAACTCAAAATGTCATTCCTAGTCAAACAATTTTTTTTTTTTTTTTTTTTTAATATTGAGGTTCAGATAAATATTTGAGGGTTACTATTATCATCATCATAGACCATGAGGCCTTAAAATAGACACCTAACCCTCATTATCATCATTTATTTATTTATTTATTAGTTTAACCAGAAGTAGCACACTAAGCTGAAAGCTTTTTTACAGGTATTATCTCCTTCCTAACCAAGGACCCAAGACTTCATAATCATGGAAGGAAAATTCCTTCTGACTAAATACAGATAATTTTAACATAGGAAGAATACTTAATTTTTATTTTATTTTTATATGTTAATTAATTAAAAATTACCTTGATACTTTTAAGGTTCATTTATTCCTACTTGGATTTGATCATACAGTAGAAGCCAGATTTTCTCATACCTTTTGTAATTGTCTTGGTTCATATAATTTACTGTTTCTAATCTCATTATATCCAACAGAAAATTCAACCAGTTATTAAAGACAGGTGGATCAGCATATTTTTCACTTTATTAAGATGCATTTCCATGCCACTATCATAGCAATTATGACAAAAATTTGCTGAGGGCTTTCCAGATACAGAAGGTGTTCTGAAAAAGATAACATCGCCAGCACTTGGTCTTTTTGTAAAGTTATTTTCAGCACTTTTCCTATTAATTTTACCAAAAGTTGGTTAAAACTGGACATTCATATATCATGTGTATCAATGTTCCAAAAGTGTGAGCGCATCTAGGGCACATGGCAGAAATTGTGTTATTTAATTTATGTAATCTATATGGAGTAAAGTAAGTTCTATGAAGTGTATTTAGATGAATTTGTTGTAATTTACTTGATTTTACATTATTAATTGGAATTGAAAAAATATCACTCCATAGTTCTTCAGTAATTTCTAATCCAAAATCTTTTGACCATTTTGCCTTTAGTTTCTGCATTCAACAGATGCTAGATTATTTATACCGGCATACATTTTTGTAGTTCATTTTTAGTTCACACTCTCTTCTAAAATATCCCCAAAAAATAGTACTTTCCAGAATGAGGTCCCTATTATTTTTAGTAGTTTAGTTTTTTATTTGTAAATATTGATAAAAACTAAAGCTAGGCAAATCAAACTGTTATTGTAAAGAGGTAAAATACTGTATTATCCCATTATTAAAGATTTGACCAAGTTTAGTAATCGCCTTCTGTGATCATAGTTCAAATTGAGCATTATTAATAGTTGGAAAACAATTAATAATTATTAGCTATGGGAGTATATTTAGTAATTGGTATCTTTATTGTCATTATCTTATGTAATTGCTGCCAGCAAAGAATAGTAGAATCAGTTATAGGATTTATTTTCTGTGAGGTTTTACTTTCATAATAACCTGAAAATGAAAGTTGTATAATTGCTTGATAGCTTTTATTCATTTTATTTATTTATTTACTGTATAATCGGAATTACAATCCTTTGAGTCATATATTCTTTTGCAAAGGCTCCACATCATTTACAGGGGGTGGAGGGAGAAACAAAGTACAAGGAAGACAGATGGAACAAGCAATTATATACAGGTTTCAGTACAGACAGTATTTATACAATGGCTCCACGGTGGTTACAGGGGGTGGAGAGACACAAGACAATATAAAGCATTAAAAGAAACAACATTTTTTTGTATACACTTTGATTCTTACAGGTTACAGAATTGACATGGCAGTTGTGAGGCATTTTAAAAGCTTTTGGGAGGCATACATGTGAGCCTAAGACAGAGCTAATGTGAAGGGTGGTTCGTAGGGTCTAGGAAGTCCCTATAGCTATGCATTTCTTGTTCCATTTTTGTTGACAAATACTGATTTTCCTCTCCCTTTAACCAGTACCAAATTTCAGATACTTGCGCTGCTAAATAATATTTCCTAAAATCAGGAAGTGTAAGTCCCCCTTTCTCCATTGGCAATAATAATTTTTTATATGCAATTATATGCTTTTTTTTTATTCCATATAAAATTTAGAGTAATTTTTTTAAGAATCAAAAAATACATTAGGGATTATGATCGGAATTGCCCTAAATAAATATAATAATTTAGGTAAGATTTTTGTTTTAATTACATTTATTCTTCCAATTAATGGGCAGATGAGTCCAACCATCTAAATCATTCTTAAGTTCTTTAAGAAGTGGCTCGAAATTAGCCTTGTATAGCTGATCATATTGTTTTGTGAGAACAATCCCTAAATATTTAATAGTATCAACTTGTCCACAAATGCAATTTGTTGGTCTTTGAAGATTATAATTATAATTTATCCTTAAAATAAGGGATTTTTGCCATTTAATTTTATATCCTGATGCCTTCCCATAGCAGCTTGAGAGTTTAATAAACTGCATTAAAGAGACAAAAGGATTAGAAAAAACAGAAGTGCATCATCTGCATAAAGGCTTATTTTTGTCCAGCACCATTAATTTTTATTCCTAATATCTTATCCTTTTGTCTAATGGCTATTGCCAAGGGCTCCATTACAAGGAAAAATAAAAGGGGTTAGAGGAGGCCTAGTCAAACACTTGTAAGTGTATATATATTGCAGATTTATAGGAAATGTCCCCTCAAGTTAAGCAAGGAAAACTGAAACACATAGGGCTACAAAAGGTAACTCTGGATGCAAGGCAACTTGTGTCAGAAAAAAGGTGCAAGTAGCACTTGCATCCTCAGCTGTATCATGGTGGGATCCACAAAGGCAGCCTGCAACATGCTGCAGGCTGCCTGTGCTCAAGTGGTCTAATGCACCTAAAACCCCCTTGCAACATGGTGTAAGGGGGTTTATGGCAACAGTTGCAGTCTCTTCACTAAGGGTGGCTGCTACATCCCACATCAGGATTCAGAAACAACATCTGTCAAAGCTCACTTATGCTAGCTATGAGGTGGCATAAGTGGTCTTTGCCATCCACAAGAGGTTGCTGCTGTGCCCCAGTACTGCAGTCCCTATGGACTACAGCCCCCCAACAGACCCAGTTCCCACTTATGGCAGCCACTGTTCCTAGATGGGTGTCTGGAACACCCCAATATGCCCAGACACCCACACATGTCAAGAGCCCCCCAAATGCCCACTGCCCCAACATGTCATGAGCAATATCCCTCCCTCCATGGCAGGTCCAGTATGGTCCTGGTAGTCTAGAGGCCCCACCCCCTTCCAGCAGTGCCAGTATGCCCCACTCCCCCCTACTGACACCCAGCCAGTGACTGGCACAGCCCACCTCTCACCACCATGGCCAGCTGCTGACTGAGATTTACTGGGATCACATACAGTAACCATACATGCTATCTGAATGACAGCCACTGTCATACACAGAGCAAGTATGATTACTGTACACTCTCCCAGCAAAGCTCAGTCAGTGGCTGACTGTGGTAGTGAGAGGTGGGCTGTGCCAGTCTTCAACTGGCCCACAGGGTGTGTGTGGGGGGGCTGACACCACTGGGAGGGGGGGACCACTGGGCCACCAGGGCAGTTAAGGGTGTTTTGGGAGAAGTACTCATGTCAAGGGTGATCAAGACTGGGGCCCACACCGTATGGGGATTGGGTCAGGCATGGGGATACCACAGCTCCTGTCAGCTGATGCTTCTGCTGCCTACCCCATCCTGCAGCTTGCAGCATACCTGGAAGCTGTGCTGTACCTTGCACAGCTACCGCAAGCCACAGGATGCAGGCTCCTGGACCCTGCTCATTTCTGTATCATGTGCAGGGTCCAGGATGCAGGGGCCATTGCTGCAAGCTGCCATTTTTGCAGCCTGTGGCAAACATTTGTCAATTCATCCTATTGTATTTTGAAATTGTTTTGAAGTATGCACGTGAAAGCTTCTGCAAATGCAGAAGGCACAGTTTTGTAAATATAGACTCTAATAGTATATTACTTGGATCCAATTCTCAGTCACACCTGAGAGTTACAGAAGGGGCCCATATGGTATGTTTGTGGTGTTCCCTCATTTGCAGACTCTCATGATATGCTGAAAGGGGGTCACAAGCCCCTCCAGCATGTCCATAATTCAGTTTGGGGGCATGAATAGGATGGTGTGTGTTCAGTTTCTCAAAGTATGTTGACTCTTACAATCATGATCCCACCTTTAGTGATAAACTCAAATTGTAGTATAGAACTGTTACAAGCATGCAGCAGGGGTGTGGGGGGGTCACTAAAGTGGGACCAGAACATCAAGAGCTAGTAGGAGATGTAGATCACTGTGAATAACAAACAACACTTACTTAAACTTGGGGGGGGGGGGGGGCTGTCACTAGAGATTTTACTCAACCTGAGGTTAAGGAGAGCACTTTTGAGCCACCAGATTTATAAGGATGAACACCATGAGGAGGCAACTGGTTTATCCTCTAAGTGGACCTTAAGGTAGTGCTCAGGTAGGTAAGTAATATTTAGGCAGTAGCACCTGTGTCTGTTGCTGACAGTAATCAAGTGTTAGTATCTGCAGACCCTTTTTTATGCACTTAGATGCAGATACCACATTTGCATTTTGACATAGTTGCATGGTAACTCCTCCCCCAGTGACCATTCAGGTCTTGGATCCAACCACTGTAGGTCTAGTAGCAGCAGGGTGCAGACGTGTGCCTTCATGGCTAACAAGTGAAAATTGAGTACAGTAACAAATAATTGATGAAGATTATGAACAGTTCAACTGTTTTTTTTTTTACACAATATAATGTCAGTAAGGTGACTTATCTAGATAGCTGTTACTATGGGACCTCTGTTGCTATCAAAGTCCAGCATAAAACTCTCAACACTGACTTTTAAGTTGTGATTTAAATTTAATTCACTGTAGTATATGTGTTTTCAAAGATCATTGCTGAAAGATAAATTAATCACTCCTAGCAGAACCATGCCTACCAATCCACCTCATAGGAATATACTCTGCTAGATGTAGGCCATCTTGTGCAGCCTCCTACCCTACCAGTACCACTAGTGGAGTCAACATGCACCAATGACTGAAGCCACTCTGAGATAGAAGCTAATAGAGGCACTAATAATGTGCCTGCAATTGTTCCCCATGGTAAAGAATAAAGGTGAAAGAAGCTTATAAGATAAATGATTCTCTGCCCAAAAGTGGAAAAACAATTCATTAAAATAGCTAATTGTGTGTTGTCTGTTCTCATACTGTAGTAACATATTTGTTCCAATATTTCTTTTAAGTTAGAGGGAATATATGACTACAGAAAACCCAGCAGATTTGTTTTATTCACTATAACTTGGATTACTGTATTTTATGTTTGCCAAACCAATGATCTTAAAAGCATCAATTTTTATATTTTCACAGTGAACTGCAGCCATGAGCTCAGACGCAGAGATGGCAGTATTTGGGCCAGCAGCCCCCTTTCTCCGAAAATCAGAGAAAGAAAGGATTGAAGCACAGAATCGCTCATTTGATGCAAAATCAGCCACTTTTGTAGTAGATGACAAATTAGCCTATGTTAAAGGTACTATTCAAAGCAAGGAAGGTGGCAAAGCAACTGTTAAAACAGAAGATGGAAGAGTAAGTGTATAACTTTACCTAGGCATAATTCTAAATGTTGAAACAATACAAACTTGTGGATCTTCAAAACTGTTTTCCTTTCTGTTTAAAGACTGTGACAGTGAAGGAGGACCAAGTCTTTCCAATGAACCCTCCCAAGTTTGATAAAATTGAAGACATGGCTATGATGACTCACCTGCATGAGCCAGCTGTGCTGTATAACCTCAAAGAGCGTTATGCAGCCTGGATGATCTATGTGAGTGAACTTAGGTCCCTTATTTAAAATTTTATTTAAAAAAAATCTTGTTTTTAACTACTGATTTATTTCTGTTTCAGACATACTCTGGCCTTTTCTGTGTCACTGTTAACCCATATAAGTGGTTGCCAGTGTACAACCCGGAGGTGGTTGCCGGCTACAGAGGAAAGAAGCGTCAGGAAGCACCACCACACATCTTCTCCATTTCTGACAATGCATATCAGTTCATGTTAACTGGTAATTAACTTGACAATATCAAGAAATGTACATTTTTTACAATTTATTTTTAAGTAATAATGCATCAATAATGTTGCCCATGAATATGTCTAAGACATTCCAGAAATTAAATTCAAGATATAGACAGAACACTAGAGGAAATATTAACATACTACTGCCACATTGTGACAACAGAATACATTTAAGTTCCATATTGATCTGTATTGTCTGCCACAGTTCAGTCACAGCATCTCCTTTTATTCCATGCCTGAAATGCCAAAGAAGGAAATAGTTGTTTAGACTGAAATTAATTTCCTTCCTGCTTTCTCTTGGGCAAATCCCACCTCTCAGTTAATATCACATTCCAAAAATGTTATTTAAAGCATAGATGAAACAGCAGAGGAAATACTAGCATAGTAACATTGAATTATGATGACAGAATGTGCTTAAGATTCATATTGTCTGCCACAGATCAATTACAGCTTCTCCTTTTGTTCCATGCATGATATGCTAAAGAATGAATGTACATAGATACATACATAGACAGTGTCGGCAGATAAGGGCCTATGGCCCACCCAGTCTGCCCATTTGAGCTTGTAAGTTCAGTTTGTTTTCCTAGAAGTCTGTTTCCCCTTACCCCTGACCTCTAGAATTCCTTTATGTCTATCCCATGCATTCTTAAATCCCGTGATTGTTTCAGCCCCCACCACTTCCTCTGGCAGGGTGTTCCACTTGTCCACCACCTGTTCTGTGAAGAAATTCTTTCTCATGTTTCCTCTGAATCATCCTCCTCCAACTTCATCCCATGGCCTCTAGTCCTGGAACATCTTTTTCGCTTAAAAATAGTGTTTTCGTGCACCCTGTTCCTCCCTGTAAGATACTTGTATGTCTCTATCATATCCTCTCTCTCCCTCCTCTCCTCCAGGGAGTACATGTTCAGTTCCTTCAACCTGTCTTCATAGGACTTGTGATGCAATCCATGCACCATCTTTGTTGCCCTCCTCTGAACCTTCTCTACCCTGTCTATGTCCTTATGTAGGTATGGTCTCCAGAACTGTACACTGTACTCCAGGTGGGGCCTCACTAGTGTCTTGTATAGCGGAATTATGACCTCCTTTCCTGCTGGTGATGCCCTGCCTATACATCCCAGCATCCTATTTGCTTTACCTGCTGCCTTGTCACACTGTTTCCACCTTGAGGTCATCAGAGATGACAACCCCAAGATCCCTTTCCTGCTTGGTGCATGCTATATCCTCACCCCCAACTGATATATTGTGCCAGGGTTTTTGTGACCCATATGCATTATCTTGCACTTCTTTGCATTGAATTTCAACTGCCAAACCTCTGACCATTCTTCAAGTTTCTGCAGGTCGCTTCTCATTCTGTCTACACCCTCTGGTGTGTCTACTCTGTTACAGAGCTTTGTGTCATCAGCGAACAGTGAAATTCTGCCTTCTAGGTCCTGCACAAAGTCACTGATGAAGATGTTGAATAGGACCGGTCCCAGCACTGATCCCTGTGGTACCCTACTGGTCACTCTTCCCTCTGTGGAGTGACAGCCATTTACCACCACCCTCTGTGTCCTGCCACCCAGCCAATTACCTACCCACCACACTACTGTCCTGCCCACACCCATATTCCCCAGTTTGTGTAATAGTCTTCTATGTGGCACAGTGTCAAAGGCCTTGCTGAAGTCCAGATAGGCCATGTCCACTGCCCTCCCCTGATCCACCTCCCTAGTCACCAAGTCAAAAAATTCAACGAGGTTGGTCTAACATGACCTCTCCCTGGTGAAACCATGCTGCCTTGGGTCCTGTAGTCCATTGACAACCAGATGTTCCACCAATCTCTCCTTCAGTAGTGCTTCCATGATCTTCCCCACTACCGAGGTGAGGCTGACTGGTCTGTAGTTCCCTGCTTCCTCTTTGTTCCCACTTTTGTATAAGGGGACTACATCTGCTGTCCTCCAGTCTTTGGGTACCTCCCCTGTTTCCAGTGATTGGCTAAACAGGATAGCCAGAGGTTCAGCCACCACCTCTCTTAGTTCTTTAAGCACCCCATCTGGCCCCATTGCTTTATCAACTCTTATTACTTCCAGTTCCTTCAGGACCCTTTCTCGTGTAAAGGGACTTGTGTCCATTTCTGCACCATTCTCACCCCTTGTACTCCCTTCAGACCCATTACCCCCCTCTTCCTCAGTAAAGACTGAGCAGAAATACCTGTTCAATATGTCAGCTTTACTGTTGCCATCCTCCACACGGCTCCCATCCTCCCCCTTCAGTCTCACTATCCCTCCCTTTGTCTTTCTTTTTTCACTTATGTACCTGTAAAAGGTTTTGTCCCCTTTACCCACTGATTTTGCAATGTGTTCTTCTGTCTGAGCTTTGGCTTCCCTTACTGACCTCCCTACCTCCCTTTGCTTCTCCTGGTACTTCTCCCTATCCCCTTCTGCCTGTGTCTTTTTGTATTGCCTGAATGCAATCTTTTTGGCTTTCACTTTCTTTGCTACCTCTTTGGAAAACCATAATGGTCTCCTCTTCCTTTTCCTCTTGCTAACCTGCTTAATGCATAATTCTGTAGTTCTTGTAATCCCCATTTTAAATACTGCCCACTGTTCCTCAACCCCTGATTCCTGTCCCATTCCCCTTAATGCCTCTTTCAAGTATCTCCCCATTTTCCCAAAGTCTGCCCCCCTAAAATCCAGGATACGTGTTTTTGTGTGGTTTGGTTCTGCTCTTTCTGTGATTTCAAACCACAATGACTGGTGGTCACTGTTACCCAGGTGCTTCCCCACTGTTACCCCCATCACACTGTCACTGTTTGTGAGCACAAGGTCCAGTATTGCCTTCTGCCGAGTTGGTTCCATGACCAGTAGCTTGAGGAAGGCACCCTGAAGGGAGTCCAGGATAAATCTGCTCCTAGTTGATGCTGCTGCTGGGATGCTCCAGTCCAAGTCTGGAATATTGAAGTCTCCAACCAGTACTACCTCACCCTTGTCTGCCATCCTTTGGATGGCTAGCATCAGCTCCCTATCTGTTTCTTCCTCCTGGGCTGGTGGTCTATAGACCACACCTGTGCGAATGGCTGTTCCCATTTTCCTTTCCAGCTTAACCCACAGTATCTCTCCCCCATTTTGTTCCTCCTGGATCTCTGTGGCCCTATGTCATTTTTCACATACAGTGCCACTCCTCCTCCCTTCCTGCCTGCTCTGTCTCTTCTGAATATGTTGTAGCCAGGTATGGCCATCTCCCAGTCATGGTTATCATTATACCAGGTTTCAGTGATGGCCACAATGTCCAGGTCTGACTGTACCATGACAGCCTCCAGATCTTCCATCTTGTTGCTAAGGCTCCTGGCATTTGCACACATGGCTTTCCATGATTTGACCTCCCTGGACTGCTTCACTGTTCTACTCTAGCCCCTTCCTTGGTTGTCATTTATCCCTGGCTCTCCTTGCTGTCTGCCCTTCTGCTGAATTTTGCCCCTTTTCTGCTTATCCACCTCTTGGGCGCTAATCTCTATCTTTTGCACACTGCTTTGCAGAGATAGCCACTCCTCTGGTTCACTGGTTCCACTGCTAGCTGTGGGGGGTGAGCAAGTAGGTACCCTCCTTGCTGGCCTGCCACCCCCCTTTGCTAGTTTAAATGCTTGTCAATGTAGCATTTAAACTTATCATTGAGTGCTTGGATTCCCCTCCAGGATGGATGCAGGCCGTCAGGCTTGAACAAACCTCCATCTCTCCAGGTGGGTCCCCAGTCACCAATGAATCCAAACCCTTCCTCACAGCACCAGTTCTTCAACCATGAGTTAAAGTTCCTGGTGCATGCACTCCTATGCTCTCCCTTGCCTCTCACAGGTAGTACTTCTGAGAAAGTGACAGAAGTAGCTACTTGCTTGAGACCCTCCCAGTTTCCTAAACTCTTCCTGAACTTCCTTGGCTCCCATTTGCCAGGTCATTAGTACATAGGTGGATAATGACATCCAGCTCACCCTCCCGTCTTGCCTTCCCAGTGATCCCCAGGATCTTCCTTCCATCCCTCCATGCCGTGGCACCTGGTAGGCACCTCACCTCCCTGTCCTCCCCCTCCTGTGTTCCTAGCTGGATCCCTCTTACGATGGAGTCCCCCACCAGGATTCACTCCCTCCTCCCTGTTAAAGGAAAGGTTGTCTTGCTAGAGTATATTTAGTAGTAGTAAATAATTTATTGATCAGCTATTAACTATTTCACATAAAATCACATTCAAGCAAACAATCCAAAACACAGATTACCATACAATAGTAAATAAGCCTAGTAGAAAGGGACAAAGCCCTCATTTAAAAAATATATCTTGTAAAAAAGGAGTATATACAGTATTAAGATAACAAATCCTGAGAGACATCATAATTAGGGTATGCTTTTAATAGTTATTGAGCAGAAATGCAGTGCTCAAGTTCTGAAACAATTTTTTTCCCAGGCAAATTCTTCCATTCCCTCATCCTACCTATTGTTGTTAAATAAAGTGCAAGATCAGTGAGAATTTTCTCATTCTCAGAATTAAATAAAATGTCAAGCAAATATATATCCGGAATGCCCCATATTGTTGCTAGAGTATATTGAATCCAGTGGGCTATAAGACCCCTAGTAGCCTGGATTTATGGGGTGGGGGCAATCATGCCTGATGAATCTGATTGATTTCTTCAGCTGGATGACCAACGAAGCTGATGTGAGGAAGTACTACCTCAGTGAAAGAGATGTACTGTATTTGCCTAGAATAGACTGCAAGTGGAGTGGTGGAGGTCAAAACAGTAGGGGGCTTCAAGATTGTCTGGATTAATCATAGGTAAATATTATTAAATAGGCAGGAAGGAGGGAGGATCACCAGAGACTGATTATGGTCAGCAGAGACAGATTATGAAGAGCCACCCAGGCTAATTGTGTAGACCAAGCAGTCCTTTTCTGCCAACACATTCTATGTTTCTATGTCACGTAATTTGAAATTCCCCATGAGCACCATAAGTTCCATAGTTGGCACCCTTTAAACATAATTTAACAATTCACAGTCATGCTTTGTTGTATAACCTGATGGTCTATGACATACTGCACTCCCAGATTTGTGTTTTTAGGATCCTAATTCCATCCTCTGGCATTTTCCATGGCTCCCATGCTGCCTCTGATCTCATCCCTCTTTCTTAATTTCATACACACAAAGCATCCTATCATTCCCTTTGATTCCCACAGACCTACTGTAGAGAATTTACCCCTCCACCTTTGTGTCCCAGGTTATACTCTCCATTCACAAGTCTTGGTAAGTCTCATTGCATTATAACCTGCCTCAAGAAGTTCTTTCTCTGATCATCTATCATATTAGTTGTGCTTCACCAGTTACCTTCATGCAGCAAAAATGATGCCACTAGCCTTCTTGCTTTGGTCTACATAGATCTGACCCTTATAAGTATGCCCCTATGCCTGACTAGGCCATGGGTGTTCTTCTATACCTTTCCCATACCCACCATTTATTAGTTTAAAGATTCCCCACTCCTTTATACTGCTCCCTCCTAGTTTCAAGTGCTCCCAATCTCAATCCTCCCTCAAAACTGCACTTTTCTCTTACTTCTGTTTACTAGATACCTGTGACTGCACCTAACAACACCTATCACTCTGTTCCAGGTTTTTAATGTCTAGATATATTGGTGTTCTGAACTACATGTGTATTCACCTGGCTAGTCTTACCTGTCCATTTTCATCCCTGTGTGGATGGTCTCTGCTGTTTGTATAATTTCCTTACATTCCCTGCATACATATGTTGTAATTTATAAATAACTGTATGTATCCTACCTGACTCTGTTTTTATGACAGTATCCTGTACAGGAGTATGACAAAATGCTGAAAGCTGGAATCCCAACATTCAGGATCCTGAGTTTGTCTGCCTGACACACACCTGCCTGACAGACAGATGCTGGTGTCAGCAGGGGTGAAGTAGCGGATGTGATGAACTGCTACCCTACCTCTAGCCATGAAACCACAAGAAGGGGAAAAATCCAGTGGTTGGCCAAGCTGCTCTCATGTTGTGGAAGACTAAGCCACTAGCAGCTTGGCCAATAGTGTGATCAGACCCAGGTTCAGTTCCCAGGTCTCCACTTTTGCATGGCACTCTTTTGCCCCTCCCCCGTAAACTGTGTAAACTTACTCTGAGATCTGTTCCCCCTTGGAGATGGTTATTTTAGTTATGGGGTAGGGGCTTCCCCCATATTGCACCAACCCCTTGTCAGTGTTCAAGCAGTCAGTCTCCTAAACTTGGGCTTATGGAGTTCACGAGACTGACTGTTGGGATTCTGTAGTAGATCCTCCTGTAATATTTAGCTCAGTCTGTCCATAGACTTACTCTGTATCAATACTGTATGTTATAATCTGACATTGAGTAGAAACTTCTAGTAAACAGTGTATGCATTCTAACTGCTATATTGTGTTAAAATATCTTTTAATAAATAAAATAAGTTTTTGATGTTATTTGTTTCTTTAACAGATCGTGAAAATCAGTCAATCCTAATCACGTAAGCATGGACTTTTCAACTTGGGAAATACAGTTTCTCATTTATATTAAAGTTGTACTGATATGTTTCATGATTAGTTTTCAATAATTTAATTTATTTTTTACACATAGTGGAGAATCTGGTGCTGGGAAGACTGTAAACACAAAACGTGTCATCCAGTATTTTGCAACTATTGCAGCACTGGGTGAAAAGAAGAAAGAGACCGAGGGTAAGATGCAGGTAAGATTATATAATTATTACTGGCATTACAAAATTGGCACATTTCTTTTATTTGTAACATTGTAATCATGAGTCACTTTTTATTAATTATTTAATTTTTATTTTATACTTAATTTATTTCCAAAAATGTTACAAAGAAGAGCATCCTTAGCTGGTAGCAGTTTGTTTCCAGATGTGTCCCTGGGGAGGGGAGAGGAACAGTACATTACAAGCAATACAATTACAGCGCATCAAGAGAGTACAAATGAACATGACATCAATGAAATACTGTGAACTAAATTACAGTGCAGGTGCACAAATCAATATAATAATAAAAGGTCAAATATAATATATGCAAATGTGTACTGATCAAAGTAGACAACAGCAATAATACATGGCATGTGCAAAACTAAATATTAGTCAGTACAGAGAAATTTGTAATATGATATGATTGTTAATAATACAGCACAAAAGTTGCAGGGGGTCAAGTATGAATTATTATCATTTATAAATTATTGTTTACCTGGGAATATAGATACTGAACAGCAATTTGAATCAACAAAAAAGCTATTTAACTGAAATAGATATTGATTTTGACATTTTTATTTTACAGGGAACCCTAGAAGATCAAATAATCCAGGCTAATCCACTGTTGGAAGCATTTGGTAATGCCAAGACTGTTAGGAATGACAATTCATCCCGCTTTGTAAGTTTATGAATTAGGTGTTCTTGGATTGAAAACAGGTTTCAATTTGTTATTAGCTACTGTTTGACATTGGCAATTCATAATGACTGAGAATAAAATGATAAGAACTACAGTAAGTGGGATCTAAACCCAATCCCCCAAAATTGATTTAGTCTCCAAATCCAAATTACCAATTGTGTGGTCCCACAGTAAAGAACATCTCAGTGACAAAGGCTATTTTTACTTCAAGCCCCTAAATTAGTGAATGAAATCCCCATTAGACACGAAACCTTAAAATTATATTTTGACTTTTAATGTATTCTTTTTGTAATTGTTTCAAAAGTTTGGTGGATAACAATGCTAAGAACTGTTCCTTTTCTGTAGCATTATTAGATTTATTCCTTTCAAGATAGTGCTATACTGTGCTTCTTTTATTATTTTGCACTTGTTTAATGTGTATTAGAAAATGGGTAAAGGTCTTGGAGGCTTATGATTGGCTGAGGCACTTTTCTAGCTGAGCATCTATCAGACAACAGATGCCCAGCTATTAAAAGTACCAGCCCAGCCAGACCCATTGCCAGAATCCTGGTGCCTACCCTAGTCTCTAATTGGCTACAGCCCCCTCATTTCGAATTCAAATACCTGCCATTTTTTTCCTCTCTTACCAGGCAAGAAATGATAGTTGCTGACAGGATGACTCATAAACTAAAAAAGATGAAATCCAGTGCAAAGAAACATCATCATTTTACAAAAAAACTGCTTCTCCAACTCAAAATAAAATTCAAACCAAACTGCCCTTTGTTTCCGCTTGGTAAGTGGAGAAATGACCGGGGAAGTCCCCCCCCCCAACACAAGAGAAATCACGGCTGCCACAACCACATCAACCAACCCATCAATTAAAAAAATCTTCTTAAAAGAACATGTTTTGACACCTTCATACAGTCAACTAGTCACATAGTTAATTTGCGACTCCCGCTCCTTAAAAGACAGCCATAGCAGTACTCGAATCAACCCAGCACAGACTCTGCATATTTGGGAACCAAAGTAAAGAAACTCCCATTTCTGCTCTTCAGTCCATGTTCCTTTCAGTATTGGTACTGACAATTTCCTTATACCCCCTCTGGCAACACAAGAGTCTCTACAACATTAGACTGCCTATTCTTTTGTTATTTTTTCCAATACCACAAAAACTCTCACCTGCATGTTAAGAAAAGAAATGCCTGCCCAACCATGGTCATGCTCCCAACCACACACATGTTGAATAAATGTATTTACATGGTGGTTAAAGTGTGTGGCCCAATACTGAAATGTCTCACAGCTCAGCTTTTTCCCTCCTAGCTATAGTGTGAATGAAGGGAGGTGTTTATTTCCCATTGTGGAGCAAGCACACAGTTTTATTTAAACTGTATTGCCCAAAGTGAGCCTGCAGCTTCTCTTGATTAAATGTACTCCCACGAGTGGGGCATCTTTCAGAGCAGCATCTTTTTTTTCTTTATCCCTTGTTTTGACAGGCACCCCCTCCATTGTGCAGCTTATAATAAAAATGTTATATTGTCACTGCTCACTTCCCTTTTGGGCTTAAAAAGCTCTGAATCTGTGCTGCTGTAGGGGCAGGATGTTATAACTGCATTCAGCCACTAAAACTACAGACTCTCCAGCAGGACAGTCCAGGTGGAGGAACTATTTTATTAAAAACTTACAATAAAGCAATTTTTTGAAAGAATTTCTCATAGATTTTTTTTTAACAGAGTCATTTTCTAAGTGCAATAATACCCTCCAGGGTGGGTGGTATTGGGGAATACCGGACATTCCAGGGTATATAAGCTTCGGCATCAGGCCTCATTACACCCCTGGGCAGTCCAGTATTCCCTAATACCACCCACACTGTCAGGTATTATTGCTTACCTGTGTGTGTGTGTGTGCATGCACGTATGCGTGTGCATGTGCATATGTGTGTGTGTAGCCTCAGGTACTGTAGCTTTTAAAAATTGGTTTAATCAAGAGTTTGTAATCTATAATTAACTAAACAAATTAAAATAGATTAACTTCAGAGCTCAATTCAAAGACAAGCAATAGTTTTTCATGCTCCTTAAATTTAAATTTGTAATGCTCTGGGGTGCTAATAATGGATCAAAAATACTAATTAAATACAAAAAAATATTTAGTGCCTTATTTGGTAGAGCTCCTGGTCACAGTTTAAAATGTCTCAGTTCAATTCAAAATCAAGTCATTTAAACTCTTTTACCAGCTCAAATTTGTGTTCCTTTGACATGTAACTATATTTATAGGTGCTTATTATTCCAGTATATCATTATAAATACCTTACTTCAAATGCTGCTTTTATTACATGATAAAGGGGTCGTGGTCATCATCTTCTTGAATGGAAAAAAGTTGGGCTTGTGCAACTACAGATTAGGCAGCCTGTCATTAGTGTTGGACAATGTTTCTAACTCATTACTAAGGACAACAAGGTTCTCATTCTCTCTTTGCATAGTTATTTGAGGGGTAGATCCTATCAAACAACCCTAATCATCTTTAAGGGGGCAGGGAAGTGGACATCAGCAGTGCTCTTGATTTAGTTTTCAAGGATTTCAGCAAAACACTCAACACCGTGGTGCTTGATAAGCCTCTGGCCAAAGTCCTCCATTGTAGTCTATATGAGGAATACATTAGGTAGAATGCAAACTAGGATGGAAACAGGAAGTGGAGGGCTCTGGCTGACAGATATTGAATGGAGAATAGTACTCAGCAGCATCCCTCAGGGGCTGGTGCTGAGGTCACTGCTGTTCACCAAGTTCATTAACAATGTGGAAGATGGAGTCTACAGCAAGCTGCTTTTGTTTACTTATGGCATCAATTAAGCCAGGAGGCCAACTCCCTTGAGGATGTAAAAAAAAAGATTCTGGTAGCCCCAAACAAGTTAAGCAACCAGTTACACTCATATGGCCCAATTTTCAAAGGGCCAGAAACTGGCCCAAGATCAAGTTCAATGCTGCAACCCACCAGTGCAGAGAAGAAAAAGCTCTGCAATGGTGGACATCATAGTTTCAGCCCATGGTTGGTATGTGAGGCAGATGCAGGCATGGAGGATATTATGCCTGGTTATACCTAGTATTTTAGTATTTTGGTGCAGCTACACACAGAAAAGAGTCACAAGCTGCAGTAAATTGTGGAGCCAGTCATAAACTGACTCTGTGTAAGAAAATACTGCAAACGAGGCAAATTCTACAGGTGTACATGGAAAGTCCCTCTTGCACACAGGTTTTGCCACTTGTGCATGATTTTTGCATTTTCAAAAATCTGTCCTCTGATGTCTTACACACAACATAGCCAACATCACTACATGTAGGGAGAAACAAAACAAAGGTAGGACCTGTATACTGTGTAGGATTCCTCTTGCAGCAGTGATGAAGGAAAATGACCTTTGGGTTATAATAGACACGGTACTAATGCATGTCAAGCAGTACACAGTTGCTGAAAGGAAGGCTGGAAGAATGCTGGAGTGCATTAAAATTAGATATACCCTAAGAATAGTGGAAGTAATCCAGCCACTATACAAGGTCCTGGTCAGGACCCACTTGGAGCACAGTGTGCTGTTCTGGGCTGTCAATTTTAAATGAATGTTAAGGAATTCCAGAAAGCAACTCGGGGCCACAAAAATGATAAGTGTCATGTAGAACAATAGCTATGAGGAGAGGATGGAAGCCCTTATCATGTTTAGGCCCTGGAAAAAATAGAGGCCAAAGGAGGACATATTTTCCATCTTCTCCATATTGAGTCATATGGACAGGTTCACATAGAGGTAGATGTTTTATCTCATATGCTCCAGCAGGATGTCGGGTCATGCCCTGGAGACAGAAAAAAATGTTTTATATTGTGTGGCTTAACTGTACTATATCATATCATATCATGTTTTACATAGCATTCAGGATTAAGAACAGAAACTATGAAACCGTTCAAAGGTGAGATAATGGAGAGCTGAATAAAGAAGTAAGGTGCTGATACAATTATAAATAAGGAAGAGGTGGAGAACAGACAATATACACAGCTTAGAGGAAAAGAGAGGCCAAGTGACAAGAAAAGGAAAAATTGGAGAGAGGCATTATGGGGAAGCAAGATCCAATATAATTTTGGATTGAAAGGGAGAAAATCTTAATTATGTTTGTTAGTACATGCAAAGCCAATAAGAGTCTTGTTTACTGATAGGGCTACCTGATCAATGAATAAACAAAAACATAAAATACATACATTAATGTGGTTGTTATTGCGTAACCTATGCCTACTTCAAGTAAATTGTTGTATTTTGTTCTCCTTTAGGGTAAATTTATTCGAATCCACTTTGGAACCACAGGAAAACTGGCTTCTGCTGATATTGAAGCCTGTAAGTTTTAACATGGAATACATACTTTATTCTTTTCAGCGGCTTCCCACAGAAACGATAAACTATCTCATATTTCTAAATTCTTATCGTAACAGACCTTCTAGAAAAATCTAGAGTAACATTCCAGCTGTCTGCGGAAAGATGTTACCATATATTCTACCAGATCATGAGTAATAAGAAGCCTGAGCTGATTGGTAAGTACACAATCAAGGAATAAGTGCAGTTTGTTTGCTTTAGGATTTGCATCTTCTATAATTGAAATAGGGTCAGCCATTTCACATGTCCATCCCAATTTCTAAATATATTTCAGAGACACTTTTGATTACAACCAACCCCTATGACTATCCATACGTGAGCCAGGGTGAGATTACTGTGCCCAGTATTGATGACTCAGAGGAGTTGATGGCCACTGATGTAAGTACTGTAGCCATATCCTTCAGTAAACAAAAGTGGTGTCTAAGACAAAACAGCAGCAACATTTATGAAACTACAAATGCCCATATAACCTAATTGCGTAATCTTTAAAAATCCCATGCTTTTCTTCTTATTTTATTTTTTACTTCTTGGACATCTAGTTGTTGTGCAGACCAGTAACAATATTTTGTTGCATAACTGGCTGTCACTGAACTGCTGCTGCTGCACTGACCTATGTTGCGTACTATACAATCCATGTGGCATATCCTCAGATACAAACTGAGAGTATACCCATTGTAGTGTTTAATGCTGCACACATGCAGTAGCATAGGTATCTATGTATGTATGTATGCATCAGCAATGCCTTGAGCATGTCTCTAGTATGGAAATTATGCTTGCACTCTGATTTTCACTCAGTTTTATACTGTACCTACATCAGGGTATTTATATGCATTAATGATGTAATGTTTCTTAAAGTTGGATCATAAGTCCATTAAAGGCTTCTAAAATATGTTTTCTACGTGTAGGGTGCAATTGACATCCTAGGTTTTACAGCAGAGGAAAAGATTGGGATCTATAAATTGACAGGCGCAGTAATGCATTATGGTAACATGAAGTTTAAGCAGAAACAGCGAGAAGAGCAGGCTGAGCCAGAAGGAACTGAAGGTAATACAATAACACTAGATGCATAACTAAATCATTTGCATGATGCACCTAGCTAGAAAATACAGAAATACAATATAACAATTTAAAATCTTTTTTACTTTATTATTTTAGAATGCAGAATGAAAGTGTTTTTTTCTTTTCTTCTTAATTAGACTCTTCCTGGGGAGCCAATGTTATAAAAAAAGAAAACACAGGCTGGTACATCCTATATAATGTACATAAGCAAATATTTGTTTTTCTAAATATTTACTGACCTGTATATCTAAAGAAATTAGCATTGTGTTGGGTTTAAAATTGACATCATTGTCCATTTTCTCAAAATAAATCTGTGAATAGTGCAAAACTAAAGAATCTCATTTGAGAATGAGGTGATAAATGTACAGCTCTCCTTTGAATCACGTGTATTATGAAACTAAACTTCAGGGGGATCTGAAATTTCTTAGGTGGAAGCTCAGAATGGTCAATCTATACCTTGTACAGTATGGACAATAGGAATGCCATTTTACTATTTTGAGTATGAGCAACATACTGTAGGACTATACAGTACGAAATCCAGACAGAAGCAGGCCTGGAAATCCATCTTGGTCCTGCCCTCCACCCCCAACACACACCACCACCACCGCCACTGTTCCATAGCTATACACTGACGATTAATGATACAGACTTTGTTTATTTTTCAGTGTCACTGCCATACATTTCTGATAAATAAGGGATACTAATTTAAGCCATACCAATTCTACATGTAGGATCCTGCCATCAAAGAGCAAAAATTAGATCTGTTTTTTTTTTCTATTTACATTGAAACATAGAAGCTGACAGCAGATAAGGACTGCAAAACCCATCCAGTCTGCCCATTTTTTCTACCTTATGAATGTTTCATAGGCCTGTAATCTTGTCAATGGCCTATCTATTTATAGTCATCTGTATTTCTCCTTTATGCCTGTCCTATGCCTGTTTGAAGCCCTGCACTGTATTCATATCCTCCACTTCCTGAGGTAGGTCATTCCATGTAGCCACCACCCTTTTTGTGAAAAAGAACTTCCTTACATTACCCCTTAATCAGCCTCCCTCAAATCTCATGCTGTATCCTCTTGTCCTGCTATTTTTCTTATACTGAAACATGTTAGACTCTTTCACCTTGTTAATGCCCTTAAGGTGTTTGAATGTTTCGATCATATCACCTCTCTCCTGCCATTGCTCTAGGGTATACATATTGAGCTCCATTAATCTGTCCTCATATATTTTCTGATGCAGTCCCTACACTGTTTAGGTTGCCCTTCTCTGGACTGCCTCCATTTTGTTAATGTCCTTGTGCAGGTATGGCCTCCTGTACTGCACACAGTACTACAGATGGGTCCTAACCAGTGTCTTGTAAAGGAGGATTATTACCTTCCTCTTATGACTTGTAATACTCCTACTAATACATCCCAACATCCCTCTAGCCTTACCTACTGCTTTAGTGGTCTGCCTGGATGAATTCAGATCACCTATAATGATAATGCCCAAGTGTCTTTCTTCCCTTGTGCTTGCCAGCAACACTCCTCCCAACCTATAAGTGGCTTCAGGGTTTCTCTTCCCTATGTGCATGATCTAGCGCTTCTTTGCATTAAACCCCCAGTGGCCACTCTTCTGACCATTTTGCCATTTCATCCAGATCTCTTCTCATTCTGCTCACCCCAATCTGGATCACATACTCTGTTGCAGATCTTATTGTTATCTGCAAACAGACAAACCTTACCCTCCAGTCCATCTGTAATGTCACTGATAAAGATATTTGAAAGGACTGGCCCCAGGACTGATCCCTGAGGTAACCTACCTGTGACTTGTATCTCTTCTGACTGTATATTGTTTACCACCACTCACTATTTTCTGCCCGACAACCAGTTTGCCACCCAGTTGACCAATTTCTAACTCACCCTGAGCCTACCCAGCTTATTAATCAATCTTCTATGTTGAACAGTATAGAACATTTTGTTTAAGTCAAGGTAAGAGGCATCAACTGCAACCCCTTGTTCCACCACTCTGATTACCTAGTCAAAGAAATCTACGAGATTTGTTTGACAGGACCTTCCTGTTGTAAACCTATGCTGTATTGGATCGTGTGCTCCTATGGATTCCAGGTGTTGCACTATCCTTTCCTTAAGGATTGCCTCCATAATCGTGCCCACTACTGATGTAAGACTGACTGGTCTGTAGTTCTCTGCCTCCTCCATGCTACCAGTCGTGTGGAGTAGGATCACACAAGCCCTTCTCCAGTCTTCTGGGACCTCTCCTGTGTTCAGAGACTAACTAAACAGTTCTAATATTGGTTCTGCTAGTTCCAACCTCTGTTCCTTTAGTATCCTGGGATGTATGCCATCAAGTCCTATTGCCTTGTCCACCCTGAAGTTAGTGAGCTCTTGTGGACCCTTTCTTTCATAAAGGGACTTGTGCACACCTCCCTTCCCCCTGTGTCCATGGTGCTGAACTGTGGGCCCTGCCCTAACTTCTCCTCAGTAAATACTGAGCAGAAGTATCTATTTAGGATAGATACTTTACCTTAGTGCTTCTCCACGCACTCCCCCTTATCCTCTTTGATCTTAGCAATATCACTCTGGACATTATCCTTTCACTAATGTATCTATAGAAAGTCTTGTCCCCTTCTTTTACTGTTCATGCTAGTGTTTCCTCAGTTTGGGCCTCTGCCTGCTTTACTGCCCTACAGGCTTCCCTTAGGGAAGTTTGGTATGCCTCCCTATTTTCATCCCACTGTGTTTCCTTATATTTCCTGAAGGTCAACCTTTTGGCTCTGACCTTTTCTGCTACTGCTTTTGAGAACCAAAGTGGTTTACTTCTTCTTTTGCTCTTGTTTTTCTCCCTAGCACAATGAGATGTTGCTTCAAATATTGCATCCTTAATACATGCCCACTTTACCTGTACCCCTTACCTGTATTTTTTCTTGCCAGGGCTAGCTTAATTCTGCTGACCATCTTATCAAAGTCATCTCCTCTGAAGTCCCATATTTTTGCCTTGGAATGGGATGATTTAATTCTAGTGGCCAAATTGAACCATACCATGTAATGGTCACTGGCCCCCAGGTGACCTTCTACCTGGAGATCTGTGATCCTTTCCCCATTAGTCAGTACTAGATCTAGGATAGCCCTGTCTCTTGTGGGTTGTTGTACCAGTTGTTTGAGGCCCTCTCCCTGCAGGGAATCAATTATGTGTCTAGTTCTAGCGGATGTTCCTGCTGGTATTGACCAATCTATATCTGGCATTTTGAAGTTTCTCATTATCAGAACCTCCCCTTTAGCTATCATATTTTGTGTATCTTCTAACAGGGATGTGTCTATGTCCTCTCCAGGTCTAAAGACCTGTAGACAACCCTAGTTCGAATTGCAGTCCCATTTCCTGTTTCCAGGGTGAGCCACAGTTCTTCTGGCTCCTTATGTGCATTCTAAGTTTCTCTAGCTTTGACATTGTCATTGACATAAAGGGCCACCCCCCCCCCCCTTTTTGCACCTTGGTCTATTCTGAACAGTACATAGTCAGGTACTGAATTCTCCCAAGTGTGGTTACTGGTGAACCATGTCTCACTAATGGCTACTATGTCAAGTTTAGCCTCTGTCATTGTTGCCTGCAGGTCTGGGATCTTGTTTCCCAGACTGCAGGTATCTGTGTACTTGATTTTTCATTGGCCATATTTCTTCGTATGGAGAGATGGATCTTTTTCCTTACCTGATGATGCAAATGAGCTACAAACATGCTGAACTCCTGTTTGATCACTAGCTGAGGGGGGAGGAATGTTTTTCCCATTCAATGTATCAGAGGCTGCACCCCCTTCCCCATTTGCTAGTTTATTCTGCAAAGATGTCAAACTTCTGCCCCAATGCACTGACTCCCTCCTTAGTCAGATGCAGTCCATCACATTTAAAGAACCTTCACTCCCAAAACTGTTGCTAATTACTTACAAATGTGTATCCTTTTTCCTGGCACCAGCCCTTGAGCCACATATTTAGCTCCCTTTCTCTGACCTTCTGTCCATCCTCCCCCCCCACCCAGACTGGCAGGATCTCAGAGAAGGATTCCAGATTAAATGGATGACAGGTTGTCTTCCAGCCTGGTCAGGTGTTCCTTGGTCCCCACAGCTGACAGGCTGGCAAGGTCATTAGTCTCTATGTGTACCAGGATGTCAATGTTTTCTCCTGCTTCCTGCAAGACTTTAGCAATGCGGTCAGTATATATCCATGCTGATGTAACTGGGAGACATCTGATCATGACTCCCAGATGGAGGTAGGTATCAACTCCCCAAATCATGGAGTCTCTTATGATCAAAAGTGTTTTGGATATCCTTTTTGTTTTTTGGTTTTGGTCCCTGTTTTGTGTGAGTTCTGTAATGCTAGCTTCTTTGCTGTAGTGTTCTGCTCTGTAGTATCCTCTGCCCCTTTGTTTGATTTCAGAGATAGTGGAAGATACCTGTTTGTGGTTTTTATATGGTTTGTGGAGGTGATACGGTGGAGAGCGCTGAGTGATGGGGCACCTGATTTGCCCCTCCTAACCATCAGCCAACCTCCTGGACCAACTACCCTCTGTGGTTGAGATGCTTCAGTTTCTATGTATGGGAAATGGTGGGCAGTTATTGTAATATATTTTATCCAGAATCTATGATTTGAGGTGTGCAGTCTCTGCCCATGCTGTCTGGAGGTGAGCCCTTAGATCTCCAATGGTCCAGCATGTAGAACAGCATCCTAAATTCTGTATAACTGCCCTTTTGAAAAGTGTCCCACAGTGCCTGCAGTTAATAATATCCATTCCAGTTGAGCTGCCAAGTTTATTACCTGGTCCAAGTAATTAGAAGGAAAATGAAAGCAAAAGTGTGATTTCATTATTTTGTACTATTTTTGTTTGTTTGTTGATTTGTTTTTGTATAACATTTTATAAGCAGTAACATAATTTGTGCCCCTGTAAGTGAGGTCTCTGTGTGGATGCCCTCTGATCCTCCCCTTCCTAATTTACTACAGGAAATGTCACGACTGTGCTACTCTATAAAAGGAGTGTAACATGGGTGGTTGGGGATGGGGTGGGTGGGTGGTTGGGCCCTTCCCCTGCTGAAAAAGAAGAACTACATATGAAAGAAATAAGAAGGTACGAGCAGAAACAATCAACCAACAACAAATGCAGTAGCCTTGAAACCTTAGTATAATGATAGATAAAACTAAAATCTGTAAGCACCACCTGTGACAAATTTACAGAAGATACACCCTGCAAAAAACACTTTGCTACAGAGAAAATAAAGCAGTAACAAAAGATATACCTTGCAAAAAACAATTTGCATCAGAGAAGATTACAGCAGCAATCTGTGAGCACAAAATAGTAACAAACCTATAGGCACACCCTGTAATAATGGAGCAGAAAGTATAGCCTGCAACAACAATTTGAATCAGAGAACAATAAAGCAGTAAAATGCAAGCAAAAAACAGTAACAAAACTTGTGAGCACAAAAGAAAATAGTAACACACAGTAAATCTGCCTAGCCAAAAGAAGCCTTAATCTTTCTCCTTGCTCTAATAATGTTGTTCAAAAAGATAATTTGGCAAACTGTTCAAAATAATGCTGTCTGCATACAGTATAAAGTACAATAGTCATGACTCCATGGTGGATAGTTGTGTTTGAGAATACAGTGCCCAGTAGCTTTAGGGGACCCCATATGTACCCACCAAAATGCAACATTTGTGCACTCTCCAATTATGTGGGCTCTGAGTAACAGACATCACGCTAGTACTGTGGATTGCAGAATTCAGAGCATCTGTTGATACACAGCACACAGTGGTGTCAGGACTTGTATCTACAGTACCTATTTGCAGGAGTAATGCATCCTAGTATTTCTGGGATGTCTTTCAGTGCCTGCTAAGTCTATTATTACTTATGATGTCTTTAGCATTTACACCTAACTTCAAACAATGGGGCCTATGCACAATGGTGTGGAGTGCCTACATGGCATGGATCTGTGGCACATAACTACTCCACACCCATCGTGCCCTCCATGTGGAATGCACTAACCATGGCATGCAGCCCTTATGCACCTGATCCTCCAGTCACATGGACAGCAATGCACCGGGGGTGGGCAGGAGTGTGCCGGCACTACACATCATCCACAAAGGTGTGTAGTGCATTCTATGAGGGGGCATAGGGTTGAGAGCGATACACCTGGGGAGACCCTGCCATAACCACCATATGTGGCCTAGCCCATGCATCCACAGAGTCTCCCCTGGCCCAATGCCATGCTGGAGTGACATTGGCAACATAGTGCTGCACCCCTCAGCATGTCTCACCCTGTCCTGGTACCCAGCACCACGCACCCCCACACACATGTTGTCAGCCCTCCCACTGCACTTGCAACACCTCCACTCCATGCCATACCTGTAATCATGTTAGTGCCATGGCAATCACCAGCAAGCAGCACAGCCCTCCACACACCTCCTCAGCTGCCCGCCATACAACCAATGTCAGGGGCATGTCACCTATTAATAAGCTATGCCCTCTCTGCATCAGTCATATGGTAGGCAGCCATGGAGGTGTGTGGAGGGCTGTGCTGATCACTGGCAATCTTTGTTGCACTGGTAATCTGCAGATATGAGGGTTGGGTGGGGGTATTGTCAGTGCCATGAGGGGGACCTCACCCCAGTCCACAAATGGCCATCACAAGGTACTATGGTTGGGTCTGTGTGGGCAGGCACTACTGGTTGTCAAGCATGGGGGGACCATTTCCCACTTATATCTGTGCTGGGGTTCCATATCAGGATGGTGGGGGGATTCTGGCATGGGGTCAGATGCCAGGGAGGTGAAGAGTGTGGAGGAGGCCACTGCTGGGGATGGGGTCCCTGTTGGTATGGGTGTGTTGGGTGGGTGCATCTGGAAGTCATCTGTGTCAAGGCACAGTTTTGTGTGTGGTGGGGCCCCTGTCTGAGGAGGTGGCTGGGATGTTACTGGAGGAGGGCACCATGCCACTGAGTGGATATTGTGCAGGGGGTGCCACAGGACAGAGTGGTATGGCTGTGATGGTCTGGGTGCCTGCACATGTGATCCACACACCTGGACTAGTGCCACCCCATGCCAGGGACCCACTCCTGAACCCAATACAGGCATCCTATTAAATGCCTGCATAGGGCCCTTACTCAGCCTCTGAACACCCTGAGTGGGCCTGTATGCTGGGGGGTGCAGACCCACAGACAGGTGGTGGCTGTTAGTGAATTCTGGCCAGTGCGCGCTTGTCTGTGGGTGCAGAGCTACGCAGGTAAGATACACACCTAAGTGCATGATTCCTGCCCGGACATGCATAGGCCACCATGTTAAGGGTTTTATTCAAGAGTTTCTCCTGTTTCGTGGAAATGCCAACACCATATTAAGAAAAGGCTCCTTTGAAGTTACATTGAATAGAAACACTATAATCTTGTACCATGAAAATATAAGTTACACAAGGAGTCAGATTTTAGAAGGATGACACAGGGTACACAGATAGACCTGCTTCATCCCCTTGCACCACGACAGCTGATTACTACAGCTGCACACAATTTTATAATCTTGAGTTGACCCATTTTATGGCAGCTTATGCCAAATCCCAGGCCCTGGGTATTGGTGCAAGCTAGACAACAAAAAGATGGTCTAGCGAGTGTCTTTTGCCACAAGAGATAGAAGATCCAGTGCCATAGCACTGTACATTGCTACTAACCTGGTGTAGCATACCTTTGGCACATGCGGGGATTGTGGTAATCTTGTACTTTGTAAAATACAGCCCATGTTCTTCAGGAGAAAATTCCTACAGTTTTTATTTTGCAAATAGGGAGGAATTAGTAAAGCAGATACAAAAGTTAAGTATTAATGTACTGTAACTGCAGACCAATTGGGAGTTTACACATGCTAAATACTTATTGTTCCATACATGCAGAATTTGTAATGACTACATTGCTTTTTAAGGATATCAAAAATTAGAGAATTTTTGTATTTGAAGGTAAAATGTATGTATTCTCGCTTACTGCCACACAAATGGTTTTGAAAATAAATTCCATAAGGAGTGAGCCTGATTACCAATATAGGACAGTATGCTATACTTAAAGTAGCAGTATATGCTTTTAGAACTAATCACATATCATAAGTGAAAATACTCTTAAAGAATGGATATGTAAATCCTGTATCTAAATACATGGGCTGGCAGTATAGCCTAGAGGTTAGAGTAATGAGCTGTGAATGAACTTGGTACGTTAATCAGACCTGGGTTTGATTCCCACAGCCACAACCTGTTTTTTGTGTGACCTTTACCAAGTCACATATTCTCCCCAGTTCTCCTGTGTCACCCCCTGAAAACAGATACTTGTGCCTAGTGGGGACTTACCCAGTTACCAACAATAAAAATATGTATTTTTAGAAAACAATTCCAACTCTGATTTTTTTTTCAGTGGCTGACAAAGCAGCCTACCTCATGGGTCTAAACTCAGCAGATTTGCTCAAAGCCTTGTGCTACCCCAGAGTGAAGATTGGAAATGAATATGTAACCAAAGGCCAAACTGTCCAACAGGTATTTATATCTCAAGGCATGTGTTTAATGTGATCTGCAGTCAAAGAAATGTTGTTTCAATAGGTGTATGTAATGAAAACTGTATATCAGAATATTACTGTATGTTAACTGGTGTATGCTTTCAGCATTCATTTTTTACAGTTTCATTTTAAATGCTCTATATCTGTTTCTAGGTCTACAATTCTGTTGGTGCCCTAGCTAAATCAGTCTATGAGAAGATGTTCTTTTGGATGGTCTACCGTATCAACCAACAGCTGGATACTAAGCAAGCAAGGCAATACTTCATTGGTGTCCTGGATATTGCTGGATTTGAAATTTTTGATGTAAGCTCCAGTTCAAGGAAGTTTAAATTTCAATTTCATCCTCTAGTCTTGACCTCTTTCCTACTCCCTACCATAGCATCCTCCTTGCTCCACCCTCACAGTTCTACTGTATGTATGCATAACTAACCTCAGGCTTAACATGACAATAATTTATTATTGTAACTGTGAAATTCCACTCTTTTCTAAATCAGTATAATATTGTAACTTCATGATTTTTGCTTGTAACCTTGCATCTAAACTCTGAATTTTAACACACTACGGCTGTTTAAATCTGTTGCTGTAATATCCATTTAGGATCCCCTTGGAAACTAGATACATCAGCTAAATGAATCTGTTCTGGAGCATGCAAATCCAATATAAACAAGCATTTGGCAATGCCGAATGTTTGCTTGCTGATATGAGCATTGGAAATGCAGAAGTTAGATAGATGCAGAGTAGGAATGGTAGTGAAGTACTGAACGTCACACTAACCCCACCTCCACCCAGCAGAGATGAACAGGCATTGGGGTATGTATTTGAGTTGTCGCCCATAACGTTTATGCCATTTCACCTCACCCTTTCCTGCAGATACTGACAAGTACTGAGGTGTGCCTTGGGGTGTTCAGCTTTACAGTCACCCCACTCCATAAGGACATATGCTGAAATGGGTGCAATATAGAATGGGGGGAACTGTGGGACTGAAGAGTCCAAGGCAAAGCTCGATGCCTGTCAGTGGCTGCAGGGTTGGGGGTGGGGTTGGAATGTCATAAGCATTACAGTTGGCAATCCAAAGGCACACCCCTGATGCCTGTCAGTCTGTACAGGGTGGGATGTTATGGTTAGAAACCATAATGCCCTGAACATGTGTTGGTATTTGCAGTACAAATTTTCAGCATGGCCATTTTGTGGTCCTCGCCTCATGAAAGCATTTGGGACCTCTTCTCATGAACAGTGGTACTCTGATTTTGTCAATGTGTCTCAAAATTTGAGTTTCCACAGTGACCGTGCCACTGTGCACCAGATGTACAAAAACACAGATCAGGCAGGATGTGAAGAATGGCAGCTGTACCATTCATAGGGAGGTGTGAAGAGATGGCAATGTTGAAAATCTGTAGTGAAAGTATTAAAAATGCTTAAACTTCTGAGCGTACATGGAAACTGTGCAATGCATGTGTGTAACACAGTCATTTAATGGAATTATTTCACCAAATTTTCAACATAGGCATTTTGAGACCTCTGTTAATGAGCACTGTTACTACGATTTTCTTAATCTGTCCTGAACACTGATTTCCCACAGCGACCGCGGTATTCTGCGCCAGATGTATAAATGCATATTTTGGGCAGGATGTGAAAAATGACAGCTGTACTGTTCATAAGGAGGTCTTAAAAAATGGCATTGTTGAAAATCTGGAGTGAAAATACTACAAATTTGTGGAGTTATGAGGGTGCGTGGAAACTGCATCATGCCCACTTGTAACACAGTCATTTTATGGATATTTGGTGCCAAATTTTCAACATAGGCATTTTAGGACCTCTGCTCACGAACAGAATCACTGTGATTTTACATACGAACATACAAATCTGCCAGCAGAACACACCAATCAGTCTATGTAAGTCTGCCCAAGTGTGCAGCTAGCACCCTAGATTGCAGGTACCCCAGCCTCCTCCCCCCTCAGTTCCTCCCCTGCTTGTCCCAGCCCCTGCCCCCAACTTTTCCTCTTGCTTTATCCCACTCCTCCTTAAAGCTATTGACTGTCCTACATGTTGCCACACCCTCTGACAGCACATTCCAACTAGACACCACCCTCTCAGAGAAGTAGTGCCTCCTCATTTCCCTCTTGAAACGTCCCCCTTTCAACCTTAGTCCATGCCCACTTGTCTCTCTTCCACTCCTCAGTTTAAACACCCCTTGGTGCTAGGTTTAGCTACCCCCCCTCAGGTATTTAAATGCTTCAATCATATCCCACCCATCCCTCCTCTCCTCCAGTGTGTACATGTTCAGGTCCTTCAGCCTAACTTCATATTTCTTTTCTTCCTTCCCCTTTAATATTTGTGTTGCTCTCCTTTGCATCCCCTCCAGTAACTTTATATCTCTCCTCAGGTATGGCCTCCAGTATTGCACATAGTACTCTAGGTGCAGTCTGACCAAGATCTGTAGAGAGGTAGGATCACATCCCTGTGTCTGGATGAGAACTCCCTTGAGATGCACCCCAGCATCCTGTTTGCTTTTTGCTGCTGCTCTCGTACAGTGGGCTGAGTTGTTCATGCTCCCAGTTACTAAGACCCCTAGGACCTTCTCCTCCTCTCTGATCCCCAACCAATAGTCCCTCTTCTGGTTCTTAGCCCTGAAGTGCATCACCTTACACTTCTTTGCATTGAATCCTAGCTGCCTTTCCACTGACCATGTCTCTAGTTTGGTTAGGGCCCCTTGCAGTTTTCACCATCCATTCTTTTCATCCACCACTGCCCCCAAGTTGGTATAATATGCAAACACACTAACCCTGCTCCCCACTCCATGTGCTATATCAGAAATAAAGGCTCAAATAGCACCAGGCCCAGCACTGACCCCAGTGGCACCCCACTTGTCAGTGCTCTGAGTGCCAAGAGCTCCCCACCACCACCACCCTCTGTACCCTCTCCTGTAACTAGTTCTCTATCCATTTGGTCAGCTTTTTCCCCACCCCCACTGCCATCAGCTTCCCCCAAGTCTCCCATGAGGCACTGTATCAAACGTCTTCCTGAAGTCCAAGTACAGGACATGTACTGCATGGCCCCTGTCCAACTCCCTTGTCAACCAGTCACAATACTCTGTTAGGTCGGTTTAGCAAGACCTTTCTGAGATGAACCTATGTTGCTGCCCATCTTGGAGGCCATTACTGTCTAGGAATGCCACCAGCCTCTCCTTCAGTATTGTCTCCATAAGCTTACCCATTATGGATGTGAGACTTACCAGCTGATAAGTTTCTGGCTCCTCCCTAGGCCTGCTCTTGTGTATGGGCACCACATGGGCCACCCTCCAGTCCTGGAGCACACACCCCATTTCCAGGGAGGTGTTGAACAGATCTGCCAGCAGCTCAGCCAAGATGCCGCTATCTCCCTCAGCATGCTAGGGTGGATGGCATTGGGACTTGGTGCCTTGTCCACCCTTACTGCCCTGAGCCCCTCTAGCACCCTACTTCCTGTGATCACTTTGTCCGTCACCTCCTCTCCCCCTTTCCCCACTGCCCCAGCCCATTCTGGTAGTGGGACACCCCTCTCCTTAGTGAAAATGGAGCAGAAGTACTCATTTAGAATTTCCACTTGCTCTTCACCCTTTTCCAGCCAGTCCCCTCCCCATTTTATTCTCACAATATGTTCCTTGCACTTCCTGACATACCTAAAAAAAAGTCCTTTTCCCCTCCTTTTATGCCCTGTGTGAACCTTAGTTGCCTGGAGGCCTTAGCTTTTTTCACCCTCCTGGCAACCTCCCTTGTCCAACTCCCAAAAGCCTCCATATCCTCTGCCTTCCCTATTCTCCTGTACTTCCGGTATGCAGCTGTCTTTGCCCTCACCCCTTGCAGCACTTCCTTGTTCAGCCAGCATGGTTTCTTGCCTCTGCTCTTCTTACTCCTGGCCCTGGTGCAGGCTACTGTGGCCTGTGTAAGCCCAGTCTTTCTGACTCCCCATTTTTGTTCTGCATCCATCTCCGGCCTTATATCCTGGAGCCTTCCTTACAGTATTGCTCCCATTCCCCCAAAGTCCAGCCTAATAAAGTCCACCACCTTAGTGCCCATGCCTTCTGTCTCCCTGCCCAGCATGACAACAAGCCACACTGTTCGGCAATTGCTACCTACTAATGGGTCCTCCACCCTTATCTCCCTCACCACGTCCCCATTTGCCAATACTAGGTCCAAAGTGCTACCAAGCCTTGTAGGCCCACTTACCAATTGCGTGAGATGGCCGTCCTTGAATGCATCAATGAACACCTGCTCCCTGGTACTGCTAGTGAAGGGGTGCTCCAGTCAACCTGTGGTAGGTTAAAATCCCCCACTATCACCACACTCCATCTTCTATACACCCTCCTTATCTGCTCTGTCAACTCCCCATCCAGTTCCCCAGATTGGACTGGTGGTCTGTACACCACTCCCAGCCTCAGCTTTCTGCCCTTGGAATGCAGGAACTGCACCCAAAGCACCTCTGTCCTCTCCTCTCCTCTTCTCCCTCATCCCTTATGAATTTAATCCCTTCCCTCACATACAGTGCAACCCCCCACCATTCCAACCCCCTAGTCACCTCCTGTGTATCCTGTGTTCCAGGATTGCCAAGCCCCAATCATGGCATTCTGTGGCCCAAGTCTCTGTCACTGCAGCGATGTCCACCTTCCCCTCTGAAAGAAACACCTGAAGCTCTACAGTTTTGTTCCCCAGGCATCTTGTGTTGAGAGAGACCACCTTCCACCCATACCCATACTTCCCCTCACTCTTCTCCTCCTTGGCCTGTGTTCCTCCTCCCCCCAGCAGTCTGCACCCTTTCTCGTCCTTATTCTTACCGGGTGGTGGTACCTTCTGTATTACACTCAGACCACTCTGCCTGCCCCCTCCCAGGGTTAATATACCTCTGCCTTTACCTATATCTAGGAGGGTGAGCTCATTAGGCTCCCCTGTCTGGACCTTTCCACTAACCTCAGTCTTTTGGCCACCCCACTCACTAGTTTAAATCCACCTTTGTAGAGATATACCCCTTTAATCCTGCCTTTAATACACCCTTCCCCTTCCTGCTGAAGTGTATCCTGTCCCCCACATACAAGTCACTATTTCCCCTGACCCTACCCCAGTTAGTCACTAACCCATAATGTTTGATGTGGCACCAATTCCTCTGCCCCTTGTTGAACTCTTCAATCTTACCCTTCCTCCCCATGCTTGCACATGGCACAGGGAGTAAATCCGAGAATGCCACTGACTCCCCCACCTCCTCACACTGCTTGCCCAACTACTCGAACCTCCCTCACTACTTCCACAGTCTTCCCCGCCAAGTTGTTGTACCCACATGCAACAGCAAAATAGGTTTTTGCCTCCCCCTCACCTCACACTTGAGCAGTGCCTGTCCTGCCCCTCCTGCAGGCAGCCTGGGGATAGCTTCAACCCAAATATGGCTGTGCCTTCCCCTCTTCTGCCCCATCTCACCCCTTTCAGTATACAATCCCCTAGGATGAGTACCCCCATCCCTTAGCCCCTTTCTCTTCTAATGCCCCTTCTACCACATCAGTATTCAATCTTCTCTGCCCCTTACCCCACCAGCTGCACCCTCTGTGACTTCTGTATCTATACCCCCTACTTCCACCTCACCCCTTTTCTTTGCCTTATTCCTCCCATCCCCCTTGAGCCCCTTTCCAGCCTGACTACTTCCTACTGGTCTTCCGATGTTGCCGTCCCCTCCTCCCCTGTTGATTTCCAACCCCTTTCCTATCCCTGCTGTTTTCGATTTAGAGCCCCTATTCTCTTCTACCCCAATAGTAATGCCCCTCCCATCCTTCCCCCTTCCCATACCCTTTTCTCCTCCAGTCACCACCCTCTCCTTCCTTACTAGCCTGCCTTCTACCCTTTCATCCTTGCTATCTCTTCCCCTAGCTGTTGCCATCCCTCTCAGACCCCGCTTGTCCTCTCCCTTTCAGTATGTCCCTGCACCCCCTCTCTCACCCATAGCAGAGGCTGAAATCTATTCCTAGTCGATTCCCCTCCTAAATTTCTTCCCCCATCGGTTCCCCCTCCTACTTGTTCTACTCCATGCCACCCCTGGTCCCACCCCTGCTCCCTCCCTACCAGCAGCCATCTGCTCTCTTCCCTGGTACTCCTCGTGGTCTCTTCCTCCCCCAACAGGAGGCCCCTCACCTTGGGCACCCCTCCCTTGTCCTTTCTTTCTGCTAGTACCTCTGATACTGGGGTCAGTTTCAGTCACTAGTTGTTCTTCCTCCGTCCCCTTGCCATCTCCTATCCCCCCCCAGCCAGGATGCCTACCATACTCATCTGCCCTGCCACTTAGACTCTTCTCTAACCTCCAAAGTTCCTCCCTCAAATTAGCCAGTCATTTACAGACCATACACCCCCCCATCCTCCAAGCGCAGTCCAGGATCATGGCAGACCCACACTCTGTACACCCTACCACCCTTCCAAAGATGCCTGTCCTATTGACATATGGCACCTGCCCCATTTTGGCCCCCATCTTATGTTACAGGCTCTTACTCCCAGGTTCTGTACCCTACTACAACTGTTAGGTCTCTATTTACTCAAATTCTGCCCCCCCCACTCTAGTCCCCCTACTGGCCCCTTGCCAACTGGGGTAATTCAGTCTCAAATCTCATCCATTAGATACTGTATTACTGTAGAAATCCTAAAGCCTCCTTGTCCGTGTTTCACCCCTCAGTTACCATACTTTTTGTTCTCAGCTCTCATATAGTTTCACTTAGCCCAGTTAGAAATCATATTGCACTCCAAGTATTACTCAGCTCAGTTAGAGAAATAAACAGAACAAATAAATATGTATTTATTACAACAATCATAACAGTATAGCTCAGTACTTGGCTCAGTTAGAGAAATAAACAAAACAACTAAATCTGTATTATTACAGCACTCCTCAAAGTATCCAATTATTGCTTTGTCTCCACCCCAAAGACCCTGCTGTAATATAGAACCACAGAGGAATATGGGTGGGAGGGTGGGTAACTATAAAGTCCTGGCAGAGCTCGTTGAGCTCACTCACTCCATCTCTGACTCACTCGTTCTGTTTCTCCCAGCGCTGCAGGCTGCCATTTTGTATTGGGCTCCTTCCTGCAATGGCACCTTTTTCTGCCCACAAAGAAACCTGCAGCAGTCTTGACAGAGCCCTGTTGAGCTCACTCACTCCCCCCCCAACTCACTTGTTCTGTTTCTCCTGGCGCTGCAGGCTGCCCTTTTGTACTGAGCTCCTGCCTGCATTGACACTTTTTTCTGCCCACAAAGAAGTTCACAGTTGTTCTGACAGAGCTCCATTGACCTCACTCACTCCCCCTCTCTCACTCACTCCTTTTATTTCTCCCAGTGCTGCAGGCTGCCCTTTTGTACTGGGCTTCTGCCTGCCTTGGTGCCTTTATCTGCCCACAAAGAAATTCAGAGCAGTCCCAACAGAGCTCCATTGAGCTCACTCACTCTCCCCTCTCACTCACTCATTCTGTTTCTCCCAGTGCTGCAGGCTGCGCTTTTGTACTGGGCTCCTGTCTACATTGGTACATTTTCTTCCCACAAAGAAATCCACAGCAGTCTGAATAGACTTCCGCTGAGCTCACTCACTCCTCCTCTCTCACTTGCTCATTCTGTTTCTCCCGGTACTGTAGGCTGCTCTTCTGTACTGGGCTCCTGCATGCATTGGCACCTTTTTCTGCCCACAAAGAAATCCGCAGCAGTCCCGACAGAGCTCCATTGAGCTTGCTCACCCCCACAACTTGCTCGTTCCTTTTCTCCCAGTGCTGCAGGCTGCTCTTATATACTGGGCTCCTGCATGCATTTGCACCTTTTTCTGCCCACAAAAATATCTGCAGCAGTCTTGACAGAGCTCAGTTGACCTCGTTCACTCCCCCTCTCTCACCAGCTCAATCTTAATCTGTCCAAAATACTAATTTCCCACAGTAACCATGCTATTCTGTGTCAGAAGTGCAAAAACACATTTCAGCCAGGATGTGAAAAATTGAAAGCTGTACTGTTCATAAGAAGGTTTGGAAAAATGGCAATGTTGAAAATTTGGACTGAGCATTTACAAATTCATGAAGTTACGAGCTTGCGTGGAAGCTGCACAATGCACTCTCGTAAAACAGACATAGGTCATAGGCCTTTTGAGAGCCCATCTTATGAACAGTGGCATTGTCATTTTCTTAATTAGTTCCAAAAGGTGATTCCACACAGTGAATGTGAAATCACCTTTCAGGACCAAATAACACAATGACAGTGACTGAATTCATGAGGAGGGGTTCCAAGAACTCCATATTGAACATTTGGTGCCAAAATTCCCCAAAATGCCTGAAATATGCACCAAAGTTGAAAAAAACCCTATTTATGCCATTATACAGCTTACGGAACTTCTTCAGTTCGCAGTTGGCTTTGAAAACTGCAGACATGTTTTCAGTCCACCGAAGATCATTGCAGTGGGCTCCAGAGGTAAGAATGGGGTGTGGGAAGGCAGGGTGCACAGAGGGTGGGCACAGGTTGAGAGAGGGGCCAGTGGACTCTACAAGGGACTGTTTTCTGTTTTACAGGTTAAAGGAAAAAAAACATTGCTGGACTTTTTTTTTTCAGGGACTTTTGGCATGCTGGGGTGGGCTCCCAGCATGCCACCCAAGTGGTTTTTTTTTTAGGGGAGGTGGTAGCCGAAAGGGATTGGGCACCCCTGTCAGCACATATCAAGTGGGGAGGGGCCAAAGGAGATTGGGCAACCGTCCTCTGCACATAACAAATTTTATGGGTGGGTCATTATGCCAATGGGAGGTGGGCTTCCCCATTGACACATTTACTGGGAAGGGTGGGAACTAAAGCTGACTGAGATTGGGCCCCCCATTGGCAAAGAAAGACTGTTGGAGGACTCATGATGCCAAGGGGGGATTGGGCACCCCCTCAGCACACAAGAAATGGAGGAGGGGGTCACAGTATGCAGATGGGGAGTGGACTCCCCATCAGCAAATGATCTAGCAGGGACACACACCACTGCAAGGTACCACCCTGCAATGATGGGTTGCTCTCTCTTTGTAGCAGAATGTCTGATGCTGCAATGATGAGGCAGTCCCTGACTGCAGTGGTGAAAACTTTTCAGTTTGGTGGCACTTTTGCAGAACCAGTGTCATCGTGACACTGGGCATGCATCGGTCCACCAGTGCCAAGCCCCCAAATGCAGTGCCCCCTTGGGCTGCCAGAGTGCCACACTTCCACAACCCACTTCTCTCCTAAGCTGCCGCATAATGTTTCTTGCACATGTGGGCAAGCAAACATAAAAATACTGTTTAAATGTATAGCCTGACAAGTACAGTAGTGCAGTGGTAGCACTTCCACTCACAAGTTCCACAGCTGCAGTTCTAGAACACACTCAGGTTACTGGGGACCAGCCAAAGAAAGGAACAATGAGTTTCCCAGTTGATAGCTCTCCTCCTTCAGGGAAGGAGGATTCCATCCTCCCTGGTGGGGCTGCAGTCTGACAAAAAACAGTTGTTAGGACAGGAGAAACCTACAGAGGGGAGGGGCAAGCAACAGACACTGGTAATACACTCTCATGGCAACATGCCAACATGCAATTGTGCACATGACAAGGTGCCATCATAGTACTGTGCATGCATCATTGCACAACAGAAACCTTGGGAAAACCAGGTGGAAAAACCCACACCAGCAAGATGATGTCCAGCTCATAGCAAACCTTATAACACCAGCTAGTCACTTGGCTCCCAACCAGATCCAGGCACTGTCAGGGACATTTGGTCCTAAGGGACTGCATCATGTTTGCAATGGGGGAAAGGGGGCTGGGCTAAGCCTCTAGGGAATGTGAGTGTTGGGGCAATTGGGGCTGGACTGATAGGGCAGGTCAGCAGCAAATAAGATAACCAAAGGATGAAAAATAAGGCAATGATATATATGATATGTGCGTATAAATTAGTTTCATATATTTATTATACAAATTTAGTTCAACAGCTTTGAACAGCTTTGCATCAACTTCACTAATGAGAAGCTGCAACAGTTTTTCAACCATCACATGTTTGTATTGGAACAAGAGGAGTACAAGAAAGAAGGAATTGAATGGGAATTCATTGACTTCGGCATGGATTTAGCTGCTTGCATTGAGCTGATTGAAAACGTAAATATGGCATTAAGTTGTGTTTGCAAAAAAAGTGCATATTAGCTTAAGGTGAAAGTCTACTGTTAAGGCTCTACATGTACTGAAAAGGCTACACAGGGACCTAGAGTCAAGAATCCTTCAAGTCATATAGACAGCCTTGTATATCTTCAGAAGTTGCCAGTGCACTCTCCACTGATTCTTGAGTGCGCATAATAAGGACATTATCAGGTGTTGGCCTTACATTTTATTTGTTTAAGGCAGTTAGACAAGTTAGCAGAAAATTGCACCGGCCCAAATGAGTAATTTGCAAGTAATTTTTTATCAGTGTCAACTGTGGCTTTCATATGACAGTCAATAAAGTCAAACTGAGGCATAGACTCTGTCTGAGGAACTCAAAAAAGCAGTTCAATTTTAAAAATGAAGTGGCTGTCATTCTTAGAAGTCACTAGGCCACTCCCAGAAATGAAGAGTAGTAACATTTGCATTTTTCACCACTGCCAGCAAGGACAGGTATGAAGCAACTGCTCCTTGCCCCATGCTGCTATAATAAAGTTACAAATGACCACTGACCATACACATATGTTATCGTTGATGGACATATGAGTTCCATATAAGCACCAGTATGCATATTTCCAAATGTCTCAATGGGCTGAATAGCAATTAAAGGGTACAAAGTTTAATGTGCACCTACACAATCACATTCTATATTCCATATACACAGTGGATGGCAATTACAGAGAATTACATAATAGACAGAATGATGAGGCCAGGGTATAGTGAATCACTGAACTATTATATGCTAGGCATACTGCAGAAAAGGCCATTTAAATTACCAAGAGCATTTGAATGTGCAGTGAAGGTGCATCTCATCATTGAACCAGAATTATTATCAGTTTATCCATGCCTAAATTAGTCACTGACTTAAAAACTGTACAGTATGGAATGACAACCAATAACTCCCAACTGGGAGAAAATTAGGTGTTTTTTTTTGTGTGCAATAAATCTCCATTGCCTCTCATCAAATATTATAGTCTGTATTATTATCATTATTATTATAATTTCATGTCACAAAAAGTGAGTGCTTCCATATGTTTTGCAGCCTATGGGTATTTTCTCAATCCTTGAAGAGGAGTGCATGTTTCCCAAAGCTTCAGACCAGACCTTCAAGAATAAACTATATGACCAGCATCTTGGCAAGTCTAACAACTTTCAAAAGCCAAAGCCTGCTAAAGGAAAGGCAGAAGCTCATTTCTTATTGGTGCACTATGCTGGCACTGTGGATTACAACATCAGTGGCTGGCTTGACAAAAACAAGGACCCACTGAATGAAACAGTTATTGGCCTGTACCAGAAATCTTCAATGAAACTACTGGCCTTCCTCTATGCCACCTATGCTGGTGCTGAAGGTAGTACAGTTCTGCATTAATCAATATATTTTCCCATAGCTGTATGCTAGTAAACTAAAAAGATTACATGATGCATGAACATGACACATGAAACTTAAAACCTGACATCTAAAATTTGTTGGGGTTGTTTGCATGATCTGCTGAAATCAGAAGTTTAAGGAAACTCTTATTTGATAATTAGAGTTCAGAAAGTCATAAATTGTAAAACTACTACATGTAGATTTAATGGAGATGATGATGATGATGGTGATGATGGCAAAATGTATATGTTCCTATTATCCACTATAGTCAGTAGTGCCTTTTAAGTTCTTGGGATCTAGGATGTCAGAATGTGGGTACTGTCTCAGTGACTGTCATTATATTCAATACTGGAAATATCCATCAATAATCAAATAAGATGTCACGATGCATATTTATTCTAATGGAAGCAGAAACAACCTGGGATTCCATGATGAGCTGAGTTAGACATAAACAACAGCTTATGGCAGTTATTTTTGAAGAGCAGCCAAAACCTTCAGGAGAACATTAACACAGCATCATATTTAGACACAGTTTAGCTTGTATTTCATATTAATTCTGTATTTCTTCTCCCCATTATTTATGTATGAGTCATATGCATAAAGACATGGTCTTTGCTGCTAATGAGTTTATCTGCTCCTCTTCTTTTCTCCCAGTTTGATATCATAAGGGCGATTGTACATTGCCGAAATTCAATTTCAGCAATGTGCATCCCAGTGCAAAAAACAATGGTGCAATGGACACAGGATTTATTTTCATGCTTTGCCCCTGCACCCCCCTACTTTAGGATTCTCAACTCTGGGGAGGGTTGATTGTCAGGGGGGTGCAAATCTGACAAAGAAAAATAAAAATACATAGCTCGGGCCAGGTGCAACAAAATACACCAGCGCCTGGACCCGAACCCAGCATCCCGACCTATACAGCCCAAGACCCACCCGTCACATCATGGAGCAAGTGCCGCAGCTCACCATGGCACCACCCCTGTCAAATCCTCCTGCCCCTTACTCAACACATTCATCCCACACATGTCTATATGCATAGTGACATCCTGTCTCCTTTCACGAACCCTCCCCATCCAGTTGCCCTCCCTACACCCTCACTATTGGGGCAGTTGCCGTAAGTGGGTCACTGTTTTGGTAAGTGCCCAGTTGCACTTAGCCCAACCTAAAGGATACCCTTTCACCCCACCTGAGGTTATAATGCACTGCTTGTGACATCACAGTTACACCTATGGAAACTAATAGTGATGTCACAACAGAGCATTATGATGTACGTCGGGCATAAGCTATAGAAGCAAATATACCCAAGAGATAAAGGTCATATATTCATACAAATTCCTCAGTAAATAAATAATAAGGTGGGGGAAATCTATAGAATATATATGGAATGCAAGATGGATTACACCTACATGTTAGATTTTTTTTAATTTTTCTTGGAGGAATCAATAACTTTGTAACAACATTGTACTAAAAAAGAAATATGAATATTTCAGAATTAAATGCTTAGAAACATTATTGCACTATGATAATGAGGATTACTAGTACATGTCAAATGATTCTGCATCGTAATTCTATATTCTTTTTTTATCATAGCTGACACTGGTGGCAAGAAGGGAGGAAAGAGAAAGGGTGCTTCTTTCCAGACAGTGTCTGCACTTTTTAGGGTAAGTGTACTACTGTGGAGCCTATCTCTGCTGGACCTAAAATGTCTTGTAAAGGGCCCAGGTATGAAACAATTGGTTCAATATTTTCTTTAAATGATAGGAACACAAGTCAAAAAGTGTTTAGCTCAGCAGCGGCTAAAGAATTTATATAATATTTAAGTAAGCTCAGCAGCTGAAGAATTTACATAATATTTAAGTACCAAATGCAGTATGCTCAGTTCTTAAGCACAGTTTACTGGAATAAAATATAAACTGGGATAAAGTGTAAAAACCTTGCATAATGCTAGCCTGTTGGCACAGAAGCAGCACTGCTGCTTGCAACACTGGCCACTCAGGTTCACATCGAAATCCCAGCTCTTCAGAGGGCCAGCAGATGGATAGTGGAGTATTGCAGAGGGGTGGGGGTGGGGGGACGAGCATATACCTGGCTGTACTAGCACCACCTGGAATACCACAAGCAATGGTTCAGTCAGAAAAATGCTGCATGGCTGGGGAGAGGAGAAAAATGCACATACTGTACATCGGGTATTCTACCACGTGATGATGAGCATACATTATTAAAGGGATGGAACATAAGAGGGAAAAATTAATCACTAGCTGGTAGATAATTCTTCACTCACCCTATGTCTATATTGAAGCTTCTCATACCATTTACAAGGGATACCTCATACACTTCCATCAGAGGTTAGTATATTACATGGGGCTGTCAGCCATGGAGCTGAATGCAGGCCCAAAACCAAATCCTAGGGGACAAGTCCGTGGCAACACATGGGAGGCTAAACAGAGCTATATGTACAGTATGATTATAGTGAGGCATGTGTGCAGATCAAGGGAGATGTTCTTGCTGAATTCATACTCCAGTTATGTGTATGTGAAGTGTATCAGGGAAAATCAAGGTCCCCTTTGCAGTATGCAGCAGCAGTTGTGCCAGATGTGGAACTGTTACCGTATAGATAGTATCTACTGCTGTTAAAGATAGAGCTTTCTTGCACTGAAGTGACCAACCTTTGTTGGAAAACAATGCTTGTAGCAGTCTGCTAAGGTAACAGGAGGTTTGAACTGTGAACCTGAAATATGTAATATTATATCTGAAAAATAAAATGGAATATAACATGATGGTTTGACTGGTTTGACCTGGTTGTCTGGGTAGCTGCAGTAACATAGGAGGAAGGGAATGGAAGTAAGATGAAATAAGGAATTTGGTTTGTGTAGTACCTTTGATACACTCTGTATCCCAAAACACTTTATAATCAATGAAGAGATGGAAGTAGCCAGTAAGCATGCATATAACAGCTAAGAAAATGTCATAGGTTGGGCATTTAGAAAAATAGTTACCTAAGTACATAGAGGTTAAATTGCTGGTTTAGGACTATATAATAAATAAGTGGCAATTGTGGGATTCAAACCTTTGTCTTCTTGGCCTCAGAGTTCAGAAATGTGTAGTCCAATCACTAGGGATACATTGCCCCTATATAAAATTATTGGTTGTTCGGAACTACAGTACTCACTGCCAGAGAGTGTATAGCAATGAAGCAACCAAGTTACCCTTAGCACAGTAGAGTGAAAATTGCCCTCTGCTAAATAATATGAAATGTTCACTCTTTGTTACGCCTCTAGCAATGTAAAATGATCACTCTTTAATGGGTATATGATTGGATATGCTCAGTAATACACTGGTTAATCAACATAATGTATAAAGCACAACCAACAGATTATATGGAAATTACTGTATGTGCAAGGCAGGATAGCTGTGTACTGAATAAAGTAAAGAACATGCGCATTATATTTATTTTGGTGGTAAATCAAAAAGGAATTGCCATAATGAGTGACATGTTCCTGGAGATACAGGACTCCATTATTATTTAACTACAATGTAGCATATCTCCAAATTCGGGATCACCATGCGCACCCCTATTCTGTATTCATCTAGCATACTAAAGTAAAAGGTAACAGCCATCTCCAATGACAACTTTCAAATTCATCTGCATTCATTGCTTTCAGTAGAGACTGCCAGCATGTACACAGGGCAGTGGGAATGTTAAGAGGACACTACCAACTGTTAGTCATAATTATTGAATGATTATCATTCTGGACCCTTCAAAAGTGATGTCCTTAGTTCTAGATTTCTGCATACTGTACCACAAATTGACTTGGTACTGTAGGCCCAAAAAAGTTTGATTCATTCTCCTATTTTTGCTTCTCACACATTCTACCCATACCTCCCCCCCCCCATACACACACACACGAATGGATGTAGGGCAGCTAAACAGACTGGAAACTCATTTAGAGAATTCTGAACCCAAAAATGCCCTTATCTGAGATAATAATTGTACTTAAAATAGTACATTTCTTGCTTGTTGTGTATAACTATTTTTTTGCCTCAAACTCAAGTATATTTTCTATACATTATCTATTCATAATAAAACAGTCCTGATTCTTAAAATTAAATACCTCATTCCACCATCTCTCCCTCCTGAGGATCACTGACTCCATAACTAAGGAACTAGACCATGGTCACCTCACTGCTGCCATTTTCATTTACCTTGATAAGACCGTTGGTATAGTAGCTCACCCCTTACTCCTGGGCAAGCTGAGTAGACGGGTCTCTCTACCTCCATTGTTGACTGGCTTCATGCCTACAGTATCCTCTGCCAGATCAAGTGCACAAATTACTGTTTTTGCTGTGTCTTTTTTTCATGGATGCCTCAAGAACTCAGTGTAATTCAATTGCAATTATTTCAGTTTGTCAAGCAGTGAACTGTGAAATATTCCACAGATCACTTGATCCTGTTGGCTGTCCCTGTGCCTCTTTGGTTGACTCTAGTCAGTTCAGATTGATGTCACCTTTTCAACCCCCCAAATCCATCCATTCTGGAGTCCACTAAAGCTTTGTTTTGGACCATATGCTTGTCTCCATCTTCTTTCGACTCAGAATAAGCACAGTAAAAGATATCATACAAATTCCTTCCTAGCAAAAGGCCATAATTGCAATTGAATTGCAGTATTTCCTATGGCATACTGCAGCACTCTACAGAAGAGTAGTACATTTAAACAAAACCTGGACTGCTGTCTACTATAAATTTTGGAATATTATACCAGCTTGGCTGGAGATATACATGTATGGGCCATGGCCTTCTGTATATCTACCTTTCCTAGTATGACTCCTAGTATAAGGTATTGCACTGCACCCTGGCTGACTCCATTGCATCATAATGAAATACACTCTGCCTGTTTTGGCATGAACATTCATATGTGCACTGACAGCACCATACTCTTTGCCTCTGTCGGCTCACATTTGGAATCATCCTTGCAGCGTGCTTACAATCATGTTCAGCACTGGTTCCAATCAAACTAGTTAGCAGTATGCCAGAATGACTGTTTGTATGTCCTTGAGAACTAATCAAATGCTAGCTAGAGGCTCAGCTCACCCATCATTTTCAAAACTTTAGATGGTAACTCCCTTGATGAAATTCCTCTATTCAGTTAATTTATTGTCTGACTTGATAGATGCCTGGATCTGTCCTACAACATTAATACCATCAGTAATAAGTTATGTCCCAAACTCAGTGCAATTCTCAACACAGCTTGCTCCCCCTAGGCCCAAATGAGATCCTCCTCAAAATAATTTCACTGGTGTTTGATTACACTGATGGGGTTTATGCTGCTGCCCCAAGATTCTCCCTCACCAGACTGGATCACCATTTTCATATTTTCTGCCATCTCTTCACTGACTCCTCCTCCCTTACCCATCACTGCTCCCTATGCCTTAATCTTTCACTGCCTCTATTCACATATCTTCACCACTGACACTGCTTATCCTTTCTCTCCAAATACTGGTTTTAGCTCTCTTCCTCACTTTCCTTCCTCCTCCATCTTCAAGCTCTGCTCCTCTTATTCTTGAGTCTTCTTAATCCTTCATTGCACTTCAGATGTACAGTTTACACATAGAATAGTAACTATATATATAACATGAATTGTCCTAATAATCTTACATTCTAAAAAAAAGTAAGACAAATTGAACATTCTTAACTATTAACTAACTCTACATGTCTCTTCCTCAGGAAAACCTAAACAAGCTGATGACAAATCTGAGAACCACTCACCCTCACTTTGTTCATTGTATTATTCCCAATGAAACAAAGACTCCAGGTAATTTGCACATAGTAATACAAATGAAATTTTTTCATGCCCTTGGTTTTCATGTGCAATAAATGAACCCCCCCTGTTCATTAAAGATATATGATTATAAATGTGTACATCACAATGATTCCTAGGTGAAATTGCTACAAAATCACAAATAGTTAATAATTATACTCCCTTGCAAGTAGTTTAAAAGGTATGGTCATCACTGATCTGAGGAATAGATATGTTTCATGGTATGTGTCTCCAGTAATTTAGGCTCACATTTTCCTTCAGCTTCTATTCTTTCCATTTTACCTCTAAAAGTTGCATAATATATATACTATTAGGACTATTAGTATCATTATTTTTGGTTACTCTGCATTCTGTACTGTTTGGTTCTTTTAAAATGTAGACTGTTTTAACCTATGGACCTGGCATGGTTTGTATAATATCATGTGCAATAAAAGAATAAATATATTCTAAAGATTAGGTACATAATACTACAGCTTTATAGTTTGTATTGTAAAATGAATGTACTGTAAGACTGGAAATTTTATATGTCTAAATTATCAAAATTGTGAAACCCTTTTAGTTAGTGTAATATGAAATGCAGAGAATATGGGATAAACACAGTCTCATAATTTGAAAAAATAGATTTTAATTTTCCATCATTATAAACTAGTAGCTTATATGATAGTTTATCTTTACTGTAATCCATTTTAAACTTTGATCATTTCTTGGGCCCAAGTCTGAGTAACAAAATAGTTTGCATGATCATTTTGTGAAATGCATTACCTGCAACCCCCTGAGCTATATTCAAAACAGATTGCAGAATGTATCCTTGCAGTCAGTAACTGCACTGTGACTGTATTGGAAAAAAGGACAGAGGTTGCCATGGAAATGGAATAAAGTACCATTCTGAAAGCATTGCAAGACACACAGTCCCGGTGATTGACTTCAGCAATACCATCTACCTGTAGAACTGTTACAGACAGGTGGTAGGGGTGAGGGTAAAGAGTGACCAGGAAATAAAGAGCCAGTTGAGGGACACTGCCCATATCAAACAGATGGCAGTGTGGGGGAATTGTGCTATGGAGATGGATTCCACTGGACACCAGGGGCCATAATGGAATCTGGGCTACTGAAACATATTAACATACTAAGAAGCCAGCAGATTAGACCCCATGATCTGTTGAGTCTACTCAATGCACTGTGCCTTCCCGTGGCTCGGTTTAAGCTGCCCCCCACAAGATCCCCCATGCTAACCTCCCAGTGGAGCTCCAGGAAACATCAAATGGACCTGGAGGAGAAACATACAACACATGGAAGTCAGTCCAGAAGTGGGCCTAAATTGGCTGTTGAGTGAACAGTGGGAGAGAACAGCTATAAAGCCACTGTCATAATGGCACTATATGTGTGTGGCAGAGAACCATGCAATTAATACTGTTCCATACACAGACCTCCATGGGCTTCAAAATGAAAGTGCCAGTATGCACAATCTTGGGTTTCAAAATGAAAGTTCCAGTATGCACTATCTTCTATGGTGGAAATTAACATCTGGGAAAAATTCTCCTTCCAATATAAGCACACCTCCACTTCCTGGTACCTAGGACAGAGCATGAGTATAACCACAAAGTGTGGCAGTGAAATAGGGAGGCTGTTCTCTCCTCACTCCTTTGCTCCTCTACAACTGGCTACTAAGAACTGGGCCCATGTCCCTACAAAGTTAAGAACATTAATTGGAAGTACACTATTGGACACTTTATGCAACTATATTATTCCACATTGTGATAAACAAATAGTCCTCTATAGCTGGCTATAGTTTGTTAATGCTGAACCTTGTACAAAAATTTACGTTAATGTGATTTAAATTTCAAAAAAGCAGTGTCCTGGAGCTTTCTGAAATGTAGGTTTATAGCAAAATCCATGTAAACTAAGACCTGCTTTTGTCATTATCAGTCACTGGTGATCTGCACACTTATCGAAACTCTTTCATGCTGTAGTTGTGACTGCTGTTGGTCAAATTCCTAATATATATTATTTTTGTAATTACTCAAGGAGCTATGGATCACCACCTAGTCTTGCATCAACTTAGATGCAATGGTGTACTGGAAGGCATCCGGATTTGTAGGAAAGGATTCCCAAGCAGAATCTTATATGGTGACTTTAAACAAAGGTATACATTAATAATCTTTGTGCCATTTTCAAGACTAACTCACAGTTAATTTTAAAATAATATTATCATATCTTATTTTACTCTTGAAATAACAGATATAAGGTGCTAAATGCAAGTGCAATCCCAGAAGGGCAGTTCATTGACAGCAAGAAAGCAAGTGAAAAACTATTGGCTTCCATTGATGTTGATCACACACAATACAAATTTGGGCACACTAAGGTGAATATGCACACTTTGTTGCTTTCTGTGGTTTAAACTATTTATTGTATAATAAAATGTATTTTGTTCAAAGTAAAAACAATAGTGAAACTCACAGTATAATAGCCCTTCACAAAGGAAAAAGAATATAACAATATAAATAGGATATGAAATAATGAAATTTTTTTTCATTAAACATTTTTTAAAGCTATATCTGTTTCATGTGATTTATTTGGAATGATAAACCTATTTAGTTATAGGTAATAAAATACATGTCTAGGTTTCAAATCTGTGTATTAATAAGTCACCTATATCTCTATCTATCTATCTATCTATCTATCTATCTATCTACCTATCTATCTATCTATCTATCTATCTATCTATCTATCTCTCTGTCTCTCTCTATGTATCCATCCATCTGTTTGTCCATCAGTCCATCCATCAATCCATCCATCAATCTAGCAACATTTACCTTAATTGATCACAACATATATTTTTTTCAGCATGCTCTGTAATTATTCTCCCCAAGGTTTTCTTTAAAGCTGGTCTCCTGGGTACTCTAGAAGAGATGAGAGATGAGAAACTGGCCCAACTTATCACCCGTACTCAGGCTGTTTGTAGAGGATATCTTATGAGAGTAGAATTCAAGAAAATGTTGGAGAGAAGGTACATAGATGACTCATTGCATGTTCTGATATTTTCATCAATCATCAGTAATGCTTTCAAAACAAAATGGGATTTCTATCATGATTTTTGGTTTGCCTGCTCATCATAACTTCAGTATTAACTAAAATGATAATTATTTTAGTCTGATTTCTATTACATTGTTTTATTTTTCTATTTAAAAAGAAAATTCATTATTAAAATATTTGTTTTATTTCTAATTTTCATAGGGAATCCATCTTTACTATTCAGTACAACATCCGTTCATTCATGAATGTGAAACATTGGCCATGGATGAAGTTATACTTCAAAATCAAGCCTCTGCTGAAAAGTGCAGAATCTGAAAAGGAAATGCAAAATATGAAAGAGGAATTTGAAAAGACAAAGGAGGCACTTGCCATATCTGAAGCAAGACGAAAGGAACTTGAAGAGAAAATGGTTACTCTTGTACAGGAAAAGAATGATCTTACCTTAAAAGTTCAAGCAGTAAGTATTATGAATGCACCATGACAATATTTTTAACAAATGCTGTACTGTCTCCCCAATCCACTTGTGTTATGATAACACTTTGTGGTACTATGAGGGAGTCTTGATTTCATATTTAAAGCCCATAACCCATCATTGGGCAAGTAGAATCATAGTTGGGCTGCAACGCAAGCATGCACTAACCTCAGGAGGATGTTTAAACTACACCACCATTAGTGTCACCTCTGACCAACTACAGGAGAGATGATGCCATCATTGGTGAAAACATGAAGCTTGCCCTTCCTGGTCTGAGGTCTGGCATAGTACCAAGAAATGCAATCTCAGATTTAATATCAAAAAGGAAGAGTCTAGACTTCCGGTGATGTCACTGACTGATGTAGAAGCTCGGGCACAGAGCTCTTACTACCTTCCAGCTTAACCCTTTTTAAATACAAACTTCCCACAGAACAACTTACTTACAAAGACAGAGAAATTACACGCTATAATGGCAACCAGAGATAGACCCAAATCTGGGTCGGGTGGCGGGCTAAAACAGCAAAAACTAAACTTGCCCTCCAGACCTGCAGCACACAGCAAGGAAGCCTCCAAAGCACCAGATCCTAAGTGGGAGAGTGACTCTGAGGAAGAGGAGGAAGAGATCACTATTACATCCCATCAGCTGTGACGAGAGTTATGTCGGCTAAGTAACACACTAGACTCTATCAAAGCTGATATTAAGGAAAACAAAACTAATATTTCAAAGCAGAGGAAACAGCTTGAAGAATTGGCAGAATGTCGCATGGCCTACTTGGAAATGGTAGACTTACATAATGGCGTGATCCTCCAGCTTCATGACTGCACTCAGCTCTTGATGGGGAAGGTAGAGGATCTTGAAAACCATTCCCGACAAATCAATCTTAGGATACATGGTTTGCCTGAAAATACTGAGCAGGGCAATATGCCTAAATATATTGAGGGTCTGATATGAAAACTGCTGGGCATTGGTCAGGATGTCTCCCTGGACATAATCCAAGCACATTGGGCACTATCGGCCCCCCCCTGAAAGACCATAAAGCACAACTGCGCTCGATCATTGTGGCATTGCCTGACTTCCTTATGAAAGAACTGGTTTTAAGAAAGGCTTGGTCCAAGAAGGAAATACCCTTTGGGGACACTAAGCTATATTTTGAGCCAGATTATGCCCCCATGATGATGGCGAGGAGAAAGATGTGGTTCCCCATAGTAAAGTCCCTCAGAAGAGAAAGGACTGTGTGCCAGGGTGGATTTTCCAGCTCAAATTTGGGTGACATCTGACACTGGCACAAAATTATTTGACACCATGGGTGAAGCAAAGAAATACCTCTCCTCCCTGGAAATACTGGCAGACAAGTTGGTCCCACCAGAGCTGATAAAAGATGTAGAAAAGAGGCAGTGGCAAATGGTGAGCGGAGGGATAGGGGAAGCTTGCAGATCTCATCAAGCAACTGAACGAGGTGGTTTTGCAGCATGGAAACGTCTGTAAGAAAAGGCCCAGTCATTGCCTGGCTGAAAGAGAAGAGAGGGATAACTCTGGATAAAAATATATTTTGCTGGGGTACTGAGGGACTGGGTAAATTGATCTGAGGCTTTCACGAAGATACGCTACACTAAGAAAGAGGGAGAGAAGAACCACAGAAAGATGGACATATTATAACTGCTGGTGGAAGGACCTTTTGGTCTTTTCTCTGCTCTGGATGCTGGGGAGGGGAGAAAGTTCAGTGGGCTGATATTCAGGTATTGAAGGAATGAGAAACTTCTGTCTTTCATTTTATTGTTACAAATTTTAGGTTTTGTGGATGGAAGAGGATGGAGGGGGAGGGGCCCAAAGGGAGGAATTGCCTCCAGGTCTGAGTTCCTATCCTCTTAAAATAATGGGGTTGGGTTGGGGGGGAGAGGAAGGTCTACATTGGTTAGGTGATCCACATGAATGCTGCTAGTGCTGGAAGAAATCCTACACTTGCAGTGAGGTGATGGGATATTCCAAACACTTCTCACTGTTTTTCGCCAAGAGGCAAAAGGTGAACAACTCATGGAACCTTGGAAGGGAACAAAGAAAGTTGGAAAGCAATGTTTTTCCCCCTGTTGGGGACACGTCTTTAAACAGGTTAACTGTGGCTAAAGTTAAAAAGGCTGAGTCACTGCGGTTAAATGTTTTTTGTATTTGTGCTGTTGTGCTTGTACCCCTGTATAGTACCATTTAAGGAAACTGGTTTCCCAGTTTAGGGGGGCTCTCCACACTGCCACAATGGAGGGGCTTAATATAACAACTTATAATAGTTGGGGTATCAACCACTCGATTAAACGAGCCCGCATTTTGCAAGAGCTAGGGAAGCTGAACACCCACATTGTGCTTCTCCAAGAGACACACCTGACTGAGGTGGAACGTAAAAAATTGTGCCGTAAATGGGTGGGGGCAGTTTACTCCATCTCTTATAAGGCTCATCCACACAGAAGAGGTACTACAATTTTAGTGCATAAATCCTGCCCCTCCAGGTGTGGAGTGTGGTCACAGACCCAGAAGGCAGATCTGTTAAAGTGATAGGCAGTTTGGGCGAGACCCCCTGTACAATTATAAGTCTCTGTGCCCCCAATGAAGATATAGAGGCAGCTATCTTTTTCCAAAAGCACCTGCCTGAGTGGATGGGGATTGAAGTTGATCTTACAATCCTGAGGGGCAATTTTAACACTTTACTATCAGTAAATCTTGATAGGATGAGAAGTTCACCTCCCCCTTACTTAAAAAAGGCTAGTTTAGTTTAAATAGATCTTTGCAAAACTGGGGGATGGTAGATACCTGGAGATGGAAAAATATCACTAAGAAGGACTATTCCCACTACTCAGACAGACATAATTGTTACACTAGGACTGACATAATATTGATGTCCGAGGAATGGATCTATACCCTTGATGAGTGTTCTAGTCACCCTTGTTCCATCTCTGATCATGCTCCTGTTCGTTTGACACTTAATTTACTCCCTTCTACCTGAAATTCCCATTGGAGGTTTAATGTGGGACTCTTGAACAGTGAGAATTTTAAGTCCTTCATTGAAGATACCATCGAGGACTATGTGGCTAACAACTCAGAGGCAGTCTTTCTGCCGCAATCAAGTGGGATGCACTTAAAGCAGTCCTGAGAGGGGCTATTATAAATTATGCTGCAAGGGATAAACAAATATGGGTGAGGGATATAAATGAGCTAGAAGATAAAATTGCAGAGCTTGAGTTTCACCATAAAATTTAATTAAATTCAGGAGTAAAGTAACAACTTAAAGATAGCAAAAAGGAACTAGAGAAGATCTTACTTAATTTAATAGAAGGCTCCTACAGGAATATTCACCAAAACTATTATGAGGGGGGCAATAGGGCTGGGAAGCTCCTGGCAAGCACCCTTAGAGTTCAGAAGGGGAGCAGACTGGTTTTAAGGATTAATAATCCAGAGGACAATTTGGTAACCTGTCACCCAGAAAGAATAGCCTCCTCTCTTCCTCTTTTGTATCCTACTATGGGAAATTGTGTTCTCAAGACCAGGTAGCAGACCTGCACTTGAGGGTTGGGGAATTGTTTCAGGGATTAACCCACCAGACTTTAAATAGGGATGCCCGGGAATCATTGGAATCCCCTGTCTCCCGTTCAGAGATAGCAACACAATTGCAGACTCTTGGGAGGGGGAATCACTTGGACTGGATGGATTCCCCTTGGAATTTAATAAAGTTTTTGCAGAAAAGTTAATTCTGCTACTTCAAGGGGTGCATAAAGAGGTGCTGGAGGGTGAGGCTCCTCCAGAATCCTGGCAAACAACCCAAATTATAGTGCTGCATAAGGAGGGGAAAATCCCAGAGGAGTTTGGGTCATACCGACCGATATCTCTTTTAAATGTAGACTTAAAAATCTTTACAGACCTGTTGGCTAAAAGACTACAGCCTATGGTAACCCAGGTGATTCATGAAGACCAAACTGGGTTTATCTCAGGTAGGTATCTATCTGGCAACCTTCGGAAGCTTTTAATATTATCTCTGCCCAACAAACCCACCCTGACTTCCAATTGGCAAGCTTCATGGTCACAGAGAAGGTGTTTGATACAGTTAATTGGCACTTTTTAAAACAGTCCATGGAGAGAATGAATTTCAGCCCAAAAGTTTTATAAACAATTTCAAATCTTTATGCCAACCCGAAGGCCCAGGGTATGGTAAATGGTGTCAGTTCACAACCCTTCTCCATTTCCAGAGGCATGAGACAAGGATGCCCCTTGTCACCTTTGCTTTTTGCACTAAGCTTGAAACTATTGGCTGCTAAAGTTAGACAGACACACAGGATAATGGTTGATATACTGGGGGGACATGAATATAAGCTGTCACTTTATGCGAATAATTAAATTGTTTTTCTGTTTGATCCAGATGACTCTTTACTCCATTTAGTGGACATACTGGGAACATTATGAGACATCTCTAGCTATAAAATAAATACTCTTAAGTCAGAGGGAATGGTCTTAAGTGATATCATACCACAGGAATTCAAAAGTCGATTCCAGTTTGCTTGGGTGTCGAATAACCAGTTTAAATACCTGGGTATTCAAGTGATGACCAATTTATCTAAATTATTTGCAAAAAATGATGATAAACTCTGGGGGATGGTAGAACAAGAATTATCATGTTGGAGGCTCCTACCTCTCTCACTGATTGGTAGGGTGGAGGTTATTAAAATGAATATTTTGCCATGTATGCTTTTTCTGTTTCAATCTCTTCCCATCTGAGTACCTAAACAGTTTTAGACTAGGGTGAACAAAGGCATCTCTGAATTTATTTGGAACTTAAAGAAACTGAGACTAGCCAGAGCTATTCTTCAAAGGCCTAAAGAACAAGGAGGTTTGGGACTCTCTAATCTTTTCTTATACTATCTGGTGGCCCAAGCAGCTGGGTTAATGACCAGGGCTAAACAATGGGAAACCTCCCAGTGGTATGTTATAGAGGATGGATCCCAGAAGAATAGACTCATCTTTTCCTCTGGTTCTGACTGAGACCCCCCCCCCCCGGAGTATAAGAAACAAGTTAGAAGCAGATGGATAATACAAAGACTAGACATACTACAATGTATTAGGAAAATACTTAATAACCCAAAGGGATTGGGCCCACTGTCACTGATCCGATTTGAACCTAGCTTTTTTTCCACCCTCCTTGGATCTGGGTTATGCCAGATGGGCTGTGACAAGAGTTACTAGATTTTTCCAGTTTCTTGAGGGGGATAAATGCATTTCATTTCAAAGAGCTAAGAAGAAATTCCTTGGGCCAAATTCAGAATTTTTACATTACATGCAGGTGAGGCATTATATAAATTCTGGGGACAATATTCAAAGACTGGTAAGCCCATATTCTAGTTGAGAAAACTTACTTTATGGGGTGGTTACAATTATGGGATAGATTAGATGTGTCTCTAGTGTCTACTAGTTGTTAACAAAACAGGGAATGAATCCTCTGGGAAAAATTTGTATGAAATTGGAAAAGGAGGCAAATATTACCATCTCAGAGTCAGGTTGGACACATAGACTGAAATGGGAATGGAAGGTCACATCAGCTCCAGTGGGAGAGAATATTTCTGGAAGGTTCTGATATGCTTCTTCCATACTTCAATGATAACCAAACACTTCAAGACAACTAGGGATGATAGATGCTGGAGATGTGGCATGGGAGTGGGTTCTCATTGGCATATTTTTTGGAGTTGTCCAGGGCTCTCTTCTTAATGGTAAGTGATACAAAAAATAGTAGACACTACTACAAAGGTGCTCATCCCATTGTCAGGGGAAGAATGGGTGCTGGGCCTTCCTTCACTAACACATCAGCTGGCAGAATTAAGAAATGTCTTATTAACAATGTTAGTGGTGTCACTTAAATGTAGTTCCAGAAAATGGCTGTCACCAGACCCCCCCCTCCAGATAGAAGTTTGGGTCAGTAGGATGAAGGAGATGGTTCTGATGGAATCAATCACAGCAAAACTTAGACTGAATTAGGAGAAACATGTAGACAGATGGAGAAGCTGGGAAGAATGGCTAAACAGCAGGCAAGAAGAAGAAGGGTAGTATAGGAAAACTATACATGGAGAGATGGGGTTGAGCCTGGGGGTGGAAGATAGAGGATATAACAGTGGATTGGGGGTGCAGTTTTAGGGGAGGAATGAGCACAGTACAACCAGTGGCCATGTTGGCGAGGCCCAGGTGTGTGGACCCAGTTAGTTAGGTCCCCAGCCTGTGTTCTAAGTTCTCTAGTTATGAATTGGCCAGACTGAACTCAGCAAAAAAGAGGGAAAATGTTTGCACAAGTAAACCTTCCAGGCGTAACTGGCAACTGAGATTTCATTTAAGAATAGCAGCTGTAAAGATGTAATCTTTAACTTTTCCCTTTTTTCTCCATTTATTTTACCAAAGCTGCTACCTTGTTTATAAAACATAGAGAAAATATTTTTTTTTAAATTGTCTAAGTATTCGATGGTTGAGACACCCTTTTTAAGAAATGTATTAATTTACTGTTGTGAAACATAAGTATGTCTTGTCATATTGGAATTCTGTATCCTGTAATAAAGCCAAGTTTAAAAAAAAAAAGGAACAGGCCAAAGGAAGAGATTCTCCCTCTTTACAAGTCACTCACTCTGTAACCTTGAGTAAGTCACTTAACCACCCAATGCTTGTCTACCCAGTTACAGAAGTATGAAGAAGCAGGATGTCACTGAAAAACAGTTGTTGCATCTCAGCTAGGTTGTCCTGGATTAATACATTTTAAAATGTGCAAAGTACCACACTTAGATGGTACATAAATCTATGGTTGCACATACACTGTCTGTGGTGCATCAGTGGACTAATCTAAAGGAAAAAAGGGGAAGAGAACATCGTATAACATGAGGCAAGTAAGAGCTAATGAGAATAAAATGAGTCTGGAGAAAGGGAGTGGCATCTGGGAGGGATGGGGCTACCTACAGGAGAAAACAATATTAAGAAGAGAGGAGGAAAACATGAAGAAAGACAGGGGGATATGTTACACCCATTGCAATGGGAGTTAAGTCATTATATAATATGTACAGAGATTAAATGATGCCAGATGCCATCCCCTATCCCCACACATGTTTTCTTCTCATTAGCTCTTTCTTTCCTCATGTTAAACAGCATTTTCTTCCCCCTTTTTCCTTCCCCCTTTTCATCTTTTCCTTTGGTTAACATAAATTTATAATCCTTGGCATTTAAAAAGATATATTTGAAAAGGAATAAATAAAAGTTAAATTGTACAATAATAGAGATTACTTTCAAGGAATCTAAACCTGTTTTTCCTAGGACTGTATAAATGTTTAAAAGTTTGATAAAAGCATGTTGAGAATTGTGCATGCTTTATTTTTATTAAGATTCACATATGTTTTTAACTAATGGGTATGTGTCACTTTAACTAGGCTTTTAAAATTTGAAATATGGCTGTTGTTCCTTAGACCTGCCCCTTGACAAAGACCCTGTGTTGGGTTAAAGCATTAGGGATGTAGGGTGTGTTATGGTCACTTCTTGCCACAAATAAACCTTTCACACCAGCAATCGTAAGTCTGGTACCCATTTCCACAAGTGCTGCATTTTCGTTTCTTAATGCTGACAAGGATCTCTGGGGGATTGCCGAAAGAGGACAAAAAGAAGCAAAAGAGCTTGGGACATGGGGTTGCCAAGTGATGGCAACTGGTCATTTAATGAAGAAACAGGGCAGGCAATGGCTGCAAGTGGGAAGCAGGAGGTTTTGAGGGGCATGGGTGGGTGGGGAGGGAAGAAGAGTAAAGGAGGGAGGGGAGATAATAGGCCCAAGATAAGCATGATAGGGACACAGGGCAATGAAGGGAAAAGTAAGACACTGGCTGGGTGTGCATCCAGCCATGTCAGGCACTTGTGAGGTGTGCATCTCAGAGGGCCATGGGTAGGTGTCGTGTATGTATTAGAGCCCAGAAAACAGATGTATGGAAAGAGCTGGTTTCATGTTGTATAATCTGTATAAAATGTACAAAATATGAGGATGATATGTGCTTTATGATCTATAATGATGATGCATGATGTAAATAAAGTTCTGGAATATTGGTTGTATAATAAAGGAATAATGCATGACAGGGTGTGTGTTGTGCTGGGATAACGCCACGCCTGTGGGGGTTGGGTACAAGGCCGCAGGCCAAGTGCGTCCAATGCCCCAGGCGTGGCGTTATCCCTAATGACACACACCCTGGAGTGCATTATTCCTATTATACAGTGGCTCAGTGTTACACAGAATAAAAAAATCATTTTAAAGATGTTTTTGTGTGGAAACATATTTTTTGTTTTTAAAAGCAGATTAAACAATCAAGCTCAAGATGCTTAGTGGGCTCAAGCTCATCTACAGGTTCACAGTGAGGCTGAGACTAGACCTGTGGCGTCGTGCTAGGATAACGCCGTGGGTCCAGCCCCAAACTGACCAATCACAGTCCAAGATTCTTTCTTGCCATTGTATAATATTGTATGTAATGATGTGGTTTGGTGAAGATATTAGTCATAATAAAATCACCAACTGAGCACCCAGCTAAGATGTGTGTAGTGCATTCATTTTGGGAAGGAAATCCCAAGATAATGTATTGTTGCAACCATGCAATATTTGGAAAATTCTACCACAAGTTGTAATTTCATGCTTTTTTAATATTCCCATGGCAAAAAAATAGTGTGTCTGCATATGCTTCATATCAGTTTTATAAATTTATTTCCTCCACAGGAAGCTGAAACTCTTGCTGATGCTGAGGAGAGGTGTGATGTACTCATAAAAAACAAAATACAACTTGAAGCAAAACTTAAAGAGGCACAGGAGAGGCTTGAAGATGAAGAAGAAGCAAATGCTGAATTGACTGCAAAGAAAAGGAAACTGGAAGATGAGGTCTCTGAACTAAAGAAAGACATTGATGATCTAGAACTCACTCTGGCCAAGGTTGAAAAAGAGAAGCATGCCACAGAAAACAAGGTAAGTCTGCATGGGTATCATTTATTCTGGGTTCTAGGGAAATATAGTGGCCAAATAGAAAACAAATCAGCTACTAATGCAACATAAGTTAACAAAATATGATAAGCATTGGACTCTATGAAAAAAAAATATTGAATTGATTATATAAAAAAATGACAAAAAATAATGTAATTAAAAAATCCCAGACTTTTAATCCACATCATGAACTTATTTTATATGAATCCATAACATATGAGCAGATAAAAATGGTCATTTGGGGGAAAGGGTTACTATATAGTCAAAATTCAAGCAAAACAAAATATAAAACCATTAAAAAACAAGCATTTGTCAATGCCGAATGTTGATTGCTCTAATGTGTTAAGCTCGCTCACTGCCCCTCTGTCACTTTCTCAATCAGTTTCTCCCAGTGCTGCAGGCTACTGTTTTGTACTGGGCTTCTGCCTGTATTGGTATCTTGTTCTGCCCACTAAGAAATCCTCAGCTGTCCCGACAGAGCTGCGTTGAGGTGGCTCACATCCCCTCTCTCACTCACTCATTCTGTTTCTCCTGGTGCTGCAGGCTGCCCTTTTGTACTGGGCTCCTGCCTCTGTTGGTGCCTTTTTCTGCCCACAAAGAAATCTGCAGCAGTCCCAACACAGGTCTGTTGAGCCTGCTGGGTCTCCCTCTATCACTCACGCATTCCATTTCTGCCAGTGCTGCAGGCTGCCCTTTTGGGCTGGGCTCCTGCCTGTGTTGGCAACTTTTTCTGCCCACAAAAAAGTCCACAGTTGTCCCAACAGAGCTACGTTGAGGGCGCTCACTCCCTGTGTCACTCACTCATTCTGTTTCTCCTGGCTCTGCAGCCTACCCTTTTGTACTGGGCTCCTGGCTCTGTTGGTGCCTTTTTCTGGCCACAAAGAAATCTGTAGCAGTCCTGACAATGCTCCGTTGAGCTCGCTCAGTCCCCTTCTCTGACTCGCTCATTCCATTTGTGGTGGCGTTGCAGGCTACCCTTTTCTATTGGGCTCCTGCCTGTGTTGCCACCATTTGCAGCAGTTACAATATAGCTCCGTTGAGCTTGCTCACTCCCCCTCTCCCACTCGCTTATTCTGGTTTTCCTGCCACTGCAGGCTGCCATTTTGTACTGGGCCCCCTATGTGAATTGCCGCCTTTTCTGCCCACAAACAAATCTGCAGCAGTCCCAACAGAGCTCCACTGAGTTTGCTCACTCCCTCTCCCTCTCTCTCACTCACTCATTCCATTTCTGCCTGCACTGCAAGCTGGCCTTTTGTTCTGGGCTCCTGCCTGCGTTGCCGCATTTTCTGCCCACAAAGAAATCCACAGCAGTCACAATAGAGCTCCACTGAGCTCACTCACTACCGTTCTGTCACTCACTTGTTCTGTTTCTCTTGGCGCTAAAGGCCGCGAGTGTATACGGGGCTGCTGGCTGCAGTGACACCTTTGTCGGTCCACAAATAAATCCACAGCTGTACTGAAATAGCTCCATTGAGGTCGCTCAGTCTCTCTCTCTGTCATGCGCTCATTCTGTTTGTCCCGGCACTGCAAGCAGTCCTTTTGTACAGGACTCCTGTCTGCATTGGCGTCTTTTTCTGCCAACAAAGAAATCCTCAGCAGTCCTGATAGAGCTCTGTTGACCTCACTCAGTCCCCTCCGTCTCACTTACTCATACTGTTTCACCCAATGTTGCAGGCTGGCCTTTTCTACTGGGCTCCTGCCTGCATTGATGCCTTTTTCTGCCCACAAAGAAATCTGCAGCAGTCCTGACAGTGCTTCAGTGAGTTCACTCATTCCCCCTTCCTCACTCACTCTCTCTTTCCGTTTCTTCCACTTCTGCAGGCTGCCCTTTTGTACTGGCCTCTTGCACTGGGGCCTTTTTCTGCCCACAAACAAATCTGGAGCAGTCCCGACAGAGCTCATTTGAGCTCAGTCACTCCCCCCTCTCACTTGTTCCATCTTAATCTATTCCAAACACTGATGTCCCACAGGAGTGCAAAAACATATTTAAGTCAGGATGTGAAAATGACAGCTGTACTGTTCATAAGGAGGTGTGAAAGAATGCCACTGTTGAAAATGTGGCATGAAAATATTACAAATTTGTGAAGTTACAAGGGTGCTTGGAAACAGTTGAATGCAAGCTTGTAACACAGTCATGTTATGGAGTTTTGTCACCAGATTTCCAGCATAGGCATTTTATGACCTCTGCTCATGAACAATGCCACTGTCATTTTCTTTATCTGTCCTGAACACTGATTTCCCACAGTGACTGTGTTATTCTGTGCCACAACTGTGAAACTACATTTCACTCAGGATGTGAAAAATGACAGCTCTACTGCTTATAAGGAGGTGTGAAAAATTGCCATTGTTGAAAATGTGGCATGACAGTATTACAAATCTGCAAAGTTACAAGGGTGTATGGAAAGTGTGCAATGCAACTCATTTGATGGGCTATCATCACCACATTTTCAACATAGGCATTTTAGAACCTCTGCTCATGAATAGTATCACTGTCATTTCATTTCTCTGTCCCAGACAATGATTTCCCACAGCGACCTCTCTATTCTGCGCCGGAACTGTGAAAACACATTTTGGCCAGGATGGGACAAATGACAGCTTCACTGTTCATAAGTAGGTGTGAAAGAATGCCACTGTTGAAAATGTGGCTTGAAAATATTACAAATTTGTGAAGTTACAAGGGTGCATGGAAACAGTTGTATGCACGCTTGTAACACAGTCATTTTATGGAGTATTGTTACCAAATTTTCAACATAGCCATTTCAGGACCCCTACATATGAACAGTGCCACTGTCACTTTTTATTCTGTCCCGAACACTGATTTCTGATAGCGACAGAGCTATTCTGCGCCTGAACTGCAAAAACTCATTTCTGCCAGAATGTGAACAGTGACAGCTGTACTGTTCATAAGGAGGTGTGACAAAATACCAGTGCTGAAAATCTGCCGTCAAAATATTGCAAATTCACGAAGTTACGCATGTGCGTAGCAACTGCGCAGCACAAGCTTGTAAAACAGTCATTTTTGGGATTTTTTCCACCAGATTTGCAACATAGGCTTTTTGAGAGCCCATCTCATGAACACTGGCACTGTCATTTCATTAATCAGCCCCCAAAGGTGATTCCGCACATTGACCGCAAAAGCACCTTTTGGGGCCGATTAAGGCAATGACAGTTCAGGCTTTCATGAGGAGGGGTCCCAAAACCCCAGATTGAAAAGTTGGTGAAAAAATTCCCAAAAATGCCTGAGATATGCACTAAAGATGAAAAAACCCTATTCATTACACTATACAGCTTACTAGCATTTCCTCAGTTCGCGGTCAGCTTTGAAGAGTGTAGACGTGTTCCCAGTCCACCGAAGACCATCATGCTGGACTCCAGAGAAAAGTATGGTGTGAGGGGGGTGGGGAGGCAGGGTGCGCAGTGGGTGGGTTTGGGTGGTGAGTGGGCAGCACGGAGACTACGAGAGACCACTTTCTGCTTTTCAGGGGGAAAAAAGCAAAAGATATCGCAGGACAGTTTTTTCCTTTTACAGGGGCATGTGGCACACTGGGATAGGCTCCTAGCATGCCACCAATGGCTTTCTTTTGGGGGCTAGCAATAGCTGATAGGGGATTGGGCACCTCCATTGGCACACAAAGGGGGGGGGAGTCATTATACCGATGGGGATTGGGCACCCCGTCGGCAGGAATAACAGCATGTGGGGGGGCACCAATGGCTTTCTGTTGGTGGGGGCAGCAATAGCCAATGGGGAATTGGGCACCCCCTCAGCACACAAAGGGGGATTCATTATGCCGATGGGGATTGGGCACCCTGTTGGCAGAAAATGAAAGAGCAAGGGGATGACAGAATGCTGACAGAGACTGGGCTCCGCTGTCGGCAAAATGAACAGGGGGACACCGAAGGCAACAGGGATTGGGGCCCCCGTTGACACATAAACACAGTGGGGGGGTTATATTCTTTGTGAACAAGGTGGAAACCCACTGCCATGTTCAGAAACAATATCAGGCTTGCTAGATCCACCCTGCAATGACGAGTCACTCCCTCATTGCAGCGGATGACTGACGCTGCAATGATGAGGTGACCCCTGATTGCAGTGGCTGATTAGTCACAAGTTGGTGTGAACGTTCCAAACATGTGTCACCAGCAGTCTGCAACAGCATTGGGGGAAGTGGGACAAGCCTTTTCAGGCTGTGGGGGCATTGGCCACAACAGTGCCATGCCTCCACAGCCTGCTTCTCAGCAAGCTGTGCCAATGTGTTTCTTTTGCTTCATGCAATCAACATAAAAATAATTAAATATCAATGAAGGTATGTGAAGTGCTGTATATAACATAGGGACAGATTTCAAAAGCACCAGTTAGATCAGCATAAACTGCGGCAAACAGCAGCTTGTGCTGATCACTGGTGTGACAGTTACTCCCGGCACCAATGGCAGTTGATATACCACAACTGCTCCCATGAACACAACATGTGGCACATGAGAGGGATTTGATGGAGGTAGTGGTGTAGCTGACTGAGAATGCCAGGAATGGCACCACAGTCCAGGAATGTACAGGGACATCATGCAGGTTGCTGACCATTCCTTCCCACTTAAATGGACAGTTGTCTTGTCACTGCCCTATGTAACTGTTCTCTCCCATTGGTGCCACCAGTACTGTTTAAACAGCAGGCTATGCAGATGTGGAACAGTGCCAGACACATGCCTTATGGAGCACATGTGCACTGCCCCAGCTGGTACAGACCTTTCAAGCAGCCACATTTACAAGGAAAATAATGGATATTGTGCAGAGGCACAGGCCAGCTCAGATGTACATGGGCAAATGTCTCAGGGGTGAGTGGGTCCTGGCACTGCAGATGGCACCAGTGTACAATGACCCCACATCAGGCCTAGCACAATAGCCACAGTGGGTATGTTGAGTGCACCAATCAGATTGTCAGGTTGTCTCCACCTTGGACCCCCTCATGCACTTAATGGATATGAAAGGAATCACAGTGGTTGGGGGGGCTTGACTGTTTGAATAGCACACAGCCAGCTTGTTGCACACAAGGAAGACAGAGCAAGCAGGAGGGAATGGATACCATGGTGTCCAATTCTTGTGGCACTGACCGTATGCTGTCACCACAATCACTGATAATGATGGTGAAATAAAGAATAAGGAGGCTTACCTCATAAGATGAACTCTTTTTCAATATTATACAACAGAGAAGGGTTAAACAGTACTCAAAGCAGAAAGTGCAAAGTGCAAATGGCGACACTACATGAGAAGCTAGAACCAAAACAAAACACCTGCTGGCACAAACACTGGTGTTCTGTAATAGCTCAGGTGGCCTGCAGACAGTGGGCTGAATTCACAAAGCTTTCTGAAGATGCAAAACCTTCCCTAAGTCCTCAAAACTGGTGTAGCTATGGAAACAAAGGACAATTTGCACTGGGTGCTATTCACAAAACCCTCCACTGCTGCAGAAAACAGCACTAAGGACTGTGGAAAAAAGTGCAGCTGCGGAAGTCTCTGAGGAAAAAAGGTGTGAGATAAGTAAGGCACAGCCCCTGAAAGGCTATTCACAACCAGTTTCTTTCTGCAGCTCTGGAAAAAAATTTACACACAATGGAATGAGGTATAACTCTACCTCAGCAAACTGCGGTAGTGCCCCAGCGATTGGAATCAATTAAGGTGGAGGTGAGGCACAGGTAATAACATCCCAGATAGTATAGCAGTGGCTGCTGTAACAGCAGCAAAAGCACACATTGCCATGAGATGGCAACAGGCAACAACCACCAGACACAGTGCAGCCCATGACAGAGTCCCATAAGCAATAGAGCCTGGCCAGCCTGCAGTGAGTGCTACTCCTGCAGGCAACAGGAACACCCCAGGGAGGGAGGACCAGCACTGACAGTTGGCCACTGTAGTGCTATGGTATTGCTGGTACCTGTGATGCTGCAGTGGTCCCAGTTGAGGGACTGGTTGCTGGTCTCTTTGTGGGTGCTTTCAGCTTCATTCTATGGCAGCCCTGTTAAAGTCTGCTGTTCCAGCAAATTAGGTTCACTGTTGCTGTGCCTCCTAAGCTATGGACTAGATTCAAAAAGCTTTCTGAAAGTGCAAAACCTTCCTTAAGTCCCCAAAACTGCTATAGCTACGGAAACAAAGGGGAATTTGCACTGGGTGCTATTCACAAAACCCTCCACAACTGTGGAAAACAACACTAAGGACTGTGGAAAAAAGTGCAGCTGCGGAAGTCCCTGAGGAAAAAAAGGTGTGAGAGAAGTAAGGCACAGCCCCTGAAAGGTTATTCATAACCAGTTTTTTTCCATAACGACAGAAAAAATGTTACACACACTGGAATGAGGTGTAACTCTCCCTCGGCAAACTGCAGTAGTGCCCCAGCAATTGGAATCAATTAAAGTGGAGGTGAGGCACAGGTAATAACATCCCAGATAGTATAACAGTGGCTGCTGTAACAGCAACAAAAGCACGCATTGCCATGATATGGCAATAGGTAACAACCACCAGACTCAGAGCAGCCCATGACTGAGCCCCACAGGCAGTAGAGCCTGGCCAGGCTGCAGTAAGTGCTACCCCTGCAAGCAACAGGAACATCCCAGGGAGGGAGGACCAGCAGTGACAGTTGGCCACTGTGGTGCCATGGTATCGCTGGTACCTGTGGTGCTGCAGTGGTCTCAGTTGAGGGACTAGTTGCTGGTCTCTTTGTGGGTGCTTCCAGCTTCATTCTATGGCAGCCCTGTTAAAGTCTGCTGTTCCAGCTAATTAAGTTCACTATTGCTGTGCCTCCTAAGCTATTTCTGCAGCAGCGGATCAACAGTTGCAGATTTTCAGTACGTGCACAATTTCTGCAGCTACTGAATTTCCACAGCTGCGAGTATTTTACAAAATTCTGAACCTGCTCAAAATTTCTTTAGGAATATCACACAACTACTTTTCCGCCATGCTGCAGACCGTTTTCCCACAGCTGCAGGATTTTTGGCTTTTTTTGTGAATCCTGCCCCATGTGCTTACATGCAATAGTAATGCACAACTTATTTTCCAAATTTCTACCCCATGGTCCCAAGCTAATCTTCTCAGTTCTAATGAACCACAAATTAGCTGAAGATCCAAGATTTCTCTCTAAAAGGTGTTTTGCCATGGAGTTAGTCAACATTTAATTTCAAATAGCTGATTTGTGTTCACATATACATTCCTTTAAGTGCCACTGGGTTTGACTGACATAACCCAGGTCACTAGGAGAGGTAAGCAAACAAATAACAGAGGTTGTAGAACAATTAATAAAATAATTAATTTGGAAATGTTTGCCAGTCCTGGGATGTTTGAAGGTGAAGGAATCACAAGGGTTATTACAATCTGAATAGTTGCCACATCTGAAATTGCCTTGGGGGGGGGGTTGCAGCCAAATGCAACTCTGCTCTACATGCTTTTGGCAACTGTGCACCAATTTGCCTTTCATATTTCTTCCCATCCTGAAAGTAACCCTGAACTTCTACTGTGGGGTACCTTGAAATATTGGATCACAACTAACAATATGCCAGTGTTTACACACAATATCTGCTACGCAGTAAATTTTATTGCAATAAGTCATGTAAAAAGTTGTTAGTTGTCCCATTTTTTCAACCTCTTTAGGAAATACCAGACTTATCTTATCATTGTTGTTAGCTCATTCCAGACTTTTATATATACTCTTTGGGGTATATCCCCTTTCCAGAGAACATTTTGTCATAATACCAGATTGCTTTCTAAACTCAGCTTCCATACTACATAACTTCTTAGCCAACAGCACATTTGTCCAACCGGTATATTTTGGATTAAAGTCTTTTGATGACCACTTTAGAAATGGAGTAAGCAGTTTCTTTCCATGGCTTTCTGAAAAATAGTAGTTTCCAGTTTATTGCCATTTTTGAAAATACGTTAATCCAAAAAATCTATATGAGTTTCACTGCTAACCACCGTAAATTTAAAGTTTACATCAGATAAGCATTGATCCACGAGAGAGAGTGTAGGTCTACTTGAGAATTAATCCATGAATCCAACCACCCAGGCATGGATTACTTCTCAAGTAGACCCATGCTCTCAAGTGGGTTAATGCACTTGTAACATGGCAAGTGGCATTTGACAGACACACACTTAACAAATTACACAGACAGAGGGGAGAATGTAATAATGGGTTTATTCATTTCAACAAAATACAGAACAACGCATAGCATGAGGAAGTGAACACACTGACACACTGACAGACTTGGGAAATAAACAATGACATGAGGGTCAGCAGTGTCTCTACTATAAACACTCTGATACCCTGATGGTATACCAACTGTGCAGCAATGGGAATACCACAAAGACCATCACAGAGAAATTTTTGGAAGTTCACTGTGATGATCTCCACATTCCCAACAGTGTTGCCAATGAGGTGTTTGCCCCCTCCCCGAACTAACTCTGACTGAAGTTAGTAATCCAAAGTGCAGGGGGTATAGGTGGCAGAGCCCTCCACATGACAGGTGTGGGGGCAAAGCCCCCCCAGAAAACATTTATTACCCAAGTGACAGCACACCAATTGGTGGTGTTGTGCTGTTGCTGTGCCAATGGTCAACAAATGTCCTGTAGCCGTGGCATAGTGGAACCTACACTAAAAGATGTTGGAAATAAACCATGACACAGGGGTCAACACGGTCTCTACAATTGGTACCTCCATAGTGATTTGCACAGACAGATCAGTAGCAGGCAAGGAGGATGTTGTACAGAATGCAGTGCTCTCCACATCGATGCATGAGGTGATGTGGAAAGAATTTTGCACTTAAACACTGTTGCAATACATTGGCTGCTGGAAAGTGCATGTTATGGCAATATTTACCAGGAATGAAGCATGTCACCAGTACAGATCTTTGTGGTTAAACTGTGTGCCATGAAATGCAGTGTTGCAGAGTGCAGGTTACCAAACAGTGATCAGGGTGAGACTGGCACTGAACTGGTGTTTCAAAACTGTTCAGGTACCAACTGTGCAGTAAGGAACTGTGTGGGTAAATGGTGTCAATGTTGCACAGTGAGACTGTCATTCTCTGAGGTACTCACACTTCTTGTGCTTCTGTGACTGTGTTATCCATGGACTATCACCCCTGATTGGGCCCCCATCTCACAGACAGTAATATTTAGGGCACAGGCACTTATCATATAAGCATGAGTGTCAGAATCTGTGGGTTCTACTGTTCTATTAGCATTGCTGCTACAAATTACAATGCTTATTGCTGTATTCTTGCTATATAATCGCAATACTTTATATATAAGTATGTGACTGAGAGTGGTACTGCCATCCAAGTCAGCAACCATGGATTACATGGAAATTAATCAATGGTCAGTTGACGGCTTTTGGCCAATGTGGGTGTAATCTGCTAAAGAGCCATATTGCAATGCTATTTAAGTGACTCACAGATTGTTCAAAATCCTCAGCTGTGTCCTCCCTCAACAACAGGCAATCATCAGTACAACAACAACATAAAAGTGCATTCTGCTGAAATAACAATTTATTTTAAACATATAGTTTCTCCCACCTTCCAATATGTAAGTTTACAAAACTTGGTGCAAATATCATTCCCATTGCAGTTCCTTTACACTGCATATAACATCTGCCCTTGTACATAAAATAGACTGAAGCACCATATCTGCTATCTTCACCAAAAAGTCTGTGCTGCGTTCATGCAGACCATCTTGTGTATTTAAATAAAACTCTATAGCCTCCAACCTACACTTATGTGGAATGTTGGAATATATGCTTTCAATGTCCATAGTTACTAAAATTGCCATAGCCAAAACCAGAACATCTAAGAGTGCTCAAATAAAATCACAGCTGTCTGGCAAATATGATGCTAATGTGGCAACAAGTGGTCACAAAAAGCAGTCAAGAAACTGGAAAAATGATTTCATAGAAGACCCAATACTGAAAACAATAGGTCTCCCTAGTGAAGTAACTGATTTCTTATGTATTTTAGGCAATAAATATACATAGGGTTTTAACAGGTGTCCCACCTTTATATATTGATATTTGTGTTTTTTCAACTGGCTATCCCCTTTCCCTTGATCAATAAAAGTCATTGCTCAGTTTTTGGTAGTGTCTGTAGGGTCACTAACAATCATTTGATAATAGTCCGTACTGAGTTGTCTTTACATTTCAGCCTCATATTTGTCAAAGCCCCATATCACAACAGCAGTGCTTTGTCAGTGAGTTTCATCATGAATGATGGATCATCCTGCCATTCGTGTAATGCTATGCATTCACCCCTCTTTAAATTACAATGTTGTTATTCGTTTTTCATAGTTTGATCAGCTTGTCCACCTCTCTATCAACTAATGCAGAAAAAGTATTAATTGCAAACTCACCCAAATGGGAGGGCAAAAGGTCAGCATCTTCCTAAGAGTATGGATCTCATGATGTGCATTCATAGATCCAGTGTCTGCCATTATGAATGTCTCTGCAAGCAAGATAGTGGCATTTAAACCATTACTTTTGTCGTGTCTCAATTGAACATTTTCAGGACAGGAGAAATAGGATTTCAGATGAAGTTGTGTGTTAAACTTATGCAAATCAATACATAACTAGAAGGGGTTAACTGACTTTGATGGTACAAAGGAAAGGCCTTTCTGAAGCACCTGTATTTGCTGATCTGAAATTGTCAGTTTCAGTATCAATGATGATATGTCAAATACTGTAGAACTATTAATGTTTGCTTAAAGTTTACATTGCGCACCTGCGTTGGAATCTGTGATAGAGCAAATGTAATATCGTGCATTGCTACTGGCTGACACTAAACAGTGTCATTTAATGCCATTCAGTGCCCTCTATCTTTCAGAGCAAAGGGAAGTTGACTCACCAAGTTGAAAGCAAAGACAAGACAAGCGTGAGAGCCAAAAAGTTGGTGTCTCGACATCGTCGCTGAGAAAATAAAGAAAACCTGTCAACTGTTGAATAATCCTTCACTGTGTGTTGCATGTAAAACAAAAAAAATAGAACAATTACACCAGAGAAGGTTTACAGTCTCACTATTTGGGAAAACAGACGAAAATACTTTTGCGTTCTGTGCTGTGAACGCCAACTGAAGCAAATGCCATTTCCCTAGAAACAGTACCATGTGGTCGGCTGGAAACTGAAAGGAATGATCACTGTAAAACTAATATCGCACTTAAAGGGAAAGTGCAATTATAGTAATATTTCTTTTACAGCAATCATTAATAGTTCTACAGTACTATATATAACATAGGGCCGTCTTTTCATGTGCCGCTTATATTGGCACAAGCTTTAGCAAACAGCAGCTTGCACCAATCATTGGTGCACCAGTGACCCTTCTCCCAATTTTAGTACAGGTGGGATCTTGGTGCCAAAGGCAGCAGATATGCCACAACTGCTCCCATGCACTGAATAAATAGCATATGGAAGGGAGTTGACAAATGCAGCAGTACAACTCGGCAGGGGTGCAATAAATGGCATCAACGTCCAGTAAGGTACAGGGATATCATGCAGGTTAATGACCATGCCCTCCCACTGACATGGACAGTCAGCTTGTTGCTGTCTCATGTACCTGTCCACTCACATTAGTGTTACCAGTACTGTTGAACCAACAGGCTGTGTAGATGTGGAACAGTGCCAGCTGCATGCCTTCTGGAGCACCTGCACATTGTCCCAGCTGGCACAGACCAGTCAAGCAGCCATGTTGGTGAGGAGGATGATGGATATTGTGCAGGGGCACAGCAGCTCAGAAGTACAAGAGCAGATGTCACAAGGGTGACTGGGACCTTGTACTGCATTCGGCTCCAATGTACAACAACCTCAGGACAGGCTCAGCATGGTATCTACAGTGGGTACATCAGGTGCACCAATCAGACTGTTAGGCTGTCTCCCCCATTGTCTTCTGGGTACCTGACAAACATCAAACATTGCTCCCTATGCTGTGCACAGTGCCAGTTGCTATGACATGACCCCTTGATGGGCACCAGTGTGTGTGCCAGACAGATGTATTAGCACTGCCCGTCTCCCTAATCCATGTGTGCTTACAGTGGTGGCCTGTCATAGTGTTGGGGGGGGTGCAATGGGGACCCATCATAGGAGTACTGCAGAAGAAATGGTCCAAGAGAGGTTAGACCAGTCATGGGCTGACCTAAGCCCTGCAGAGACACAGACCATTCTTGAATTCCAGAAAAAGGGTTGATAGAGCAGGGTCCCAGCACAAGCCCCCCCACCCTTTATACCATGTCATCCTAGGGTGGACAGTGCAAGCATAGTGTAAGCCACTTTGGCACACATTGACCTCTGGTGGCCATAAGTCCCCTTCTAAAATCAGAAATGATGCAAGGTGCAATGCAACAAGCCTTTTGTATAATTTCTCTTTGACAAAAGCTCTTTGCTTTATTCCCAGGGTTTTGAACATGGGCCCATAATTTCTCTGCATAGGTATTTTCCTAGTAAACAAAGTAATACTTATCTTTCAGATTAATATATTAAGTAAATATCTCGTAGAATACTTAATTACTATGATGTATCTCTTCACTGCCACCTTGTAACTTTTAATTGCCCTGATTAAAATGTAAATTGCAGCAATACTGTTGATTATTTCTATATAACGTTTTACACCCTTGCTCCCAATTTATAACTCCTTACCAAGCTTGCACCTTGCCATGGATTAGTGGGCCTCTCCTGATTACCAATTTCTAAATAAATACAGCACATTTATTTATCTGTTGTGTGACTCATTGATTGATTAACTGACTTTTTATTATTGATATCTGTTCCCTCAGAAATAGAACTGACTAGATATTCTTATTAATCTTTACATTGCAAAGTGGTAAAAAGGGACACAGTCATAACAATATATCTCAGCATTATGTCACATAATATTCATACATTTCTTATTGTAAAAAGAAATAATTGTGGAATACAAGAATTTAATGTACGGAGTAGCCTCTCCGTTATGAACCTTAAGTTTAAAACTCAGTTCAGGTCACTTGAGTTTGATGATCTCATTTCACATCCTACAAGCGAATACATGTCATGGATTCCAAAAGCAAAATGTGTTATGGCTTTCAACATAATTGGCATGCTTCCCTCAAAAGACTCTTGTGGCTAAATGAGCAGAAAGACCTACTCTTCCGACCACAGAGAGGCTCCATCCACATTAGTGCTAAGGCATATACTCTGCTAGACAGCTGCAGAGAAGAATATTCTGTACAAGATCATTGAATGACTTGAGGGCTTCTGTTACCAGTTTCATAAGTTCTTGACTCAGGAAGAGCAGAAACATCCATAGATCAGTTTATAAAATGAATAAAGGAGAAGTGTACACATTAGTCTACTGTTTTAGCATGTACTAAGAACATATGTATTTCAGTTTTATATTAAACACATCTGATTTTCTTCATAGGTTAAAAATCTCACTGAGGAAATGACTACTCTAGAGGAAAACATTGCCAAACTGACAAAGGAAAAGAAAGCCCTCCAAGAAGCACATCAGCAAACTTTGGATGATCTTCAAGCAGAGGAAGACAAAGTCAATACTCTAACCAAGGCAAAGACTAAACTTGAACAACAAGTAGATGATGTAAGTGGCATAAAGCATGCACATATATAACTTGTATAAGTCATTTATTAGTTAATTCAACTGTATTACATGTATTTATTGCTATTCAAGCTTGGAGGGTCTTTGGAACAAGAAAAGAAGCTTCGCATGGACCTGGAAAGAGCAAAAAGAAAACTTGAAGGAGATCTTAAGCTATCTCAAGAAACTATAATGGATTTAGAAAATGACAGGCAGCAGCAGGAAGAAAAATTGAAGAAGTAAGATCTTAGTTGACGTTTTATGATATACTATATTATACTATACTGTACTATACTATATTATACTATACTATACCAGAAAATCATATTATTTTTAAACAAATGTTCATTTGACAGGAAGGAATTTGAAATCAGTCAGCTGCAAAGCAAAATTGAGGATGAGCAGGCTCTTGGTTCTCAGCTACAAAAGAAGATTAAGGAGCTGCAGGTGAGATCTGAAATGTGATTACGTGCCTGGACAATATTTAGTATCTTCATAGCATGCATGAGACAATGGTTCTTGAAGGCATTAATGCATATGCACTCAAATATACAATAGGCTAAATAGGAGGATGTTGTTTCATTGTAGACTCTGCTCAGTAAGTGCTGTTTGTATCTTCAACAGAGGATAAGAACAACAATGAAAACTTGATTTTACCACAGATTTAAAATGATATTACCAACTTTGATGATTATCTTATATCATTGTGTAATGCTCATTTAGAAAACAAGATGAATTTATAAATAAGGATATGTGGTGTGCAGTTTTACAGGCAGCAGTCTTTTATTTTTAAATTTATGTTTCCATGGTCCTCATATTTTCCTTTATTTTTCCTTTCATCTTGCTGCATCACTGGCACCTCACCCACCATGGCCATAAATGTGGTATAAATTTAATAGCAGCTTACTTAATGCATAATCAGTAAACCACTCCACAGGGTGTAGGGAAATGGTCCATAGAGTAATACTCCCTCTGAAAATGATTGCAAGTGACATTGTTGACATGAGCTTGGTGGGGGGAAGGCTATTGTTGTTTAAGTCTATTAGGCATATAGAAAAAATGTAAAAATGAACAGAATACATGAAAACCTATTAAAAAGTAAAGACAGATTAATTTACTAGCCTTTCTGTGCAAATTCACAAGCTGCAATAGTTGTACAATCATTAGTAAGAGTAAATCTAAGTTTGTGATACAAATAATTTACAGTATCACAGATCAAATGCATAGGAATCATGAGGCTTGTAGAGATTATACTGGTGTCCCAAAATGTTGTATACAGTTAATTCCCGTCCCTGAAAATGTTATGCATATTAATAAAACATAATGCTTAATGCTCTCAGTCTGTCCAATATATCATGGCCATATTCTTTCTTCCAAGGACATCCTGCTGTGTCATCATAATTGTACAGCAGTTTTCATGAACTAAAACATTAAATTTGTATAAGCTACTCTTAACTTGGGGTTCTCCAGGTCTTCCAGTTTATTTAGTAAAAGTGTTGTTTGTTTGTTTTTTTAACTCAGAGGTAAATAAGGGCACATTTAGAGCATCCTACAATAGAGAAATCCTTTTGTTAATGATATTGTAAATTCTCAGTTCATGTAAGCATGTACTCTGTTCATTTATTCCTGGTCTCCCCAAATGTAACCCAAACCCACACAATATCAGTTGTTGCAGACTTCTTTAACCCAAGGAAAAACTGCAGTTTAAAACGTCTTCCAAAGTTTCCCTTTAGGAAATCTTAGGTAATTATGCTTCATTCATTCATTGGATGAATTCTGGTCCAACACATGAAAGCTCTACACCTAGCAATGGCCCATATTTTGTACACTAAGTACCTGTTTCTGTTCTAACCAAAGCTGAGGGGTTTGAGTTATATACATAAAATACAGATTTAAGAAATGTGTTTTGAATGCTTTCTAATGGGCTGACATCTTCCCAGCCCAGTAGCTCAGCCCCATATAACATATGTGCATACATCATTTCCTTGAAGGCTATTAGTGCTGCTTTGGGTCAATTCCCACTAACTTCCTTTTCAGTTAAATCTATTGATTCCTTTCCATGAAGTATTAGCCAGTTTAGATCTAGTTGAAGTTATTTTGGTACAGTTTCTTTTTTCAGATAATGTTATTGTAAGGTAATTATAGCTAGTCACTAATGGTAAGTTAGTTTTATTAATGCTTAGAGAAAAGTTGCCCCTATTTTTTCCACATGCCACAATTTGTGGCTATTAGGTGATGCATGCTAGGCCCTCTACCCAGAGAGTAAATGTATCATCTCTCCATTAGCCCATGAAACCTGGGCATCAGGTACACTGGACCACCAGGGATTTAATTTAATTATTTGCCCACAATCGGGCCAGGGATCAGGTCCACTGGACCACCAGGGAATTTCATTTCATATTATGCCCATGATTGGGCAGGGGGATGGTCCACTGGACCACCAGGGACTCTAATTACATTTTATGCCCTCGATTGGGCAGGGGAGCAGGTCCACGTTACCACCAGGGATTTATTTATGATATGCCCACGATCGGACAATGGGGTAGGGTCCACTGGACCACCAGGGATTTATTTATGATATGCTTGCAATCAGGCATTGAGGCACATTGCCTGCTGAGGGGCTGGAGGCATCGGTCCCCAACAGCTGCAGCCTGGCAGGGCACCAGGTGCAAGTCACTGGGGATCAGTGCACCACATGCAAATGGCATCATTTGCTCCTTGTATACCTAATGGACTCATTTGCATGCTCACATCTGAATATCACTCTTGATGTGCCTAGCACAACTGCACTTGTGCTGGCACAGCCCCTTGCTCCTTCCCTGCCACTTGCACTGGCACAGTGCCACTGCACCCACTGGAAGTCAACCTATATCACACCTATCCATAAAGGTGGTGACTGAACATCCACAAATAACTACCACCCCATCTCAATCCTACCCCCCCATCGAAGGCACTAGAACGCATAGTCGCCGACCAACTCACTGAACACCTGAATAAATATAACCTTCTAACCAGACAGCAACATGGTTTTCAAAAGGGCCACAGCACCACTACCACCCTCCTTCAATTTATCTCCCATGTCCACTCTGCCCTGGACCAAGGCCACCTCACGGGTGCCATCTTCGTGGACCTATATAAAGTGTTTGACACAGTCGACCATGCCCTATTACTAAATACCCCGGCCCACACAGGTCTCTCCAATGACTCCATAAAATGGTTCACCAGTTATCTCTCAGACAGAACCCAGAGAGTCAAGGTAGGCCATGCCCTATCACCCTGCCTCTCTATCCGATCCAGTGTTCCACAGGGCTCCATACTTGGCCCCCCTACTTTTCAGCCTATACCTCAACTCCCTCCCATCCTCTTGCTCGGTTAATCTGCTCCTTTATGCAGATGATGCAGTCTTGTTCACCTCCAACCCAGCTCCCCTCATACTCCACCAAACCCTCCAGCATTCTTTCCATGAATTGGAGGACTGGCTCACCTCCCACCATCTTATTATCAACTATAATAAGACTAAAGTCATGATATTCGCTCATCCTCAAAACCCACACAAAACCCTGTGCCCACACTTCCTCATGGCAAACCGGACCCCCTTAGAATGAGTATACAACTTTAAATACTTGGGGATCACTCTAGACCCCACCCTCAGCTTTAATCAACATATCCTACACCTAACAACCGCTCTTAGCTCCAGGCTAGGTGTACTCTACCAGTATAAACACTGCCTCATCCCTAAGGCACTACAACTCACCATAAACTCCTCGATCCTCTCCCTGCTAGACTACAGCATACTAATTTACAGTGCTGCACCCTCCACAGCCCTAAGCAGACTCTGGCTAGTGCTCAACAGAGCCTGCCGCCTAGTCCTAGGATGTGATCGTCTCACTCACAAATGTTCCCTATATAGCAGCACAAATTGGCTAAATCTGGATAACAGAATCAGGTACCACACCTGCCTTATGACCAAAAAGGTACTACTAGGTCTCACCCCACCCTCCCTACTCCAAATGATACTCCCAGCACCACTAAGCAAAACAACCTGAATCTCAAGCAGGTGGCTTCTATGGGTACCCCATGGCCGGACCTCCCAATACCAATGCACTTTCAACTTCAGGGCCCCTTCCTGGACAAACTCCCTCCCAAACCATATAACTGAGGAAAAAAGGCTGGGCCCATTTAAATCAATGCTAAGGGAATACCTGCAGGTTTCAAATAGATGTGACTGCCCTTGACACCGGACCTGCCTTGCCTCCTTATTAACAAGCTACAAACGGCAAATGTACCTCAAATGCATTTATGAAACATGACAATCAGCCTCTTTCTGAATCTCTCTGACACTTTCTTTCTCCTCACTCCTGGCTGTGCTAAATTACCTAAAATTCTCTGTTAGCCTACTATGTAACAACTATGGAACCTGTTTATCTTATATTTCATGTTATTTCATGTTACTATGTAATGTGCTGTTCTTTTTCTGTGTGCTAATGTCCTGTCCCCTGTACAATTTATGTATGACGTGGAACCTTTGTAAATGAGTCTCTGACTCAAAGGTCTTTCTGAATATCAAATAAATAAATAAATATTCAATGGTGCTGGGCCATGGCACAGTGCCATAGAATATCATCCAGCCCATGCCTTGGTGCATTCCAGTAGTGCTGTGCCCAGACTTGTGCCCCTTCCTGACATAGTTTGAATATCCCACCCCATGTATTTACCTAGGATAATCCAACTGAGGTAGAACATCTTATTTTTAGTTGGTACTGCTTCTACTGAATTATACATGGGGTGGACATGAATACTGTGAAGCTAAATAACTTGTTTTAGGTCACACCGTAAGTAACTGGTTCTTAAATCTATGATTTAACAGCCAAACCATACTACTCCTTTCAATCTTTAGATACTTAACTTCAAAATACAGAACCATATATAACCACATATGCTGTAAGACCAGCTTCTTGGGTAACTAGTTAAAATAAAATACAAACAGCACATTCAGCACAATACATTAGTAAAAAAGCAAGTACTCAAGTAAATGAATCTCACATCAATTTAAATGAACAAATATAATCATAGAACTAGTGACAGTGTGGAAAAAAACACTTACTGATTACTCAATGCTACTCAGAAAGCATAAAGGACATGTTAAAAAGGAAATATTACTTGATAGAGAATTCAAGAGTTAGCTTCAGGAAGGGAAACTTAAAAATCACTACAAAGCAACAGAAGTTACTAATAAAGAATATGATTTCATAGGCACGTATTGAAGAACTTGAAGAAGAAATAGAAGCAGAACGTGCGTCACGTGCAAAAACTGAGAAGCAAAGAGCTGATCTTGCTAGAGAACTAGAAGAGATTATTGAAAGACTTGAGGAAGCTGGTGGAGCAACAGCTGTCCAAATTGAAATGAACAAGAAACGGGAAGCAGAATTCCAGAAATTGTGTCGTGATCTTGAAGAGGCCACACTGCAACATGAAGCCACTGCTGCTGCTCTTCGTAAAAAGCACGCTGACAGTGCTGCTGAGCTTGGAGAGCAAATTGACAACTTGCAGCGTGTCAAACAGAAACTGGAGAAGGAAAAGAGTGAACTGAAGATGGAAATCGATGACCTCTCAAGTAACATGGAATCTGTCTCTAAAGCAAAGGTAGCTTTCAGATTTACTTAAGTTTTACAATTCAGAACAGTATCTTGAACCTATTGCTGATATGCTAAACTTTTTCCTGCTGTTATATAAAAGGCAAATCTTGAAAAGTTGTGCCATACTCTGGAAGATCAGTTCAATGAAGTAAAAACAAAGAATGAAGAAACTCAACGTTTGAATAATGACATAAATGCTCAAAGAGCTCATCTACAGACAGAAAATGGTGAGTTTTATTAAGGAATACCTATAGTAAACAAGATTCATGCATCTCTTTGTACTGCCTAAAGAGTCAGAAGAGGAATGCACTAAAGACTGAAGTGTTTTGTTTATTAACATAGCAGATTTTGTGTAGACAGTTGTGCAAACTTTCTTGAACTGCTCTAATAATGTTCTTCAACCCTCCCCTGAGGAGCTCACCTCCAGTAAGAGGGAAAGGCTGGTTACTACTCAGTGCCAGTTGTACCTTGCTTCCTACATGACTTGACCAAATGCTAACAAGAATGTGTCAATAAATCCTAACTGTGATGGAATTTTTATGATGTGGACATTTGTCCACTAACAAATCAACTAAAACCACCACAGTATATTTCCCACATGCAACTATACTTTTAAGAGCTTTCAACTACCACCAAGATAAGCTGGGTTCAAACCAGCGTCTCACAGGAGGGGAGAAGGAAAGTTTACTCTGTTTAATCAAAGATCATTGCAATATTTAAATAACATACATAAACATCCACATTACCTGAATCCATGATAACAATTTACAGATCATGTACAGAATTCTAAATCAGCACAATAAATATTCATTATAATATGCTGAATTCACAAGCTCATTACAATCAGGCAAACAATGCATAATAAAATAAAATACAGCTAATCTTAAAGAGGATATATAGCTATGATCCCTGTAATTGCACTCATTTAAATTTCTTCCTAATAATGGAAGTTGCTCTGAAGTATCCTGCTATCTGGTTCATCACATAGTTGTCTTGAAATGTCAGCATAGGGCATAATAATAAATTATTATCCACCTTGTCAAGTTATGACCTTAGGGGGACCAACCAATATTTCCCAGAATTAGCATACCAGGCTAGAGAAGCCTATTTCTACTCTTACTAAAGGGCTGAGTACTGAACTTCCTAATCCTAGGGCCACTCTCAAGATTTTATTCAAGAAAATTTCCTCTTGTTTTTAAATTTGCATAACCCCAGACCTCTGTAAGATAAAGAGCCAGGGGGATATATTTGGCTTGAGTAGCTTTTAGGAGTGATACAGTAGAAGAACCATCAAATCACCTATTAAATCTTAAGAGGGTACTGGCCTGTTGCTTATTTTTAAGAACCTGGGCTTTTATATGGAGACCCCATTTCCCTGTAACTGCATACAAGAGTCCCAAATATACATAGGAACTTACTGCCTCTAACCTATCTTTGCCCACAGTCCATTTAGTTGATAAATGTCTAGCTCCAAAGATCATAACCTGGCTTTTGTGTCTATTAAGAACTAACTTATAGGATCCTGCATACTCTTGCAGGGAGTTTAACTTTTTTTTTGTAACCCTAATTTAGATAAAGAAATCAGCACCAAGTTATCTGTATAGGCCAATGCCAGGCAGACATTTTTGTCAATATTTGGAGAATCTGAGGGAAGTGCCACAATATCTTTAAGAACTTGATCAATGTATACCCTTTGTTGGTACTTATCACTTCAGATAACTGTTCCAGGGTTCCCATCCTTAGTTGTGTCCATGTCTCCATGTACAGTCTTTAATAATACTTATAAGTTCTGGTTGGAACCCTAACTCAAACATCATTTGCCAAAGTTTAGTATGTAGGATATTATTGAAGACTGCACTGAAATCTATGAAAGCAACATAAAGTTTCTGTCCCTTAAGGTTCACAAATTTTTCAATTAAGTGGGCTAAAATAAAACAATTATCAGCAGTACTGTAACCAGAGCAGAACCCTGCCTGTAATTCACAAAGTCCTCCTAGCCCATTAAGTTGTTGAAGCCTCCCAAGCAAAACATTGGCAAATATTTTGCCACTAATGTTCAGCAAGGAGATAGGGCAGTACGTGGCAGGGTTGGCTCTGTCACCTTTTTTAAAAATAGATATAATTATAGCACCTTTCCAGGATGTGGGAATCCTGCTATTGGGAATACATTAATTATAATAGTAAACAAGTAACCTTCCCCACAATGATGGGGCTATCAGAAAAACCTCAGCAGGTACCATATCAGAACCCAGAGCTTTTTTTATTTTTCAAACTGGCAATGGCCAAATACATTTCTCTTATAGGTAAAAAATTGAAAACAATTTCTATTTACATGCAATTCTCAATTTTGTTGCACTGGAGTCAAATTAGGGTCAACAAATAGTTTTTGATAATGACTAACCCATTGAGTAGGTGTAATATGAGTCAAGCTAATTTTTTTAATTTTTTGTGCCTTTTGCTACCATCTGCCAAAAGGCTTCCTAAACATTATTATCTATAATATTTAGCATAGTTAGCCATTGTTGTTTCTGCCAATTAAGACATTTATTTTTCAAAAGTTCCTTGTAATATTTTCTTTTTTATTTAAAAGTTTGTATGATTCCCTCCTGCCTCTTAATTTGGTGTCCCACATGCTTCTGGTTAAACTTTTTTTTATACTGGAGCCATTCCTGGTTTAACCAGTTATTTGGGCCCTTATTGTTCTTAAAAGCTTTCTTTTCCATTACCAGTGCCTTTTTTTAGTTCAGTTAGGCAGAGATTCATAGTTTCCTCCATAGCAGATCCCTTGCCAATGTTAGGGGAGGGTGACATCAAATTCAATAAAGCTGTCTTAACAATTGTGATAACTTCTTCCAAATTCACCAGATTCCATCTAATTTTAGCCTTGTTTTTTATCTCTAGAATGTTAAAAGCTATTGTGTTTACTTTTTTCTCCATGGTCCAGTTAAGACTCCAAGGCAGGTGATCACTTTCTCCTCTATTAACCGAAGTTAAGGATGTCCATACATCCACATCACCGCTCCATAACAAAGGCTAGTACATATGCACCCATAGCATTACTGTACATAAAATTACCTTCCAGCTCTCCCCTAATTCTTCCATTAATAGGAGCCAAGTTATTTAAACTTATAGCTCTATTAAACATTGCCCAGATTTATTGAATTTCTTATCCAACGTAGATTTCTTGTAACTGTTTATATTCTTAAAAAGCCAACTGTGTACATCACTATCTGCATAACCATCAAAGGTGTCCACATGAGCATTCATATCCCCACAAAGGAGGATGATACCACTCCCTGTGGTTGCCCAGCTATAGTGAATTACTTCATTCAGCTGCACCCATAGCTCAGGAGAATAGTATTTTGCGATGAAAGGAAGAATATACACATTAAGCAGGGAGAATCTCAGGCCTAGTGTTTGATCATACACTGCCAGTACATTACTCTTACTAGTAATCAATTGAACCAGTAAGTTTTGACTTACTTAGCCCAAATGAGTAGGCCTCCTGAGTTTCTGCCACTGCCCATCTGTGTAAAACCCAGCCTGAGAAAACAGGCATACCCATTAAATGTCATGTCACTACCTACTGAATGCCATGTTTCTTGCAGTCAAATAATATAATACTTCAAAACAAACTATCTGCAGTCTAGAGCCATGAATTAATTTTTTATACCTATAATATTCCAGGAGAGAAGGACACATTCATTTGAGCTGAGATCCTCTTGGGGGTAAAATTGATCCATGCTCAGTCAATTATCTTTACTGGCTAATACTTGAAAACTATTAGTCATTGGGAAAACATCAAACACTTGTGGCCAGGGAGAAATTGGTTCAGCTACCTGTAAGGAGCTTGAGTACCTGAGTTTATTTTTCAAATTACTATATATTTGGTAATCGCTTGCTCCTTCCCACTCTACAAAATGGATGCCCATATTATCAAGAGCCTCTATACAATTCAATAACTTCAAGTATGATGCATTAGAAACAACACTTTTGACCACTTGGTCATCCCCTATTTCCTTCACCAGTATAATAGGTGAACACTGCCCTTCTAAATCTATTGGAATATTTAAGGTCTGCACAAATAAATCCTTCAGTATTGTTTTCAATTTTGCATCAGATTCATTTTGATCTCTTGGTAGCCCATAAATTGCGAAAGTTTTAAAGACATCTTTGCCACTTACATGAACAGTCTAGCATGTCACTTGGAATAATATAAATATCAATGTCATCTAGAGACATAATATTTTCTAACTCCCTATCAATCATTTCTATAGTTTCTAGATATGCATTTATTTGCACATATTTAGATTTATGAGATATCCTCAGGGCTGTAGTAATTTTCGCCCTTTCACCTGGTAGACACAAAAAAATGTCTAGAAAGAGTTTGTAATGCATTTTTTAATCTCTCTTCATTCTCTCTAGGGACCATTTTATATCCAAAAATACTAATTATAGCCTGTTCCACTATAACTTTGGGTGCTCTGTCTTTGTTCAGTTTATCCCTATTAACAAATTCAATATAACATCCCATTTTCTGTAAGGACTCTGAACTGATCCAAATATGATTAGCAAGAACTGGTGAGGTACAGAACATGTAAACACACTCACTACCACTATCGTCTTTATCCCTCCATGCCTGCAAAAAATCAGTATCAACTATCTTCCATCCAGTTGCTGCCCTTTAAAGGTACACAATCTTGCATTTATTCTGCAGCACAGATTTATCCTGGTCCCAGATAACCCCATATAGGCATAAAATGGCACAAGCATCTATGTCAATTTTTTGGATTTTTTTTTAGGTGCTAAATCATTAGACATTTCCAAATTAGTCAAGGGGGATAGGCTGCTGTTGATCTTAGAATTAGTCCCAAGGGATCATTTCAAGTCTCTCCAATAGCTTTCAGTTCACTATCCAGCAAGTTTAGTGCTTTTTCCAATGATTCTATGCAATAGTCACTGCCCTTGGCCCTCTGAAAAGCTTTAGCTACAGGAACAGAAAGATATGTATGCTCCTGAGCCTGGATTCTGGGAAGCTCACCAGTGGGCTCTGAGCTAACTATCCCATTTAGAATAAATTCATCCCCTATCTCCTCCTTGGGAGTCATACTGTCCTTATCCTCAGCTGGAGTTATCCAACTATTAACTGACTGACAACTTTCTACTTGTTTTTCCTGTACTACCGGGACATTGATTCCTTTCTTTACCATTTTAACACAGTTGGACTTACTTTTTTCCCTCAGTTTCTTTCCTGGTTTTTGTTTCTGTGCAGAAGGAGCAATTAATAGGGTAGAGAAATCAGGTCTCAATTGGCCTTGTTGCTCCTCCTCTAAGGAATGTGAACAAGGTGCAGCTGGAGATAATTTTTCCAGTTGGATAAGAATATCCTCTAATCTGTAACTATTAATTGCTTGATTTTGTTTTATAGTTTCTATTTCACTTTGAATGCCCACCATCTGGTCAGGGATGATCAGGTGGGCTGCATGTGGATCTTAAATAAAATATTTAACTTCATGGCTTAGTGCAGAGGGATTGCAAGTTATATCTTTTTTTTTAAATCCAGGCCAGTTTTATCATGACACATACTTGCATCAGTTCTAGTACCTGGTTTTACCCCATATACTTCATAGTTAGTATATAAGAGTTTAAATTTCGGGGGGGATCAAGAGAATATGTGTCAAATGATTCATCATTAGAATTTCTTAACTGTATTAAGATACCGACATTACCTCCATCAGTAACCTGACTTGCATTATTCATGATCCCATTTGCTTTACTGTCAGGGAGTTGTGTACCATCAATGCCAGAAGTATTAATTAAGGATTCCAGCTGCTGTTGCTGAACATATGAGTCAGAAGTTGCAGGCAGGCCTATAAAGACATTTCTGGACATAGAGGACAGTCTTAAGGCTTCCAGGCTTGCAATAATAAATACTTGAACCTCTGGAAGGGAGGATCCCGTAGGGGATACCATCTCTATCCTTTTTCCAAAAAAGTCAGTTATTATTGGTTGATTTATAATCTTAGTCTTACCTAAAAGTGAACAGGCTCTCTTTTTTCTTATTTTATTCTCTCCCTTACGTTTCTGCTCCAGCACTGATTTATTTAAATTTGTTTTCCTTTTCTTACTGTTTGCCCCTTTTATCCTCTGACTTAGAACATTTATTATTCGTGACTGAGGTTTTCTCCTGTGTAATAATGTGATCTGATATTTTTTAAACCTCACACTCTTTCATTATTATTACAAACTGATCTGAGTCTGTTACAGATAGCATTTGACAATGAGATGAATGGTGACTATTAGATTCTTTATGCCCAGGGACTGTTTTCAATTTCCCACTTTCCCTGGCCCTAGCTACTTGTTTTCTGGTGACCACCATCACTATAGATTTCAACTAAACTCAGTAAAAATGTAACACAATCAGTTGTGTCTTGAGAAAGAAAATGACCCAAAGAGCCCAATAGCCCAGTAAGTCCAAGGACTATCCTGAAGTAGTAGTAAGGCAAAAGATGCTTTGAGTCCCTTCCTGGAACCCTTCTATGAGGGATTCTCCATGATTCTCCTGTGGTCTCAGCTACACCACCATTTGAGACATGAACTCCAAACTTACAAAGAGAAACAGAGACCAGGAACAGACTGCAAGCAAGGAAAAAAACAAGCTGCACAAGTCAGTCCAGTAAGGCTGTGCACTTAGTCAGGTATGTTTTACACAATTTACACAATGGTGGCATACCTTTCCTAGAACAAAATAAAATGTTCCACAGCTCCTGCTTCCCTGGCCTCTCCTCAACCAGGTAGCATACAGCAGCTCGGTGGAAATCCATCTCATAGGAGGAAAAAGGGTCTGTAAACTTCTGGGGGCTGATTCCAAAATGAATATCACAACTCACAGGCATCTGCAAGTTGCAACATTTGCCTGCATGCCAGGGACTCTGTGCCATGTTCCAAGAGTGGCAGGGTCCCAGCACCAATGACCTGTGACTTGTGGCAGGTGTAGACTAACACCATGGGCATGGTGCAAGTGCCCTGCATGCCCTAAGTCACAGCCTGCTATGACCTGCCCACCCGATCCCCCCACTCTAGATCACTACCACATGCGCAAGGGGGCTATTGGAGGCTGGCTAGTGACACTGGCATCTCAGAGGCACAATTAATATCAGACCTTGGGGTCCCTGATATTTGGGGGTGGGGGCATGGCTGTGTTTGGTGGGCATGGGGAGCACAGTGGTATGTCTATCATTGTGCTGCAGAGTGGGCATCCATCAAATGGCACTGACAGATGCCCCTTAGAGCATCTCTGGGATGTTCTAACTCTGCTGCACCATTGCAGATCCTAGAATAGCATAAGTGGGTTATGGTAGCCACCCTCTAGGAATAGGGTGCAGTTGCTGCCATAACTCACCCATGCATCATGTCACTGCAGATTGCAGTGTAGTGGGTGGCATATCCCACATTTGGTGCAACCTGCATACAGCATGGTGCAAGGCACCTTTTGGAATTGAAACCAATATAAGGCATGGCACAGGTTGCAATTTATGCCATCAGGTGTAGTGTACATTGGCTTGCACCTGCGTAAGCCATCTTGGAATTGGCACCCTGGTCTCTAGTGAAAATGCCTACTCTACTTATCAGCATAATTAATAAAACAAACAAACTCTGTATAGTTGAATGAGCTGTTTAATGTTACTAGAGTCTTTCTTGACATTTTACCATGGGTTGTATTTAAAAGGAGAACTTGTTCGTCAAGTGGAAGAACAAGATTCCTTGATTTCTCAACTTACAAGAGGTAAACAAGCCTTCACACAGCAGATTGAAGAACTGAAGAGGCATCTAGAAGAAACTAAGGTACTTTTACCTAAAACTGGAAATTGTATTATATGGGTATCCTATAATAAAAACAAATTGTATAATTATTAACATATGAACAATTGTACTTCATTAAATTGTAATATACTACTTCTGGTTTTATGTTTGCCTGTACACAAAAGTTACATTTTAAGTATGGTTTTGTCATGTAAATAAAGCCAGAATGACGTTTCACTTAACTCATGCAGCCCCCTTCCCAGGGGTTGTGTGTGTTAAGTGAAATGTTATTCAGGCTTTATTTATATAACATACATATTCTATGCAAGCAGCATTTTGTGACTTTTTTCCAACATAAAGTACAACAAATGTTTTGAAGCATTTCCTTCATCTCACTTTAACTTCCATGTGAACTAAAAAGTGTGAAAATGTTGTTAATCCCAAAAAATCCACAAGGCAGTTTGTATGATTTGTGATCTGCCATCAGGGAAAAAGATTCCAACTTCAGGGCTTAATTTAGTAATGTGGTCACATGCACATTATTTATTTTATTTATTTATCTATTAGATCATTGGTTTACAGACCTTTGAGTCAAAGACTCATTTACAAAGGCACCTCATCAAGATAGCAATACATCACAGCAAACAAAACAGTATAGTACGTAATGCTTAGATTAAAATAGCAACCAGTGTTACAGGCATTCACTGGTGGTACAAGCTTGGTAATAGGTAGATCACAGTAGTCATAATATAGGTACACGAGTACCACGTCAAGTAGCAACCAGAGATATTTTATTACATTAGTCAGCAGATGACCATATTGCATTTTCAAGTTTATTGAACTGCCATAAAACTGTAGTACATTGAGCCATTATTTGTTAAATTTATAATCCAATGTTTTACATTATACAAAATCTTTAAACATCATATAGGACAGCATTTCCACTGCTGAGAGTAACAACTTATTGAGAACCCATAAATATACATTTTTTTTCATTACAAACATAACAGACCCACACAAACATTCACTGCACTTACACTGATTACTAAAGGTGCCATGGAATTTGCCAGCCCTGATTACTAATGAAGATGCTGAGTTACTCCACCATTTCCAAAATGTCTAGCCCTTCCACTAAAGGGATCATGCTTCATAAATAGAGACGTCAATGCTTTTAGTTCTTCTCCATTTTTGTATCACACCCCTTGGTCTACTGCTTTAATAACAATTAACCTGCCACTAGATTAGATTTTAAACAAACAGAAACAGAGAGGCAGTAAATAGTGACCATATTGCATTTTCAAGTTTATTGAACTGCCATAAAACTGTACTACATCAAGCCATTATTTTTTAAACTCATAATCCAATGTTTTACATTAAATAAAATCTTTAAACAGCATATAGGACAGTATTCCCACTGCTGAGAGTAACAACCCACAGAGAACCCATAAATGTAACAATTTCTTCATACTCTTTGTGACACTTTTAAAGGCTAAGAATGCCCTGGCCCATGCCTTGCAATCATCCCGCCATGACTGTGACTTGATCCGGGAACAATATGAAGAGGAACAAGAAGCCAAGGCTGAGCTTCAGCGATCATTGTCTAAGGCCAACAGTGACGTTTCTCAGTGGAGAACAAAATATGAAACTGATGCCATTCAGCGTACAGAAGAACTTGAGGATGCAAAGTATGTAATTGCTTTTTTATTCTTTGGTAACAGTAAGTCCACCTAGGCACAATTCCAGTTTTCAGGGACAACCTGAGAGCACTAGGGAGGTTAAGTGACTTGCTCAGGATCACACAGTATGAAACTGAAGGTTTGAGGAATCAAACTCAGGTCAGCTGGATGTGCCAATCTCATTCATAGCTCATAATTTTTTATTTATTTATTTATTTAACAACATTCAGAATTACAATTCTTTGAGTCATAGACTCCTTTCCAAAGGCTCCACATCAGAGAACAATGAAGGACTTGCATACAATTTTAAGTAGTACAGTGTTCAGAGTTGAGTAAACAAGGAATGGAATGATGCATACAATAGAATCAATACAAAGTTCAGAAGAAAGAAAGAAATACAACAAAAAAATACACTAACCTCTAGGCTATACTGGCAGCCCCAAGTTACTATTACACTTACTGTAGTGCTTCTAAATTCTTCAAACAACATTGCAGTTGATGCTGTGTAGTAAGGACCCCTTTGAGACAAAAGAATATGTCCATAATATAAGTTTCTCCCTTTTCAGGCTGGCTGCACATTACTTAAGAGACTGAGGTTTGGACTACAGAAAATATTCTTAGTATTGTACGAGTCTTGTTATGCAGTGTCTTTAATAGACAAGGTTTTATATAACCAACACAGCCAGAATGGTCAAGCACTCACCAACCTCAGATTACAACGGCACCAGTATCTTGTGATGAAAAAAATACTTTTATTTATAACATTTTAAAATAAAAAAGACACCTGCCATGTTTCAAACAGCACTACCATCCTTTCTCAAGGCTAAGGTTTTAAATATATCTACATGAAATTGTGTATGTTTACAGGAAAAAGCTAGCTCAGCGTCTACAAGAAGCAGAAGAACAGATAGAGGCTACAAATTCCAAATGTGCCTCATTGGAGAAGACAAAAGTGAGGTTACAGGGAGAAGTAGAAGATCTTATGCTTGATGTAGAAAGAGCAAACTCAGCTGCTGCAGCTCTAGACAAGAAGCAAAAAAACTTTGATAAGGTAATATTGTAGTAATTTTATTCTAGACATCAATTGTCACATACTTTCTAATTCCAACTACATGTTTACATGAAACTCAAAATATACCTTTTACAGGTTCTCTCAGAATGGAAACAAAAATATGAAGAAAGTCAGGCAGAGCTTGATGCAGCTCTAAAGGAGTCACGCTCACTCAGTAGTGAACTCTTTAAAGTGAAGAATGCTTATGAGGAAGCTCTGGACCACCTTGAAACTCTGAAACGAGAGAATAAGAACCTACAGCGTAAGTTACCTGATAATGAATTCAACTTATTTTTTTCCTCCCAGTTACATTAACGTCATTCTCTTCCAGTGAAAATGCTATTGTAACCCCTAGGTGGTGCTATCCCAAGGGCTACTATCCCTGCCTGTTTGACAATGGACAGGTTGAGGGCTCTAGGTCATATGGCAGGTGCCTCCACCCAGAGGTCAGGGTTTGTAGAGGTTAGACTAGCTTGGTCACAGCCCTCTGGGACACTGAGACCCCCTTTTATTCCTCTAGTGGCTCAAACAGTACACCGGAGTTACAGGCCCAGTACCCCACGTATACACTCTGTTCACTCATATAGATACCACTTACCCACAAGATTGATTCTGCAGCACATCTCTGGCACCCCCCTGTAAAATAAGGTTAAACAACATACACAGCAAAACACAATACCGTTTCCATAAGTAACAGCACCACAGACAGTATATAGTATAACAACAACAAATCTGATTTATTTAGGGGACAGTAACATGGGAGTGGGAAATCAGGTCAATTGGTGGCATTAAATCATAGTACTGTGCACACATACAAGGGCTGAAAAGTCACACTCTTGGTACCCAGGTTGGGGGGGGCTGCCAGGTCCATTGCCCGGTGTTGGCCAGCAGGTGCAGATGGATAGGGACCTGTAGAAGAAAATATATGCACAAAACCTAATTGTAATATGGAGCAGGATGGCTCAGTCCATGAAGCAGTGAAACAACAAGAATTAGATGATATACTTGTGATTGAAAACAGGCTGCAGGGGAATACCCTGACTTGTACTCAAAATACCCAAGTTGAAAACTAGATGGTGGATGTTCTTCTGGATTGCCAGAACAACAAGGCATGGAGACAAAGTCCTTGTGACTGGACCCCACTGCAGTTGATAGCAAATGGATTTAGTCTGAGACAAGCTGGGGTTTGCTTCCAGCTTCAACAGACAGCACACAGCACTGGGGATTGGAAATAGCGATTCCCCACAAGCACTACACACATTCGTATGTAAAGGGAAAGTACTATACCAGGCAGACTGCTCCTCGATCCCAATCGCAATTACTGCAAAATACCCGGGAGCACACACAACAGCTTCAGTTCCTGACAGACCGAGCGCGATTCAGCTGTTTCTCCAGTCTTCTACAGGGTGAGCCTAGTTTCCAAGCTTCTAGTGCTTCTTTCTCCCCACAACTCAGATTCTCTCCAAACTGGCACTCACAAAGGCTGCAGACCTAAACTCAGGGCCTCATTCACGCTTCCCGCATGAAACTATACACAGCAGAAGCACACAGCTCCATCTCTCTTCACAGTCACAACTGTTCTAATCTTTCCAGTCACAGAGATGGGCATTTCCTTTAGCTCCACACTATTCTGTTGGCTGATTCAGCTGTCGCTCACAAAAAGACTTCCTCTGTTGGTAGAAAAAGGCACCAAGGTCAAAACTACATTTCCCAGAGTCACTGCCCATACAATCCTCTTGTGGCTAGCTCAAAAGTGAGAGTCCAAGTTCTGATTTGTCCACAGGCTCCATTTTAGGGTCTCCCTATCATCCTGATTGGTCCAAGTCAGCTATTCAGGACCAAAATGAAAGAGTTACACTGAAACAGTTTGTGCTGAAATGAAGACAGGTTAGACAAACTACATTTTCTCAGTCACTCTAAATGATTTCTGGCAAACAGATATATCTTTCAACAAGGCTCCCTCTGCACATGTAGCAACGGCAGAAACGGAACTAATTGACAGCAGCCCAGTCAGGATTTCAGCATTAAATACACAGTCCCCCCATACAAACTAATTAAGTCTGCGAGCAAACAGCTCTTAAAGAGATAGTACATGGAGGCTCAAATAGCACTCACTTGTAACCACATTTAAACAGCTCAGATGCCGAACACCACCCAAACTTGGAGCATTCAGGCAAGCTCCTGGAAGACTTTTGGGAACCCCCATTTGCAGGGGGGTTACACCATGATAGCACTATATTTTTTGTTCCCAAACCACACCCTGATGGTGCTAATTTTCCCCCCTAATGATCCAAGAACATATCTGGAATAATACCTGGAGTGGTGTGTGTAATGAGAATTTTACATATACCCAAGGTGTTGGATACTACATAAACACTGAGAACAAAGTTTAAGGGGGGGAGGGATAAGGGAGGGGCTGACCAGGAGCCCTCTCCAGATGAGGGAGTAGCCTGCAAACCCAAGGGGGAGTGGAAACAGACTGGGGTGGAGATTTCAGGAGGAGCAGAGGGAGGATGGAAGTATAAGGAACCTGGGTGGGATTTGACAAAGGGATCAGGGATAAGGGGTGGGGGTGGTGTTAGTAAATGTCAGGAGCTTAGGAAACAAGTTGCCAGAGTTCCAGGCCATGCTGTTCGGGGGGGGTGGATGTGGCAGTGGTCATGGAAACATGGGCCAACAAAAACCATGACTGGGACCTAAACATGTGGGGGTACAGTATGCTTAGGAAGGATAGAAAGGAGGGCAGAGGGGGTGGAGTGGCTATGTTCATTAGAGATGACATAGAAATTGCTAGGGTAGAAGAGGCAGAGGGAAACATGGAGGCTTTATGGGTCACCTTGCGAACCCCAGCAGAAGGTAAGGTCAAGCTGGGTGTAGTATATAGGCCCCTGGGATAAGTGATATTCTGGAGGATGGTTTTCTGGACAACATCATTGCCCAGTGTGGACCAAAAGGGGAAGGAGTGGTGTTGATGGAGGACTTACCTCAGTAGTGGGCAAGATTATGGAGGCACTCCTTAAGGAAAGGATAGTGCAACACCTGGAATCCATAGGGGCACAGGATCCAAGACAGCATGGGTTTACAAAAGGAAGGTCCTGTCAAACTAATCTCATAGATTTCTTTGACTGGGTAACCAGAGTGGTGGACCAAGGAGAGCAGTTGATGTCGCCTACCTTGACTTCAGCAAAGCTTTTGACACTGTTCCACATAGAAGATTGATAAATAAGCTGGGTAGGCTCAGGGTGGTCAGAAGTTGGTCAACTGGGTGGCAAACTGGTTGACTGGCAGAAAACAGAGAGTGGTGGTAAATGGTATACAGTCAGAAGAGATGCAAGTCACAAGTGGGGTACTCTCAGGGATCAGTCCTGGGGCAGTCCTATTCAACATCTTCATTAGTGACCTTGCAGATGGACTAGAGGGTAGGCTTGTCTGTTTGCAGATGACACCAAGATCTGCAACAGAGTAGATGATCCAGATGGGGTGGGCAGAATGAGAAGAGATCTGATAAACTAGCAGAATGGTCAGAAGAGTGGCAACTGGATTTAATGCAAAGAAGTGCAAAATCATGACATAGGGAAGAGAAACCCTGAAGCCACTTATAGGCTGGGAGGAGTTGCTAGCAGTCACAAAGGAAGAAAGAGACTTGGGCATCATCATCACTGATGACCTAAAATCTCCAAGCAGACCTCTAAAGCAGTAGGTAAAGCTAGGGGGTGTTAGGGTGTATTAGCAGGGTATCACAAGTCGTAAGAGGGAGGTGATAATCCTCTGTACAAGACATTGGTTAGGCCCCATCTGAGTACTGCGTGCAGTATTGAGGCCACACCTTCACAAGGACATTAACCAAATTGAGGCAGTCCAGAGAAGGGCAACCAAATGGTGCATGGACTGCATCAGAAGACATATGAGGACAGATTAACGGAGCTCAATATGTATACCCTTGAGCAAAGGAGGGAGAGGTGATATGATCGAGGCATTCAAACACCTTAAGGGCATAAACAAGGTGAAAGAGTCTAACATGTTTAAATATAAGAAAAATAGCAGGACAAGAGGACACAGCATGAGATTAGAGGGAGGCCGATTAAGGGGAATGTGAGGAAATTCTTTTCACAGAAGGGTGGTAGATGCATGGAATGGCTTACCACAAGAAGTGGTGGCTATGAATACAGTGCAGGGCTTCAAACAGGCATGGGATAGGCATAAGGGGAGCAATACAAATGACTATGAATAGATAGGTCACTGATAGAGCAAAGGCCGATGGCACATTTATAAGGTAGAAAAAGAAATGGGCAGACTGGATGGGCCTTGCGGTCCTTATCTGCCATCAACTTCTATGTTTCTATGTTAATATGCCAGGTACAAACTGGGGAATCATGTCCTCTAAGGTGGCCAAGGAGCAGAGGCTGCTGGACGGCTTCCAGAATGTGTTCTTAACACAGCATGTGATGGAGCCCACAAGGGAGGGGCATGTCCTGGATGTGGTTCTGGCAGATGGGGATCTGGTATGGGACCTGGTTGTAGAGGATCCCCTGACTGAGAGTGACCACAATACTTTCTGGTTTCAAATAAGCATGGAGTGGGATCTAGGACACTGGCAGTGGACTTCAGGGGGCAGACTTTGTGGGCATGGAAAATATTCTCAAGGATCACTTGAAGGGGATTACATCAATGACAAATGTGGAAAAGAGATGGGAGGTCATAAAACAGGGACTTCATGAGGCAGTCAGGACCTGTGCTAAGGTGAAACGTAAAGGGAGCAAGGTCACATAAACCATGCTGGCAGTCCAGTGAGGTTCAGGTAGTCATCAGAGAAAAGAAGGCGGCCTACAAAAAATATAAAACAACAAGAGGGGATAGGGATAAGGAAATGTACCATCTTGCATCTAGAAAAGTCATCCATATGGTGAGGGGGCAAAGTCCAGTAAAGAGCAGAGGCTGGCACAGGGGATACATGGAGGAGAAAAGGGGTTCTTCCAGTACATTGGGGAGTGGAGAAAAACTTACAGCCATCTCAGCAGATTGAGATCAGAAAGAGGGTGGTGGAAGAGGGAAGGGACCAGGCAGAAGTATTAAATGAGTACGTCACCTCTCTGTTCACTAGGGAGGGGGATGGGATATCTACAAAGCAAGACATGATGAGGATAGAAGCAGCAGTGAGTGAGATCAGGGGAGCAACAGAAATGGAGCAAGAGGGAGGGAGAGGTACCCCAGGGGTGTCACATCAGGATAAGGATAAACAGGCCAGTAAGGTGGAGGGGATGGATGATGCTATCTCCACTGAAAGGGTGTGGTAAACCCTCAAAAGACCCTAAAGAAAGACATATCTCCTGGGCTGGATGGCATTCATCCAAGAGTACTATGGGAATTGGCAGACATACTGGCTGCACCCCTGGTGGAGCTCTTCAACAGGTCTCTTGAGACAGGAAGGGTACCTAGGGATTGGTGAGAGGCACATGTGGTGCCAATCCATAAAGGGGGGTCAAGGGAAGTACCAGATAACTATAGACCCATCAGTTTGACCTCGGTGGTGGGAAAATTAATGGAGAGTATACTAAAGAAACAATTGGGGGTGTACTTGGAGGAGGTGGGAGGTCTGGATAGTCGGCAACATGGGTTTGTGCCAGGTAGATCATGTCAAACCAATCTTGTGGAGTTCTACAAATGAGTAACATCAGAACTGGACAGGGGAGAGCCTGTCGATATGTTATTCTTGGACTTCAGCAAGGCGTTTGACTCTGTCCCCCACAATGGTCTGGTGGAGAAACTGATGTGGTTGGAAGTAGGCCCTTTGATGGTCAGATGGATTGAAAACTGGCTAGCTAGATGCACCCAGAGAGTAGTGGTCGGTGGGGAGCTCTCGAACCCTAGAGAGGTGGGTAGTGGGGTACCGCAGGGCTCGATCCTGGATCCTATCCTGTTTAATGCATACATATTGGACATCAGGGAGGGTATAGGGAGTGAAATGAGTCTTCTCGCTGATTACTCCAAGATGGGAGCAGTAGTTGAGGGGGAAGAGGGGAGGTTGGCCCTGCAAGGGGACCTGGATACCCTGGAAAGCTGGGCTCACACATGGAAATTAAATTTCAATATCACCAAGTGCAAGGTGTTACATCTTGGGCGGGGAAACCCTAAACACAGGTACACCCTGGGAGGGGAGGCACTGGAGGCCTCAATAGGGGAAAAAGACCTAGGAGTAATGGTGGATGCATGTATGAATAACTCTGAGCTGTGCAGGAGAGCGGCTAGGAAGACAAACAGGATGTTGGGATGCATCATAAGTTAGACCACACCTTGAGTACTGTGTACAGTACTGGAGACCACACTTGAAGAGGGACATACAGCTCCTGGAGAGGGTACAGAGGAGGGCAATTAAGATGATACGAGGACTAGGGGATTTGACATATGAGGACAGACTTGAGGAGCTCTGTCTGTTTTCACCGGAGGAGCAGAGAGACGGGGGGACATGATTGAGGTCTTCAAGTACCTCAAGGGAATAAGTAGGGTAAATATGGAGGGGATCTTTAGACTAAAGCAGGGAGGTATCACCAGAGGACATGGTTTGAAGTTGGAAGGTGGAAGGGTGAGAGGGAAAGAGGAGGAATTTTTTCACTGACAGGGTGGTGGGCCCTTGGAATGCACTGCCTAGTGAGCTGGTTCAGAGATCCGTAGTGGAGGGCTTCAAGAGAGGGTGGGGCAGACACAGAAAGTGGATGCATCAGATGATGGCCTGGCCCAGGGGGCCGGGGATGGATGATAGGGGTTTCTGGAACACGGGGGGGGCCTCAGCACCCAACTAGGGATCTGAGGTTCGAGCAGACTCAATAGACCATAAGGCCTAATCTGCTGGCAATTAGTATGTTAGTATGTTATCTAAGCATCCAACACAGAGTGTGTGTAAAAGTCTCATTACATGCACCACCCCATGTATTGTATTATATCGTTGCTGGGGATGCATTTGTTCACCACAGAAATTATACAAAACATATGCATTTCTTCATTGGTGAAGGAGTCTGAACATTAGGCTCGTTTTTTGTAAGAAGAAGTTATTTTTTCTTAAACTTACATAATGTAGCATCAAAACAGGAGGCAAACACTTTTAAAATATCAGAACAAGAAAACTGGAACTAGAAAAGAAATATCACAACTGAGGAAGAAACTGCTGAATTGATTCCATGAACAATTTTTTAGAAAGTCTCCATTCCTATGGTTCTGTTGGTTTCCATGGTAATGCTGCTCATGTGACCTTCAAAGGGGGGTGGGAATTACTGGAGCAGTTGTTATCACTTTAACACTGTGATTTTCTGAAAAATTTGCTCATCTGTGAAGGAGTGTCTCAGGTGATTGTTTTCATATGGAGGTGTTTTCATACACACTGTAGTGCAAGACGTTGTGTGGCTCATGCTTTTCTCATAGGGAAAGCGCTGTGCATTTGCAGTTATAACCAGCTGTTTATAATGGCAAATTACAACCAGCTTTTCCTATAGAAAAAAAACACGACTCAGTTATTATATAAGGAATAGTGCATGGGAAACCATACACAAAGCTATTTTCATTGAGGAGTTGAAATAACATCATAAGGACCTCAAGAGTAAAGCTTGAGAAGTCACAATATCATCTCAACCCTAAGATGAAAACAAAGCCTTGCTGTTGTTTGGTTGCTCATATACTATTTCTTACAGTATATGGTTCACTGAGATTCAAGCAGTTAAATTTGTGAATGTTTTAAGTTTCACAAGGTCTCATACCATGTGTTGCCACTCCCACTTGGTGTCAACAGCTCTGTCGGCTCCAAGGTTTGTCAGTGTGGTTCCGTTGCCATCCTGACCTGTCACAGATTTGTGGTAGCAGTTTCTTAAAAAAAAATGAAATTACTACAGTTTGGAAACATGGAGTTGACTACAGCAGTTCATCTCCAAACAGCCTCTGTCAAACTGCTCTGTAAGAAGCGCTGCCATGTTTGTATTTTTAACAGCTATGTGTGCTCCAGTCAGGTGACAAGGAGTGCGGAGCTGATGAATATTCTTACAGAATATGCAGAATACAAGTTTGCATATACACAAGTTTTAGAATGTACACAACAAGTTTTCAGCAGTTACTGATTTTTAAGTATAATAAGGGCAAACCATATACTATATATAGAATAATGTATGGGAAAGCACACACAACAATGCTGTGTTTCCATTAAGGGATATGATTACATCATAGAGACCTTAAGAGTAAAGTTTGATAGGTGCACAATGTGATCAAAATCTCTGTGAAGGAAATATATGCTGAGATGTAATGTTGACTATATATATATATATATATATATATATATTTGGATGGTATATCATCCTCCATACAGAATAAAACAGTATTCTCCATCTTTCCATTACTACATCTGCCCATTGACACTCATTCTATGCCACCCAAATTCATGTTGCCCATGTGGCTCTCTCATTTTGCAGTTCTGTGGCTATTACACTGTGCCACATGTACATTCTTGTGTGACATAGGTACAGTATTACAACACTAAATTGTTGTAACACTACAGTTGCTTCACTGCTATAGTACAGCAGTGTTTGTAATTGTGTGGAAATCCATACACAACAAGGGCTGACTTTATACTATAGAATCCTGTGGGACAAGCATCTTGAAAGTTTGAAATTTGTTGCATTGTCTTAAGTAGTGAGGGTGGAATTTACCATAAATGCACTGTGATAAGTATGTGGCAATACCATTGTGTTGGGACCTAAAATGTATTAACTCATTCTTAAAATGTTTTTTTTCTACTAAATTATTTATGGCGAGTTCATGTGATTTTGCTTTTATTCCCAGAGGAAATTTCTGACCTAACTGAGCAGATTGGTGAAATTTGCAAGAGTGTCCATGAACTGGAAAAAGTCAAAAAGCAGATTGAACAAGAAAAATCTGATCTTCAAACTGCACTAGAGGAAGCTGAGGCAAGTGTCTTTACAATGAGAAATTCCATAGTAATTTTTTTATTCTATTTAAAATGAGAATAAAAGTTTAGCTTTATTTTAGGAAACTGATTAACACACTTAATCAATTTTAGGCATCTTTGGAACATGAAGAGGCTAAAATCCTTCGAGTTCAACTTGAGTTAAACCAAGTGAAATCAGAAGTAGACAGAAAAATTGCTGAGAAGGATGAGGAAATTGAACAGCTGAAGAGAAACCATCAGCGAGTTTTGGAATCTATGCAGAGTACATTAGATGCTGAAATCAGAAGCAGAAATGATGCCATGAGACTGAAGAAAAAATGGAAGGAGATCTAAATGAAATGGAGATTCAGTTGGGCCATGCAAATCGTCAGGCTGCAGAAGCTCAAAAGCAGCTTAGAAATGTGCAGGGTCAGCTCAAGGTAATATGTTTGTTCATCTACAGCATACTGTGTCTGGTCCATGACTCTGCACTCCAGTGCAGTATTGTGTACTGATACTGTGTTCACAAACCAACTGAAAGACTGGGACTTTATAAAAATACCAGTAGAACTGAAAAATGTAATTCTGTGGTCCTTGTCTTAGTAGACAGCATAGAAACATAGAAACAGAAACACAGAATTTGACAGCAGATAAGGACCGCTTGCCCCATCCAGTCTGCCCATTTCTCCCTACCTACACAATTACCACTGACTGTGCCTGATCTACAGTGGTGTCCTCCTCCCTGCTTACTTTCCACTATGTTTCCCTTGTACTTATTCTATGTATTCTTGAACCCCACCACTGTTTTGCCCCCGCTACCTCTGCTGGAAGGCTGTTCCAGGAATCCACTGCTCTTTCTGAGAAGAAGTACTTCCTCACATCTCTCCTGAATCTACCACCTTCCAGCTTCATTGCATGTCCTCATTTGTGAGCACTTTTTCTTCTGAAAAATACTTAGTTTCTCCATCCTATTTACTCTGTGAGGAGTTTAAAGACCTCTGTTATATCCTCCTCACTTCCTCTGTTTCAGGATGTACATATTGAGGTCCTTAGTTTCTCCTTACCGAAATTTTTGATGCAGACCTGTACCATTTTAGTTGCCCTCCTCTGGACAGCCTCCACTCTGCCTGTGTCTTTCTGAAGAGGAGAGATGGAGAGAGGATCATTGATCTTGAAGTGTCTAGCCATCTGGGAACTAGCAACCACCAAACAGTGTGGTTCACGATAAACTTAGCTGTAGAATCAAGCCACACAAAAGTGAAGGTACTTGATTTCAGAAGGGCTGATTTTGTTAAAATGGGAGAGTGCCTCAGAAAAGCACTAGCAAACAGGCAAGAAGGTGGGGTGGAGCAACAATGAGGAAACATTAAAACCACCATCACAGAGGCAACAAGCCTTTGTGTGAAGCAAATAAACAAATCAAAACAAAAGAAGAAACCTCTATGGTTCTCTAAAGAAGCAGTGGGGAAGGTAAGGGAGAAAGAGCTAGCACTCAGGAAGTATAAGGAAACACAGAAGGAGCAGGACAGAGAACTGTACCAGTTAAAGCAGAAGAAAGTGGGGAAGGCAGTCAGAAGAGCAAGGGCCCAAACTGAGGAAAAGATAGCCAACTTGGTTAAAAAGGGGGATAAAACCTTATTTTAGGCACATTAGGGAGCAAAGAAAGACTAAGGCAGGGATGCTGAGGCTGAATAAAGAGGAAGGTGGTTGGGCAGAGAGCGACAGTGAAAAAGCAGGGATACTGAACGAATACTTCTGTTCGGTATTCACAATGGAAAAGCAGGGGGAGATGCCTAATCCAGTCAATAGAAGCACTCTGGATAGGGGGGTTGATATTTGTCCTTTCACAGAAGAAAGGGTTCTGAAAAAACTCTTAAAACTGAAGGTGGATAAAGCAATGGGGCCTGAAGAGATTCACCCCAGAATTCTAAAAGAACTAAGGGAAGAACTAGTAACACTACTGACTACCCTTTTTAATAAATCATGGGAGGATGGTGTGGTACCTGAGGACTGGAAGAGGGTGGATGTGATTCCCCTTCATGAAAGTGGAAGCAAGACAGAGGCAGGAAACTACAGACCTGTCAGTTTGACCTCAGTGGTAGGAAAAATGATGGAATGACTGCTGAAGGAAAGAAATGTTGAGTACCTAGAGGCCAGTGGGGTACAGAACCCAAGGCAGCATGGATTCACAGCAGGAAGGTCATGTCAGACAAATCTAATTGATTTCTTTGACTGGATGACCAAAGTAGTAGACCAGGGAGGGGCTGTGGACATGGCCTACCTAGACTTTAGCAAGGCATTTGACACAGTCCTGCACAAAAGATTAATAAACAAATTAGCCAGCCTAGGAGTGGGTCCCAGGGTGGTAGCCTGGGTAAAACACTGGCTGGACAACAGGACACAGCGAGTAGTAGTAAATGAAGTCCACAGTGAAGAAAGGAGGTTTACTAGTGGGGTACCGTAGGGTTCAGTACTGGGGTTGGTCCTTTTTAATGTCTTTATAAGTCACATTACAGAGGGACTAGAAGGAAAAGTATGTCACTTTGCAGATGACACAAAGAACTGCAACAGGGTTGATATGCAAGGTGGAGTGGAAAGGATGAAAAGGGACTTGGCAAGGTTGGAGGAATGGTCAAATGTATGGCAGCTTAGATTCAATGCAAAGAAGTCAAAGTAATGCACCTGGGAAACAAAAACCAAGGGGAAGAGTACACAATGGGGGGTGAGATACTGACAACAACAAAAATGGAAAGGGACCTAGGGGTAATCATATCAGATGACCTAAAGGTGGGCCAGCAATGTGAGAAGGCAGTAAGGAGAGCTGGGGGGATACTGGGATGTATAGGGAGAGGCATCACAGTAGAAAAGAGGAAGTTGTTGGCCCTCTATACAGACAGTTGGTAAGCCCACATCTGTAGTACTGTGTACAGTTCTGGAGACCCCATCTCCGCAAAGACATAGACAGGGTGGAGGCTGTCTAGAAGAGGGCAACCAAAATGGTGCGGGGTCTGCATCAGAAGACATATGAAGAAAGACTAAAGGAACTAAAGATGTATAGCCTTGAGGAAAGGAGGGAGAGGGGGGACATGATAGAAACTTTCAAATACCACAAGGGAATCAACAAAGTCCAAGAGGGTAGCATCTTTCAGAAAAAGAAATGTGTAAGAACAAGGGGGCACAATTTGAAGATAGAGGGGGAACGGCTCAGAGGTAACGTGAGGAAATATTTCTTCACAGAGAGGGTTGTAGATGCATGGAACAGCCTTCCTGAGGAGGTCGTAGAGTCAAAAACAGTGGGGGAATTCCAGAATGCATAGGACAGACATAAGGCAGTTCTAGTGGGGGGTAGGAGGAAGTAGGCTGTTGGTTAACTAGGATCTGCAGCTTATCCGTTAGGTAGGGAAATGGGCAGACCAGGTGGGCCATGCGGTCCTTATCTGCCATCAAATTCTAGGTTTCTATGAGATGTGGCCTCCAGAACTGGACACAGTACTCTAAGTACAGAGACAACACCCCCTCCCTCTTTCTGCTGGTGATACTTACCCCTCCCTTTACACCTTAGCATCCCACTAGCCCATTAATTCTCAGGCTTTGTCATAGTGAGCCTCCCTCAAGCCATGTAAAAGATCTTGAGCCTCCCCAAAAATTGAAATATTCTTGGGTCTCCGCATAGAAAAATAGCACACTTTGCACAGTACATCAGGAATCAAGTGAATCACCTCTGAGTAGTGGGCTCTGTTTTTATTCAGATTATTGTCACTCCCTTCCCCCTGCTGTCCCTCTCTCCAGGCCAGTCTACTTGCTCTTCTATTTTGACATGAATAATTTTTACCACTTGTAATACTTTCATGGTTCAGATTGTGTTCTCTGTTTCCCCTCCACCCGGAATAACCTTCCTACCCACCTATATCCCTCCCCTCTTACCTTGCTGTAAAGCAACTTCTCAGGTATCCTTTTGCTCCCACCTGCTTTTGCTCCTATTGCCTTTTTGCTTAACCCTTCTATTTGTGCTGTTCTGCCACCAGTCTGGTTGGTCAAATGTTAATGCTCATTATTTGTTAATTATTCCTATTTATATGCATTATTGTTCCTTTTGTATTGCTTGATGTTTTGCAGTTACCTTTGAACTGTATTGACTCCCTACCCTTTCTCAGGTACACCTGAAATTAATTTGTCTAAGTGTGTCTTTTCTGGTTACTGATTTGTAAATACACATATACATTCACCTACTGTTTTCCTCTTTCAGTTTGCCTCATTCCTTTAAACAAAATATGTAAAACTCAAAATTGAAATGTAGTACTTTTTCAGACTTTCTTGAGCCTCTCCTGGAACAGTTAGCCCCCCCCCCCCAGGAGGCTGGCCTCACCATTTGAGAAACTCTGCACAGACCTTCATTACTACTTTGTTGTGTTACCCTACACCCTTTAGGTCACCTGATGCAATTACCCCCAGGTTTCATTCCTGCTTGGTAATTGTCAATATTACTCCACCCATTTTGTACTCTACCCCTGAGACTGCGTGCCCTAAGTGCATTATTTTGTACTTTTTCACATTGAAACTTAGCTGCTATACCCTGGACCACTCCTTGAGTTTTCTCATTAAAGTGGTGTGAGCCTAAGAAAGATGTTATCATAGAATAATTTTGCTACCCTGCTGTTAACAATGGCTGCTGTGATAAACAAGGTCTCAGTATAACTGAGTGTAAGAAATCAGACAATATATGGCAAACTCTGGAAGACAGTAATTCCTTAAACATGCAACAGCAAAACTATGCAAATTGTAGCAAGCACATCTTCTAGAATATGTCCAGCTGTATTAGGTCATGTACTGACATTAAATCATATTTTCTTTGTTAAGGATGCACAGCTGCATTTGGATGATGCTGTCAGAAACGGTGAGGATCTGAAGGAACAGCTTGCCATAGTAGAACTCAGAAATACTCTCATGCAGGCTGAAATTGAGGAAGTGAGAGCGGCCTTAGAACAGACAGAAAGAGCCCGCAAAGTGGCTGAACAAGAGCTGCTTGATTCCAATGAACGTGTACAGCTTCTGCATTCTCAAGTAGGGTTCAGTATTATTTAATGTAGTTTCATCTCTTTGTGTCTATATTAGTACACAATTGGCACCATCAAATTAATGTTATACTATTAACAGAACACCAGTCTGCTTACCACAAAGAAGAAATTGGAAAGTGATATTTCTCAGCTTCAAAGTGAAGTGGATGAAGCAATCCAAGAAGCAAGAAATGCTGAAGAAAAGGCTAGGAAAGCCATCACAGATGTAAGTCTTACTTTCATGTGTGCTTTGAATTGAAATATAATAAAAGGCATTTTTGACACATGCAATTCAATACTTTCAACTCATACTTTCACTGTGTTATGTCTGATCAGTATCATCAATATTTGATTAAGTTCCATTAAATAAATAAGGATGATCAATTTACTGTTTGGTGCTATAAACACTGAGATGTACTGGGATATTACATGCAGGCAGCTATGATGGCTGAGGAGCTGCAAAAGGAACAGGATACCAGTGCTCATCTTGAGAGGATGAAAAAGAATCTGGAGCAGACAGTAAAGGACCTGCAAAATCGTTTGGATGAAGCAGAGCAGTTAGCAATGAAGGGTGGGAAGAAACAACTCCAGAAACTGGAAGCTAGAGTATGTACTATACATTGTTTTTAACAAATCTGTACAAGGAAACTCACAGTATGTTTTTTAAAGAAGTTTAAAAGGACACTTTGCATTGTGCAGTCTGAATAATGAATTTATTTATTGATTTAATTGTTTGTGTTGCAGTTTGTTTTCTGGGATATTACCATGAGGGCAAGAATCCCATTTCCACAGGTGTCTCATATACCTATACAGTGGTGCCAGTTAGGATGCAATGCAGTAATGCTGCAGTATATCACAAAATGCTTCAGTATTCTGCAGGGAACAGTGTAACTCAATGGCAAATAATCCCTTTCATCACACAACATTTTGTGACATATCATTTACTCCAAGTTATTGTGATGCACTGTGTCTGGCTCTGCTGTGTGCTGTGATGCAAACAAACAGTACATTATGATGTTGTCAAATAATACTAATGCCAGGAACTTCTGAGATTATATGGATGATCTCCACATGCATGCAGCAACAGAAAAATATAACATCAGTCTACTCCCTGAGATGTGGGCCACTTAGCAAAAATGGCATGTATCTAAACATCCCTGGCTATAAACTATTTAAAAGAGATAAGTAAGCAGCCATCAAGGAGCTTTGACTACATAAGAGAGGGTATCAGAGATTTAGAGGACAAATCAGTCACAATGGGGAAGGGGATGGATGAAGTCTCTCTGGATACAGCTGGTTAACAGTAAGGAAGGGAAGTAGATTACTGGTGTTCTCTATAAGCCATCTAACAAGGATGATGATGATGCTTGGGATGAAGCACTTGGATGGGAGACTTCAAGAGCATTATGCCAAATGAGAACTGTGATCATAAGTGACTTCAGTCTCCCAAGCATGGACTGGCAAAATACTGAAAAGCAGCTAGTAGATGTCTTTCCAGATGTAATTTTGCCATTAAATTGTTGGTAAATTGCAACCTTCATGGAATGTGTAGGTAATGTGCAGTTGGCTCATTGCCATCAATTTGCCATGTAAAGTGGATTTTTTATAAACTTTGCTTTCCTGCAAAATAAAACAATCTTCCCTCTTCCACCCACTAGTAGCACCCAAATCCCACCCTCCTCCCAACCCTGACCCTAACCAATAAATGTCCTATCTTGCTTCTGCCCACTCAGAAACCCCCAGAGACCACCCTGCTCCACAAGCACTAGTGAAAAAGGAAACAATTTTGCAGTAAAACGCCCTCTACCAAGCCCACCCACTCAGCAGTGTTCACCCTTCTCCCCTCCAGCTACACCACAACCAGACACAACACTTAACAATGCACACACTAAGCAGCACCAATCACCCTCCACTCCCCTGGCAACCATAGAGAAGGATGCAGATAGCCATCCCCTTGGCAAAGTGGTTGCACTACTGCTCATGAAGCCAGCAACCCAGGTTCAGGAATGAGCCTGAGTCATCAGAAGGCCAGCCTGGGGAGGAGGATTGAACATCCTGTAAGATGGTATCCTCCTATGGGGAGGGAGGGCCCCCACTATTGTTGTGTGACCACCACCTGGGTGTTCTCAGTCCTGGTGTAGGTGAAGTGCAGGCACAGGAGGGTAGGATGCACTGATTGGATGGGGTGGGGTCGATGATGCATACCATGCCCACACCTACTCTCAGCCTTGTGTCTCCATGAAGGTGCTAGAAAATGGAAAGTATGAACTTCAAGCAGATAATGACCTTGCAGTGTTCACACATCCCATATCCTGTTAACCTGGACTGTGGATCCTGGGGGCTAGATGTAGTTGCCTATGAGACTTGGGGCAGCCTGAGGGCCCAACCATGAGTGGGGCAGACTACAGAAGTAATGTAGGGTACAAGTAGATGTCAGGGATGATGGGGTGGGATGCTGCAGGGTCCAAAGGGGAGCCAACAGGTCAGCTGTAGGGAAGAAGCATATATATATATATATATATACATATATATCTATATATATATATATATATATATATATATATATATATGGATGCAGCTACATAGATGGGGACAGCAGCTGGCACAAATCCTCCTCTCACCACCTAATCTAGCTACTCTCTGAATGAGTCACAACATACTCTTACAGTAATAATCTGTTTTGTTGACTGCCTAATGCAAGCTGCTCTGCTGGCACTGCTAGCAGAATAATTCCATGCATCATGCAAGTGCTATCAGTTGACCAGCTTGTGTTAGGCTGCTGACAGAATGGGAATGTCAATTATATCCATTAGCAGCTCCATTGAGTAGGTGGTGAAGTACACTAGTGGATTACTTTGAGACCAACCCTAATAAAAGTTCTGATAGTATGAAATCTGAAGCTAAAGAAAGGGTAATTTAAGAAATTGGGAGTTAATCTATTGGTTTGCAGTCCTCAGCCTTAACTAGTAGGCTATGCTGGCAGATGTTTTGTAAACTTATAATAAGACAGCAACACATCTTTGACTCAAAATGATCCCAAATCAGTATGGAAGGCAAGTTGATCCTGAATCAGTTTGACTTGTATTCTGATCCTGGATCCATTCAGCTGGTTAACTGATCTTACATCAGTTCAGCTCGTGACTCATCCTGGTTCTGTTTTTCTGGCAAACTCATCCTGGATCACTTTGTCCAGTGACTCCATCCTGGATCAGTTTATCTTGTGATCTCATCCTGGTTCAGTCTGGTCAGATGTTAACTTGATAAAGGTTCAGTTTCACTGCTTAACTGATCCTGGTGCAGTGATTATGGACACATTCTACCTGCACGTCCATGATTATGTGGCTTATGGCAATTACAAAAATAAAAAATTTCATTTTTCTAGAAAAGACTCCTGAGGTACAACCATAGTGAGGTTTTCAGGTCTAGTGTAATTTTTTTTTTCCTACCAAAGTCTCTGACCCAGACTCTTCTTTGGCCTACCATAAATGTCCTTATCCTGTCCCCCACAATTCTGCCAGCCAGTCTCTTCAGGACCCCTTCCAGCCCAACTATGGCACATCACTGTGCTTTAGCTTAACCCCCTCCCCCCCAGCTGGGTTCACAACTCAGCTACCAGGGCTTTCTTTTTTACTCCTCATTACTTGGCTGCTCACAGTGGAGGTGTGGCTGGGGGTACAATTTTCACTTATAAGTACAGCAAGAACTAATTGAACAGTTATACAACTAGTTATATCATGAGGGTTATTTCACACCCAAGTTTACAATTAAGCATCAAGGTATGACTAAAAACTGGATTTGCTAGCAGTACTTCTAAACTGGGTGTTATGAGGCTACAGGCAAGCCAAAAGACTTATGCTGCTAGAGTAAAAGTAGAAAAAAATTTAACCCACAATCTGTAGTGCCTTAATGTTATATTAAAACTGTCCCTCCGATATACAGGAAGATATTTCAAAACAAAACACTAATCCATAATTCAAGTTATATTTCATTACGTATCTTTATTTATGTCCCTCATTGTTTATTACTATGTTTTCATGGCAAAATATTCTTTTGTGTGCCAGACTTCATCTCATCCTCCTACTTCACACCCTGCCAAGGCCATAATGCTTTGTTTGTGACATCACAATCTGATGATGTGGAAATTGCAATGATCTCAGAAAAACAGGATTATGAATTCAGTGGGGGAAGAGGGAAATGAGGGTGAGCTGAAGGTTGAGACACAGTGATCCAGCTTTATGTAAATGTTCTCAATTACTAAAATATGGTGGGACATAAAATACAGGAAAGTAAATCAATACTATGCAAGTTAAATGATGCCTGAACAATATATTTTAAAACATTTTCCTGAATGATACAAAATACTTTAAACTAAAATGTTCTATTTCTTTCAGTTTCACTGATTATTTCCTACCAAACTCTAGTTTATTTATGTATTGAATTTTGGTGACCAGGTAAGTCTTTGGAGATGAAATAACCCTTTTTCAGTCGTGAGCCGGGGCAAGTTACATATAGTAAATTATATCAGTATACAATAACATGCAAGACTATGAATGCAGATATAGACAGTTTTAAATTAGTTACATAATATAGCAAAGAAATACATTAATAAAAATCATGTCCGGTGACTAAGAATATTTACATACAGGTGTGAATGCCTCATAAATTGTCATTCCCTCAATTAACTATGGATATATACAAGCAACAGTAGTTTGAATGATGGAGGTGACTTGTCAATTAGTGCTGATAGTTTTGAGCTAGCTAGGGTTCAATTAGCAGCAAAGAACTGTAGTGGGGGAACGGGGGTGGGGACACAGGATTCAGCAAAAACAGTTACAGGGGCTATAGTCCAGAAGAGGGATTTTAATCTCTTTTTAAACTGTACTAGGTAGGGCAAGGCAGGTTGCTGACTTGCTCAGGGAACTCCTGCCCCTGCATTATCCCATCAGACCACCACTAGCCCTAGAACCTACCATTCCAACTATCCAACACTGCAGAGATCCAGAGCTTATGCCTCCATTGAAACATGGGCTGGGATAGAGGAGAAGCTAGGATGATATGTAGATAGTGCTGACACTATTGAGGGTGAGGCGTGAGCAGAAATTGGATCATAGATGCCATGGGAGGTCTACTATCATTCCAGCCAGTGGTAGGGCTTTTCTACCAAATTTTGTTTAGTCTCTCCTACCAACCAAGGATGAGCATGTCCTGCTGCTGTACTTATGCCAGGCTATGGGGAGGATCCAACATTACATGGTCACTCATGACACAAAGGCTCCCGTTGATCAACAGGAGGTACCAAAAAGGGAGCAACAAGAACCATCCATCCCCACGGCCAATGTACACTGCCTCTGCAGCATGTGCTGAGCCCTGCCAGCCAAGAGCAAGGAAGTCAGGATCAAAAATCAATATCAGATCTCTCCATGCAGCAATGCATGTGATTGGCCATGTTTTCAGTTTAAAACAATATTGTGTTATTGTTAAAATTCTAATTGTTTAATTATACAGAACATTAAGGTTTCCAGCCTTTAACCTAATCCTTTTAGAATTTTGTGAAACAGTCAGAATTTTTCATTTTAAATGTGATGTTTTAATTTTCTCCTTACAGGTGCGTGAACTTGAAAATGAACTTGAGGCAGAACAAAAACGTTGTGTGGAGGCCATAAAGGGTGTCCGCAAATATGAAAGAAGAGTCAAGGAGCTTACGTACCAGGTTTGAAACTTCTCCCAAATTAAATTGAATTTTGGTTTTGTAATATACATATTGTAAGACTCTTTTCACTTAACTGTTGTGTTCTTTGGTATATATAATATATATTTAGACTGAAGAAGACAAGAAGAATGTCCTGAGACTGCAAGATCTAGTGGACAAATTACAACTCAAAGTTAAAGCCTACAAGAGACAAGCTGAGGAAACTGTAAGTACTAGTTTTGACATTTTTATTTTTTTAGATTAAGTTGTTAAAGATAAATAACATAAAGTCATATTAAATTATAAAAATATATTAGACTACTTTAAAACATACTTTAAGAGGGACATACTGTATTTTAACTAGATCATGCTCTTCATATGTAAGATCAAAGCACTGAGTGAACGGCATTTTAATCACTATCAAATCAAAATGCACAATGCTTTTTCAATCCATCAGATTTATATTTTTTAAACTTTATTTTTTTTATTAACTTTTCTCAAGTACAAAGGAGTGACATACTATAGTAAAGAGTTATACGAGCTACTTACCATGCTGATAGTCCTTTAAAACATTCTGAGTATAGGGAGACATGTTATATAAGAAAGACTTTGGCCCTAAATAAATAGATGTCTATTATTCCTTACGTCATCGTTTATCCCATGTATTGTAAATGGGACAGAATGCCCAATCAGTCCCATATAGAGACAGGTGTTCTTGAATTGGAAATTCCATTATAACCAGCGAGCATTAGCAGGTTAATATTGTGCCCATAAGACAGGTAACAATAGTGGACCAGTGCTCATAAATTCATAGAACAAGTGAATCAATGGGAGTGTAGTAAAAAGACTGCTAGGCAGAGTAAAGAGGGTGAAAAACCAAAGAGAAGGAAAGGAGGAGACTGTCAAAAAGGACAGAGAGTTGCAGAAGTAACAAAAGGGGGGGTAGACTGTGATGTGGGGGCCCTCAGGGTATAAACTCTGAGTGGATATCCAGCTAATATGTTCTCCATCTATGCCATCAAGTAAAAAATAAGGCAACTTTATTGGAAGGTATGTCAATCTGTCTAGGGCATAGATGTCCATCAGTGTCTTATGCCAGCTCTCCACAGTGGGGATAGTGGTGGCACAGCAGAGCCTAATAATCACCTTTTTCACTGCCAGCAGAAAAAGTAACAGCAAATTAAGGGTCTGTCCCCTAAGGGCGCTTACATCAGAGGGGACAGCCATCAGTATTAAAGGAGATGTAATAGACCCCGAGCAGATAAATATTGCTTCTGGTTCACTAATGACTCCCTACTAGAAAGGTCTGAGATGAGGACACCTCCAGAAGATATGGATTTGATTAGCTGAATTTGTCCTCATCCCTCAGGCATACGCTCTTTTACAGATCTGTATATTTTACCACTATGTCTGGGTTGCGGAAGTAATGGTAGCAACACAGTCATGATAATTCCTCCAACAAATGGCTGGTGTTAAGAGGTATGCAGGAAAGGAAAATTTGTGCCAGGTGTCCAGGGAGTGTTACTGTACCTCTAGTTCTTTATTTCAATGCTGTAGTATAGACTCTGTGGTATCCATAGATATATATTGGAAAGTTGCATACAGGTGTCCATATGGGTGGGTCCATACCTCTTCTTTCAAGTGGGATGTGCAGATCAATATAAGTAGGGAGAGTTTTTCATGTAGGCTGGATATAGCATCTCCCTGTTTTATTGGGTATGAATGAACCTGCAAGTACCGAAAGCGGTACATGGAAAGGCCCTGGAAAAAAGATTATAAGGCAGCAAAAGGAAGGATACCTCTGGAGTCCAAGAGCTGGAAGTAAAATTGGAGCCCTAGTTTATGCTGACTTCCAGTGCCTGGGGTCTATTGATTTGGAGGGAATGAAGTGTTGTATGGTATTGACCATAGCTAGAATTATTGGGCTAGGGTCAGAAAAACATTTCTGGCCACCTTCCACTGACAGGAAAAAAAACATTCAACTTGCAGAGCACTCTGTGTGAAAATAATAACCAATATGTTGGGTTGTTAATGCTTGTAGAAAATATAATTCAGTAAGATGAAAAAGTATAGCAAAAAGGCACTCAACATTTCACTCTGGCACTTAGCACTCTGTCCAGAGTGCTGGCCACCACAAAAATCGCTTCTTAAATACATTATGGACATGGATGGGACCAATTTCTCCACCATCTCAACACCATATCTGCAAGTGTATGATGTGTAAAAATTATATTTGATGTGCAAGCAGTTTTTAAAACACTATATCAACACGCAGAATCATAAAAACAAAAAAGGAATCCTCATGATCCATGCATATGTAGAAGTAGCATGACTCAAATCTGTAAAACAAGCAAAATAGATTCATCATTGCAGATTGCTATACATTTTTTGATAAATTGCTTCCATTAGCATATGGGAACACTATTCATACTTGGGTTAATATCCCAATACTGACACTGCTGTGCAGCAGGAGGGGGGTGCTGCACTCCTGAGGTGCCGTCCTTCAGAATGAGATGTTCAACCAAGGTCCCATCTGCCTGTTCTGGTGGTAGTGCAGGTGGATGTTAAAGATCCCATGGCACTTCTCAAAAACAGTAATGGAGTTTTTTATAAAAGGAAGCAAAACCAGATATAAAAATACATACAGGAAACATGTAAAAGAAAACATAAAATTAAGGTACATCTATTTTCATAGAATACAGTCTTAAGCAAAATCAACTTCAACATATATGCTATGTGTTAGTAAGTAGCATTTTACTTATTACCGTATTTCATTTATACTTTATAAAAAGGAGAGGCCTCTCCACCATATTTTAACAGTGTTATAGTTATTAAGAACAACTTCATTATCATAAATTTCTAATAATGATTTTTCACAAACCACCTTAAATACAATATAAGGCATACGCTGCTGCTGAAGTACCCCTTGTACATAGTATTCCAGAGACAAACTTTTAGGACTGCAAAAAAAGAAAAAAAAACAATAATGTACTCTTATTAAATTTTAACAAACAATTTGAAAAGTCTCCCAAAATTAATATTTCATAAGTTAGGTTTTGTAACCAAAAACCAGATTCCAGGCTTGAGCCAAAAGAGCCCATAAATTACAGGAAAAGGAATAGTCAAGGAAAAAATACTCCATAGATTTTTCTGCAGCACCACAATCAGGAAAGGGACAAGTCCATTCTTCCATGTTTTTATGTTTATTATTACCTCGGACATATAGTTTCCCATATGTACTTACCAAACTACCTCCCACAATTTTTCTGGATGCGTTTTTCATTCAACATATTGATTACTAGTTGTTGCTCATTAGGTCTACAGTTCTTAAATTCTGGTTGAGTTGGGCCTAATGTGTCTAGAACTTAATTATAAAATAGTTTCCATTTATATAATTTCTGTACTGCCAATCTTATGGTGTCTGGGATCAGCAACCATTTAGAGTATTTTAAGGGGGCAACCTCCATTTTATCAAAGGAGACCTTCCAATTATTAAGGAACCATCCTTGTGTTAGGGAGTTAGAGTCTTTACAGAGTACTCTCATAGAGTATACCCAGAATAAAGAGTGAAAAAAAGCCAGCGGGTCAGGCATACCCAAGCCATCTCTAACCATTGATAAATATGTGGAACTACATTGAATGGGGTTCAGGCAGCTCCTCCATAACATGCAGAAAAATATATTATAAATACGAATCTCCATTGATAATGGTAATGGAAATATTGATTCCACATTAATCAAACAAGGAATCAAAAATTGTTTAATAAGAAACACCTTTTTTTCACTTTATTTATCTCCCCAGGATTCCTGTGGAAATCTCTCCAACTCCCCCCCCCCCCAGGAACCAGCTCTACCTCCCAGTCTGAAACCCATCCAGGCCAGGCCACTCCAGTCCAGTGATCCCCAGGTTCTGAGCTCCCCGAGGCAGGACCACCCACCCAGGCACTCTATCTGAAAGGCTGAAACACCAAAACTGGAGCACCTGGACTGGTGGGCCTGACGGCGGGAGTGTGGCTGATCACAGGCAGAGCCTTCACCTGTCCACAGGGCAAGGGTTTTTTACTTGCTTTTTACTTCCCCCCCCACTGGCCCAGCAGTGCTCTCCAGTGTGGTGCGTGCATGCTCCCATGCACACCCACATGACAGCCACTGTGGCTGGTACCCATTAGATGGACCCCAACTGCTGGAAGGACTCCCAGTCTCCACTGGGGGTCACCAGAATGGCAAGGTCATGATCCCCTCCCTCCCAGGAAAAGAGAGCAGTCCTCCGGATGTTTGATCCTTCCCTGCTCCACTGGCCCCCAATGGCCCAATTCCATTCCTGAACCTGAGTCGCTGGCATGGCGTAAGGTGTGGCATCCAGTGCCTCAACCCTCAGCACCTCTGGGCCAGCCAAAAAACATCCTTTTAAGCTTAGATAATTTCCATCCCTTCCAAGTATTTACTTTAGTCTCACAGATTTGTAAAGCCTTTTCCCAGTTTGTGACAGCATTATTGTACATGTTAAAGGTCATACCCCAAATCTTTACTTGGCCTGTAGAGACAGGGAAGTCAGCTATGAAAGATGGAGGGTAATCTCTTGATCCAATTACCACAGCCTTACATTTATGTAAGCTATATAGGGCAGATGATGCCTGTGAATATAAGCTGAGCTCCCACTGAGCTGCCAGTATACTGGCATAATTCTTAAGAAGTAGACATGTATCATCTGCGTAGGCCAAAATTTTAATCTCATCTTCCTTGGTTGAACCTATCAGCCCCTGAATATTCCATTTCTGAACAATCTTTCCCAGTAATGGGTTCAAAGAGAAGATATAAAGCAATGGGCTCAAGGGGCAGCCCTGATGGACTCCTCCCAGGTCCAATTCCCCTCATTCACTAAAAATACCACCAACATCTTAGTCTGGTTCAAGGTTAGTTAGCATTCATCTGTATCCCCCTCCGCCGGGTCATGCCTGAAAATAGGCAGAATTTGTCTAGTGCACTTGCCCAGTCAATAAAAAAAAAAAACTAAATAAATGATTAAAAAAAATGCTGTCAAATCTATCATTCAGTCCTAGCAAACTTCTTGCAATAGTGTGGTAAATCCAGTGGGTCTCTCTTTTAGACAAAAATGCATCAATATCCCCATCCCTCAGACCAGTTGCAACTTTCTCTATACCCATAAAACCAAGTCTATGATTGGTGGGGTCATCAGATGTCAAAACATGATGTACAAAGACATATTTCATGTTGGCATTTGACATTGCACTCATATGCTCACCAAACCTGTATTTTAGTTTACTCTTGGTTTTGCCAATAAAGAACTTTGCACAACTGCATTCTGTTTTGTAAATCAAAAGTGGTATGACATTTGATACATTTGATAATGGGTACATCAAGTCCTGTGCCAGGATTAACAAAGGTAACTGCCAACCTTAATTACATCACAATATTTGCATCTCCCACTATGGAAAGATCCCCTCAGTGGTATGGCCAGTCAAGTACTGAGTCTAGTGGAGGATTGAAAACTGTGTGTAAGACAGTCACATAGATTACTTCCTCTATGGAAAACCATGTGTGGAGGCTCAGTAGAGTAGGCATCCAACTTAGGTTAGCACATAGGATCCCCCAATGTTGTGGGACAATGGTCTCCACAACAGCAGAATGAGCATTATATGGTGTGGGAAAATGTATACGTGCATGCCTTTTACTGGAATTTTGTGCTGTAGAAGTTCTATATCGGCAAAACAACAGAAAATTGAAAGACAGGGTGGGTGACCATATGAGGGCAGCCAAGATGCAATACTGTTTTGGCAAATCACGTTTTGACATCTGAGGACCCCACCAATCAAACACTTGGTCTTATGGGTATAAATAAAGTTGTAATTGGTCTGACAGGAGGGGATATAGAAGTAATTTTGTCTAAAAGAGAAGCCCACTAGATTTCCAAGAGTAATGCAAGAAATTTGCCAGGACTTAATGATAGATTTGATTTAACGGCATTTTTGTAAATATGAATAGTGTTCCATTGTGCTAATGGCAGCTATTTATCAAAAAATGTATAGTAATGGGAAATAATCTTTTTTGTTTGTTTTACAGATTTGAGTTATGCTGCTTGTTTGCATGTTTCCCATGATGCGTTGCATTATTGGGGTATGTGCAACTGAGTTTTCTTTAAAATTTGGCTGTAGGGCCAATATCCTCCGGGATAACCCTTGCCTTGGGGCATTTGCTCTGGGGCTCTTTTGTAGTGGTATGCATAGATTGTGAGGATCTTTTCTCTATTGTTTTTATGATACTGTGTGTTGATATTGTGTTTTCAATACATTTTTCACATCAAATATATGTTTATATATTTTGAACATCATACACTTGTAAACATAGTATTAAGATGGTGGAGGAGTTGCACCACCCCTGTGCATGGTATATTTAAGAAGCGACATTTGTGGGAGCCGGCACTCTTGACAAAGCTTCAAATGATGGAGTAAATTGCTTGCTGTCATGCACTGTGATTACTGAACAGCCCATACTGTCTTTCATCCACCATTCACTGCTTAAGCATCCCCGCAGTGTACTGGGCAAATTTAGTGACACTTTTATTTTTATACAGCACTTTAAAAAACAAAAAGTGTTCTACAAATCAGTAAAAACATCAAAATGCCATTTAAAATATAGAAAAAATGAAAAACAGAATTATATTCAATAAATAGACATGAGTAAAAGCAAGAACATTCATGAAAGCATAACAGATCTTACACTCACACACAACAGTCAACTACCAAAATACAATTTTAAAGCTATATTACACAGAACTAGAAGCAATCTGGATTAAATAGATTTTCATTAATAGGTTAAATTCTCCAACAGAATCAGAAAGTTTAATATAAAATGACAAAGAATTCTGTAGCACAAATACCCAATAGGTAAAAGGGTGGCAACACCCCACAGTCATTTTTACACTCAGCTTTGGGACAGATAACCAATCTGAAGTGCAGTAATCTAGATATGGTACATACATTTAAAGAACAGGTTTCCAGTAGTAATAGTTCTACCACCCCCACCCCCCAAGATATGTCATACCTGACCCTCACGTTTAGACATCCTTCTATAAATGAAGTTTTTTTCCTGGCTGTATTTCACAAAATAAGACTTGTAAAACAGCTCTGTGGTGCTATTAATAAAAGTGCTTACAGTCCCTGACCCAGAGCAGTGCCCCCATGCAGTCACGTTTTGTGAAGTCGGTACAAGAACGACATGGGAGTGCATTCCATAGACTGCAAGGGGGCCAGTTTTTAGAAGCGTTTTTTATATTTTTAAGTGCTAAATTAGAGAAAGGAAGGCCACCAGTCAACTAACATGGAAATATAGAAGTTGACAGCAGATAAAGACTGCAAGACCCATCCAGTTTGCCTATTTTTTCTACTTTATGAATGTGCCATAGGCCTTTTCTCTGTCAATGGCCTATTTATTCATACTCATCTGTATTACTCACTTATGCCTATCCCATGCCTGTTTGAAGCCCTGCACTGTATTCATATCCACCACTTCCTGAGGTGGGATATTCCATGCACCCACCACCCTTTCTGTGAAAAATAACTTTCACACATTACCCCTTAATATGCCTCCCTCTAATCGTAGACTGTGTCCTGTTGTCCTGCTATTTTTCTTATATTGAAACATGTTAGACTCGTTCACCTTGTTAATCCCCTTTAGATGTTGAATGTTTCAATCATATCACCTCTCTCCCTCCCTCCTTTACTCCAGGGTAAAACATATTGAGCTCCATTAATCTGTCCTCATATGTTTTCTGATGCAGTCTCTGCAACATTTTGGTTGCCCTTTTCTGGGCTGCCTCCATTTTGTTAATGTCCTTCTGCAGGTGTTGCCACCAGTGCTGCACACAGTACTCCAGATGGGGCCCAACCAGTGTCTTGTAAAGAGTGATTATTACTTCCCTCTTACAACTTGTGATATCCCTACTAATACACCCAAATATCCCTCTAGCCTTACCCACTGCATTAGCGGTCTGCTTAGATGATTTCAGGTCATCTGTGATGATAATGCCCAAGTCTCTTTCTTCCTCTGTGATTGCCAGCAACTCCCCCAGGGTTTCTCTTCCCTATGTGCATGATCTTGCACTTCTTTGCATTAAACCCCAGTTGCCAGTCTTCCAACCATTTTGCCAGTTTATCAAGATCTCTTCTCATTCCGCCATCTGGGTCACTTACTCTGTTACAGATCTTGGTGTCATCTGAAAACAGACACACCTTACCCTCCAGTCCATCTGCAATGTCACTGATGAAGCTATTGGAGAGGACTGGGCCCAGAACTGATCCCTGAGGTACCCCACTTGTGACTTGCATCTCTTTTGCCTGTATACCATTTACCACAACTCTGTTTTCTGCCCACCAACCAGTTTGCCACCCAGCTGACCAGTATTGACCCATCCCAAGCCTACCCACCTTATTAATCAATCTTCTATGTGGAACAGTATTGAAAGCTTTCCTGAAGTCAAGGTAGGCAGCATCAACTGCACCCCCTTGGTCCACCACTCTGGTTACTAGCTCAAAGAAATCTATGAGATTAGTTTGACAGGACCTTCCTATTGTAAACCCATGCTGTCTTGGATCCTGTGCTCCTATGGATTCCAGGTGTTGCACTATCTTTTCCTTAAGGGGTGCCTCCATAATCTTGCCCACTACTGACATAAGACTGATTGGTCTGGAGTTCCCTGCCTCCTCCCTGCTGCCACTCTTGTGGAGTGGGTTCACATGAGCCCTTCTCCAGTCTTCTGGATCTTTCTTGTGCTCAGAGGCTCATTAAACAGTTCTGCTAATGGCTCTGCTAGTTTCACCCTTAGCTCCTTTAGTACCCTGGGAGGTATGCCATCAGGTCCTATTGCCATATCTACCCTGAGCTTAGTGACCTCTTGTAGGACCCTTTGTTTTGTGAAGAGACTTGTGCACACCTCCTTCCCCCCACCCCGGACACCATGTTGCTGAGCTGTGGACCCTGTCCTACCTTCTCCTCTGTAAATACTAAGCAAAAGTATCTATTTAGGATATATGCTTTTCCTTGGTCCTCCTCCACACACTCCCCCATATCCCCTTTTATCTTAGCAATACCCACTCTGGACTTTCTCCTTTCACTAATGTATCTATAGAAAGTCTTGTCACCTTCTTTTACTGTTTGTGCTAGTGTTTCGTCAGTTTGGGCCTTTGCCTGCCTTACTGCATTCCCTGCTTCCCTAAGGGAAGTTTGGTATGTCTCCCTATCTTCGTCCCATTGCATTTCCTTATATTTCCTGAAGGCCAACCTTTTGTCTCTGATCTTTTCTGCTACTGTTTTTGAGAATGAAAGTGGTTTCCTCCTTCTTTTGCTCTTGCTTTTCTCCCTAACACAATGGGATGTTGCATCAAGTATTGCATTCTTAATGCTTACCCACTTTGCCTGTACCCTTTCACCTTTATTTCTTCTTGCCAGGGCTAGTTTAACTCTGTTGGCCATCTTATCAAAGTCGTCTCTTCTGAAGTCCCATATTTTTGCCTTGGAATGGGATGATTTAGTTCTAAAGGCCAAATTGAGCCACACCATGTGATGGTCACTGGCCCCCAGGACCTTCTACCTGGAGATCTGTGATCCTTTCGCTGTTTGTCTGTACTAGCTCCAAGATAGCCCTGTCTTTTGTGGGTTGTTGTACCAGTTGTTTGAGGCCCTCCCCCTGCAGGGAATCCACTATGTGTCAGATTCTGGTGGATGTTCCTTCTGGTATTGACCAATCTGTACTTGGCATATTAAAGTCTCCCATTATCAGAACCTCCACTTTAGCTCTCATGTTTTGTATATCTTCTAACAGTAATGTGTCTATGTCCTCATATGATCATCACATTTCCGTGTTTCCAGGGTGTCCCACAGTTCTTCTGGGTCCTTATGTATGAACTACAAACATGCTTAACTCCTGTTCGATTACTAGTTGAGGGGGGAGGGGTGTTCTTCCCATTCAATGTATCAGGTGCTGTACCACTCTCCTCATTTGCTAGTTTAAATATTCTGCAAAGACATCAAACTTCTGCCCCAATGCTCTGATACCCTTCTTAGTCAGATGCAGTCCATTGAATTTAAAGGAAATTTAGCTGGGACTTTGTCAGTTGAGCAGTGGCATTCCTTTCTCTAATTGAGCACTTAAAAATATAAAAACTGCTTCCAAAAATTGGCCCCATTGCAGTCTATGGAGCATGCCCCCACTCCATTTTTGTACTAACATCACAACATGTGATTGCATGGGGATGAGGCTGTGGGTCGGGCGTGCAAACATTTTTAATGACAGCACCACGAAACTGTTTTACATGTCTTATTTTGTGAAATACAGCTGGAAAAAAACTTCATTTATTGAAGGATGTGTAAACTGGAGAGTCAGGTATGACATATCTTGGAAGAGGGGAGAACTAGAAACCAGGGCCCTGATTCTAGAAATGTTATGCCTAGTGTAACAGCACTTGCGCTAAGAAGAGTGGCACAAGTAAGTACTTACACCAGCAGTTGCGACTTGTGTGATTCTACAAAGTGGCCTGTGACATGTCGCAGGCCACTTGCGCTGAACAGCTATTACGCCGGTAGTTGCACCATAAACCCCCTGTGACCTTATGCTAGGGGGTTTACAGCAGCAGTTGCACCCCATTCCAGAAGAGCAGCAACAAAGTCCACAATGTCAGGATTCTATAAGAACCACCGAAGGAGAACCAGCAACGTAAGTTACTCCTGCATTTAGTTGGTCTAACTTATATACTTCCTCCAAGGGTCTTGTAGAACCTGGTCCATGTACCCTCCCCCCTGCCCATATCACAGGCGTTGGTGCCCCAATGAACATCACACACATTTCTGCCCCATCCTGTGTACTGTACTTGCCCCATACCCCCATACAGTAAAGACCCTGCAGGCTGCCCACACAACTGCCCCCAAGCATATAGAATGCGCCTCACAGGACTGCTCATTTCAGCCCCCGAACTTGTACAAAATCGTAGGGCAGCGTTAGTCATCCCAACACCCATGCCCTGATCCCTGAGTCGCCAGCCACAAATGCAGCAAATACCTGCCCTGGTAGTCTTGTGGCCCCTCCACCCAGCCATGCCAGCCCACTCAGCACCCCCACACCTGTCCCCAGGCAGCGACTGACATAGCCCACCTCTCACCTCCATGGCCAGCCCCGACTGTGTTCAGTAGGATCGTGTACAGAAAAGACACACTGAGAAATTAATGTGAGAGGTGGGCTGCTTCAATCGCCAGCTGGTGGGTGAAAGGGACTGATTGAGCTTCTTTCACAGGTCGCTGAGGGTCAACTAACGCAAGGGTAGGGATGTTGTCGTGTTTCAGCCGCAATTCGGGGAGCTAGGGCGCGGGTGGGGGATGACAATTCCACCTGTGGGGTGTTTACAATGGGGAGTTGGAGGGCTGGGGATGTAAACAAGCTCCTATGAGATAATTTACAATGGGAATTTGGGGCTGGGATGTGGTGCTGCCTGGGCAATTTACAACAGGGGATTGTGGGGCTGGGGGTGTGGACAGTCCTGTGGGGCCATTTACAATGGGGGATTTGGGGGCCAGTTGGTTTGGGCAGCCCTGTGGGGTGCCAATGTGGCTTGCTGGGTGTGGAGGGGACTTGCAATATGCAGTGTGCCAGTTGCGGCTTGCGACATGCTCACTAGGTGTGCCCTCTGTTCGGCGTACCTGGCCGCATGTCACAAGTCACAGAACTTAGATGCTGTGACCGTGCCCCTTCTAGAATAGGGTGCAGGGTTAATGTCACAGTTGCGGGTGGCACAAGTTATGTTTGGCGGCAACTTGCACCACCCTTCTAGAATCAGGCCCCTTGTCTTTAAAGTTGGTCTTGGTTCTAAATAACTTGGCCTCATGCAGTTCAGGTATTTACATGTATAACCAAAACATTTAAGGTTCTATCAAACAAAACCTTGTATAACTTTTACAGTCAGTTTAAGAATGAAATGTTATATGCATATAATAAGGGCATAGTGTTGTGATAGATAGGATTCGTAGACTTTAGGATAGAATCTAGGGTTCTCATTCATTCCTGCTGCCAAAATATTAAAAGTTACCCTAAGTTATTACTTTTAGAGCTCAGATACATTTGTCTATATGAATTTCTCATTTACTTTTTGCTGTCTTCAACAAAATTCTAATGGATCATACTTTTTTGTGTGTAGGAGGAACAGGCCAATGCTAATCTCTCCAGATACAGGAAAATTCAACATGAGCTTGATGAAGCTGTGGAACGTGCTGACATTGCTGAATCCCAAGTCAACAAACTTAGGGCTAAGAGCCGTGACATTGGTACCAAGGTAGCATATTTTATTTTCTCATACTTACATTTCAAAATTAATCATAACCATACTTTACCCACCCTTTCCACCCTGGCATATTGATTCTACTATAAGGTATGCTCATTCTGATCTCCCCTCTACAATGAACTATACAGTATGCAGATATGTTATTTTTGATACAGAACTGATCGAACATAAGCGTAAAGGAGCTTGTCCCATAAATTTGCCAGGCTCTGGACAAAAAAACACTTCCTTATATTACCATTTATTCTACCCCCACAGACACACACACACACACACACACACACACACACACACACACACACATACACACATATGCACAAACACACACACACACACAAAATAGACACACTCACACACCAATATGAAGATTAAAAGGTTTCCTGGTATATCTTCTCAGATCCCCTGTAAATTTTTTAAAAGACATTGTGTCTCCCCTTAGCCTTCATTTCCTTGGAAAATATACCTAGGCTGTCTACAAATATATCATACCTAAACTTCTCCATCCCATTAGTCATTTTAATTATTTTCTGTTGCACCTACAAGAGTGCTACAATATTCATGTTATCCTGTGGCACCCATAATTACACCTAGCACTCCAAAACACTCTGATATATTGTGATGGAAATCAGTTCCTTAGTTGTACTGTATTCAAGAATTCCTGTCCACAGACACTTTGACAGATCAACTATCCCAATTTGTCAGATGTTGCACTGCATAACATATCAGTGCCCAGTCAAAATTATATACATTCATTTAAAGTTGCAGTTCATGTTATGGCAACAGTTTTGTAGGTTTACATTTTCATTCAATTTTAGATCATACCTTTTCTCTTGTCTTGTAATACTCTGCTTCAACATTTTTTTCTTAAATAATTAATGGCGAGCCTCATAAAACATGGCTGCCACAAGGTTTTCATCAGTATTTTCAGCTGCATTGGAACACCCATAGTTTAACAACACATTTCTTCTAAGATGAACCAGCAGGCAACAGGCACTGCTTCTTGAGCTTATGGAACACTGAAGACATCAAAAAATAAACTCTAACATGGTGAAAATAAAATTAACTGAGGCACCATACAACTGATTTGGAAACAAAAGTTAATAGAGAGCAACATGGGGAGGGGTTATAGATAAGTGTTTAGTGAAGAATATAAAAAGAATATTAAAAAAAATATGAGCTGCTGCTTTAAATATTAAGAAGCAGATTATACTGGTTGATGGATGCTTCAACACTCATGGCTTCTTCGTGATATAAATATATCACTAATAATTGTTACAAATGTAGCAAGATAAATATTATCCCACAAATGATTTAGATATCAGTATATTTCTGCTGCATTGGTATGGGACATCCTTCTAATTCGAGTATTGTGACAAGATAATTGTAAGAAGCAAGCTTGTGATCATCCACTCATGATACAGTCTTCAAAGAAGATATTTGTGATGCAACTATACTGAAAATCTAACTGAGCTTTAATCAGAAACAATAATCTCTGTTAGACTAGCTTGCCTAACTTGCTTGGTCTTAAATCAGTCTGAAAATTCCTAATGGTAAATATCTGTGTTTTTATAAACATCAAATTGTCTTTTTTTTTTTTTCAGAGAGGAGAAAGTGAAGAATGAAGACATCATTATATTAATTACAAAGTTCATAAAATATGAATTTCCCTGTAATAACATTACTGTAATTCAGACTGCATTATCTGTCAATAAATACCTGCATTCAAATCTACAGTACCTTGTGTTTCTTTCAGATGAGTAATAAATATATTTGTGATATGTCAGGTTCATTAAGTTTCATATCATGGTTTAATAGTTAGGAACCTCGACTTCTAAAAACAATTACTGAAATTTCATTTTGGTTGTACTACAATGTAATTACTGGTTATTTTGTGTATTAACTAGACTGCTACCTCTTTCAAACACCATAATAACTGAGTTCTGTTGAAAATAACTAACTGGTTATTATGGTGTTGGTGTCAGTCAAATTATCAGTAGTGATCTTACTGTTTCATTCCATTCCAATAATGCTGTCACACAGGCAATCTGTGCAATACATAAGCATTACTCCCCCCTCAAATCTACTTCAAAGAAACATTAAAAGTTGAAAGAATAAATAAATGATGCTAAAATACTGAAAATTAAGTGCTCCACTAAGGATGCTTTCGTCAACGGAGAACCAAGCTCCTCATGCTTCTGAATCACAACAGTTTCTTTTTTCACTAGCAAGTACACAAAATAAACTATGGAGTGTTATTATTTGCTTTTTCATGCCCTTGGTGTGTGATACCATTATAAACCACATGTGCTTCGCACTCTTGGTTCATGTAGTGCTACACAACTTGGATGTGTTAAACAAAACTCTAAAAGTACGACACTTCATATATTATTCTATATTTACTGAATAATGGAAAATATGTAGCCTATTGGCTAAGGTACAGAGCTGTGAATCTGCATGTCAGAGATGGAATTCCACCACCATTCATTACACAATGTGGAACTTTGATCAAGCCAACTTAAAGATGACAGGAAATTATTTTACATTGTTAACTGCCCTCCCATTTTCCTTTTCATGCCAGGTATGTATTCTAATATTCTTGGCAAGTGTTTGATTAAAAAAATACTAATCTAACTTTGGGTTGTTCTCAGATCTACATAGAGTTCACTCTCCTTGGCAACTACTGCTCTTTCTTTTCATATTTCTAAGGCACTCCATGAAATCAGTTGCACAATTCCATGCTGTTCATCTGAAAGGCATGGAATGTTGTTACTGAGGTTATGGGCCATGCAGACAGTACATAAAGAGACAGCAGCAATTGCTGTAGAGTGAGGGGTTCAGGGTAGCTACAAAGGTAAAAAATAGATTATGGATGTAACAAAAAGGTCAAACCACAATAAATATTGGCTAGACAATAAGGAAAACGGGAGGGCATCTAGAGGTGTAAAACATGTTTCCTATCTCCTTTAACCATTTAACCTCCTTTTACCACAGGGCAGGTAAGATGTTAGGATGTATGGAGAAGGATGTTAGCAGTAGAAGGAGCTGTTTCTACCACTATGCATTGAGGGTCACAGCTTCATCCTCTACTGTAATACAATGTATGATTTTTAAAACAGGACAGAAAGACAGTGATGGCTGTACAGAAGAAGGTTCCCTGAACTGTAGGAAAAGTCTTACAAAGACAGGGTGGCAGATTTAAACATGTGTACACTGGGGGGGGAATAAGAGAGGGACATGATGGAAACATACAAATACCTCCATAGTGTATGCAAAGTTGACAGTGCTGAACTGTTTAAATTGATAGGAACACAAGTACAAGGGGTAACTCCACAAAACTGACAGGGCAAAATTTTGGAGAGATACCAGGACATTTTTTTTTATGAAAAGGGTGGTGAAGGGTATGAATGGGTTGCCAAAAGAGGTGTTCTGTGTGAAATCAATGGGGAGATTCAAACATTGGTAGGACACAGCAGTGCAAGAGGGGGAATAAAACCACCAGGACTCTCATGTTCCACTTTAGATAGGTAGGACTGGGGTAACTCGATGGACAGGAGGCCTTTTTTCTATTGACAAATTCTACATTTCTAAAGTGATTCAAATTTATACACATGATGCATACTTCTGAATGTATGAGAATGTGCAGCATTTGCAGACATAATTTTATTATAGAGTGTTAAAAATTGCATGGGACACCTCCCATTCATCATTTTGAGCATCTGATACATTGATCAGTACAGGTTGTAGTACCTTGTGCTTTACTAGGTGTTTGCATTTAAAAATCATTTTTATATTGTCTTGCACACACACAGGAAACATATTGAGATAGCTTGAAATAGCAGGTTTTGGAGGTGTGGTTCTGTTGTTGGCAATGCCCCCACTGCTATGGGGCTTGTCTCCGTGGCACCAGTAAAAGCGCACACTGTCTATGACAGCAGTTGAAAAGCATGCCACCAACTTGAAAGGATTTTGCCACTGCAATGAGGGAGCCACCCGTCATTGCAGAGTGTGCCTTGCCTGGTGTAACATTTCAAAAAACATGGAAGTGGCTATCGCTATCTGCCACTCACAGTCCCCAAGAAGCCAAAGTTGGGGGTGCCTAATCCCCCTGTTGGAATGCCTGCTCCCCAGTTCATTTGACAATGGGGAGCCCAATCCCTGTTGGCATAATGCCCCCCCAAAAAAATCATTTGTCTGCTGAGGTGGTGCCCAATCCCCCTCTGCATCATGTCACCCCCCCAGCACAGACCCTTTGTTATCACTGCCAATGCAGTGCCCAATCTCCATCAGCTCCAATCCCCCCCAAAAAACACCCATGTGGCACACTGGGAGTCCACCCCAGTGTGCAAACTCTCCCTGTAAAAAAAGAAAACCTTTCTGAGAAGTTATATTTTTTATTTGTTGCATCTGTAAACAAATAAATAGTCCCTTGTTGATTCTGGTGCCACTTCCCCAACCTGCACCCACCCTCTATGCACCCCACCTCCCCACACCCCCTTCACCCCATACTTACCTCTGGAGCCTGGCGCAATGATCTTCAGTGGACTGGGAACATGTCTGCACTTTTCAAAGCTGACCATGAACTGAAGAAATGCCGGTAACCTGTATAATGGCATAAATGGGGGGGGGGGTTATCTTTGCCATTTTTGTGACTTTTGGCACCAAATTATCAACATAGGGTTCTAGGAACCCCACTTCATGAACACAGTCACTGTCATGTCATTATTTGGTCCTAAAAGGTGATTTTGCAGTCACTGCATGGAATCAGCCTTTGGGATTGATTAATGAAACAACAGTGCCACTGTTCATGAGGTGGCCTCCCAAAATACCTATGTTGCAAATTTGGTGAAAAAATGCCAAAATTTGACTGTGTTATGAGGGTGCATTGCACAGTTTTCATGCATGCTCACAACTTCAAGAATTTTTAATATTTTTACTCCAGCTTTTCAACATTGCCATGTTTACATACCTCCTTATGAACAGTACAGCTGTCATTTTTCACATCCTACTCGAAATGTGTTGTCATACATCTGGCACACAATGGCACAGTTGCTGTGGGAAATCAATGTTTGGGACAGATTAAGGAAGTCACCCTTGCACTGTCCATCAGTGGAGGTCCCAAAAGTGCATGTGTTGAAAATTTGGTGCTGAAATTTCTCAAAATGACTGTTACGAGTGTGTGTTGCGTAGTTTCTGCACACACTCGTAACTTTGAGAATTTAAATATTTTCACTTCAGATTTTTAACATTGCCATTTTTGCACACCTCCTTATGAACAGGACAGCTGTTATTTTATACAATCTGCCTGAAATGTGGTTTCGCACATCTGGCACGTAATGGCATGGCCGCTGTAGGAAATCAACGTTCGTGACAAAGTAAGAAAATTATAGTGACACTGTTCCTGAGCAGAGGTCCCAAAATGCATGTGTTGAAAATTTGGTGACAGAATTCCAAAAAACTGTGTTATGAGTGTAAGAGGTCTAAACCTCACTTTCAGATTCTTGACGATATTGGGAATGCAAGTAATCACAAACAAGTTGCATCTGAGTAATAAACAAGTTTATTACTACAAAAGGGATAAATCACAGTTGCCCTAAGCAGTTCTTACCAATACGAACCGGGAGCCAGTGCTAAGCGTTCCCTACACCTCAAGGTTTCTCTGTAGTCTCTTGGGATCTCTCGGGTCTCCGAGGTGTAAAGCCTGTGCATTACATTATATATCTGTGATAATTACTGTGGTTACTAAACCATAGAAACATTTCTAGTTACAGAGATGAGCCCTATTGGTCAAATTAGAGGTGGCTCCACGGTCCAAGATAACATTATATAATTAAGTAAAGTCATCAGTTTTAGAACAAAGAAGTTCTTATACAGAGTCTTACATAACAAAGTGTAGTGGTGCACATCACCAAAGGATGGTAATGTTGCCTTACATATTATCATTACTTCAAGGACAGGTGTCTTGGCATCTGACAAGTAAGAAATAGACAGAAAATACATGGTATAATATGTGTGCAATAGCAAGCAAAGTGGATTACAATGATAAGCATTCATATCCTGACATCTACTCTTATATGGTAGATGCCCTTAGCCCTAGGTATTAATGTAACCTATGCATAAGCATTAGCTTTCTACAGTGTATCTCCATCGTTAATCAAGTCAAGAACAGCTTCATTGGCTTTGGTTATATTATTGCTGATGTGGATGAGGTGTGTGTCTTTTCTGTCTAAAAGGGATTTCAGTGTGAGTGTAAGTGGGTCTATGTGTACGTTAAAATATGGCAAGTATTCTGACAGTGTGAGTAGATAATCTGGGTTACCATCAATAATGTCTGCATCCATAAGGGGGACAGGGGTAATAACAGTATGTTCAATAACAGTCTTCTGATGGGGAACAAAACAGAAGTTGGAGTAATCAATTGCACAAGTAACAGAACCATATGTATAAGTCTAATAATTCGTGATGATGCAGTACTCACCATCAGAGTTGTATTGTGAGTGCACAGTAGGCAGTCTCCACTTTTGCAACTGGACAGGGCATGTGTAAGGTGTCTTCAAAATCCGTGTTGACAGGCAATGAGCTTCCTCATGATAGGACCGGTAGAGCTGATTAGGAGACAAAGCTGAGTTGAAAGAGTTGGTGCCATTGTCAGTGATGTCATCATCCATAGTGAAAGTCCAATCAATACTGTCTGGAGAGTAGCCACAAACAGGGCGTATAACATCAAACACACCACATCAGCACAGGTAGATGTATTGCTTTTTCACTCAGCAGTCCATGTGCAGTGCCACCCAGGCATCCAGGAAAGAATGGTAAACCAGTAGAGGTGGTAGATCCAGGTGTTCTCTGTAGATATCTTCATCCATATGCCCAATAGAGTGTACCAGTGCAAGTCTGTTGAACAAAGCTGTAGTGGGATCAAAACATGGTAAGGAGACAGTAAAAAAAACAAACATGGTATCTGTTATGGAACATTTCTTAGTAGAGAAACAAGGACCAGTATTAGGGTGTCTGGTCACAAACCCCAAATTTCTCACTGTTGAGAGTGGAATAGATAAAGTCTGTTGCATACACATGGAAATACAAGTAGAAAGTTTACATTTTGGACAATACCATTTGGAAATGCGTCTATCATGTATGATGTCAGGAATTCTTCCAGATTCTAAATCACGGAAGAGGTTGTTGATGGCAGTGAGAATGTATGAGCCATAAGCAGGGCAGAGTATTTCTCCAGCAATATATTGTTTATCAGCTTCTCTATTATTTTGTTGTATAAGTGCATTAATCTTATCTTTGGAATCAGTGAATGCTTTAGCAATGTCATGCATGTTGTATACAGTGTATCTTTCTTCCTGACTAAGGCCATCCATACCATGCAATAATGGAGGTAAAACATTATTAACCAAGCCAGTAGAGAACTTCGCAGAATGACTTTTGATAGCAGCAATGTCTGCTTTATTCCAGATAGACATAGCAGTACCAAAAAGACCTGTGACAGTACCTGTAGCACCTGTAACATCAGAACTGTCAACTTCACATTTGTTATGTTTATGATTGAAAGTACCAGGAGGAGTCTTCCTCCTACAATTACCTCTATGTTCAGTAGAATAGACCCCAGTGAAAGGATCCTTCGTACGAATCTGAAATGCTGCTAAACTATCAAGTAGTAACGTACTATAAAATGCAGATGTATTAGTATTGTGACACATACCAAACTCTTTCATATTCCAGTAAGTAAGGTTAAACAAAACAGGTATATGCATAAACTGTAAAATATTAATCAAAGAACCTGAGAAGGCAGTGGCTGTGAGACCACTAAGGGGACCAGGGTTATGTTTTGGAGATTCCAAAAGCTGTTTATCAGTGGGCGGTAATTCAGAGAGATACATGACAGCAGAGGCCATGTGGTGTACAGCACAAAATCTGTGATCGGAATCTTTGGATAGTGAATTACAGTAAGAACGATCTATTAAAGCAGTAATGTTGTACAAACCAGAGTGTCTTAATGCAGTTTGTAACAAGGACAGTGAACCATTTGGGGATAATTTAGCACTGGGCCAACCCTGAAAAGTTCCCTTGGAGAGTTTGGCCACAGGGAGGATTTGTTCTTGTGATGTGGTTTGCCACTGAATTTGAAGGGTAGATTTGTCAGAAGCAATGACCGAGGCAGTGAGGTAAGCATTGGAACCTTCCTGGACAGTGATCATAGTATCTGGTATTTTGATGGAAACTCCCTCTGTAGGAGGTGCTGGAGGATCCAGTTGTTGAAGGAGGTCCGGTACCATGCCTTGGACGCAGAGGATTACTCCTGAAAGGAGGAGATATAGGAACAAGATAGCCATCTTGTCAGTGTATCTGAAAAGGAAGATCAAAGATTAGTATATTAGTACAATTCTGCCCAATGGGGTTGGGAAAAGTAAGTTAAGTTCCTTTGTACAGTTTCAACAGGTTTGCATGCAACCATTTGTCAGTCAATTTATTGTTGTGCAGGAGTCTAACTTGATAGACTACTGGACTGAGCTTGTTGACAGTGGGGTATGGGCCTTCCCATTTGTTGGAGAAGGAGTGGGTGGGATGTGCAAATCGAAGTACCATTACCTGATCTCCAACCTGCCAATCTAGTTCTTGTGCATGTTTGTCAAATTGTATTTTGGATTGTTGCTGAGCTTTGCCCATGCAGTTGGCAGCATATAAGTGTGTGTGTATGAGGTCTTTTCTGAGTTTTTCCACATACTGATCCACAGACACGCGGTCTGCGGTGGGGGTGTGCAGGTCAAACAGCAAGTGTTTAGGTAATCTCATCTGTCTACCAGTCATCACCTCAAAGGGTGTCAGCTGGGTAGTGGCTGAGGGTGTACCCCTGATTGCCATAAGGAGTAAAGGCAACAGGGTACCCAGATTTTGGGATTGTCCTCAATGAATTTGGAAAGCATTTGCTTAATCCGTCTGTTGGCTCTTTCTACTTGACCTGAGGATTGAGGATGATAGAGTATGTGGAACGTTTGTTGAACTCCAAGAAGTTCAAGGGACTCTTTCATCAACTCACCTGTAAAACTGGTTCCTTTGTCGGAGTCTACCTTAAGAGGCAGGCCCCACCAGGAGAAAATCTGTTCCACCAGGATTTTGGCAGTTGTCTTTGCGGTGCATATCTTAGTGGGGAAAGCCTCAACCCACTTAGAGAATAGGTCAGTTACCACAAGAGCATACTTGTTGTTTCTACTGGTATTGGTCAGAGGGCATATAAAATCAATTTGGATGGCTTGCCAAGGGCCAGAATGTCTTTGTGGTAAAAGTTTGGCATTTCATTTTGTAGGTATGGGATTGTTTTGTGTTCAAACAAGGCAATTGTCTATGTATTGTTTAACATCTTTGGTAATATCAGGCCACCAGGCGGTGGTCCTGAGCTGTTGGAGGGTGTTTTCTGCTCCTTGGTGTCCACCAGCAGGCGTATTGTGTACTTGGTACAAAAATTCAGATCTTAGGTGTCTGGGGACTACTCACAACTTGGTGGTAGTGTCATCGGGTTGAAACCAAATGAGCTTGTCGTCAGGGGATAAGTGCAACTTACCTTCATGCCTTCGGTATGGATTATGTATAGGTAGTCTTTCTTCAGTACCTTTGTCAAGGAATCTGAACACCTCTATAAGTTCAGTGTCCAGATGTTGGGCTGCTGAGAGGTCGAGGGGAGAAAAAGACTCAGATTTCTTTTTGAGGGCTGCAGCATGTACAGCTGCATTAGCTTCTGGATGGTCCATCATCCAGACGTCCCCCCCCCTCGGGTCCCTTCCTTATCAAGGGTGTCTGCGGTGCCATTGAAAGCATGATAGGGGTCATGAAGAGAGTGGGCTTTAACCTTGTGAACATAAAAGTTTGTGTGTGCATTTCTGTGCCAATGCATGTATGTATATTACCAATTCTTTGTATTTCATGGGGCTGCCATCAGAAGAGAGGCAGGAGTTCTTCTGCCAGAAAGAAAGGAATTCTGTAAGGGAACAACAAACCCAGTTAGAGTCTGTAAAAATGATGGTGTCCTGAGTTCCATGTTGGATGAACTCAAGGGCACAGGCCACCACTGCCATCTCTGCATATTGTGATGAAGCTACACTACATCGTTTAGATATCTTGACAGTGTTCTCATAAAGGTAGACTACCAAAATACCTATCCCTGCAATTTGTTCTCCCTGATAGTAAGATGCTGAACCATCAGTAAAAATACAGCACAAAGAGGTACTCTCGAGTACTTGTGGTGTGGCAGGGAGGAAGGGACCTGGATCTGGAAGATCAGGTGACTGTAGTGTACAGTCATGTGGTTCTCCCTGAAAAAGGAGACCATGAGCTAGCAGAGATGGAACTTTGGTAGGGTGGACCTGGATATCTCTATCCTTAGTTTATTGTTCTAGAAATTACTACCTTTGAGCCAGAGGCTCTTTTACAAAGGTTCCATGTCAATTAGGTACAGGACAAAAGGTTACATAGATAACACAACAATTTGTGTTGTGTCAAGAGCAAGAAAACATATACAAATACATATCAAATCACTTGTGCAAAAGGACATGAGATATCAATAATCACATTATTATTACAAGAAAGAGGTCATGCCAAATTAGGAGAAACAAATAGGGAAAAGGTCCAGAACAGAGAGGTTAAGTGAAAGGTGTGGGGAGCAGACAATAGCAGGAGAAAAGGTTTCCCAAACATGTCTTTGTCAAATAACGGAACAGGGTGGCTAGTGAGAAAATAGGAGGTTTAATCAGGGCAGTCACAGGAGCTGGAGGTGGCAAGGTGAGAGAAAAGCCACTTCTCCTGGAGGAGAAGTGACCAGTGTGTCAACCTAGTGTTAGAGACTGACCCATCCTTCACTCTGTCTGAGAGCAAAAAGGTAGTTGGCATGCGGTTAGTATTAAGGATCAATGGTGAGTACCCAATGATATACAAGAAGTGCTTGACAGCCCAGTAGGTGGCCAGAAGGTTCCTTTCACAAAGGCAATATTTCTGTTCCACTGTGATCAAGAGTTGTGAGGCATATGCAATGAGTCTCAAGGTGTCATGCACCTTCTGGACCAGCACTGCTGACATGGCAATGTCAGAGGTGGCACACTCCAGATGGAATGGTAGTGCGGGATTGGGGTTGACCAGTGCTGGGGCGGAGGCCAGAGCCTGCTTCAGTGACATCACAGCCTGGGTGTGAACAGGACCCCAAGTCCATGGAACAACCTTTTTGAGTAGTTCATACAAAGGAGTGGCTTTCTGAGCAAAATCACAAATAAAATCTCTCAAATAATTTACCATACCTAGAAACCTTCGAAGAGTTGCTACACTGGTAGGCAACGGCAAGTCTTGTAATCCCTGTACCTTTTTCCAGGTAGGGCTTCGACCTTGGTCAGTTATTTTAAGACCCAGAAAGAATACTTCCTTCTGACATAATTGTGCTTTTGCCGGGTTACATTTGAGGCCTGCTCTCTGGATGAGAGTCAGTAGTTCATCCAAGAGATCCAAATGCTGTTCCTGTGTGGCCGTAGCCAACAACAGGTCATCTACATATTGTAAGAGACATTGGGGGGTAGAGAAACTCTGTAGGACATCCATCATGTGGAGATGGAAGAGGGATGGACTGTTATGGAATCCTTGTGGCAAGCAAGTCCACGTCTTTTGTCATCCTTCAAAGGTGAAGGCAAACTTATATTGACTCTTAAGGGTCAATGGCAATGACCAGAAACCATTGGAAATATCCAGGGCACTGAACCATTTCTGATCAGGTGTTAGAAGTTGGAGCACATCTGGTGCCGATGCAACAGTTTGGGAACAACTGGGAGTGACCTGATTCAGTTTCCTGTAGTCAATAGAAAGTCTCCAGGCACCTGTGGGTTTCTTCATGGGCCAGACTGGGGAGTTGGCAGTAGAAACACAAGTTCTAATAATTCCTTGTTTAAGGAGTGACTTGATTGTTTCTGAAAGAGAAGGCAAGGCCTCAGTTGGGAAAGGGTATTGCCTTTGCCTTTCATGTGCCGGGCCGGGCACTTCAATGACAGTGTGCATTCTACCACAGTCATGCTTGTTAACTGCAAACGCTTCCAAATGTCATTGCAGAATAGGTAAAAGTTTCAGAAAAAGTTCATGATTCTTGAACAAATCTATGACATCATACTCTTTTTTATTGACAGAAATTGTTGCCACAACATGTGAATTGGGAATCAGGATGGTATGGTATTGACCCTGAATCTGTATCAGCAGCATGTTAGCTAGATCCACCACACAGCCGTGTGGTGCAAGGAAATTGATTCCTATGATAATAGGATGATCTTGCAGTACCATCAGTTGGAAAGCATGTGAGGCCTTCAGATGGCCTAGCTCTACCGGTAAGGGCAGAGAACGGTATGCAGGCAGCCTAGTACCATCGACTCCTGACATATTGGTCTTCTGTCCGGTAGACCAAGGGGACATGTCTGGGTGTTCGTCATGTAGTACAGATACAGCTGCACCTGTATCCAGTAAGACTACTAGTTGGCAGCCCCCGACTTCGGCCTCGGTGCAGGGCCTTCCATTTGTATCCAAGACCAGCTCGTTTACAATATGGACTGGGGCCTGTAATTGTCAATCTGTATTGCCAGAGGCATGCAGAGGTTGGGCCTGACTTGCATGAATAACTTCACAGTGCTGTGCTGATGCAATATAGGGAAGAGCTTCTGGGTTCAGGCTTGTATGGGCTTGAGGGCTTGTACTTCCAGAGTCTCCATGGCCAGTTGTGGCCTGGGCCGCTGGTTGTACCGTCGCAAGGGTCTGTGCAAGAACAGCATCCACTGCAGAGCATACTTGTCCCAGGAGCTCTCAGAATTTTCAGTTTTCTTCAGCTATCTCCCTATATGAAGGACCCATTCTCTGTAATGGTTTCCCTCTGCCCTTATGTCTCCTGTTTTTAGGCCAATTTCGGTTCCCTCCCCACTGCTGTTGTTGTTGGGCCTGTTGGGGGTTTTGTTGGTTACCAGCTGGAGCGGCCGACGGATGTTTGGTCTGCTGGTGTTGGGCCTGCCCTTCCACTGTATAGTGTGTCGTGGTCCCAGAGGCGGGTTCCACGGCAGCTACTTTCTTGGAACTGGAACCCAAATCACGGATGTACAGTTGATACACCCTCTCAGTTTTCTGAAGAATATCAGCAAACCTATCCATATTTGGGTAAGTGGTTGGCTCTACCTTTTCTCTTACTGCTGGAATCATGTTCCTAAGGAACAAGGTCTTATATTCAATAAGATCTATATCCGCTGCTTCTTGTGCCAGGTGTTTTCCTGCTTGGTAAGCCATCCAGAGTCTTTAGTGGTAGGTCACTGGGCTTTCTTTTGCATTTTGCTTTATGGGGTATGCCAGCATCACTCCTACTACACCTGGGCTATGAGCGGAGATGAGCTCAGCTGCAACCTCGTCAAAGGTAGCGTTCCCATCTTGGCGAACTGCTTCGGGGAGTTTGGCCCATAAACCAGGATCGATCATCTGGCGTAGTATTTGGACCTGATATTCTGCAGTGAGGCTGAGCATTTCGCATTTAGAATGCACCTTTTCCAAGTGACAGCTGAGATTGTCGGACAGGCTCATCCGACCAATACTGTCAGCAATTTGCTGGACAGAGTAGGTCATTTGTAGGGAATTAGTAGGTGGTCGATCAGGCAAAGGTAACATGTCATGCACCGTCCAAGGCTGCGCGAGCTGCAGCTTCGGCTGCAGTGCGGACAACACCTTCCTGAGTGCCAGCTTCTTGGAAAATCTGTCAAATCTGACTTTTAATAGCTTTCATGCTCCTTTCAGGAAGAGGAACATTACCTAATGCTCTATCAATCATGGTTTCTATCTCTTGCCTGTCTTCCACACTAATAACAGCTACCGGAGGCACCATCGGTACCAGGCTTGAGCCTGCTCCCCCCTATCATGGGCGCTGCCATGTTGGCATTTCCCATGATGAGTGTCACGACGTCGTCGACCTGTGACCTGGGGAGTTGGGGGCGGGGACCAGCCATACTGTGGATGGCTGGGTGGGGATTCTGGGCCATAGTAGGGGCGTGATTGGGCATTGTACTGTGAGACATCATCATCAGATAACTCCCCCTCTGATGATGAGTGAAAGGCAGGGGCTACACCTCCCATTGCCTTAACGTGGCCAGCCAAAACCTCTCACTTATGGCGCAGTGTTGCTATTTTAGCTCTACATTCATCATGATTCACACTTGCAACATCCATATCAACCTGATCCTGCTTCTGCTTTTGCAAAACATGGTATGCAGCGCTCAATTCGTGATTGTCCCTATAGGATATTTCTAAATCATTACATACCTGGTTGATCTTGTCCTGAAGCTCACCCATTTCATCACTCAACTGCATTCGCAGCACTCAACAAATCATTAATTTGCACAACCTGACTCGTATCCTGTCTCAAACTTTCACACTCCTGCTTCAAATTACACATTTCTTATTCACTAGCCTGTGCTGAATGATGCAATAGTGAATCCTTTTCATTTCGCAGATTTTGGAGCTCAGACTCCAAGTTCTGCAGCAGTCTAATACATTCTGTTTCCTGTAAACCCATCTCTTTCTTAAGAGATACGATCTGCAGATCAAGGGTGTGAAACCTCACTTCGGAGGCTTCCAAAGCAGCATAGAGAGTGGCAACCATCAACCCTTTAGTGCAAAGTTTATTGGTTGACTGTCGCTTCTCTATGTACTGGGTTGAAATCCCCAGTACAGGGTTGTCGGATTGACTTGCATCCCGCGCAAAGTCAGCCCATTCTCCATGGGAGGCAAGGAAGTTAGAGACATCGAGTCTCAGTTCTGCGCAGATATCTGATACTGTGGCCATTTGTGGGAGGGAACGAAAATTCAATCTGTGAAAAAGACAGCGTGTTGCATATCAATCCACAACACGAGTACTTTAAACACAGCCGGGCTACTGTACAAGTTGCAGGCTTGCAATTCAAAGCTGCTGTGGAGTGGGTTGAGATGGCATCGACCACACCCAAAAAGTCAACCAGACTTTGCAAGTGACTGCAAACTGGTTTTGTAAAAACGGGAGAGGTGATACAGGAATGTACACCTACAGTCCCCGTGGGGAAGGGAAAAATTTTCAGCAACAAGTGAAGACTTACAAACACCAAATGTCGCCTGCACACGGTCACCAATTTGTAAGAGGTCTAAACCTCACTTTCAGATTCTTGACGATATTGGGAATGCAAGTAATCACAAACAAGTTTCATTTGAGTAATAAACAAGTTTATTACTACAAACAGGATAAATCACAGTTGCCCTAAGCAGTTCTTACCAATAAGAACCGGGAGCCAGTGCTAAGCATTCCCTACACCTCGAGGTTTCTCTGTAGTCTCTTTGGATCTCTCGGGTCTCCGAGGTGTAAAGCCTGTGCATTACATTATATACCTGTGATAATTACTATGGTTACTAAAAGATAGAAACATTTCTAGTTACAGAGATGAGCCCTATTGGCCAAACTAGAGGTGGCTCCACGGTCCAAGATAACATTATATAATTCTGTAAAGTCATCAGTTCTAGAACAAAGAAGTTCTTATACAGAGTCTTACATAACAAAGTGTAGTGGTGCACATCACCAAAGGATGGCAATGTTGCCTTACATATTATCATTACTTCAAGGACAGGTGTCTTGGCATCTGACAAGTAAGAAATAGACAGAAAATACATGGTATAATATGTGTGCAATAGCAAGCAAAGTGGATTACAATGATATGCATTTATATCCTGACATCTACTGTTATATGGTAGATGCCCTTAGCCCTAGGTATTAATGTAACCTATGCATAAGCATTAACTGTCTACGGTGTACCTCTGAGGGTATCAGTTAGGGTGCAGGGACCTAATGTAACATGAGCATGCATTGCTCTGTTTTCATGCACACTCATTACTTTTACATTTTTTTAATATTTACACTCCAGACTTTCAACATTGTCATCTCTTCACACCTTCTTGTGAATGGTGCAGCTGTCATTTTTTACATCCTGCCTAAACTGTGTTTTTGCAGATGTGGTGCAGAATGGTGCAGTCACTGTGGGAAATCTGTTTGGGACAGATTAACAAAATCACAGTGCCACTGTTCATGAGCACAGGTCCCAAATGCTTTCGTGAGGTGGGGTCACAAAAGGGCTATGTTGAAAACTTGGAGTGCAACTACCAAGGACCGCCTGGGGCATTAGGGTTTCTAACCATAACGTCCCACCCTCTACAGACTGAAAGGTGTCAGGGTTGTTCCATTTGATTGTGGGCTGTAATGCTCATGCCATTCCACCCCCACCCCCACCCTGCAGCCAAAGTGTGTCTTGGACTCTATGGCTCCAAAGTTCATCCCATTCTCCTATACTGTACCCATCTCTACATACTTCCTTATGGAATGAGGTGAGCATTAGGCCCAATGATCCCAAGGCACAATGTGACACTTGTCAGACTCTGCAGGGTAGGGTGAGGTGAAATGGCATGAACATTATGGCTGATGACCCAAAGGCACATCTCAGTGTCTGTCAGTCTCTGCAGGGTGGTGTGGGGTTGACAATGGTTCCATACTTCACTGCCATTCCTATTATGCATCTCTCTAACTCCTGCACTACCAATGCCAATACCAGCAAGACAACATTTGGCATTGACAAATGCTTGTTTTATTATTTTTGTGTTATTTCCACATTTTTTTCAGTCATATCAGCCACTGTTATTTTCATCATTACCTCTTGAAAATATGATTGCAGTGATTCGGTGAATTGCAGAACTAAATGGTTAAGTTATTTCTTTCTTTCTCTTTCTTTCTTTCTTTTGTTCTTTCTTCTCTTTCTTTCTTTCCTTTCTTTCTCACTCATCTATCTGATTGCATGTCTTAGTTCATGAGAACAATTTATTCTAAGATTTTTCAAAAGAAGGAAACTTTCTATATGTTATTAAACACTGTGATGAATGAAAAACACAAGCTATATTGAGGAAACAGAGTGACTTAAGGCCCCCAGACTAGTACACCAGTACTCTACCAGTTGAGCTATCCAGTCAACTACTATGAGACTGAGATTCAGATTTCAATATTCTTCTTTACAAGGCATACTGCAGTTCACCTGGAAGGCAGTTGGTTGCATATTATTTACCACTGTGAGGCATTCAATCCTCAACTTTTAGTGAAAGAGAAATAAGGTTACAGAATTCTGAAGTGAACCCAGACCACATCCACAAATACTTAGTGCTCCACTACCAGAGTGATCAAGCCACCCGGTTTTCCAGAACTTCATCTTCATCAGTCTTGCTACAGTAGGTTTCTAATTAGATATTAATGTAGAGTCAGGACAGGGGTGTAGACCAGGCAATACAAATGCATATACCAGGGCCAAGGCTGTTGTCCCATTATGCACAACAAACACAACTTTTGCACACCATTGAGCGTTTTTTTGGCCCCTACCCAAGTGCTTGTAATTACAATTGCTATAAGTTGCTCCCTTAGACACCTACATGCCACCCCAGAGCCTGTAATGATGCATGGACCCTGCGATGCAAAGATAGTCTCACTGGCCAACCCTTACCCTTCTACTTTTGACTTCCAGGAATATATAGCAATTACAGTGACGATCTGCTGCTAGTGTGTTGTGTTTCATAGAAACATGGAATTTGTTTGTGGATAAGGACTGCCTGGTCCACCTAGTATGCCCCTTTTTCCCTGCCTATACTTTCATGGCAGACCCCACCTGATCTCTGGCTACCTCCCATCCCCACTGCTTTCCAGCTAAGATTCCCTTGTGCCTATTCATGCATGCTTGAAACCCACCACTATTTTTGCCCTAACTACCTCTGCTGAAAGACCTTTCCAGTCATCCATCATTCTTTCAGTAAAAAATTACTTTCTTACGTCCCTCCTAAATATTCTCCCTTCCAGCTTCATTGCATGTCCTCTTGTTCTCGTGACCTTCTCCTCTGAAAAATGCTCCTCTCCTGCACCTTATTCAATCCTATGATGCATTTATTGGTCTCTAACATATGCCTTTTCTCCCTCCTCTCTTCCAGGGTGTACATATTGAGATGCCTTAGCCTCTTCTCATAGGGCTTCTGATGTGGCCATGCACCATTTTAGTTGCTCTCCTCTGGACAGCCACCATCCTATGTACTTCTTGAGATGAGGTTTCCAGAACTGGACACAATACTTCAGGTGGTGTCTCACCAATTAGCTGCACAGTGACAACACCACCTCCCTTCTTTTGCTGGTGATACCCCACCCTATGCACCGCAGCATCTCACTGGCCCTACCTACTGCTTGTCACATTACCTTGCCCCCTTGAAGTCATCAGAGATGATTACTCCCAGGTCTCTTTTCAGTTTGTTGACTATCAATACCTCTCCCCCCATTATACTCTGCCTCTTGGTTTCTGTGCCCTAGCTGCATGATTTTGCACTTTTTCACACTGAAATAGCTACCATACCCATGACCACTCCTTGAGTTTTCTCAGGTCTCTCAGCATTCACTACCCCATCTGGGATATCCCCCCCCCCCCATAGATGTTGGTGTCATCTGCAAAGATTTATACCTTCCCTTCCAGTTCTCCTGCAATGTTACTTATAAAGACATTAAAGAGGACTGAACCTAGTACTGAGCTCTGAGGTACCCCACTAGTCCCTTTCCCTTCCCTAGAGTGAATTCTGTTTATCACCACCCCTCTGTCTCCTATCCATCAACCAATATCATACCCAATTTACCACCTTAGGACCCATCTTCAACTACCCAGTATCCTAATGAGCCTTCTATGTGGTATGGTGTTGAAGGCCTTGCTGAAGTCTAAGTATGCCATGTCCACCACCCACCCTGATTAATTTCCCTGGTCACCCATTCAAAGCAATCTGTCAGATTAATTTGACATGATCTTTCCCCTCCAGAATCCATGCTGTTTCATGGCTTGTAACCTGCTGGACTCAAGGTACTCCACAATCCTTTCCTTCAACAGTGATTCCATTAGCTTCTCAGCCACTAATGTCAGACTGTCCTGCCTGTAATTGCCATCCTCCTCCCTGCTACCACTTTTATGAAGTGGGACCATATCTAGCCTCCTCCACTTCTCTGGAACCACACCTGTTCCCAATGAGTTGTTGAATAGGGCTGGCAGAGACATAGCCAGTACTCCTTAAGTTCTCTCAATACCCTGCGGTGTACCCCTTCTGACCCAATAGCTTTGTCCACCTTCAGATTTGCAAGTCTTTTCAACACTCTCTCCTCTGAAAATGGACTTGTGTCTGCTTCCCTCCTCCCAGTGTTCCTGCTGTGTTTATGTGGTCCTTCCTCTTCCACTGTGAAGACTGGACAGAAATATCTGCTCAGGATATCTGTTTTTGCCTGATACTCCTCTGCACAGTGCTCTCTTCCCTTTATAGTCTTAGAATTTCTCCTTTTGCCTTCTGCTTCCTACTTATTTACCTAAAAAATATCTTGTCCCTACAGTTACCCCTTTGACTATTCTTTCCTCCATTCATGCCTCTGCACTCATCACTACTCTCCCCTGAAGACTGACTCTTATAAACCTCTATGTTGCTGAATTTTAACCTTGTTATGTTTTAATGAGGTTTTATTAAGCTTTTATTTACTGATGTTTGTCCTTGTCTATGTTCGGTGCCCAGAGCCTCCGGGATTGGGTGCCTTATAAATAAAATTGCCTTGCATTGCCTTTCCCTGCTTCCCTTTAGCTTTCCTGGTACACTTCCCTATCATCTTCTGCTAGTCTGTCTGGAATAGTTTCTCTATTTACTTATACCGTATGATCTATCTCCTTGAAACAGTATTGTGTATTCCCCTGTGTCTATGGATAGCCTAATGTAAAGACTAATTTCTCTTGTACAGTAGGTATCTCCATGCCTGTCTATACTGCAGTGTGTTTGGCCCAAGTCTGTATTCTGTAATAGTAACCACTGTGATATGATGAGCTTTAACTTGTGTCTATAACTCTCCCGGGTTATGATAGAAAATAGGTAACTTCTTTGTTTAAAGTACTTACCCGGTAATCAAAAACTAAATGAGTAAATAAACTATCTTCACTGTGCATCTCTCTGTACCTTTTGAATGTTACCCTTGTATCCTTAACCTTTTCAGCCACTACCCTAGAAAAACAAAGCTCTCTCTTTTTGCTTTAGTTTTTGCCCACTTATTTTGCACAATGGTTTGTTGCCTTCAGTGTGCCCTACCTTAATGTGTCCATTGTTCCTCCTCATCCTCACCCTGGCTATTTCTCACTGCTAGATCATCACTGAGGAATTCACCCACTTTGTATAATCTGTTATCCTGAAATCCAGTACCCTTTTCCTTGTGTTGTTTGCATCCACTGCCATCCTTATGCTGAACTGCCTTTAATACATCGTAAAAACTAAGTTGCTCCTATTTTTGTAAGCACTGTATGTTATCTGCTGCCTGTTACCAGCACTCTGTGTACAAGTCCGGCCTGTATTGGACTTGAATGTATTTGTTGTACTAATTTTCCCCTGTAACTTCTATGTACTTCTCTGTACCCAGGTCATGCATAGAAATGAGCCTCGGCTCAGTGTGCCTTTCCCGGTCAACAAATTTTAAATAAAATAAAAACTACACTGTATGGTGATCACCAGTCCCCCCAGGTGGCCTCCCACCTTGATGTCCTCAATACTGTCCCTGTTACTGAGCACCAGGTCTAGTATTGCTCCATCATGAGTGTGTTCCCCAACTAGTTGCCTGAGAAATACTCCTTGCAGGGAGTCTAGGATGTCCTTGCTTCTAACAGAGGCTGTGGCTGCAAGGCTCCAATGCACATTCAGAAGACTGAAGTTCTGCACCAGCATCGCATCCCTTTTTTCTGCCAGTTGTGCTAATGACTTTCCCTAGTGCCTTGTCCATTTCTTCACCGTGTTGGAGGTCTGTAGATCACCCCAGTATGAATACAGGCTCCAGTGCCAGTCTCTAGGGTGACCCACTGTACCTCCAACCCCTCCTTTTGCAGTTGGTTTCAATGCATTTCCATCTCTGTGATGCCATCTCTTACATATAACACCACTCCTTCTCTCTTCCTCCCCACCCTATCCTTCCTGAACTGAGTATACCCTCAGTATGGCCATATCCGAGTCATGGCTACACTGTGGTTGGATGGAAATATGCATGGGACAGGCATAGGAGAATCATAGAGACAAAGCAGGGGGGGAGACAGAAGCTGTAATCCAGTACAGGGCTTACGGGCAGACTAGATGAGCCTCGCAGACCTTATCTGTTGACAATTTCTGTGTTTCCATGGTTCCATGGTTCCATGTACAGCATGACTCAGTAATGGCCATGACATCCAGGACAGCCTCTGCCAAGATGACCTCTTGGTCTGGAATTTTATTTTCAAGACTGCTTGCATTTGCACACATGGCCTTCTGCACCATTTCAAATGTTGCCTACAGTGTCCCTTCTTTCCCTTTTGTCCTGCCTCCTTTCCCCTCTCTTTTCATAACTTTTGTTCTCATCCTCTTTGTCTACTACCACTGTGGTGTTTTCTTTGTCCTTCTGCCTGGGGGTTCACCTCCCTTCAGGTCCCCCCTTCTTTCTGTTTCAGTCTGTGGTGGGGGGACAGTTTATACCTTCCTTTTTACTTTAATCTCCCCCCTCAGACAGTTGAAATATTCATCAAAGTAACAGTTGAACTGTCCACTGAGGACTGTGGCTCCCTTCCCAGATGGATGCATGCTACCCCCTCCATAGAGACCCTTACCCTTCAGGATTGGCTCCCGTCCCCAATTTAGCTAAATCCCCGCTCTTCTCACCATTCCTTCAACCACAATCTGATGCTTCTGGTGCAGAGAACCCTATCTTTGCCCTAGTCATAGACAGGCAGCACCTCAGTGAAAGCCACTGTGCATGTTACCTGCCTAATACTCCTCCCCAGTTCCCTGAATCCCCCTACACAATTCCAGCCTCATCCCTATCTAAGTCATCAGTCCCCAGGTGCACAATGACATCCCACTCCCACTCCTGCCATGCCACCCTAACAATCTTTAGGGTCTGCTTTCCATCCCTCGGAGTTGAGGTGCTAGGTTGGCATCTTGTCTCCCTCTTTCATTCCCTTCCTATTCCCAAATCTACCCTAGAGGAATTGACTCTCCCACTAAATGTTGCTTCCTGCTCTAATAGGGTCCTCTGCCTCCCAGCTTGGGGCCTCCCCTATGGAGTACTCCCACATCCCCCCTTGCCACTATCACAGGTGCCTCCTGCCAGCAATCCTGTCTCACCAGAGTTGTAAATTAATTATGTAGTAGCACAGGCTGAGAAATGTGACTCTGACCCATCAACCCCACCTTTCTAGAGCCCACCACAGTCCAGTTGGCCCTCCTTCTTCTAGGCACCCTGTAATGCTATGTGGGTAACTTTGTGGCCCATGGGTAGAAAAACAGGTCCTCCAGATTCTAGTTGGCTTGAACCAGATTCCAGTGACCTCCTCCCTCAACCCAGACAGCTACATTTAGATTGGGGCTAGCACCTTAGTTTCTAGAAGGTCTCTGAAAACTGCAGTTCCACAACCACTACACTGTACCACTCCCAAAATTCTCATTTCTTCAGTTTCTACTTCTGCTTGATAGTACTTGTAACCTTACTCTAAGTAGGGTGGTTATAGTTTTCCCCTTTTGTTTTTATTTGACCTCTTTATAACCTTACCCTAGATAGGGTGTTATTATTTGACCCCCCCCCTTTTTTGCTTTACTTTTGTCCTTTGTAACCTTACGCTGGATAGGTTGTTTCTTGTTTACCCCATCTGCTTTACTTTATGCCTTTCTTGTTTCTGTATCCCACTCTTTTACCTCTCTACCTGCCTATTATTTAGCCTTCCCCTTTGTGCCTTTCCTTAACCATTTATGTGCTGCTACCCTAAATAGGGTATTTCCACTTTTCTCCCACAAAAGGTACTGTACATAAGCACTGTTACCTCCTGCCATAACCCCGTTACCTCCCTCCAGTACTTTCTACATGAACTACATCAAGTAAACAGATACTGTACCTTCTTTTACTGTACCAGTAGAGCTCCCTGCCAATGCCTAAGACACCAGACACTTAAACGGTTCCACTCCTGCTCTGCTCCACTCACACTCTGTGACATGGTCATGACTGAGTCAAGTTAAGAGTGGTTCCTTTAATGCTGGGCTTCCTACTTCCTGCAAAACTCTGATTGGTGTAGCAAAGTTACATGGTCCATAGTCAGCTGCTATTTGAACAAGCATTTGTCAATGCCGAATGTTGCTTGCTTCTATGTGCTGTTTAGGTATTTGGAAGTCATTGGAGTGCAAATATTGAAAATTTGCGAACTTACGAGCGTGCGTAGGAACTACGCAATGCACGCTTGTAAAACAGTCATTGTTAGGAAATTTTTCATGAAATGTTCAACATAGCCATTTTAAGACCTCTGGTCATAAACAGTGTCAGTGTGATTTTGTTAATGTGTCCCATACATTGAGTTTGCACACCGACTGCGCCATTGTGCGCTACATGGTCGGAAACACATTTTGGGCAGGATGTGAAAAATGACAGCTGTACTGCTCATAAGGAGGTGTGGAAAATGGCAATGTTGAAAATCTGGAGGAAATATTGAAAATTGCAAACCTCACGTTAGCGCATGGGAATCAGCAACACACACTGTAAAACAGCTCTTTTAGGAATTCTTTCACCAAATTTTCAACATTGCCATTTTAAGATCTCTGCTCATGAACAGTGACACTGTGATTTTCTTAATGTGTCCCATACACTGAGTTCACACACCGACTGCGCCATTGTGCGCTACATGGGCAGAAACATGTTTTGAGCAGGATGTGAATAATGGCAGCTGTACTGCTCATGAGGAGGTGTGGTAAAATGGCAATGTTGAAAATCTGGAGTGAAAATATTGAAATTTCGCGAACTTACGAGCCTGCGTAGGAACTGCGCAACGCAAGCTCGTAAAACAGTAATTTTGGGGAATTTTTGGACCAAATTTTCAACATGTAGTTTTTGGAACCCCTTCTCATGAATGATGTCACTGTCATGGTGGTATTCAGGCCCGAAGGGTGATTTCACGAGTCACTGCACAGTCACTGCGCGAAATCACCCTTCGGCCCGAATAACGCCATGACAGTGACATTATTCACGAGAAGGGGTCCTAAAACCCCTTGTTGAAAATTTGGCAAAAATTCCCAAATGCCTGAGATATGCACAAAGTTGAACCCTCCTATCTAGCCCATTATACAGCTTACCGGCATTTCTCAGTTCGCGTCGGCTTTGAAGAGTGCAGACGTGTTCCCGGTCCACCAAAGATCGCCACCGGAGTCCGGAGGTAATGGGGTGGGGGTTTGGGGGAGGCTGGCGCGCAGTGGGTGGGTGCGGGTTGTGGGGGTTGGGAGACGCATCAAGGACCATTTTTGTTTTACAGGTTTAAAACAAAAAAAGATGTCGGGGATCGTTTGCCACGCTGGGGTGGGCTCCCAGCATGGCACAAGGATGGGGGCTGTTCAGCCGATGGGGGATTGGGCACCCCCGTCGGCCAAAGAACTGATTGCCATGCTGGGGTGGGCTCCCAGCGTGGCACCAGCTACGGAGGGGCGACAGCAGCTCAGCCGGTGGGGATTGGGCACCCCGTCAGCTACACAGGACGTGCGGGGGCATGCACGCCTGCGTGTGGGTGGGGAGCTACACTTATCGGTGTTCACTGAAGCGTAGCTCCCTTTAACCGGGGATAGTCTACTGCATTTTGAGCGTGTCATAGAAGCCCAAAATGCATTGGCTTACAGGGCCGCGCCTGCCAGCTCACTGACTGAATTGGAGGAGGAGGTGACACACCTCCGAAATCTCCGATGATGGCACTATGTTTCTTGCACATGCGTGCAAGCAACATAAAAATGACATGTTCCTGCTTCCTTTCTTAGTCAACTCAGATTATGTTAAACAAATTTTAATCAGAAAGAAACAAACATTGGTTTCTGATAAAGACAGTTTAGATTATGTTAAACCTGCTTCAACCACAAAGAAAAGACCTCTGTTTCTGATAGAATCACACTTCTTCTAGTGGTGTTTGCTCCTTTCTCACCCAAGCACAACTCAATCCTTCCCATAAAACTCCTGTTGGAAGGAAAAAAATTAAAGTACATGTGTTTAACAGTAAGAGAACCCTCTGGTTTTGTCATGATCCCCCTTGTAATGCCTGCACTTGCTGTGTTATACCAATTTCACTGCTCAGGTCCACTTGGGAGGCCCTGTTGGAAGAAAAGAGCTCACAAGAAGCTAACAACCTTTTTATAAAAAAGGACCCTCTGATTTCAGTAAAGACCACCTCCTGGTGCCAGCATTTGCTCCCTTATGTTGGTACCCCTCCATAAGACTGGGTCTAAGGATGAATCAGGGAATTATAGATCAGTCAGCCTAACATCAATTGTGGAAAGCTAATAGAGACTATCCTCAAGGAAAGGCTGGTAAAATTTCTGGAGGATAATGATCTCCAGGACAGCAGACTTGTCTCTGGTAGATCCTACCAGATGAATCTGGTAGACTTTTTTGATTGGGTTACACAGGAACTGGACACGGGTCATGCAGTGGACATCCTATACCTGAACTTCAGCAAGGCCTTTGATTCAGTGTCACATGGTAGACTGACCAACAAACTGAGCAACCTGGGGATGAGGAGGAAACTGGTTAGATGGGTCAGGATCTGGTTACAGGACAGACAACAGAAGGAATAGTGGGGGGGTGAGGTATCTGAGCCCAGGGCAGTAACAAGTGGGGTCCCACAGGGCTCGGTGCTGGGACCCATGCTGTTTAATGTTTTCATTGATGACATTGCAGAAGGGATAAAAAGTAAGATCAGTGTCTTCACTGATGACACCAAGATCTGTGCAGAGGTTGTTGGAGAGGAAGGCAGTACAGTACTCCAGGAGGATTTGGCAAAACTGGAGGAATGGATTAACACATGGCAACTTGGGTTCAGTGCCAAGAACTGCAAAGTCATGTACTTGGAAGTCAGGAACCCCAGAAATAGTTACTGGTTGGGGGGAGTACAGTTATTCAAGTCAAAGGAGGAGAATGATCTGGGTGTACTGGTGACAGGGGAAATGAACCACAGCCCAGTGCAGGAAAGCAGTGGCAAAGGCCAACAGAATGCTAGAGTGCATTGCAAGGGGAATTACCTCTAGGAGAGGGGAAGTCATCCTGCCCCCTGTACAGGTCCCTGGTGAGGCTACACTTGGACTACTGTACTGGGGCCCCTATTTGACAAAGGACATCAAGCTATTGGAGTGGGTGCAGCGCTGGGCAATGAAAATGATCATGGGATTGGAAGATAAACCTTTTGAAGAGAGACTGAGAGAGCTCAATATGTATTCCCTGGAAGATAAAAGGGAGGGGAGGGGACATGATTGAGACCTTCAAGCACCTGAAGGATATGAACAGAGTAGGTACCGGATGTACTTTCAAATTTAAAGGTGGCAGGGGAACCAGGGGGCACTGTCTGAAGTTGGAAGGAGTCAGATTCAGGAGGGACATGAGAAGGCACTATTTCACTGAAAGAGAGGTGGCAGGGTGGAACACGCTACCGGAAGGAGGTGATATCACTGTGGACAGTGGGCAGCTTCAAAAGGGGGTGGGACAGGTTCAGAGGGTCGGTTCACACCATGGTGGTAGGGAGTGGGAGTGAAGGATACATGGGCAGAATCAGTGGGAGGGAGGCAAGAGGAGGGGGGCAACTGCAGTCTGAAAGTCTGAAGTGATGCACACTCAAGCAGACTAGACAGACTGATAGGCCTCTCTCTGCTGGCATTTTCTTATGTTTTTAAGTTTGTATTTCACCCTAGATCCTTCTCTGAAAGCTCCTGTTAGGAACAAGCATTTGCTAATGACAAAGTCTGCCATTGGTGTTAGTATGGTACCGTGTGGGGTTGGATGGGGCTGGACAAGTCAAGGAGCCAGGACGAATAAGGGATGCTCCTGCCTATGCACCCCAGCATGCCACTGGTCTTCCCTGCTGCCCTTGTACTCTGCTTTGACATTTTCAGGTCATCTGAAATAATAACTTACAGATCCCTTTCTTCTTTAGTGACCATCAGCAACCACCCTCCATCCTGTAGCTCTCTCCAGTCATGAGCATGCATTGCAAAACATAGAAATTGTTGGAAGATAAGGACCGCTAGGCCCATCCAGTGTACCCATATGCCTAATACTTGCTTATGGCTTCTGACCCTCCCTCTTCTTTACCTGTATGGTTCCTCATGCCAGTGCCATGCATGTTTAAATCCAACCACATTGCTTGCTGACATGACCTCTTGTGACAGACCATTCCATGCATTCAGCACCCTCTTTATGAAGAAAAACTTCCTCATATTCCCCCTGTCACACTCCAATGTCATGTCATGCCCCATCTTTTTTGTACTTCTCCTGGATTGCAAAATGTCTCCCCCCTGCTCCTTGTCTATGCCTTTGAGGTAATTGAATGTTTCTATCATGTCCCCTCACTTCTTCTTCCTCTCCTCTAGAGAGTACATACTGAGGTCCCTTAATCTCTCCTCATAAGCTTTGTGGTGAAAGCCCTGTACCATCATAGTCAGCCTTCTCTGGACCTCCTCCAGCCTGTTAATGTTCTTTCAAAGGTGCGGCCTCCAGAACTGCATACAGTACTCCTTGTGAGGCATGGTCAGGGTTTCATATAACAGCATCACTGCCTTCTGTATTCTGCTGGTGATACCCTTGAGTATGCACCACAGCATAGCTCTGGCCTTCCCTGCTGCCTTGTACTCTGCTCTGACATTTTCAGGTCATCTGAAATAGTAACCCCCAGGTCCCTTTCTTCCTTGGTGACTGTCAGCAGCTCCCCTCTCCCAATCCTGTGGCTCTCTCCAGTCATAAGCATGCAGTGCAAAACACAGAAACATAGAAATTGTTGGCAGATAAGGACTGCTAAGCCAATCCAGTCTGCCTATAAGGCTCATACTTGATTATGGCTTCTGTCCCTCCCTTTGCTTTACCTCTGTGGTTCTCCTATGCTTGTCCCATAATGCCCATAACACTGCCATGTTTAAAAATGTTGACACCAAATTTTCAACATGGGTTTTTGGGACCACGTCTCATGAACACTGGTACTGTCATTTCCTTACTTGGTCCTGAAAGGTGATTTGGCAGAACGACTAATCCATTCTGTGACACAGGTGTGAAAACACATTTTGGGCAGGGTGTGAGGAATGACAGCTGTACTTTTTATGAGGTAGTGTGAAAAAATATGCATGTTGAAAATTTGGAGTGAAAATATTAAAAATTGGCAAAGGTACACATGTGCATAGGAAAATGTCAATGAGCATGCATAACTCTGGTGTGTTGTTCTATGTTTGAACCTAATTTTCAACATGGGCGTTTTGGGGACCAACCTCATGAACAATGGTATTGTCATTTCCTTACTTGGTCCCAAAAGGTGATTTTGTGCAATGAACATGCCATTCTGTGCCACAGGTGCACAAACACATTTTGGGCAGGATGTGAGAAATGACAGCAGTACTGTTCATGTGGTGGTGTAAAAAAATATGTTTGTTGAAAATTTGGAGTGAAAATATTAAAAACTGGCAAAGTTAGATGCATGCATACAAAAATGTGAAGGAGCATGCATAACTTGGGATTTCTTTTGTATTTTTGCACCAAATTTTCAAAATCTTTTGGATCCCACCTCATGAACAGTGGCACTGTTGTTTCATTACTGGGTTCCAAAAGGTAATTCCACACTGCAACCACAAAATCACCTTTCAGGACTGAGTAATGAAATAACAGTGCCAGTGTTCATCGGGGAAGGGGCAAAAAGCCCATGTTTAAAAATTTGGCACAAAAATGCCCAAAAATGGCTGAGATATCAACTTATGTTCAAAATCCTATTGACTGCCATTATACAGTGCTTACCTTTAGTTTGTCAGTTTGTGGTTCATCTTTGAAGAGTGCAGACATGTCCCAGTCCACAGAAGATGACAGTGCTTGACCTCTGGTGATATGTAGAGGGTGATGGGATGGGGTGGTGGGGTGCTCAGTGGGAGGGTGGGGATGGGGCAGGGGGTTGGAGACATAATAAGGGACTGTTTTCTTTTTTACAGGAAACAAAATACATCAGGGGATGGTTTTCTTTTATATGGGGACAATGTATGGAAATGTTTTGGAACACTGGGGTTGGGCTCCCCAATGTTACACAGTATTGGGGGGTTATGACAACTGGGGACACTGGAAGTGGGCTCCCTAGTGTCCCACGCTGGTTGGAGGAAGGGAGCTACTGCCAGCATGAGGACTGGGCACCCTGTAGTCAGCAATGATTGGAGGAAGGGAACTACTACCCCATTTCTTTGTTACCTCAGGTCTCAGAGATCTTTGAAAAAATTGTTTCTGCCCAGATTTCTGGATATCTGGAATCAGAGGGTCTTTTGAATGGAATACAGTCAGGGTTTAGGAATTTTTTTAGTACCATGACAACTTTGGTTAAGGTTACTGGGGACTTACAGGCAGCACTGGATGGGAGGACCCCGGTCGGTGCAATTTTTGTTGATTTATTGAAAGCTTTCGATCCATTGAACAATGGAGTCCTCCTATCCAGAGCGGCCTCCATGGGTTTTGTGGGATCTAGCCTGCAATGGCTGTATTTTTATCTGACAGAAAGATCCCAACTGCTTACCTTGGGTGACTGGACACCAGGTGTTGTATCAGTTGGATCAGGGATCCCCTCAGGGCTCAATTTTGGGCCCAATATTGTTTAATATTTATGTAAATGGATCAAGTTTTTCAGATTCATCTATTTCTTATCATTTGTATGCTGATGATATGATTATTTATACCTTGGATCCTTCAGTAAATGGGGTTCAAATAAAGCTTCAGAAAGCATTTGATGAGTTGCAGAGTTTTTTGAGGAAGAGTGATTTGGTTTTGAATTCTAAAATAACACAGTCAATTTTATTCTCCCACTCTTCCTAAATTCAGGAAGATTTGATATTGAAGATTTACACTCTGGAGGGAACCCCGCTCCTTCAGACCCAAACATATAAATAATTGGGAATGTGGCTCAATGAGTCTTTGAATAGGGCAGCCCACATTAATAGTGTGGTAACCAGTGTAGGAAAAAAAAAACGGGTGCTTTGTATCATGTTAGACACTTCATGAGCACTGAAACTAGGGAGAAAGTGTTAAGTTTGGTGGTTTTGCCTGTTTTACACTATGGGGATTTTATTTATGCCCATGCAAGGAAAATTTACTTCGACAGGATTTATGTATGGTATGGCAGATTAGCCAGATTTATCCTTCAGACTGATAGGTTCACCCACAAGGACTTCTTATTTAATCGCCTCCAATGGCTGAGACCATCTGAATACAGGCAGGAGCACTTGCTTCCTTTCATGTGTAAATATTGGCTTGGAACCCTGCTCCCATATATTGATGTAGCAATCCCACGACAAATTAAATTAAGCTCATTGTGAGCTTCGTATGCCCCAGAGTTTGTTGTAACCAGGTATAACCTAGAGATTGGTAGACAGTCTGTCTTTTTTAGAGGTCCAATGGAATGGAATAAGATCCCATCTGATATCAGATCTTACAGGAGAAACTATCCTGGCATAACATTAGGACATGGTTTAGACAGCACACTCTTAATCTTTGGAATTGTTGCTAACAGTGAAGAAAATGTATTATTTTAGATAAGTTATTTTGTGTTGTTTGTTTTTTACTATAACATTTTTATATAATGTGGAACGTTGTTTTTATAGGACCCCATTGTAAATGAGCCTCAGCTCAATTGAGTACATCCTAGTTCATATAACCATATGAATAAAACATTTTACTACTACTACTACTGCCAGCACCACTAGAAAACAGCTGTCATCGTGCATAGGGGAATGGAGGGCAGACAGGGCAGGGAATGCAGGTGAAGTGAAAGTGGCCTAAGTCTTTTTTTTCTTTTTTTTAAGAGGGGCAGCCAACAGGCATGAGCCAGCAACTGCAGTAGCTCAGACTGAGCAACAGAAAACCTGCTTTGGCTCTGGCGGGACAGCCACAGGATGTGGGAAGGAACCCTGGTGGTGGCGGTGGCAACAGCCAGGCTGATCAGATTAAGGGTAGTGAGCAGCTGTTTGCTGGGCAGTGTTCTGCAGATGAAAGGAAAAAGCCAAAGTATGATTAGTGTGGCATTTCCTTTTCAAGTGCAGACCACTTCAGGCAAAACAGCATCATAATCTGCCTGGCTGATGATTCATGTGATATTGTCAAGCCCCTTGCAGACCACTCTTCATTGGACAGACAGTGTCACACCCCTCAAAAGTCACTCTACCACAAGAAGTTCACTGTGCATGCACACACAGTGAACTTTAAAAGCTTGGTGAGTTAAAGCAGCTATGTAAAACAAATACTCTGGTTTTGATAGAACCCCCTTCGGGTACTGGTTTTTGAAACCTGTTGCTAATTGCACACTTCATCTTACTCAGAAAGCTCTTGTTATTACATCATCCACTTCCTGCTATGCTCACCCTTACAAAAAACAACCTCTGGCCTGAGCCAGAAGGGCTGCAGGTGAGGAATTTGGGGTAAAAATATTTAAAATTATCAAAGTTATGAGCCTGCATGGATGTAGGCTCATACATTTTTTGCTTTGTAATATTTTAACACTAGATTTTCAACATAGCCTTTTTATCAACAAAGTCCATGGGAGCCATTGTACATGACTGCCATGACATAGGTGCAAATAGTCAGGGAATACAAAGGAGATGAACATTCCCAGGACTCTCTCAAAGACTCTGGAGCATGCTGTGGATTCCCAGATGGTCTAGATTTTTGGATCAGTGTCCGTAACATGTACCCCAACAGAATTAGCCCTGCTGTGGGGAGGAGAAGATAAAAGTGTTTTTTCCTATAACTTCAGTGATGATCAAGGTGAGTCCAGATGGGGCATTGTGCATGACTATTTCTTGTCATATATTGTTTACTTGAAGATGACAGTGAGACAGAAGTTTTCAAATACTTGACCAGAGAATATTCACACACTTCTGCTGCTCCAGCAAGAGCTGTCACTGCCTGAAGAATCTACAGAAGAAACATGACTTGCCTAAAAGTATGCTCATGTAGGATGTTATGGTAAAACTGAACTTCACCTTTCACATAGCTGTCATCATGGAGGTGCATAACCTCTGCAACATTACATGCCGGCTGTGTTAAGGAAAAAAATATTTTCATCCTGGCTACAGATATTGAACTGGGTGAAAGAAGCCTCTGTTAAGCTCTTCTCTGCAAGTGGACATCAGGGCAGAGGGGCTGCTACAAAGTGCTGGTGCAGTTGTTTGTTAAAACAATCTTGGTTGCCTGTAAAGATAATGTAAAACATGGGACATTGTGTGAACTATCTGCCAGAAGCCATTTTTGTCAATTTTGACCCCTTCAGCAGCCAATAGGAGATCCAAGAGCCCAACAAGCTGCAGAGATGGCTTCTGGGAAAATAGTAGTGTGATGTTTTGCCACCCAACAGCCAGCCAATAGGGAGAGTCCAGTGATTACTAATTTTCTGAGTGACAGCCTGTATCAGCCAACCAGAGGCTGCCATGTTACCATGAAAGCCTGTTGTGGCCAACCAGGAGCTGCTCTCAGCTCTTGAAACCCTGAGAACAGGGTCATTTAGTTCAGTTTGGCAGGAGCCCTTCCTGAGGGAGGGGACTCCTGCCCCTTGCTCCATGATGGTGTGTGGAAAAATGAAGAATGCCTGCCGGGGGGAGGGGTCTCACAGTTATTGACCCAGGAGGTGCTGTGCTTCTGTTCAATGTCTCTAAGGAACTGTTTCAGGACCAAGTACTGATTTGCTGACAAGAGGCAAGGAAGTTGCCTGAAAGCTTCCATGAGGGAGGTGAGGGAGGGTAAGCCTCTCTGTGTTCTTCATATGAAGAAGGAGGCCTTCAGGTAGGGCTTGCATGGCCACCAGTCCAGGAGGTGCTCCACATTGATCTTTGTTGCCTTACAATGCCTGGAAGGAGTTGTTGCCAGAATGAAGATGTTGCTGACCAGTGTAAAGGACATTGGCTGGGAGTTTACCAAGGGAAAGGAAGCTGCCTAGGATGTCTGAGAGGTTTGGAGGCCTACTTGGAGGATTGCACAGCCAAAGAGCCAAGCAAAACCTGCCTGATGTTTCCGGTAGCTGGAAAGTGAGTTCAGAAAATGTGTTCTTCTGTTCAAGTCTGAGCCTGTTATTTGAGAAGATTCACTCTTCTGGTTGAGTCTGCACCTGTATGGTGAGATTTGTTCTTTTGGTCAAGCCTGCACCTGAAGGTCTGCACCTGAATAGCTTTGCCTGAGGGAATGTTTCCTGCTAATATTTGGTGGAAAGCCCAAAGACTGCGTTCCTGTCTAGAAAGCAGTCGAGAATGAGCCATTGCTACATGCGGGCTGAGTGACTTGAAACCATCTACAGCTGTGTGCATCCTGATCCTCAGATGAGTTCCATCTAGCAGAAGACAGTCTTGTGAAAGAACCCCACTTTTTCCATCAGAACCAGAACTCAGGTCCCTTAGTCTTGCTTCAGCCCCACAAGGCAGAGGTAGTAGCCCATTGTTACATGGTGTCTGGGTTGCACAAAGAATATTGAAAGGCGTAAAATGTAAAAGGCAAAGTCAGCATATTGAAGGAATCTCTGATAAAACAATGTTGCAGACAGGTGATCAAAAAGACCTAAAACATACAAACTTAAAGAAAAACAAAAAGAGGAAGCACAGTACAAGCTTCACTAATAGAAGATGAACAAAAATAAATAGAAGCTGAATCAGATTATTATGAGGACTATGAGAAAAATGGTGAAGGTGAGGGGTTACTGGAACATACACCAAACTGGGCTAAAATAAGAATCACAAATTTGCAGCAAAAAAAAATCAGAAATTTCAACTCTTCATTAAATAAAAGAAGAAATGGGAAATTTATAGCAGGAAGTACAAAACATATGCAGTACAATGAATGATACTGTATAAAAACAACACAACTGAAGAGTCGTGTTTCAGTTTTGGAAGATGATTTGAATATAGCAAAAGGAACAGCTAACATTATTGAAAAAAGATTCAAAGAATTTTCATGATTAATTGGCTGACCAAGAAGCAAGGGCCCGGTGGACAGCCATTAGGGTAGTTGGAGTGTTGGAACAATGAGATATCAATTACACTGTTGAAGAAACACTATTAGGCCATATGAGAAATGTTGCGAAGTTACAGTTTGGAAAATTCACACTTCTCAGAATTTGCAGAGTTCTGGCTAGCAGGGAAAACTTCAATGCACACGATTTGCACCAAATTTTCAATGAGTTTCACATTGTTTTACCATGAAGTGCAAAATTCATGGCAAAGTGTGAAATTTGTGAGTGAAATTTCATATTTCACAGTGGAATTTGTGAAATTTACACCTGCAAATTTTGCAAAATCACTCTACAAAATCTTTGAATTACCTCACATAGGAAATTTTACGGACTTCACACATCTCTAGGCTAAATGATTCAGCCATAGCAATTTGTACTGGATAAGGTGTACAGATCACTGAGCCCTAAACCAGAGAAAGGGAAAACAACATGAACCATAATTGCCAAATTTTTAACTTCGAAGGGCAAAGATGCATTGATGAATACCACCTACAAAAATAAAAAAGCTACAATATAAAGACAGAAATATTCATATACCAGGATTTGTTGCAAGAAATTGTGGTCCAAATAAAGAAATATCTGCAAATAAGATCTCTTTTATGGAGAATAGAAATTAAAATCGCCATTCTCTATCCAGCAGGCTTAGAGTGTTTCTGAATGGTCATTACTTTATGTATGACTAAACAGCAGCTGCATTTGAGATTTGAAAATAAGACTTCCACATTTGTTTGTTCAACCAATTTAAGGAATCAGTCTTGGGAAATGGTGGAATTTTTTGAGAGTCATATGAGTTAGTAATATTTGTATGTAGTAGTGAGATGGGAATGGGGGGCTGTGGGTTTAATTAGTCTGCAGTCAAGCCAGCCCACCAGCACAGCAACAGGGTATCCACTTTTGATGCCGATGACCAGGTTTTGGGAATGGACCTGGGAGTCAGAGGGCTGGCTGGGCTGGAGAAGGATTGAGTGCTCTCTGGCAACTCCCCCTTTACCAGGGGGGCAGGAGGGATGAGCATTTGGCACATCAATAGCCCTTGGCAGAGGCTGAGAGCCACAAGTACTGAGGCCACATGTGACAGGAGCTGGGACAGATGTCAGGTGCACCCATTGACATCATTGCATGTCCCACGACCAGGGGAACTCCAGCATTGGAAAAATTCTGGCCCTGTGGGTGATGCTTCTGCCTCCTCCACCATTCCTGTGCATCCAAAGTTCCACCAGAGGGGTCCCACTCCCATGGCCCCACCCTGGGTGGTAAGCCGGGGCTAGAGACTAAGTGTCCTGGGGAGGGGGTGTCTGCCTGGCAACCCCACCTGGGGGAGCAAGCCTGGGCTGGGGAGTGGCATGTGGGGGCAGGGGCTGAGGAGCTTTGGCCCATCAGGGCAGTGTTGTGGGGTCCAGGCCCCCCAAAATTATTTATTTATCTATACAGTAACTACATCACACTTCATTTATCTGCACAGTTTCTACACCACCATGTACCCCCCCCCCACCTGTCGACTGGCACTACTTCCAAAATTTCAATATTCCCTTTCACTTTTCAAGCTGTTCAGCAGTCAAACATACCACACAAAACTGCTGAGCAACAACACTCCACATACAAAAAACATGTAATGGTTCTGAAAAGTAGATAACGTTAACATGTTTGTAATGTTTCCATATTTACTCTCCCCTCATGTCTTTGTCTGCACTCCTGTCTTTCTTCTGTGCTATCCATTCATACCCGCCCGACCTCCTGCCTCCCTGTCTCTGCACACGCAGCTCTCTCCCATACCAGAACCACATTTCAAAATTAATCTGTTTTTAACATATATATATATATAAAATACATATAGCAAAAAAAACTTCATTAATGCATCAGATAAGGTTGATGTCACAGAGATGAAAGTTTGGAAATTTGATATTAGGGTTACCACCCCTACCACACCACCACCACCACCCACCAACCCTACAGGCACCATCAGGCATTGGGGCATACCATGGGGGTCATCAGGCCCAACTCTCACCCCATTCCATGTGCAAACAAGCTGACATGATACTGTATAGGAGAATGGGGTGACAGGTCTGACAACCCCATGATATTCCACAATGCCTGTTGGTGTCTGTAGGGTGGTGGGGTGTTAGAAGTGGTAACCCTAAAATCAAACTTCCAAACTTTTGTCACTGTGACATCAACTCTTACTAATGCATTAACTTAGCTGTTTGCAATGAATTTCTGTTCTTTTTGAGAAAGTGTAATGTAAATGGTTAGTAGTATGTGTTTGTGGGAACATTAGATGGATGGATAGATAGATAGATAGATAGATAGATAGATAGATAGATAGATAGATAGATAGATAGATAGATAGGGTCACTAAAGGGTGTATTTTAAAAATGGGAAAACAGTAAAAGGGAGCACAAAAGATACAAAGGGGATATGCTCTATTACAAACCCACTCCTGGGGGTCAGGACCATTGAGCGCACAATGCCCGCCCTTAAGTGCAATCTGTGACAAGGGGGAACAGGGATATCCCCCTTGTCCTTTTTCAATGCTCACAAAGGTCACAACTGCACTTCTGCCATGAGGATCCAGGACATCCCTCTAGTTCTTGATAAGGACACAATACCAGTCTAGAGTCTTATGCTTAAACGTGAACGTTTTCCCCGGCTATTACACACAGGAGAAAGACCCAGGTATCACTCTCTCTTTGTGGTAGCAGTGTAAAAAACAGATTTGGCCTTCACCCTACAGGACATGCAACAGCTTGGTTGAAAATCTTTATAGACTCTTATATTCTCCCTATCCTTACAGATGTCCCTTACAGACCCTTTTCTCAATTTGGTTGCTTACGGTGGCCCCTCTAAGCAAATAACAGTTGTCACAGATTATTAATAAAGCTTCTACAGTCATACCTACAAAAGAAAAACTTTTACATAGGTAGAATTTTTTTTAGAAAAATGAAGTTTTTACTAAAATACTTAAATACAGTTACAGCCAATAAAGAATACTAATTTGGGTTACAAATTGCATAAACAAAAATGAAATGCACTAAAACTTTTAGCTAAAAAGTCTACTTTAATCTTGCAGTGAATTGAAGATCAGAAAAAGTGGATGAAAGTTTTAATTTCCTTTAGTTCTTGTAGCCACACTAGGTTTCGTCAGTTTGGCTTCGGGAGTGTGTCAAGCAGAGTATCCAGATGAAAATGTGTGTTCAAATGCCCTGAGCTGGGGGTTTAAATACCCCTCTGTTTTCTTGCAGTGTGATCAATTCCCAGTTCAGAGCAACTACTCCAATTGGCCAGGAGATGTCTCTATTAGGTCAGAAGATGGCACTGTTGTGCTGTTTCCAAAATTTCTAAGCATATTAAGAATCAGATTCTGAGACCTATAATTAGCATGGATATGATGTTTCAGAGTTAAGCCCTTTGAAGTCCCCTGTAGACTATTGGCACCCATTAGATAAAATTCACACAGGTTCTATAGGAAGCATGTTCCTCTCCTGTTACCTCATAAAATCTAACGTATTGAAACAGCTTCCTTAGATCAAAGCATTCTGCTCCTCAGTGCATGGTTTTATGACAAACAACTGGATTTTGGCATATCTCTGTTAGAAAAAAATTAGGAATGCAATTTCAGTTCCTGGCAAACAACTGCCTTCAGGTCAAAAGAAGGTCAAGCCTTTTCTTTAAAAAATCTAGTCTTATCCCTATGTGCCTTTAAGCAGACACTGACATGCACATATGATTACATAAAAAACATATACAACATAATAATATCTACAAATAAAGTCTAGCAGCCTGGCAGCTCACCGCATGCTGTGCTTTGTATAGAACAAATAGAAAGGTGTTCAAGATAGTGTTATTGTTGCACAACTGGTATAGATACATTTTCAAAGGAATGACTAATGCACATATCAGTATACATTGATCAACTTGGAATATTAAAGGGTCAAATTCACCTACTGAGAGAAAACAAATAATCATGCAAAAAAAAGAAAGTATATATCTTATTTATTCAGGAAGCACACTTAATGGAAATAGAAATAAAAAAAGTTTAAAACAAAGTGGGAAGGACATTTTTATTTTCTGAAGGGACAAATAAGAGTAGAGGTACCACTATTCTCATTCAGAAAATAAAAAAGGCTTTATGTTTCACAAACAATACAGGGATCCAAAGAGAAGGATTATTATGGTCAAAGGTAGCTTATTGGGAATAGACTTTATCATAGCCTCTGTATATGTACCCTTTTATAGACTGTCGTGAATTTCTTATCAGAGTGTTAATTAACATGTCAAATTTCATAACATTAATATTAGTTCATTGGAGAATATCATATATCTTCACAAGCTAGAAATCCCTAAAAAGAATGGCAAAATAAAACAAATAGCAATGAGTATTTGACATCTATACTAAATAGCTTACTTAAAGGGACAATGTCAAACCTTTTTGTATCATATTATTTTTAGGTAAAACCCCACATTTTATGATTGTGTGCTTTTTCTAAAATTAATTGAGGTTGTTGGTTGTTTTATCTGCCTCCTTGCTATTAGAACCAAAATGCCGGTTATAAAATGGCAAGAACAAAGGTAGAAATCTCATTGGCCACGAGTCATCAGCTGACAGTACATTAAATCTCTTTATACACACAGTCATCCTGGTCCTAAGCCACATTACACAATGAGGAAATCAGTCCTCCTACAACCAGACATATCTTCCATCAGTCCCTCTGCAACCAGAACTGATCTTTCCATCACAGACATGGCTGCTGCCTTTACACTGTAAAAACCTTCAACTGGGCACTAAAAATAAAGCTCCCTTAAATAAAAAATTAAACAGATTAATTAAACGTTGTTTCCCTGATCATCACACTCTCCTTACACACATAAACAAATTAGAAACATTAAGTATGGTTTATAGTTGTCATGACAACTGTTTCTTTACTAACACTGAAATATCCCCCTTCTGTCTTTACCTGCTCATCACGGGACTCTCTTCTGCTTGTCTTGACATTGAAATAATTGAGTCACTGGCTTTAAAACATGCCTTTGTTGTCTTGTATAGTATGTTAGAAGAGTAACATTCTACCAGTAGAACTGAGCAGAATTTAGAATCCCTGTATTCCATGGTAAACATTTCATGATAAATATTCTGTGTCTTGAATGAGGGAAACAACCGAAGAAAAAAACAGGATGAAGAAAGTAGGCAATACAGTAATACTTTATAAACAAAGAGAAAAGGTGGGAAAACACAGTTACATAGGTAGAGACAGATGCAAACTGCTCAAATAATACATCACTGTCCCTTCAACTCACTGGTTTAGCATTTTTCAGTGAGTTGCTATTCAGTCAATTTTACCACTCCTCTACCCAAGTTTGGGGACTATTTCTCACCATATTTAAATAAAATAACATACTATTATGAAATCTTTAATAACGTGTCCAGAGTTTTGTTTAATTGTTATAGTTGTTAACAATTTTATAAGAGCAATAAGACACTTCAGGGTGTGAGTTGTTGATTGATAAGAGTATTACCCAGCTACTGCAGTCACTCAGTGCAAGCACCTTGTGCCTAACAATACAACTGGGGGCTTGCTCTTATTAGTCAACAACTCACACCCTGTTGTGTCTTATTGCTTTCATAATGTATAGCTACAGTATGCCTTGCTTTGTTTTGTTTCAAATCATTAAACTACTCTTAGTGTACACTTTCTGAACATTAGAAACACCCCAAACAGTGCAGCTACTCATAATACAATACTCTTCTGTACCCCTACTGCATCATGAGTGACTAGACTGTGTTGAGGGTGTTTCAGAGTCCAGGAAAGATGCAGTGGGAGCTGGTCAAGAAATGTAAACAAACATGTGTTGGTGTGGTAATACCAACATGGTGGACCATCAGTTTTTCACTTTTTAAAAGAAAAATGGATTTTACTCAAACTACTAGCTGCAGCAACAGTCTCTGTAGAATGTGAACAATCAAAAAATCTGTTTTTTAAACTAGGGGCAATTTGAGGCCTAAGGGGGTTCACAGTGTCCCTTTAGGAAAAATAACCAGGACAAAATCATACTTAATAAACTTCACTATTAACTTAATAAAGATTAAGAAAAGTGAGAGTTAAACAAAATACTTGTAACAATAGCACACATGATATATGTAACTTTCCCCCAACCGCCCCCCTTGTTTAACTAGCAGGACTGCTTCTCTCGCCACATAATATCTAGGGGCAAACAAGAGGGTTGGGGGTTTACAGAACAATTTGTTTTACACATTTCTTTCTGAGCCTGCTATTACAGACAGGCAACCAAGTGTGGCAGTTACTTGGCACACACCTGGTGGGACCATTTGCCATGGCCAGTAACCCAGGTCCCTGAGAGAAAACGTTTGCTCAGTTATGCTAGGATGACACTTCTGGACAGGGGCACCCAAGTAAATCCAGACACAGCGGAAGCAAAAACAGTACTGCCCAAACTAGATTGGGATTTTAGAGTGTGGCTTTTATTCACATAACAAAGTGGGAACAATCACAAAGCGAAGATGGGACCCCACAAGTCTACACATTCTGGTATTGCAGATTACTGAGGTACAGAAACTCCTGAATTCCCATTTAGCATAGGCACAATGAACACAACACAGCAAACTCACAGGTTCTGAAATGGAGCATGGCACACATGGCCAGTTACTGGTACATTTCCTCTTGACTAGGCACACACAGCCAGTACTAGGACACTTTCCTTTTGACTAGGCACATGCAGCCAGTGCTATGATACTTTTCCATATTTCACGAGGACTACTGGTGGCACACATGACCACCAAAGAGCACATACAGGCTCACAGAAAATCCACCCCATGTCTGGGTAGTTATTTCCATCAGGCACTGGCCAAATGCACTGACTGAAAATTGAACTGGTGCCCAAACTGATCCCAGAGAGGTAAACAGGTTACTCCAAAATGGAGGTATCCCACCTTTTGCTTCAGAGTTTATACTTGCCCATCCATCTCGTATATAACACCCTCACAGAAAACTTGTAGATGCTATCTTGAAAAGTTTTTCACACTTAACATACTACTGGTTACACCTCTGAGGTGTTAAAAAGTTAAAAGTTCTGCATTGGCACAGTCTCTTCACTAGACCCCAACATAAGCAGACACTTTTAAACAGGAAATGGTCTTGGTGACAGGGTCCTTTTTCCAGAGAAAATTCAGATAGGTATTGCAGGTGCCCCTCCTGGGCTGAACACAAAAGTACTCACAGATTCTGAAGTTGTCACAGGCAGCTTCACCAGACAGACTGTGTGAGGAGATTGCCCCTGAACCCTGAAGATTGTCCCCATCCTTCCTGGGATGGGACAAAGGAAAACCCACTTGGAACAGTTTCCACCATTTCAATCTTTGTCTTCTGTGTTCTTCTATGGTGAGAACAAACTACCCAAAACACTGTGGTAGCGTTCTGTCAGAGCTAAAATTGAGGAGCTGCTTAGAGCTGTAGCCTCCTCCTGGAACTCCACTCAACAGACTCATTAACATTCTAAAGCTATCTCCATTCAGCTAACTCGAGTGTGGCTTATGCTGCTGTCACAGTTACATCATCCTCCAGCTCAGCGGGGACTGAAACCAGAAAATGACAGTGTAAAATCCATTTAACTTGCATTGCACTAGCTGCCTTTCCCTGCCTGCCACTGATTCTAATGGGATTCTAGTAACCCCATGAGAGCAAGGGGGTTACAGCCACCCTTGACCAGGAAAATGACTGCCCCCAGTCATTATCTACCTGGCACCAGACCATCTTACTCTATGTGCTGACTATGGGGAGGTAACACTACCTTCTCCCCTACCTGTGCCATGCACAGGCAGACAACACTAAGGGTACAGAGACCATTGGCTGATGCATCAGCGCCTAGTGTATGATCTTACTATGGAAAGCCAGTGGTTCTGGAAGAACTGTCCAGAGCATATCCTAACAGACCAGAGCCATGATTCCTACTGCAGATTAGGATCACAACCTGTCTGTCCCCTAACCCTCTAGGGAAAACCTATCTAACCAAAAACTTACCCAAAGGGAAGACCTCCCCCCACCCCAGGACACCTGCAAACCAAACACAGAGTTAACACTATACACAAGCATTACACTCCTACTATCTCCCATGCACTAACACCTGTGGAAGGAAAAATGTTAACATATGTTAACAACTACACAGTACTTTAAAAAGCACTTTAGAGCACAGAAGAACTCTGATGAGTCCCTCCAATCCTCTTCTTGTCTTCTCTCCTTCCTTCACCAGGATCCACATGAAAGAGAAAAGATGAAACACACCCCAAATCTGCAAAACACACAGTATAACAACAATAACCCATACCATCGAAACACTGGAGAATCCCCCCCAATTTTTTTTTTGAAGTAGAAAAGTACAAAATAGTAGAAAATATCAACATTATGTACAATACCCCTTTTGGGGGATGGAATGTCCTAAATGTCCCAGCTAGTGACAACAGTACCCGAAGGCAGGGTCAATGAAAGAGTCTCTCCTGGGCCAGAGCCCAGTGAAGCACAGTTCCTGAGTTACTATAAATCCAAAGGGGAGATTCTTTGTGGACAGTTTAACATTCTGTAGTCTGCCAGGTTTAGGATGTGTATTGCAATGTCAATAGAATAAGAAAAGTCTGGACTTACCAGTCCCTTGAAGAACTGGAAAATGGACAGCACCTGGATCTCCAGCTGAAGACACTCCCAGGCAGCATTTTTCGGATACAGCTGGGCAGAAATCTTCCAGAAAATAGGATGATGAACTGGAAACTGCTGGGTTGATGTCTTCTAGGAGATGGAACCTTGGAACAGGAAATGAAGAGCTGGATTGATGTCATCCAAAATCCCATGTGATGAATCAGGAAACAGCTGGAGTGATGTCGTCTTGCATTGATGTCATCTGGAAGGCCAGATCATAAAATCGGAAAGGCACACTGCAAGGCTGACAAAACTAGACACACCTTGGCTCTTGGAACACCAGACTGGCGGAACAACATGGGTACAGCAACACCTAGATGGCAGACACTAGCTACCACTGCTTTGCTTCCTTGAAGGTAGGCATGGGCACATTCACAGGATGATGGTAACATTGAGGGTAGTGCCACAATGGGTCAGGTGCAAGAATTATTACCCTATCTGGGTGCTCATAATTCACATTATGGAAAGTCTTGTTTCCTTTATCATCCACATAACATACAGTGTCTATGAACAGTGTCCTTCCCAACTTCCAAAACTTGAGTCTGTCTCTGACATATCGAGTTGCACTTGGATGTAGGTGTTTGGCTGCATCTTCCACTAGCCAGGCTCTCCTGTTTTTCTCAATCTCCTCCCAGACTCTCTGAGGAAAGGTAGCGAAGGACATTCCATAGATTTTGTTTGCCTTCCTATGAACCAATCTTTCCTCCTTACTACTCTTCATCAATCTGTGACCCTCAGCCTGGCTTGGTGGTTACCAGTCCTGGTTCTGCCAGTGTTGCATACTCAAAGCTATGTAGAACTTGTCCCTGACCTCTACTTCTGAGGGCAAGGCTGTGGAGTTGCCAACTTCTCCTGGTTCCTCCAAGGCAAGAGCTTGAGGCCACATACTGAGACCCTCAACAGAGAAATACACTTCTTCCTCCTCCTCTACCTCACTTAGAAACTAGGTCCAGGAGTGAGCAGTCATCCTCACTCCTGAGGCAGTCCACTCCTTCACTGGGCATGGAGGTAGACATTTCCCAATCTAAGATTTCTTGACCCTCATCCTCTCCCATGAGGCTAGGACTAGGACCTTCTCTCCATGGATCCACTGACTCTCCCTCTGCACTGTCCATCTGTGACACAGGCATGGAGACATCTCAAGAAACATGATCTGGCAGTCAATCTACACCCTCTTCCTTTGTGCCACACTCTGCTGGGCCTTCCCCAACAGTTTCAACTTGGTGCTATGTGCTGCCACTTGCAGGATCTTGCAGCTTTGTCCAAGTGGAATCCAAACTAATTTTAGATGCACTAATTAAACCTTGCTTCTCTAAGCACCCTGAACATTGAGGAATCATGACTACATCCCTTCCGGCCTTGAGGCACATTATGCATACTGTCACAGGGTATCCAGAAATCACAACATGAGGAAGCAAACTTCCACTGTAGAAACATTGCTCTATTTCTTTAAGTTTGGTAACCTCTTCAGCTATCATAGCCCAGGCATGATCCAGGTAATGGGATGGTCTTGAAGCCATGACTGTAGATAAACACACAAACATTCACTGTTATTACTGAGTTCACTTTGTTTGGAATAGTCTCACAAAATGGCTCCCTGCTGCTATGTTTACATTACTGCCCCACCCTGTAATGGTGGTGGCAACACACCTGGCGCATCAACAATCTGAATCTAACTCAAGCCACTGCACAACCAGTTTACTGCATACTAATAAATTTTACTCAAACTGCACAGACTGCACTGTTTTCCTTCCTCAGCACATCTATATGATTTTCTGGGACTTTACCATTAGCTTTCAATCGATTTTACTTGCTTAAAGTCACCAAAGCCACAGTATTTTCTGAACTGGATTGCCTGTTGCAGCCTCTCATACAATGCACAGTCTCTCTTTTTGCTCAGAAAACTACACATTTGCTGAATCCATAATACATGCTCATAGTCTGTTGCTCAGAACTCTTGTTAGGTTTTTGACTACTTTACACAGTCCTTCTTTGCAAAAACAATCACACTGTTTACACACAGATCCAGCTGGCTTTTTTGAAAATCACAACACAGTTTGAGCTCTGTTTTGCTGAATGGTACTCACTGAATCAGTAGCTGACTTTTCAATGGACATCTCAGCCCAAAGCCAATCGTGGAAGGCCTCTGGGTTGAAATTGACTGTCAATGCCTCTGATTGTCACTATGAACACCACACTTTCTCCCCAATCAATCGGATACCGGGTTGAACCCGATTTTGCACAAAAACAGTCTGTCTTTACAGATTTGGAATGTTTACAGTCACCGTGATGATTCTCCTGCTACCAGCTTGCACACCACTCTCTCACTCCCTGTTGAACACTGGACAGCACTCTGAAGCTGGCCAGTGGGCAGGACTTATTGCAGTCTAACCAATCACTCAATGCCATGCAAATGAACCTCTCTCTTCTCAGTGATCATTGAGCAGGCAAAATTTAAGCTGCAAAACAACTTTTTTCTTTCAACTATAACTTCACAGTGGGAGCACCATTTTGAACCATTTTATTGGCTATTTCTTTAGTGATTCCCACAGTTTACACACGAAGCATTTGAAACTTTCAGGACACAATTGTCTCTTTCTTTCCCACAGTTCACAATACTTTTTCCTGTCACAACTTGAAAATTATACCTGGCAAGCATTCTATTTATGATGCAGGACAAGGGGCACACACAATCTGGCTTTACAGCTCCTTGGTAAATGTTGGTGCAATCACAGCAGCACTTCAACAGCAGTCACACAGCAGCACATATGGATGGCACTACTCTGGGCAAATCCCTTATGCACAAATCTTCTGATTTTGGACTACTAACTGCCAGACAGACAAAACACTAGCCACAACCTGAGCAAACATCTCTAGTTTTCCCCCAAATTCAAAACACATAATCGAACAAGCCCCCATTTTTGTAACACCACCACCACCACCGGCCTCCCCTTGTTTAACTAGCTGGGCTGCTCCTCTCACCAGATAGCATCTAGGGGCAACAAGAGAGTTGGGGGTTTACAGAACAGTTTATTTTACACATTTCTTTCTGAGCCTGCTATTATGGACAGGCAACCAAGTGTAGCAACTACCTGGCATACACCTGGTGGGACCATTTACCATGGCCAGCAACTCAGGTCCCTGAGAGAAAATGTTTGCTCACAATTAAGCTATATCTGCACTTCTGGACAGGGGCATCCAAGTAAATCCAGACACAGTGGAATCAATAACAGTACTGTCCAAACCAGGATGGGATTCTAGAGAGTGGCTTTTATTCACATAACAAAGTAGGAATAATCACAAAGCGAAGATGGACCCCCACAGGGCTATACATACTGGTATTACAGATTACTGAGGTACAGACATTCCTGAATTCTCATTTAGGATAGGCAATGAATCAACACAGTGAACTCTCAGGTTCTGAAATGGAGAATAGCAAACACGGCCAATTACTGGTACATTTCCTCTTGACTAGGCACACACTGCCAGTACTAGGACACTTTCCTATCGACTAGGCACACACAGCCAGTACTAGGATACTTTCCCATATTTCATGAGGACTACTGGTGGCACACACGACCATCAAAGAGCACATAATGGCTCACAGAAAATCCATCCCATGTCTGGGTAATTATTTCCATCAGGCACTGGCCAAATGCACTGAATAAAAACTGAACTGGTGCCCAAACTGAACCTGGAGAAGGGGGTCTCCCACCTTTTGGTTCCAAGTTTATACTCGGCCATTCATCTGGTAAATAACACCCTCACAGAAAACTTGTAGATGTTATCTTGAAATGTTTTTCACACTTCACATACTACAGGTTACACCTCTGAGGTGTCAAAAAGTTAAAAGTTCTGTATTTGGCACAGTCTCTTCACTAGACCCCAACATAAGATGACACTTTTAAACAGGAAACAGTCTAGGTGACAGGGTCCCTTTTCAGAGAAAATTCACCCATAGGTATTGCAGGTGCCCTTCCCAGTTCCGACTCTGAAGACAAATCTCTCTCCCAAGCTACTTTCTCTATCTCTAGCTTCTCAACAAGATTGGCAGTTTCCTTTGGGTCCGTGTATATATAGGCCCTTCGTCCAACCGATACATGTAAATGAGTCGTCATTAAGAGGTTGTTCGGGATGTCTAGTTCCCACATGCATCAGCACACAGAGTCAAAAGGTTTTCGTTTCATGCAGGTTGTGTATGATAGGTCAGGGAATAGCAACAATCTTGATCCATTGAGCTCCAAACCATGCTTAGCCCTTGCAGCCTGTAATATGCTATCTCTTACCACTACACAGGTAATAATTAGCATTACTGTCTGGGAACCATCTGACAATGTGCTTGCTCAGTGAAGATTGACCCAGTAGGCACGAATCACTGCATCTTCCAAATCCAGTCCCAGAGTGTCCGAAAGCCAAGCCATCAAATATCTAACCAGATCTCCTTTCTCTACTCCCTCTGGCAGTCCTAGTATCCTCACATTGGTAGTCCTTGAGGTGTTCTCCAAATGTTCCAGATGAGAGCAAAGCAAAGCCTGCCCCTTTATACATGTGGTCACCGAGGCCTGCTCTCTCTCAGATGATCTTTCGGCTGCCTGGGTGGATTCCACTAGGCCTTCCATCCTTTGTTCCATCTGCACCATTCTGTTCTGATATGTGTCCATCTTACTGTCCATCTGTTGGACCATTTTGGTTAGATTCAAGACTGTGGCCTGCAGAGATTCCAGTGTCACCAGACTGAGTTCACCTGAGGCTTGATCTGCAGTCAGTAAATTAGCTGGAATAGATGGTTGTTTGGGGGCCCCACTTCACGGAGCAAAAACATTGGCATTCTGTTTGTTGTTTTTTCTTCCCATCTTCAATATAGTCCTCTAGTATCTCTGCACTTTGAGGATTTGATATATATGATTTTTAATATTCTATCTTGCAGAAAAATACATTTAAGATAGTTAGAGTCTGGATGTTATGAGGGAGCTATCAGAGAGCACGTCCTCACAGCTAGACAGCTAGCCATGCCCTCTTGTTGAACTGCATTTTGAAAGTCTGCTCAGCAGAAATCTAGTACCCTTTATCTTCAACATTCTCATTGGCCATTCTTTTCACCTTTCTTTTTCTTTTTTCTGTGAATTCTGCATTCAGTGACATCTGTTCAGCAAGTTCTGCTGCATGTTGTACAACGTCATTTATTCCATCATCACGCATGTGCTGCAGTGTGTCCTTTAATCCACTGATATGTTTTGAGACGACTGACAGGCAATCCCTTGAATTGCAACAGTTGGTTTACTCATTCAACCAGGTTCAGTATTTTGTCCCACATTGCTAGGGTACAAAGAAATTTGAAATTTATCTGCTTGATTAGGCTCTGGGCATCAGCATTGGTTGCATCTTCACTTCTTTGGTATAATGCCTTTAAGACATCAGGTATTTGATGGCGAAGGGAGTGAACTGCACAAAACTTTGCAGACCATCTTATTTTAGTGTGACCCTTCAGAGTGACCTTTACTGCTTGGGATGGCATGTCCCAGTGGCTTGTTGAAGCTACAAAGAATGTAAACAATCTCTGCACTGTACCAAAAATGATACCATGTCCACTGACACACTCACAGCATGGACCCCAACTAAATTAAGAGAATGAGCTGCACATGGGACAAATCTAGCATGTTCATTCACTTGTGCTATATGGGCTTGCAGCCCACGGTACTTTCTTGCCATATTAGCACCGTTATCATACCCCTGGCCATGACAGTTAACTATATTTAAGCCATCATCACTTAATTTCTTTACAATTTCTGCAGCTAGCCCACTTCCTGTCTTTTCATGTGAGATGATGAAATCAATGAAACATTCCTCAACACTGCAATCATTATCTTGTATCTTCACATACCAAATGATTTGAAACATTTGCTTCTTGTGAGCCACATCTGGTGTACAATCAAACATAATAGAGAAATATTTTGCCTTAATTTTGAAGATTATTTCATGCCTCACAGTGGAACCCAGCAAGTTAATAAATTCATTCTGAATTGTAGGGGAAAAATAGGTGGTAGATCCCTTCTTATGGCTGGCAGTGTGAACTGCAAGCTCCGTATTGTAGTGACTTATCAGCTCAAGCAAATTAAGAAAAATTCCAGAATGTGTGTGCCCGATTAAATCTGTGGACCCCCTGAGAGCCAAGTTATTCTTTGTACAGCATAGTCTAAAATCAAGACTAATTTTAAGAATGGTATGCCATTTTTCTTTTTCTGAGGCAATGGACCTTTGCAGCTGATTATCAATCATGGACTCCGTCTTCAAGCGCATTTCAAAATTCTTCCAATGTAAGTAACTGTCGTGGTGTACAGGTGAGTTTTTCATGATCTGGAATTCTGGGATTTAAATGCCTACAGTCACAAAATCCTTTTTTGGTGTTGCCAGACTTAATGTAGTGGATGATTTCTTCACAAACAGCATGAATGGGAAGCAATAGATAGCTTTCTTGGTCTCACTATGCATTAGCCATATGTGTTCAACAGTTTCTCCATTAGGAAGACTTTTGGTGAACCAATCCTGATAGAAGCACCTGCCATCATCAGACACTGGGAAACTAAAATCAGCATTCATCTTTTGTTCAGGGCCATGTTCCACCAAGCAACATCTAAGTCTGTCAGTCACGTCAGGCCATGACGTCATGCAGTTGAAATTAAGTTGGAGTACTGAACTGGCAACAGCATCTGCATTACTTTTGAATTCAGGATCCTTTGTATCTTTTTCAATGTTGCATGCAGACGGCATCAGCTGGCAATCAACATCACCTTCTTCTTCAAGTTTTTCTTCTTCTTCCTTAATATTGCTTTCAGCATATGTGTGATCAGTTTCACCATATGTTGACCTTGGACTTGTTACATCTGTTGTCCTGTAAAAACTTGTCTCAGTAGGAGTAGGCTCAGTGATGTCATTGATGCTAACTATGTCAATTGGTGTTGCTACTGACTGAGTCGATGAACTTCCATCCTACTCCTTCGACTTGGTAAGCCAATTTTGTCACTGCTGAGAGAGTTTTTGATTTTCTTCTTCTCTGGCTTTCCCTAGTTTTCCAAACACTGCCCCTGATAGTTTCTTCAGGGGCATCTGCAAGAAACAGAACTTCCTTTACAAAATACTGAAAAGACAGTGAAGGTAAGACTGACTGGTCTGTAGTTTCCTGCCTCCTCCCTGCTGCCACTCTTGCGGAGCGGGATCACATTAGCCCTTCTCCAGTCTTCTGGGACCTCTCCTGTGCTTATAGATTCATTAAACAGTTCTTATAATGGCTCTGCTGCTTCTACCCTTAGCTCCTTTGGTGCCCTGTGATGTATGCCATCAGGTCCTATTGCCTTGTCCACCCTGAGCTTAGTGAACACTTGTAGGACCCCTTCTTTTGTGAAGGGACTTGTGCACCCTCCCATGTCCATGGTGCTGAGCTGTGGGCCCTGCCCTACCTTCTCCTCAGTAAATACTGAGCAGAAGTATCTACTTAGGATATTTGCTTTTCCTTGGTCCTCTTCCACACGCAAATCCCCTTAACCCCTTTGATCTTAGCAATATCCCTTCTGAACTTTATCCTATCACTAATGTATCTATAGAACTTCTGTCTGTTCTGCACAGTATGTACTCATGTACTGAAGTCTCCCAAGTTTGGCTACTGGTGAACCATGTCTCACTAATGGCTACTATGTCCAATTTAGCCTCTGTCATTGTTTCGTGCAGGTCTGGGATCTTGTTTCCCAGACTGCAGACATTTGTGTTCATGATTTTCCATTGCCCATATTTGGTGCATTACTTGTTGGGTGAGGTTCAACATTTCCCCTGCACGTTGTATGGGGAGCTGGACCTTTTTCCTTACCTGATGATGCAAATGAACTACAAACATGCTGAACTCCTGTTTGATCACTAGCAGTGAGGGGAGGGGTGTTCTACCCATTCAAAGCATCGGGTGCTGCACCACTCTCTCTATTTGCTAGTTTAAATATTCTGCAAAGACGTCAAACTTCTGTCCCAATGCACTGACTCCCTTCTTAGTCTGATGCAGTCCATCAAATTTAAAGAACTTTCACTCCCAAAACTGTTGCCAATTACCTATAAATTTGTGTCATTTCTACTGGCACCAGTGCTTGAGCCACATGTTTAACTCCCCTATCTTCCCTCTTTGACATTCCATCTACCTGCCCCCTGTTCCAGACTGTCAGGATCTCAGAGAAGAAGAAGCTAGGTGAAATGGATGACAGTTTGTCTTCCAGCTTCACCTCTAGAGAATGCTCAATACAGTTTCATTGTGCAGGATAAAACTCACAGTACACGCAGTTTGAACATAATAATACACACTATAAAAAATACATTACGCACATGCACACTTTATGCATATGCTACCCCCACCAACTTGCACCTGCCTTCCATGACCACTTATTAGCCCTGACTTTAATTTATCATGGCATTCCTCTCGCTTCCATTGCTGCTGCATTCCAATGGGGCACAGCTGCTGTCACAGTTCTAAATTACATTATAAAAAATTTATTAGAAATGCATTGCTGCAGTCGGATGGGCTGTAAGGATTCCAACAGTCTTACATTAATCCCTGTTCAATTCGACTGTCATGTACAGCCTGATCAGCATGTCACATGGATTCTTCTTGTCAGCATTCCATCCTCTAGCACTGCAGACTGACTGGAATGCTGCATTCTTATTTTGAGCCAACATTAGCTGTTGGTGGAATAATTTTTTTTCTTAAAAATCTCCATTTAAATTATGTAAACTGTTTACATCATTTAAAGGGAGATTTTTGAGAAAAAAGTTATTCTTCCACCCACAGTTACAAATGAATGCTGGATCAAAATCATAATGCAGCATTCCAATCAGTCAGCAGTGCTAGAGTAAACATTCAAAATTCATACTTTGAACACTTTTCTTTTTGAAATCATTTTTATAATAGCAGTAAGGTGCTCGAGGGCTGTTAAATTAACAGTCACTTAATTATAATCTATGGGCAATATGTCACTGGGCTATGCCTTGTGCCACATTACATTTACATCCCTAGGTGGTGGTGATTACTGACTATTAATCTAACCTCAGGGAGTGCTTTATTGCTTAATAAGTCATTGCCATGCTCTGCACCATTGTCCCTATCTCCCTACCCTCTCCTGAGAGTCAGACAGAGTACCGGGTCAATGCTATGCAAATGCAACCATGATACACCTGGCACTCAATTTAAAACACATTGCCTTACCTTTAATAAGACCGATCGATGACAGTTGTAGCTGAGTAGGGTTCTTGCACGGCCTCTGTTGCAATATGAAGTTGTAGGATGAGAACTCTGTCTCTGATGTTTGCTCAAGGACTCCATACTCAGGTTCGGTCCTACAAAATGAAAGACCACATTAATTTAAGTAAATTAAGTCAATAATTGATTGTTATTTTCACTAAAGAGCAGAGCCCTTTATTACACACATACAGAAATTAAGAAATTAAGTACTAGTCAGTGTTTCCATTGCTAGTGTTTCTATGATGACCATGAAAAATACTCCTGGCTGCCATCTGCATATGTTTGCCAGAGAACTCCCTGCTCCATACTGTAACAAAATATACAACGGAGGTTCTGAATGGGGCTACTTGATGCATGTCAGTGAGTCTGTGTGGATGCATGTGTATGTGTTTTTGTGAGTTTGTGTGTGCGCGCGTGTGTGTGTGTGTGTGTGTGTATATGCCAGTGGAACTCTGAATCAGATTCTGAATTTATGTATTCCTATTCCATGCTATCACTGGGGTTCTATATGTGGTGGGTGGGTGGACCATGGATGCATTCATCTTGCTGTGTCATATTGTTTAATTAACCAGCTTTCAAGGGTGAAGCTGACAGTGGACTTGCTCTGAAAGTAATCAAAAATGTATACACTACTTCAAAAGGGTCAGCTTATCTGAAACTGCAAATTTAAATTGAGTTATTAATACATATTTAACCCCTGAACAAAGAAATACCCACAATAAACTATAGTCACCTCAACATCTACCTTGAAATGCACAATTTAAAAACCCATATCATTACCTTACCTTATAAGACTGACTGAGCAGAGTCATGTAGTTCTTGCCTGGCCTCTCACCTCTGCAACACAAATTCATTATCCTGATGTCCACTCCAGGAGTCCACACTGAAGTTCAGCACTGGCTACAAAATGAAAGTCCACATTAAATTAACTGCAGATAATTAACTGAAGTTACTAAATAATTTATTATTTTCACTGAAGAGCAGAGCTACGCCTTACACACATACAGAAATGTTGGATTGCCTAAAGGTGGCCAGGCAGTGTGACAAGGCAGTAGGGAGGGTGAGTGGGATGCTGGGGTGCATAAGGAAAGTATCACCAGCAGAAAGATTGAAGATTTCTTTTCAGCTGAGCTGTAACCTGTAAATCCCCTCTTCAATTTGGTGCCCCCTCCCACTACCCATATTTGAGAGACAGGCGGCACAGTGCAGTGACAGCAGTTAATGTGGCTCAGTGCAGTCAACAATGTACAGTATGTTTCACTGTGCAGTGGGCAGTGCACGTGGCACAGCACAGTGGCAGCAATACCCGTGGCAGAGCAGTGTTTCAGCATCACATGTGACAGTGCAGCATCAGTGGCTGGGGAGAATTCTGGGCTAGTGTTAGGGGGCTCTAGAGCCTACACTCAAAGATGTTAACATGGCATAGTTGATAGTACTTCTGCCAATGGCAGTAGTCAAAATCTTGTTCTACCATCTGAGGAATATCACCCAGGTAAAACATCTGGTTCCACATGACGATCTTCCAACTTTGGCCCATGCCTTTGTTACTTCCCATCTTGAATACTGCAATGCCCTTTACCTAGAGCTACCGGGGGTTGATATCTGCTACTTGCAGCTAGGGCGAAACGCATCAGCCAGGCTGTTAACTGGTACTTCTAGGACCAGTCACATAAGGCCTGTGCTCTGAGGATTGCACTGGTTGCCAGTTCAGTGGTAGATCACCTTCAAGGTCGGTTTTCTGACTTATAAAGCCCTACATGATCAGGGACCAAGTTACTTGCAAGATCTCCTTCGCCCTTACTGTCCCTTCTGCCCTCTCCAAGCCACTGATGAGGGATTACTAGAGAGTCCCAGGGTCCATTTAAAGACATCAGGGGCCCAGTCTTTTAGTTTTGCAGCCCCCAACCCTGTGGAATTCTCTACCTCATCAGGTATGAGACTGCCTGACTGTCCAGAGTTTTAAAAATGCCCTTAAGGCACATTTATTTAGCTTAGCCTACCCTGGTTTTTAAGCCATTCTTGAATGGTAATTTATTGCTGGATTTTATTTGTTAATGTTTTAAATTTGTTTTATTATTTTTATACTATGTACAGGTGCCTTGGATTTAGAAAGGTGCTATTTAAAAATAAACTTTGATTGATTGATTGATTGATGGATGGATGGATGGATGGATGGATGGATGGATGGATGGATGGATGGATGGATGGATTGATGGATGGATGGATTGATTAATTGATGGATGGATGGATGGTTGGATGGATGGATTGATTGATTGATTGATTGATTGATTGATTGATTGAAGACTGTGGGTACTGGTCCTCCAGCTGGATCTGGCCTCATACTGTAAATGCTGGCACTGTGCTGATGTCTTTTGGATGAAATGTTAACCTGAGGTACCTTCTGCCCATCTCTACTGCTGTCCTGGTAAGTCTCCACATGGAAGCAAAAGAGCATGGGGGTGGGTGGTGGATCCTGGACCACTGTTTAACAGCTCCTGATGCTGGCTAGTGGCCTGCTTTCTTGGTGGCATGTGGCATCGACATGCTGCTGAACACCCCCACCCCAGGATGCTGTTGCAGATGGGCCAATTAGTGGGAGGTGGTGAGGAATGCTTGGGAGAAAATGGGAAAACTAGCTGCTTGGTCAACTGCATAATGGCAGCCTGTTCTTGTTTTCCATGAAGCCCATAATTGTCCGTGTCAACCCCGGCCACACTTAGGATACAGTTGGAATGGCTATGGGTGACTCTTCTCTCACAGTACCCTTCCATGGGAGAGGGACCTCCTAACAAAGGACTGCATCAGATTACCCAGGTTGCAGCAATAAGAGGGTGGCAGATGGCAAAGGGACATGGTGGTGGTGCAGAGACCTAGATGGCCTAAAGCAGTGGCCAGTTGAAGGCTTGGGAGGAGTAAAACAAACAAACCCAAAAAAAATCAGAAGTATTAAACTGAATTTTTGGCTATATGCTGGGGATGGGGGCTTGGTAGGTAGAGGTGAGTGATGGGTGGTGGACACAGGCAGTGAAGCTGTTGCAGTTCAGTTACTGGTGGGTATAGAGCATTGTATGGTGTGTATACAGGGGCTTAGGAGGGAAGAGGCATCAAGGGGCACAAGAACGAGGGAGCAAAGGAGAGAGAGATGGATGTTGGTGGGAGAGAAGGGCTGTCCAGTGGCCCAGGAGGGGTTTCTGGGAAGGGAGAGGCATCTGAGGGCTGGGAAGGGAGGAAGATATCCAGTACATGGGGAGGAGGTCTCCAGAAGCCCAGGAAGGAGGAGAGTCTAGTGATGGAGTGGTGCTTGGTGGACTGGGGAGGAAGGTGTTTAGTGCCCCCAGAATGATTGTTGCCCAGAGGACAGGAAAGGGAGTCAAGGGAGGTAGGTGTCTAAAATGCCATGGAGGTAGTGAGAGTGGAGGTGGTGAAGGATTGTGGAGACAGCAAGGGAATTTGGAGAGGACTGTGGAGGGAGCAAGGTGTTTGGTGGTACTCTGTGGTGCGGAGGCATGGAGGTGATGAGTGGGGGATAGAGTGGGATAGTGGAGGGAGGGGGTAATGTCACAGGTGGAAGCTCTTGCTCTACAGACCCAGCACCATCCCACAGCTGGACCCCCCTTTCCTACAAACCAGCAAAACCCTGCTGTGGCTGACCTCTTGTTTTTTGTGTACTGTGTGTTTACTAACCTAGTGTTTGCTACATCACCATGATCTGTGATTTGACGTGGGATTTTTTGTCACCAAAGCGTAGAAAATAACATTTAGCAATAAGCTGCATTTGGTAAGGTTACTGAGTGGTCATATGCTCTGCATTACTGTCATATAATACCTAAGTAAGCAATAAATCCGGACTGGGATGGGTGGTGTGAGTGGCTAGGTTAGCCCATGGATGATAAGGATGGTCAGGAGGGGGGCAGATTCAGGAAGGTTAATTGACAGAAGGTCCATGCTACTTAGGTGTCTGTGTGTGACTGCTAGTGCATTGTGCCACCTATACTTTAGTGCCATCAATGTACAACTTGTAATGTGCTGTCTTCACTACACTGTGCCTTGTACTCCTGTCATTGTACTATGCCACATGTTCGGCAATCATTTGGACTGTGTCACATGTTCTAGTACCATCAGTCCATCACTGTCTGCTGCTTCATGCTACTTACCAGAGGGGAAGGGGGTACTTCTAGAATGGCAACACATCATCGTGGAGCACATAAAGCTCATCACTGATGTCATATTGTAGATGTTAAGACCTGGAAGCAGCCCACTGACGTTCAAGTTTCGGGTGGTGCGCTTATTCTACACAACATTTTAAAATTAAATTAAACAAAAAACATGCCATACTTATGGCTGTCAAGTAGAGCAAGTGAGTCTGTGAGTCAGGGAAGGGGGAGAGTTTCACTTTTCTTATATACCCGAAGTTAAACTGCAGTGACTCTGGGCAACAGTTTTCTGCTGTGGATCTTTAGTTCCCCATCAGTCTCCCGAAGAGGAAAGCAGCTTGGCATGGCTTGTCTGTGAGAAGGTTGGGGGTTCTTGCTGTGGAAGGGAGACAGGACACTGCAAGTCAGTATTCTTCAAAGGAGTACAGCAAGCCAGCTGCAGGGTGGTGGCTTGCTTGTAGAAGGAGAGGTTCCAGCTGTGTGTGTGAGAACTTAGGGGCTGCTTGGGGTGGGAAGAGAAGCTGATTGGGGGGGGTCCAGATCTGAGAGGGTGCTCTGACTGAGAGAGGCTAGTGCTTGTCTAGCACAAGCATAGGTGGCTCAAGGGGACATATACAGGCACCTCAGTGGCATAGATACAGTCCTCAAGTGCGAGACACATGTACCTCTGAGATATCCCACCTGCAACCACCCATCCTCACATAGGGGGATATACCCTCCTGAGCCCACTCACTCACTCACTCAGCACCAATGGCAGGCTCCTCTACCACTGTAGTGGAATTGTCACCACCTAACAGAAGGAAAAGTCTCCACCCCACCAACCATCCTCCCTTCAGCTAGACTAGCTCCAACACTCAATGCTGCTTGACCACACTTCTACACCATAACCAGACTCCACCCCTCAACCATCCTACATGTGGCTTGAACACCTCCACAACACCACACTCCTCACCTTAGCTGTCTACCTTCCTTATAGCTGAACCACCACCCTACACCAAGACCAGCCTTCATGCCCCTGAACAATCCCTGCAACTGGACCAAACCCACATACCTCCAAACTGTCCCTGATTTTCAGGGACATCCCTGATTTTGCATCAAACTTTGCTTTTGTCCCTTGTAAAGATTATGTTTTTATGGCAGAGAACAGTGGTCATTAAAATAACAAAACAATGCCAAATACTAAAGTTACTGATTTGTTCTTCAGGAGATGCAACTTAACATAAATCCCATTTTTCTATCAGCTTTCTGTGAGTGAATAGTGCCAGTTTTTAACATGTGTCCCTGATTTTGGGTCTTTGTCCCTGATTATTTTAAGTCTTGTCCCTGATTCATGAGGCAAGAGGTTGAGAGGTATGCAGCCCCAAGTCAAACATCCCTCCAGAGGACCACTCTCTCTGTAGTGGAATCCTCTCGCCAAACAATATTCTGATTGTATCCAATCCCCCCCCCATTGCAGGAACCCCCCCCATAGAACCCCCTCCCATGCATCTGCTCTCTGCCCTCCCTCGGTTGGGAGAGGGCCAGGACAAAGAAGATTCACATCACGGAAGTGCTGTTATGGTGCTGTCCAGGGTCTCACAGCATAATATCTGGCATACAAAAAAAACACAGTTCCTCTGGTCAACTCACTCCCTCTCTCTCTTTCCCTAGCTCAGACTCATGTGCTCTGCTGGCAACCACGAACACGGATGGTATTATTTAATGTAATTTATAAGTGCTGTGGAAACTGGCAGATGTCATGACCCAGAAGTGACCAACTGACATCCACGATTTGGGTGACATGTTCAGTCAGTCTACACAGTGCTATAAATTATTAATAAAACTGCCATGTTCATGGATACAAGCTAAGCAGACCTAGTGAGTCAGGGACACAGACATAAGGAGGGAGCTTTCCTTTACTGCCATAAGTTTTATTGTGGGACCCTGTACAGCACTGTAGCAGCCGTTCCCTGCTGTGGATCTTATGCTTCCTGGCTTTCTCCTGACTGGTGGAGGTGGGAAGGGGGCAGCTGCAGGGGGTAGCTTGCCTTGGGAAGTGGTGAATGGATACATTATGTAGTAGCCCCCCAAGTAGCACTGTCTAGGCAGGGCCCTGCAAAAAACAAAACTAACAGGGCAGGATAGGGTGCTTGAGCACCCCCCAAGGGCACGTTTAGTTAGCTCCAGTGAAAGTCAGTGTGGGGGCCCCATGGTGCAATGAGAGAAGTGTCATTAGGGAAAAACATTCTGCCTAGTCTGCACCAGTTCTGAGTATGTCTGCGTCAGCAGTGAAGCCCCTCTCTGCCCAGTAAATAACCCCTGCATCCAGCACAGCACCCCCCTAGTACAGCTGAGTCAGCCCAACTGCTTCAGAAGCATCCTTGCAGCCAGGAGGAGTCCCACTGCAAATCACCTGCAGAACAGATTCCCATCAGTTCCCCTCCACAGCCCAAGCCAATGTAGATGCATACGTACATGTAACGGTTTGCTGTTAATAAATGTTTGTGATCCAGACTGTCAGTTTGGCTCACAAACATTTATTAACTGTACATCCCATCATATGGCATGCAAGCCAAGGCAACTAGGCAAGGCCTCATTTGCAAGATACCGTCACCGGGTGCATGGGTGGTAGCCTGGCTGGAGGGGTGAGAACAACTGAGGACTGGACTAGGGAGAATGGAGAGGACACAAAAAAAAACAAAAAAATAGCAATGGAATGGGAGTAGTGCAGGAGGGACGCGAGTCACGTCAAGAGGAAAGAAAAGAAAATGTTACCATGTGGTAGACAGGAGGGATGGTATGCTGTGGCCCACAGCGCAACAGCAATCAGGCCAAGGCTGTGGCAACTGCTTCAAAATATTCACTCCTACCCCAGCCCATGTCTGAAGTCAGTGAAGTACTACAGTCAAGTGACAAGTCGCCACCCGTCAGCTCTGCAGAGCCAACTCCTAGACAGGTCCGGCCCAGCCCAATAATTCAAAGTCAGCCAAGGCAAGGAAATCAGATCTCTCAGATCTCCCAAGTCCTGACCTTCAGACTATTGCACCCCCCCCCACGCCACCACTACCACATAGATCCCATCTCATCATCATCATCTGACCGACTCATCACAAATAACATTACATTCAGAAGAATGGTCAAGGGTTTGACAGTTGAAATTCAATGCAAAGAAGTGCAAGATAATGCATATGGGGCACAAAAACTCTGGAACAACATATCAGTTGGGGGATGAGGATATAGCATGCACCAAGCGGGAAAGAGATCTTAAGGTTATCATCTCTGATGACCTCAAGGTAGGAAAACAGTGCAACAAGGCAGCAGGTAAAGCAAATAGGATGTTGGGATGGATAAGCAGGGGCATTACTGGTGGAAAAGGGAGATCATAATTCCACTGTACAAGACACTGGTGAGGCCCCACCAGGAGTACAGTGAACCATTCTGGAGATCTTACCTATGTAAGGACATACACAGGGCGGACAAGGTTCAGAGAAGAGCAACATAGATGGTACAGGGATTGCATCACAAGTCCTATGAGGTCAGGTTGAAGAACTTGAATATGTACTCCTTGGAGAAGAGGAGGGAGAGAGGGGGGATATGATAGAGACATACAGGTGGACAAGTTGAACACCCTGCCAGATGAAGTGATGGGGGCTGAAACAAACACAGGATTTAAGAATGCATGGGATAGACATAACGGAATTCTGGAGGTCTGGGGTAAGGGGCAACAGACTTCTAGGAAAACATAAAGTGAACTTACAAGCTCAGATGGGCAGACTGGGTGGGCCGTAGGCCCTTATCTGCCAACAGTGTCTACGTATTTATGTATAGTAGTAGCAGGAGACTAAAAAAAAAAAAAAACCTAACAAGTGTAGAGAGAGAAGAGAGTCGAGTTGAGAGACAGAGAAGAAAGAAGAGATCCTGTCTTATATTTTTTTCATTTCGTTGTATACTGTAAGCATAATGCACCCCACACTAAGTACTCTGTCATTGTGAGTATTGTGACATTATGATTCAAAACTAGTAGTCAGACTCATCACTCGAAGTGATGAATAATTCTCATTCCTCCTCATCTGTGGACTGTCGGGAACAGTCCTTAGGTGGTTTACATCGTTCCTCATGGGAAGAATTCAGACAGTGGTGTCTGGGGTGTTTTCATTAGACCCAGTTTCTCTGTCATGCGGGGTCCCTCAGGGCTTAGTACTGTCACCCATGTTGTTCGCGGTGTACATGCTCCCCCTCGGAGACATTGTAAGAAGGCATGGGCTGCGGTTTCTTTGCTATGCTGATGATACCCAACTCTACCTTTCCTTTGCACCTGACCAGGATGGAGTTCTCTCAGACTTTAATAGCTGTCTCAAGGAAATCCAGAAGTGGATGGATTCTAGTTGGCTGAAGTTGAACTCTGGAAAGACTGAGGTGTTGGTTGCAGACCCTGGTCACCAGACAGGGAGTTCGAGGGATGGGTCACCCTCTGGACTTGTTCTCAGGGGTGTCTCTCTCTCCTGACCTCTGACCAGGTGTGAAACCTGAGGGTAATTTTTGATGAAGGGTTGACCCTGCATTCACAGGTGTCGGCTGTCATCAAATCTTCCTTTTATCATCTGAGGAATATCTCCAGGGTTAAACATCTGGTTCCATCCAGCAACCTTCCTGTCCCAGTCCACGCCTTTGTGTCCTCACACTTACATTATTGCAACTCTTTATACCTAGGGCTTCCTGGGGTGGAAATCCGCTGCCTGCAGCTGGTGCAGAATGCGGCAGCCCACCTTCTGACAGGATCATCTCGGTCCTGTCATATTACACCTGTGCTGCGCAAACTGCACTGGCTGCCAGTACAGTGGTGGATCGCCTTTAAAGTTGGCTTGCTAACTTTAAAGCCCTACACAGACTGGGCCCGGACTACCTGAAAGAGCTCCTGGTCCCATATTGCCCCGGGCGATCACTCCACTCAGCCAGTGAGGGGTTGCTAGAGATCCCTAAAGTACATTTGAAATCTTTGGGGGCCAGATCATTTATGTTCGTGGCCCCCACACTTTGGAATTCTACCTCATTGGTAAAGGGAGTGCACAATGGTGGAGGGTTTTACGCTAGCCCTAAAGACTTTTTTGTGACTCCAGGCATACAGTGAATGATTCATTGATTAATGATGATTTTATGTTTGATTTTATGATTGTTTATTTTGTTTTTGTTTTTACTTTAATTTGTACAGTGCCTTGGCATTTGAAAGCACCATAAAAATAAAGTTTATTATTATTATATGTTGTAGCCAGGTATATATGTATAATATGCCCCTCTACATACAACTTGCTCCACCACTCTCTCTACAACATAAAACCACCTCTCACTCAGTGCCACGCACTCCACCCATACGTTTTATACTAATGGGCAGGGTGACGCTGGCCCGCCCACAGTTTCTCTTTCTCAGCACCACCACCGCACCGCATCATTATTGGCAATAGCAGACTGTGCAACCATGTGACCTCCCACTTGCTGGTCCTTCTTGGTCCACAGATCTGCAACTCTGCTGGCAGCCAGCTGTAATTACAGTAATTGCAGAACAAAAATGAAAAAAAAAATTAAGTAGCAGCACAACGCCTTCAATGCCCTTTTTTCTTCTCCACCAGTTGCTACTCTAACTAGCCCTCAACCTGACTGTCCCTCTTCTCCTCCCTCACCCCTCCCACCCCTCCCTTTCGTTCTGGCTCCAACCACATACCTTGAAGTTCGTGAAGCTACTTAACTCCCTTCCTCGCACGCGGGGTCAAGGGCCTGAGGGCATCCATCCTTGCATACTTAAGCAGTATGCACCTTGGCTGACCAGACCTATCATCTGGCTTTTAACCTCTTGATTCTGTATGTCTACTGTCCCATCCACCTGGAAAACTGCCAGAACCATCCCTATATACGTGTATGGCGTCAAACTCATGTCCAACTACCGCCCTATATCTCTTCTGCCCACTCTCAGTAAGCTGCTTAAAAAAATAGTCCACCACCAGCTTGCTGCTCACCTTGACATGTTTAATCTTCAAACCCCATGCCAACATGGTTTCCGACCCGGTCACAGTACCACCTCTGCACTTACACAACTTACAAATGACATCAGAAATAATATGGACCATGGCCTACTCACTGGGGCCGTCTTTATCGACCTGTCTAAAGCCTTCTCGACATGGTACACCATCCTCTCATGCAAAGAAGCTCCAATCCATTGGAGCATCTGACCAAGCCCTCTCCTGGTTCCATAGCTATCTTGACAATCGGACTCAGGCGGTAGCATTTCACAAGGCCCTTTCCTCCCCCCTAAACATCTCCTGTGGAGTTCCCCAGGGATCCACTCTTGGACCTCTACTCTTTCCCTCTTCCTAAATGATATTCCCACCATGTCCCGGCATAGCTGCACTCTTATGTACGCAGATGACCTTGTTCTCTGCTCTGGGTCAAAATCGGTTGCTGCCATCAACTCCACTCTCACTAATGACTTCCAATTCCTGCAGACCTGGCTCTCTAGCAACCACCAAGTCCTGAACCTAGAAAAAACCTGTGCTATGCTATTCGGATCCTCTAAGAAACTGTCTGCCCCTGCGAACAGGCTCCAGGTTCAATGCCTTGATGGCTCCCTCATCTCAAACACTGAGTCCTTCAAGTACCTTGGGGTCACTTTGATCCACACTTGACCTGTCTCAACATGTCAATATGGTGTGCCGTGCACATGCTAAAATTGGTGGAGTTTATCGCGTGCTCCACTCCTCACTCCTTCCGCTAGACTTTCTGTTGCGGAGGTATTCTCTTACCCCAGCTCCAATATGCTCTGCCCCTCCTCTTTGCTGCAAACTCTGCTACACTCCACAAATGGGACACTGTCTACAACAACATCTGTAGATTCGCCTTAACTGCCCCACGTCTTACCCATCATTGTCTCCTTTACGCTGGCTTAAATTGGCTGTCACCTAAGGATATTCGAGCCTACTCCCTGGGCTGCTTTATCGACTCCCTGTCTAGACCTCCCTGCCCTGTCTATCTTGCCAACCTCCTGACTCCTGCCTCACACACCCGTACCCTCAGGTCTTCCTCTGTCCCCATGCTCTCCACTAGACCTTGCATGACAAAAATGGGTGAACAGGCATTTGACCATTTTGCTCCCAAATTCTGGAACTCACTCCCCCTTATGGTGAAAACGTCATCCTCCCATCGAGAATTCAAAAACTCACTGTTCACCCACCTCCTAGCCTCTGGCCAATGCAAATGCTTTTAATTTGCTTTGTCCCACTGCAGGCTGTCGGGTCTGACCCTGAGTACTACACTAATATTCTCCCATGCAGTTTGTCTAGGTGGCTATGAACCTTGATGTCTTTACTGTCCTCAGCTGTCTTATGGTTACCCTAATTGCTTTATTTTACATCCTTATTATGATCTATGCCTAAAATGTACCCTTATGTAACTGTTACTGTACTACCCAATGTATATCTTGTTTTGCTTCTGTACACCTATATTATGTCTGTGCATTTCTGCATATTGTAACCAATGTCCTGTGCTCTCCCGGGTCGTGCCTGAAAATAGGCAGGTCTGTTGCCTAGCACACTTACCCGGTTACCAAAAGCTAATAAATAAATAAATAAATAAGTGAATTCGACTATGAGCTTTACTGGAAAAATGTGCACCCCTTGGAGGCTTGCACCCAGGGCAGAAGCACAACCCACCCCACCCTTCTTATTGTACTGGGGCTAAGCAAGGAAAAGACTCTTAGTGGAATGAGTTAGAAGACACTGCTAGCTTACTGGCCCCACCATTCTCTTTGCCATATGTTAAGCTTATGCACCAAATTCTAAAACGTGTTTAATATCCTTGGTGAAAAACTCACTTCTAGTTCTCCTCAAATTACCAAATAGCCAAACAACTTATAATAATGACCTACCAAAACAGTGAACAACATACAGCAGGATACTTAACTCTGAGAAGGAATTACAAGTGTCTTCCTTCCCCCCAGAACAGATCCAGGTTATGCTAGGTCGGACAACAGTGCATTAACTAAAGTTTTTCAGGGGGTGGAAGGCACATACTCTACCTCAGATTATATACTTTTCTTTCAATTACTTCATTTTGAACCAAAATGCTGCACTGTTAGAGGTAGTTTTGCCAGTTATATGAGAAGCAGTAGCCATGTGGTAGGGTAATGGCAATTGTTTTCCATGAGTCTTCTAAACATGGCCCATGCAGTGGGTATACCATGTGCTTGATTCTATATTGCAGTGGGAGTCCATCTGATTTGGAGTACAGGGAACATGTATGTGAGCCTGTCAGCACCCAGGATGAACTGACAGGCCTTATGTAGTACCAATCTGATCCTATTTAGGACCTTGTCTGTGGCTGCCCCATACACAGTCAGGCCATAGTCCACCACTGAGAGTATAGTGCCAGACACTACAGTGCATTTTGCTGCAGGTATGAGGTATAGCCCATGTCTACAGACAGCACCTAATCTTGTGTGAGATACCCTTACAATAGTGTCTGCATTGGAGGGGCAAATATAAGTGACTCATCCAGGGTTATCCCTAGGTACTTAAAAGTGGTAACATGTTAAAGTGCATCACCGTAGCCATTCCAGATGGTGAGTGAAAGGTTTTTCTTTGTCTGAGGACCAGTGAAGAGCATGGTTTTCATTTTTTTTTATAGCTTAGTAATAGCTTATTCTGTCAGAACCACCTTTCAAGTGCCCCAAAACTGCATTGGAGTTCTTTAGTAAGGGGCAGCTGGTCGGGGCTGCTGGCATAGATGACCGCATCATCTGCATAAAGGAGGATCCTTGATGGGCAGGCCACAGGCAGGTTGTTAACAAAATAGACTGGATAATAGTGGACCCAATATTGACCCTAAGGTACACCAATGGAAACAGTTCTGGTGTCAGACAATAAGCCATTGATTTTCACACATTGGGAACTGTTAAATGACAGCATCTAATTCCAGATACTGTGTCTAATGAGATGCCAAGGGTGTGGTGTCTGGATAGTAGGAGAGAGTGGTTGATAAGATCAAAGGCTTTTGTTAAGTTAATATACAGCAAATGGATCAAACCAAATGACCTCTATCCAAGGCTTCATGCAAGAAGCTGGTGTATTCTATCAGAGCAGTGGTGGTACTGAGAAGCTTCCTGAAGCCATGATGTTGGGGGTGTTACATGAGGTCCCTGCACCCTAATTGGTACCCTCAGAGGTATACCATATATAGCTAGCACTTAAGTATATGTTATACTAGCATATAGGGCTAAGGGCATCTACCATACAAGAGAAGATGTCAGGATGTGCATGCATACTGTTGTAATATGCTTTGCTTGCTAATACATATATTCTGCTCTGTATTTTTCTGTGTATTTCTTACTTGTAAGATGCCAAGACACCTGTGTCCTTGGAGTAATTATAATATGTCAGATGACATTGCCACCTTTTGGTGATTTGAACTACTACACTGAGTTACGTAAGACTCTGTATAAGAACTCTTTTGTTCTCAAACTGATGACTTTACAGAATTGTATAATGTTTTCTTGGACCGTGGAGCCACCTCTAATTAGCCAATAGGGCTCATCTCTGTAACTAGAAATGTTTCTATCTTATGGTAGCCATCGTAATTATCATAGGTGTATATAATGTAATGCACAAGCCTTATACCTCGGAGACTGGGGAGACCTCTGGAGAGACCCCAAGAGACACAGAGAAACCTTTAGGTATAGGGAACGCTTAGCACTGGCTCCCAGTTCGTATTGGTAAGAACTGCTTAGGACAACTGTGATTTATCCTTTTGATAGTAATAAACTTGTTTATTACTTTAATGCAATGTGTCTGTGAATACTTGCATTCCCAATATCGTCAATAATCTGAAAGTGAGGTTTAGACCTCCCAACAGGGGCATTGGATATTATCTTTCCATAGGTGTTCAAACAGTTGGTCAGATACTGTCCTCTCCAGGGAAAGGATTGATACAGGTCAATAACTGGACACTATTGTTCAGTCTCCACATTTGTAAATGGGGTGACAAGTGCTGTTTTCCATAACTCCAGGAATTGTGAGTGGCAGAGGGAGAGACTGTAAATTTTATTGAGGGAAGAGCCACGTCTTTTAGAGTGAGGCAACCAATTTCATATCCACTGACTCATTACCCATTCTTGTTTTTCACAGTAGTCATTTTACATATTTTGTATCTGAGACAGAGACAGGTCAGAAATAGAACTGTGGATATCCCAGGTTGTTAAAGGCAGGGGCAGTTGTGGAAATTTGTAAAGTATCCATGGGGTCTGCCATTTTGAAGGCATTAGGGCTGAAAATGGAACTGAGATCAGTAAATGCCTTATTGAAATTGTTAGCTAACTCCCCTGGTTCCATGGTGACCATACCATTGTCACTGAACATTACTGGTTGAGATTTGTCAACCTTCCCTATGAGGTCTTTTAGGCTGTCCCAAAAATCCTGACTGTTACCCAAGCTGTGTGCTTGTATATTCTTCTAGTTGGTCTCCTTTGCCAGCTTGAGGTCCCCTGTACATTTGCTTAGGTCTGCCTTACACTTTTAAATGTCCCCATGACTCTGGGAGGGCTCTAGTCTTATGTCACAGGTTGTCTCTGTATCACATCAGAGAAAGAGGAGCTGTGGTGATCCATTCAGCACAGTTTTCCTTGATTGTGTATTTTTTTAAATGGGGCAAATATGTCACACTCTGAATTAAAATGTTTAATGAAAAAGTCTAAGGCCACATCTATGTCAGTGATAGAGTCGAGGTAGGACCAATCCACCCTGGCAAGATATGCACTGGATGCATCCTACTGGCCTCTATGAAGCACCCTACTCATTATTGTTTTGGAAATGGACCTGGGGAGTTTATTTGACCAGAAACATTGTACTGAGGAGATATCACTGATTGTAACAGTAATACTAATAGACTTACCAGTTCTGAAGCCAACCAGACATAATTCAGCCAAACTGCAAAGACTATCTATACTCCTGCTGGTTAGCTAAGGTGCAAGAAATTCAGGCAGTTAAGAAAATCATGGCTAGAAACACATATAGTGGAGACAGCTATGATGCAATGCAGTAAATTGCTGTGATATATTATAGAATACTGCATGACAAAGGGGCTTAATTGTCATTGGATTACACTGTTCCCTGCAGTATACTGTAGCGTTTTGTGATATGATGACAAGAATATAATATTTTGTTAGAGACAGAAGGAGTATAGATAGCCTTTGCAGTTTGTTGATTGAATTATGTCTTGTGGGCTTCAGAACTGGAAAGTCTATTGGTATAGCTGTCACTGCAGGGAGGAGGAATTTTCAGTTTTGCTTACTGCACGGAACAGGGAAATGTCCCTGAAGTGACCTGGTTTCACTGAGGTCACGCATGTGGATCCCAACACTGAGAACATGCATCATTTTAGTGCAATATTCTAGCGGTTGTTGCACAGGTTCATCTATAGTTTCTGCTTCTTGTTTTATTATTTTCTGTTACATTAGTTGTGCAAATACCATTAAAAGAAAACAATACAACCTTGAGCAACTTATCAAAATGCCAACTGGAAAAGTCATGACAACAGTGCAGTTTACCAAAATGAAGCACTCTTATTACTGTTTGTTAGTAGTCCATAAGTACGTAAGTTTTTTAATATATTTTTAAATGACCCATCCCAGAGGGTGTAGGCACTGTACATGAAAATATAGTAATATAAACTGAATAATCAATACAGTTCAGTCCACAATACAATATTCATTAAAACCAGCCAAGGCAGGGTTCAACAATATTTATTAAAAGCCAGGTTAAACACCAATCCTGGTGGGCAAGTAGCCAGGGTAGCCCTGGAAACCCATCCAACTCGAGTGGTGTTATGCAATGCCAGATCAATTAAGAACAAGACTGCAATTATTACAGATCTTGTCAGAACAACAGATCTGGCTTGCATCTCCAAGACCTGGCTGGATGAAAATGCCAGCCCCACGCAGGAGGCTACAATTACGGTTGGGTACTCAGTGATACACCGCTCAAAACTGGACCACGGGGGGTGGGTGGGGGGGTCACAGTCTGCTTCAAGACCAAACTGGGTCTCATGAATGTACCAGTTGAGGAGGTCGAGTCATTTGACTGTACTGTAGTAGCAGGTGTAGGTTGTAGGATAGCTCTCATCTACTGTCCACCCAGAGATGAGAAGTGATTCCTTCAGGAAGTAGCAGATTTTGTGATTAACATGGCATTGAGTCACCCAGACTAATGGTCCTAGGTGACTTCAATGCCTGGATCAATGATGAACTCTCACAATTTGGACAACACTTCCTCCAGTTTATGACATCTGTGGGCCTCGCATAGATTGTTACCTCTGGTACTCATAAACACGGCCACTCCCTTGATTTGATTTTCCTCCTGGGAAATGAAGCCTCTGACTTGGGGTGGAACCTGTCAGTTGGTCCAATCACTACCCCATGAGGTTAAATTTTTGCACCCCTCCCCTTCATAGGCCTACACCTGTGGAGATGGTCAGTTACCGCCCTTTATGGGATGTGAGCCCTGAAGGCCTAGCGGCAGTAATTGACCTCTTGGAGCTTCCTGTGGCAAGTAGGAATACAGAGGCTCTGGTGTCGACCTATAATACAGTCATCTCCACAGCACTGGATTCTAGTGCTCCAGTCCATGCTTGTCCTCTCTCCCTTGACCCTCAGGCCTCTTGATTCTATGGGCCCTGAGGGACTTGCGGTGAGTAGGACAAATATTAGAGCAGTGCTGGAGGAAATCCCTCCTTGAAGCAGACCACCTTAGATTGGTAGAACATTATCAAGTCTATCAATCAATGATCTCCTTTAAGAAGGCAGAATTCCTGTCCAGGGAGATTGCTGCCACTCAGAACCAACTGTCCCAGCTCTTTCAAACTGTGGACAGGCTGTGCAACCCAGCCTGTATGCAGACTCAAAGAGCCTTTTTGCAATTGGAGTGCAATGAGCTTGCTTGGTTGTTTGCAAATAAGGTGACAGACATCAGGGTGGAGATCCTCTTGACTCGCTGTATGGGGGTTGCTATTGATCAGTGCTTGGTCACTGTTCCCCTTGTTTCCTGGAGTACCTTTAACTAGATGGAGTTTGCAGCTGTCATGTGCATTGTCCAGGGTATGCGCCCTACATGCTGTAGTTTGGACCTGGGCCCAACCTCCCTGTTTATGGGTTGTTGTGATATTAACGGACCGGTCCTGGTACAGATAGTCTGGTGCTCCCTTGCTTCAGGTGAGCTTCCCAGCTTTCTGAAAGAAGCAGTGGTGACACCCCTCCTGAAGAAGGCTCCTTTGGACCCAGACTCTCTGGCCCACTACAGACAAGTCTCAAAGCTCCCCTTTATAGGGAAGGTAATTGAGAAAGTAGTGGTAGTACAGCTGAAGAATCACTTGGCCATCCATAACATCTATGAACCTCTCCAATCCAGTTTTCAAAAGAGGCACAGTACTGAGACTGCACTGGTTCAGGTGCTCAATGGTCTCCTGATCGCTAGAGATCAGAGAAGCTGTTCCATCTTGGTGCTCCTTGATCTCACTTCAGCTTTTGACACCATGGACCATGGGGTGCTGCTTGAGTGCCTGAGGTTCATCTGTGGCCTGTCTAGTACAGTCCTCAGGTAGTTTAAATATTTCCTCACTGGCAGAACTCAGAGAGTGGTGTCTGGGATTTATTCCTCTGACCCTCTCTCTCTGTCATGTGGGGTCTCTCAGGGTTCGGTGCTGTTTCCCATGTTGTTTGCTGTGTACATTCTGCCCCTCAGAGACATTGTAAGATGGTATGGGCTGAGGTTTCACTGCTATGCTGATGATACCCAGCTCTATCTGTCTTTTGCACCTGACCAGGATAGTGCTCTCTCGATATTAAATATCTGCCTCACTGAAATCCCGGATTGAATGAATTCCAGCTGGTTGAAGTTGAACATGGGAAAGACTGAGGTGATGGTTGTGGAGCCAGGTCACCGGATAAAGGGGATTGGGGGCTAGTCAGCCTTCTGGACTTTTTCTGGGAGGCTCCCAGCTCCTTACCTCTGAATGGGTGCGGGACCTGGGGGTGGTGCTTGATGACGGGCTGATACTGTGATCTCAAGTGTCGGCAGTCATCAAGTCATCCTTTTACCATCTCAGGAACTTCTCCAGGATGAAGCACCGTGTTCCATCCAGTGACCTTCCCACACTGATCCATGCTTTTGTGACCTCATGCCTTAATTATTTCAACTCGCTTTACTTAGGGCTACCGGGGGTTGATATCCACCACCTGCAGCTAGTGCAGAATGCTGTGGCATGGTTGCTGATGTGGACTTCCTGGTCCTCTCATATTACACCAGTGGTGTGCGAACTGCACTGGCTGCCGATTTGTTGGCGGATCACCTTCAAAGTCAGATTACTGATGTGTAAAGCCCTACACAGACTAGACCCTAACTACCTGAAAGAGCTTCTGGTACCCTACTGCCCTGAGTGACAGCTCAGTTCAGCTGATGAGAGGTTGTTAAAGATTCTGAGGGTATCTTTAAAATCTACAGGGGCCCTTGTATTTATGTACATGGCCCCAGCCCTCTGGAATTCTCTACCCATCACCTTCGGGAGTACGTGACCGTGGGGGGCTTTAAACAGGTACTCAAAACTCTTTTGTGGCAACAGGCTTATCTTAATTAATTAATTGATAATGATCTCTTCAGACCATTTTCTATTATTTTGTACTGTTAATCTTATTACTGATTTTACCAATTTTAATGTACAGTGCCTTGATATTTTGAAAGGTGCATAATTTAAATAACGATTATTATTATTAATAACAAATAGTTTTTAAAGTTTGCTTAAAAAACATCATCATGGAGCTACTTTGCACATGCAAAGGGAGTGTGTTCCATGGGCAGTGAGTCAACACCATCACAAAAGCCCAATCTCCGGAAGATACGAGGTGGGCCTGTGAAACCCCCAACTAATTCAACCTGATGGAGTAGATAGGGTGACATGGAGCATAGGGGTAAAGATCTTTAAGGTATCTAGGACTCAAACTGTGCAGGGCCTTGAAAATCATCAAATAAATCTTTTTTTTTTATTGAATATGCTTTATTGAAATTTTCACCATACAAGCTGTTGTAAACAAACAACAAACTTACAACAACAAGAACAACACTAAACAAACAAAATTTACAAAACAGTAGTATAAAAACCAGAAAAATCCCCCATTCACCTCTTCCCTTCCCCTTCCCTCCCCAGAGAACCCAGAGCACAGTCACCCAAGATTGGGTAAAGAAAGACAGGACGACAATAATTAAGCAATAAGGCATGACCAGGGGTTATGTTAATGGTCTGTTAATCACCTTCTAGGGGTGTACTGTGGCATGAGGTGTAGCTGAGTGCCACATGCCCATAGAGTGTGATTAACTGACCATTAACATGATCCCTGGGAGTGCCTTATTGTTATTATAATAAAAAAAATGTAAACAGTGTTAAACCTTGTTCAGCATATGGCTAAGCTCTACATGTATGTTAATAAAACATAAGGCTGTTAGAATGTTTGCAGCCAATCAGAAAGCTCAATTTCTCAGACCCTTTTTATAATAAATAGAAAAACTTGAAGAAAATGCTGAAGAGGGACGCCCACAATATTAATATTTAAAACTGTGGGGAAAAGATTAAGGAGAAGGAAAATAACCACTTTGCACCGCTATGAATGCACCCCAGCAGAAAGTAAAGCATAGAGAGTTTCCAACCTAGAAAGGAACAACTCTGTCTTGCTGTGTGAGGAGGTAATTTGCTTTTCTACCAGGAGTGCTTGGAGGATCTCCTGATGCCATTCTTTATAAGAAGGAGTGGCATCAACCAACCAATGTCACAATATCATTAATTTGGCTGTGACAGCAATTAATGCCATGCATGCCTTCAGGGGCCGAAAGGACCCACTGGATAAAGACCTACCAAGCACACATCTAGTGTACAATAATCATCTAATCCCAAAAACGGATCCAAGGAGGCTTTAATCATGTCCCAGAAAGGGAATATTTTAGTGCAATCCGAGAGTATGTGCTTGAGGTGGACCTCGGCCAATCCACACCTGGTAAAACTCACCAAGGAGAGCCTCCCCATCTTGTGCAGTTGCAAGGGGGTATAGTATAAATGTTGTCAAATCTGAAATTGAATCAAATGATACATGTCTTGCTTTACAAGTTTATATAGGTGCCACCACATGGTCTGCAAAAGCCAGGACTCTGCAGGGAACTCCACAGCCTGCTGCCGATAGTAACAAATCCCTGTGGGATTATTGGAGCTCTGAGTTTGGAAAAAGCCATAAAGTTTTGTTACTGAATGGTGTTGTTACATGAGGTCCCTGCACCCTAATTGGTACCCTCAGAGGTACAGCGTATTCATCTAATGCTTAAGCATAGGCCATACTAATATAACCGGCTAAGGGCATCTACCGTATAAGAGTAGATGTCAGGATATGAATACATATTGTTGTAATCCACTTTGCTTGCTAATACACACATATTTTACCATGTATTTTCTGTCTGTTGCTTACTTGTCAGATGCCAAGACGCTTGTCCTTGAAGTAATTATAATATGTAAGATGGCATTGCCATCTTTTGGTGATTTGTATTACTACACTTAGTTATGTAAGACTCTGTATAAGAACTCTTTTGTTCTCAAACTTATGACTTTACAGAAATCGTATAATGTTATCTTGGACTGTGGAGCCACCTCTAATTTAGCCAATAGGGCTCATCTCTGTAACTAGAAATGTTTCTATATTTTGGTAACCATAGTAATTATCATAGGTATATAATGTAATGCACAAGCTTTACACCTCGGAGACCCGAGAGACCCCAAGAGACTACATAGAAACCTTGAGGTGTAGGGAATGCTTAGCACTGGCTCCCAATTCATATTGGTAAGAACTGCTTAAGGCAACTGTGATTTATCCCTTTGGAGGTAATAAACTTGTTTATTACTCTAATGCAATGTGTTTGTGATTACTTGCATTCCCAATATCATCAAGAATATGAAAGTGAGGTTTAAACCTCTCAACAGTGTTTATTGAATATTCAGGGAACCACAAAATGATCATGGGAAGGAATTCAAGTGAGAGGAGAGAGCATGTTTCAATTGAAGATACTTAAACTAAAGAGACTGGGGTACAGAAAATTGTTCCTGAAGAACAACAAATGGGAGAGGTCTGCCCTCTTCCAGTAAACCATCAATTGAAGCATCAAGGAGTAGAGGGCAGAAAGTAAGCAGTAGTGGATGACAAGCAATACAAATATTAAGATTGCCGAGAATGGGCCGAGTAAGTGCTTTCATCCAATCAGTGTCCTTATTGATAGATAAGTGTCAGAGGGCTTTCAAAGACCAAAAAAATGACATGACCCTGAACCTTGTGGGGAGGCTGGATGGTTTAAAGAGCTAGTGTACTGCTTGGAATTAATAGTAATTTTCAGATGCAGTCAGCTATCACTTCCAGTATCTGAAGTATTTTTTTGTTTGTTTGTTTGTTAATTAGAAGGTCTCCCACCTGGAAGTACTGTGGTGATGTGTGGAGCAGCACTCTGTCTGGAGGGAGCAAAAAAGGCAATTCTGTTCCTCCCACTACATCATCAGAAATGAGACCAAACACCTTGAGGCATTACAATTCTTGCAGCCTGAGCAGTGACTTTCACAAGCTACCAATCAAAATGCAGGAAACTGTGACATCACTAGTAACCAGGGAGAGCCAGTCCCTGCTGCTTCATGTGAAAGTGAAACCTGGCAGTGAGAAATGGTTCTCATTGGTTACTAGTAATGTCACAGGGTGGTTTCAGGGTTGATTTAGCGAGAGGAACAGAACTGACATAATCCCTTTTTGACAAGTAGCCAAAGTGGAACATAAACAGTTCCCTCTTCCACCAACCAGACCTGACTCCAATTGAGACATTCACTTCCATCTAAGGCACAGTAATAAGAAAAAAATCTGGAAGGTGCAAAACTCCCCAGTCCTTAAGGACTGTAAGTCTGAAATAGGCTGGCTGGACAGCATTACCTTTCCACAAAAACGTGTTAATGAACTGTTGAGGACCAGAAAACCATTATCTAGTCAGGTAGGGACATAACATGCCAAGGGGATATAAAATACATGGAAGGAGATTCATTTTGATTATACTACTCTCCCCCAGAGTGAGAAAGGCAGGGAGGCCCAACATTGTACGTCAAGCTTAACCTGATTTAAATGGGAAGTAAAGTTTTCTTTAATGAGAGTCAAAAGGAATCTGGTAAGATGAACACCTAGACACGTCAGCCCTTTAGGTTCCCAAGTTGACCCCAAATCTAAGCTCTCTTGTTTATGAACATATGAATTAAGGGGCAGGACCTTAATTTTCTCTAAATTTAATTTATACCCAGAGATAGCAGACAACCACCGAATCTCCTTCAGGGTGGACAGAATAGAGGTAGAGGGTTCATTGATATGCAGCAAAAGATCATCTGCATAGACAGATAGTTTATAACAGGATTCTCCAATTATTATGCCACACACCAACTGATTATTTTGGAGACAGTGAATTAAGAGTTCTAAACAGAGGTTAAAAAGAAATGGTGAGAGTAGCATCCCTGCCTAGTCCCCTGCTGCAAGGTGAAAGAGGCCAACAATACACAGTTACACCAAATTTGGGCTGTGGGATTGCTATATAATACCTTTACCCAGATAGCACACTCTGGAGGGAAGCCAAATTTCTCTAGCACTAGAAATAAAAAAGGTGAGGAGACCCTGTCAAAAGGCTTTTCCACATCCAGAGAAACCTAGACCACAGGGGTCTTGATCTTCCTGGACGCAGACATTAAATAATGGAGTTTTCAAAGGTGATTGCTGGAAAGGTGACCAGTGATGAAACCCACCTGACTCAAACCTATCAAGCTGTCCCAAACTGACTGAAGCTGATTGGCTAAAGCTTAGCTAGAATTTTAGCAGCAGAATTGAGTGATGAGATTTATCAATAACTACCTGGGGATAGTTTGTTCTTTCCAAGCTTCCTTAGTAGGGAAATCCATGCCTGAGTAAACATAAAGTCAGTCAAACCTGACATGTATAGATAATTAAATACTGTAGGGGAGTTAAAAGGGCTAAGTTATCTATTAATATCTGATAAAAATTTTTGTAAAGCCATCTGAACCAGGTGCGTTGTCCGATGGGATCTGTTGAATTGCATGACAGACGTCTTGTATAGTTATCAGCTTTTTTAAAAGACTCCTTTTGTTGTGAAATCAGCACCAGGAGTTGCAGAGAATCTAGATATGTTTTAATCTGATCAAAGGGACATAACAGAAGATTCTGTCTAGTACAAAGTACTATAATAGGTTCAGAAGATTTCAGCAATGGCATGAGGCTGTGTCAGTACCGCACTGTCAACATTAAACTGAATGCAGGGAATGGCCTAGGAGGACTGTCATTGCCAGAGCTGAAAAGCAGCAGCAGCTTCCTGGCCCATTCCCCAAATTCCAGGTAATAAATTTTCATGTGCATGAGAGCAAGTTTGAGTTTCTCTGCTTGGAGGTCGGCATACTGTGCTCGTAGAGAATTTAGATGCAACCAATCAGATATAGGACTGTTTGAGGATGAACAGTGTTCTAATTGTTGGATGTCCCATAACAATTGATCTAGCTGGTTGCTATGGGTCTATTTACATTTTGAGGCCAGTCAGATGTAATCACCTCAGATTGCACATTTTGTTGCAACCCCACAATACATCTAAGGCAAACACAGAACTACCATTAACTGAGAAAAAAGTCCATATGTAAACACGTGTAATCTACAACATAGTGGGATCCTGCAGAGGTTGGGAATTTAAATGTCACACTCTATCCCAGTCCACTTCTCCCTAGACAGCGTGTGCCATGGTAACCACCAGATGATCCAAAGTGACCAGGGATTGAATATCACAGGATAGAATGTCAGGAAATGATTCTTGACTGATAAGAAAATAATCTACTCTAGAAAATGAACCATGGGGGACAGAATAAAATATAGTGCTTATCCTTGGAATGAAGAACACACCAGGGGTCAATCAAACTGAGAGAATCCAGCAGCTCCAATAGAGTTCATTGCCTGGGAGAGGCCTTTTTGAGAGGATCCAGACTGGTCTAAGTCAGTTTGATACACTAATCATCAAACAAATCTTGATGGTAATACATCTTCTAACTAGTAGCCAGTGCAGACTCCACACCAGAGGCATGTTGTGTTGAAAAGTGCTTGCACATCAAACTTCAGAAGGCCCTAGATATAGGGTGTTGAAATAGTCAAGAAGTAACAAAAGCATAAATCAAAGTCACCAGGTCTTCTGGTTTAAGAAAGGGCTTCAGCTAATGATATCTTGCAGGACGCTGCAGAAAAAACAATGAATTGCAATGATAGTCAAATCAACTGATCCTGCAGAAGACTGTGCCATAAATATCACAACATGCTTCATCCTTGTTTTCTGCACTGCACCTATATTAATTAGACTTAATGGTCCCAATTTTCTAAGCTACTCTGAATGACACAAGGGGGTTGCATCACAGGTAATGTCACATGGTGCGGCTTGCACCAAACAGTGCACTGAGAGTGATTCTCAAGCACAGCCTGTGTCAAATGCAGGCTGCATGCACCAAAGGGCACTTGTACCATCCTTGTGGCACAGAATGGGGTGAGGCATGGTGCAAGGAGCTTTGTGCCAGGGTAATGCTGCAACATCTCCTTTTTTGGAATTCAGTAAAGTGGGCAATGCTGACAAAATCAAACACTCATCAGGGAGATATTTACCAGGTAGAAAAGTATATCCGCACACATAAGACAGAGATATAGACTGCTTTTTTAAAAAAGTATCAAAATATTTATTTACAGGCAGTTGCAAGAGCAGTTGAATGTGTACCTGAATGGCGCAACACTGTTCTGTATAGAAGAAGGTCAGTGTCAATGAAATATGGAGAAAAAAATCACTTTACCACAGTTTATGTGTGTCCTTTTCTTGGCTCAATTGCTTAATTCCAAGTGTACTTCTCTGCTGCCGAAATATAGGACAATCATCTTCTGGGTGTTCCATTCATGGTCTGAACATCGACTGTATGCGTTGTTTCCTTAGTTGTAGCCACAATTCCAAAGAACAATGAGCAGTCTCCAAGTATGGACCCCTTTTTCCCTTCTCACCTGGCTAGGTAAATGCATAGAATGTAGCCACACTCTCAAACAAATGGGCACTCAATTCTGAGTGTTCCCCACAGCGGCCATCTTCCCTTCTCTACTTGTGCTCAGGTGAGACATCAACAGCATACATCACAAGCTGACGTTTCAGAGTCCAGAATCATGTGACTCCATCTACAGAGCTGACTTAGATGGGGTTGTGGTCCTTTTAAACTGTTTTAGTTGTCATGGAAACCTAATCATTTGTTTCAAAATTCCTTAATCTGAAAAAAACATAGCACATTCCTTTTCACTATTCAAAGATTGACTACTGAGATGTTTTAGCTAATGCTTTTTTATATAATGTAATATTACAAATCCCACATTTTCCTTAATCAACGTTCTTACCATTTTTTAATATTTTATACTCATCAGTTTTTCCATATCTGCTTCTTTATACTTAATTTCACCTATTACTCCTGTACAACTATTTACAAAACAAGTTAAACACTGTATTATATTCTACAACATTTGGAGGCTAGCTCTGAGTAGTCTTCTTTGTAAAAAAAATATTTCATATACATCATTAGTTTTCAGTTTAGAAATAGCTGTTAAATCCATGATCATCATTCAGTCCTCTCAGCCATAATGTTTGCAATTCATGTATCCAGTAAGATTCTCTTTGCTGGAGCAGCTTTTCATGCTTCCACCCCCACCCCCACCCCCACCACCACCACCATCACCGTGGAAATTTTACTTTCTCAGTTCCTGTGTGTGTTAATTAATGCTGCAGTTGATCCATGGCCTGCTTCTTCAAAGGGTTCTGCCATTGCATACTTTATACTTTTCATTCTGATGGCTGTTTAGTGCTCTCCAATCCTATTTTTGAGTGCTCTTTTAGTTTGGCCAATATAAGCTGTCCTGAAAGGACAAGTAAGTAAATAAATGTTGCAGTCAGTGTTGCAATTTATAAACCCTTTGATATTGTATTTCTTCTCAGAACATGTTGTCACAAATGCACTCCACAGGTCAGGCCCTCTGCGCCCACAGTGCTAACCTCAGAGTGCAATAGAATGAACAGGTAACAGACAGGATAACTCTCCTGCCTGCTTTTGGATCAGAATCACCTTCAGACTCAAGTTCTGGGGGGATTCAAACTATAAACCTTATGCTAGTGTACCCAAATGTACAGGCTCAGATAATATTCTCTTCAGGAGGATGCAACCTTATCTTTTGCCTAAGGGCATCTAACCAGGTATCCAAAATGAACCCTTTTAACTCTATAAGAGAACTTAGGTACAGTTTTATCTATTTCCAAGCTTAGTAACACCATCAAGCTGTTGAACAGTTTTGTCAGACTTAACCCCCTATATGTCAAATGCAAAAAGAACTGGAAAACACCCAGGCAGTCTTTCAAAGAAAAGGTATTTTACTAAAAGATGATAAAACTATGAAAAATGTAAACACAGAACAATATATCAAAGAGCTCACAATCACATAAAAGAACAAGGGAAAATTGCAAAGCAAAACTCCTACCACAATACATTTAGATCTTTGCTATCTAAGGTATTACCTCTGGAAGTGTGTTTTAAAGTTAGATCAGAGAGCTGTGTCTCTGTAGAGTCCCAAGATGATATGACCTACATTTCAGACACAAGTATCAGTTTAAACTCTGTGTCTCCACACCCCTTCTGTGAGTCATCTAGCTCCTCCTTTTAGAATATAAAATTACAAAACATGATTTCCAACCAGAAGGTATGCTAATAATGTGACATCGCCAAAAACCCATTTCCCAAATTATGAGTCTTTGATCAACCAGTTCCTTTGAGGTTTACAGCCCTGCAGTCCATCACCCAGGTGTGAGATAGCCAACAGAAATCAGCTAAATTACATCCTTTCTGATGTAATTAAATGTATATTTAGTTTCCAACTTCAAAAGCATGAGGTCATAAAAAGGCCATGCAATGCAATTTCTCAAGGAAGTTAATTACATTACAGAGATCTCCTGCTCAGTGTAATACACCCTGTGACTTCAACTGCTGACACCTTGTAATTTAAAAGGGCCAAATCTCATAGACTGACATTTCATATGCTGACCATTTATTTATACTACCAATATCATACAATAATCATAACCAGCATCACACATGGATGATTGAATGTTTTTGTAATCCCTGTCCCTCCACAGTGTGTGCAGTTCCCACAAGTATAATCCCCCTCTAGAACTGGTGGCATCCAGTCTGATCTAGGGCTTTGTGTTCCAAAAATAGGGTTTTTACTAACATATCTTTTAGACTGGTTCCTTGTTTATAACTCAGTCTTGGACTTTGTTCAACAGTATGTTTTAACCATGGGTACGCCTCTAAAACATTTCACTGTTTTTTATAATACTGTTCATTTAGCCATATATTTCATTATAAGTCATTGAAAACTTTATGAGGTAATTTTTCTCATCTTTTTTTTTTTGTTTTTGCTTTCAGCAGTTCTCCTCTGTCCCTTACTTGCATTTTATTTTATTTTATTGATTTTAACAGAGCTTCTGGCTTACAGCCACAGTTCAAGAATATTTGACAAGTGTTTGCAGTTTCATTCAGCATAATGTCTGGATGACTGTGACTTCTTTTCACTCTCGGCACTCTCTGTACGGGATATTGGCAATAGCACGCCATGGGTGATGGCTGCTAGCATGAAACATAGTGTTACAGTCCATATTGTTTCTGAATAGTTTTGTCTCTAGTGTCCTGTTCTTTTTTTTAATTATTAGATCTAAAAATTCACTTCATTTTTGCTTTATTCTGCTGTGAATTTTAGATTTGGGTTGCTTTCATTTATGTATGTTAAGAAGTTATTCAAATCTCCTTCTTCTCCTTCCCAGATGAAAAAAATATCATCCTCAGATCTTATCCATTTGATCACATTTTTGTGTCTTAAGTTATTATTTTTGTTCTAAATAAATTCATTCTCCCATGCTTCTACATATGTGTTCACCAGTGAAGGGCCAAATGCTGTTCTCATAGCAAGGCCATGGGTTTGTTGATTATAATTTTTGTCAAACTCGAAACAGTTGTGAGTGAGGACCATTTCTGCTAATTTAACAATAAATTCTGTTGTTGGCACATGGTCCTGTGCTCTAGTTTTGAGTTGTCTGTCAATTATCTGTATTCCTTCTTTCTGGGGGATGTTATTATATAAATTTTCAACACCACATGTAATCAAAATACTGTTTTCCCCAATCTCCAGTATACTTACATGGTTAAGAACATCTTTTGTATCCACCACATGTGATTTTGTGGTTTGGGAAATGGGGCATAAGAAAAAATCTACATATTTTGAGAGGATTCTGTGATGGAGCCGATACTGCTGACTATTAGTCTTCCAGGGAGCATTTTCTTACTTGTCTGAACTTTCAGTAAAAGGTATATTCCCAGTTTTACTGGGCTATGGACCATCAGGAAGGTTTTTTTTTTCTGTGTCATTAATCACATCTTTCTGTGCTGCCTGTTCAATAGTTTCATGCACCTCATTTTTTATGGCCTCTGTTGGATCTTTTGGTAGTTTTTTTGTAGTATTTTTTATTTTTAACAGCTTCTTCATTTCTGCTATATACAGTACATATCCTTATTCCAACTGACTACTGCCCCGCCTTTGCCTGCTTTCTTAATTGAGATCTCTGACCGTGCTTCTATTTCTTTTAAAGCCTCTCTTTGTTTTTATTTCTTTCAAGGTCTTCAAGTCAAACACCCATTAGACTAACCAGGGCTGATCTAACAGACCTTGCTCCACCCCTGGAGCCTTCCCTCAGCTGGTGATGATCATACTGGTGTACTTTGATGCAACCAGGACAGCCAGGCTCTGATGTAGCATCTCATTTTAGTGGAGTCTGTTTCACTATCTTGCCATTAAAGAATGACAGTATGTACAGATGATTAGGACATTGCAGAAGTGTAACATATATAATATAAGATTTATATATATATATATATATATATATATATATATATATATATACACACCTATACTAGTATGTTACACTTTGGCAATGTCTGAGTCATCAGTACATACTGTCAGTTTGTCTTTGTGAAGCATGATTGTAAGACATGTGTGCTACAGGGTACATATCTTAGCACATATGTCCGGCTTGTTTACAGTAGCCTACTACAAATTGCTGACCTTCCAGGAGTACCCCCCTGCAGCTAATGGGAAACCTCTCAGGTGCACCATCATTTCTGCACATGGCCACAGTTGCTGCAAGCTGTGGTACTAAGGCACTAGGACCCTAACCCATACAGAATTGTGATGCAGGGTCCCTGGCACACCAGCAATTGGCACCAGCACTGTTGCCATGGCTTGTGCTGAGTTTTTGAGAATTTAAGCCCTATATGTTTTTATTGTTTGTGTAGCTAGTACACCTTGGTGCTTTTGTTTATCTGTAAAGTAACTTGCATTTCTTTAGCAGATCAGCTGACTTTTATTTTGATAATGCAATCAGCTAGTTATAATATTTAGTACCAGAATTACTTTGAATAGATATTTTCATGGATAAACTGGCTCCATTGCAATAATACTGCTACCTGCTTGAATATTAATGTTATACTGGGAAAACAAATTTCAAAAGCAACATTGTCTATATCCTGCCAATAACTCCCGACCACTACATTGATTTTCTGATAGTAAATGTCTATACAGGTTACATGTTTTCTGTAAAGCATGGGCATAAAAATATGGATATTAGGATAATAGGCAGATAATAGCTGGTTAGAGGAGTTAGGGGCCTTAGGTGAGGTAAAAGGTGCTTAATGTCCTTTAAGCCAATTATGCATTGCCAGTTTAAGATCAGCTCATTGCTTGTTATTTCTATTATAAATAGGGTTACCACCCTTTAAGAATCCCAAAGTGGGACATTTCATACTGTCACGTGATTTCTCACAGGTCAATATGCAGCCGCGACCATTGCAACCAATGCAACAGATTTCTTTTCTCTAAATAATCAGAACTAAGACTAAGTGTTGTACCTTTTTAGTTGTACATATTCTGTGCTATCATTTTAAGGTATTTTAGTTAAGGTATCATTGTTTTCTGCAACTTCTAGGTGAAAGTAATAAAATATTTTTCGTACTATAACATCAGGACATTTTTTTTTCCTGAACCCCCCCAACCTCCAGTCAGAGGTCAGACCTGCTCGGCTTGCCACCCCCATGCCCAGGCTTACCCTCTTGGGTGGGGCTACTGGGAGGGCTCCCCCAAATGGACACTACAGGCGAGCCTTGGCTAACCGCCCCGGGTCGGAACCACAGGAGCGGGATCCCCCCAGAGGACATTGAAGGCAGTGGAGACAGCGGTAAGCAGGTCATCATGCCAGGGGCCCAGCATTTAGTTTTTCAATGCTTCCCTGGGGGCAGGGACATGCAATGACATCCCACATCTTCCTCACCCCTCTAAGTGATGGTACCAGCATGGTGGTGCCCCCAGCCTTCACCATGGGTCAGCAGTGTGCTGGACACTCTACCCCCTCCTCCCAGAGAAAGAGAGCAGTCCCCAGGATGCTCAATCCTTCTCCCCTGGCCGACCCTCCAATGTTCTGAATCCATTCCAGAACCAGGGTTGTCAGCATCACACATGGGCACCAAGATCAGGACATTTAACATTTTTCATGATTTTTTGCAGGACACAGTCACCCAAACCAAGACTGTCCTGACAAAATCATTTAAAGGGACACTGTCAGCTTTGCTCCTTGTTTTTCTCTAAATTTATGTCAGTGGGTTTGAAGGCACACATTGTAAGAACAGTCCTCTAGAATGCCCCTGCAGAAAATAAAAAGTAACCAGTGTACCTGTTTTTCAATAATTTGAATTATTTTCCTTTGCTGCAGTCTGCAGTTAAATCTTCTGACCCCTGGAAGCAGATCCACACCAAGAACGTGTGTCTATCAGTAGCGCTGTCCTGATGTGCACATTTTACCATCCCCATTGCAAAAAGCATGTAATCCACTACAGCATGTTATAGTAAATCATTCCTGGCATTTCTAAATAAAAAATGAGCTCTTGTTGAGCCGCAAAGTACTTTGCAAAGCTGGTGCCGAAATTCCGCACTTGCGCAGTAGTGGCACATTCTCACGCATGTGAGAGATCTTTCCCCATACAGCTTCTGTGCATGCGCAGGATGTTTGCACCAGCTTTGCAAAGTACTTTGCAGCTCAATGGGTGCTTGGTTTTTATTTAGAAATGCCAGGAATGATTTACTATAACATGCTGTAGTGAATTACATGCTTTTTGCAATGGGGATGGTAAAATGTGCACACTGGGACAGCAGTACTGATAGATGCATGTTCTCAGTGTGGATCTGCTTCCGGGTGTTGTGGGATTTAACAGCAGACTGCAACAAAGGAAAATAATTAAAAATATTTAAAAACAGGTACACTGATTACTTTCTATTTTATGCAGGGGCATTCTAGAGGACCGTTCTTACAGATGTGTGCCTTCAAACCCACTGATATAAATTTACAGAAATATGAGCTGCAAAGCTGACAGCGTCCCTTTAAGTATAAAGAAAAAAGAAATCTGCAATATTAAACAATAGTATTCTGTTTACACTAGACAAATAAAGAGCAATACGCATGAGGCTTATGTAATAATAGTTTTGAGGGGAATGCAGATAATATATTTCAAAAACTAAGCAGTAATACCTAGTAAGTAGGAATCCAATCCTCCAGTTTTACTCAGCTGCTCTGATATAGGAGCTTCTGAAGTTACTGGCAAATCAAAGTTGTCTTTTTGACTCTGAAAGCAACATCAAACACATGTCCACCAGAGGGCAGCAGATAGTAGTTTTTGACAGGCTCTTGCCTTACACTTCAAGTGATTGAATATACTGTCACCCTCCATGGTTCCTTAGATAGCTAGAGAGAGACAGGCAGACTGACAGGTAAATATTTAGTTTTAAACAGGATAGAACTATTAGGATTCTGCAGTACTGTTTACAAAGTTGTCCTGCTTCATGTCATTTAATCCCTGCTACTACTATGGGATATCCTAGAGCCTCTGGCTCAAAGGCAGTAATTCCTAGAACAATAAACTAAAGTATTGACATATACAAGTGGCAGAGCTCAGGTGTAAAGGTTTTTTATGTATTGTTTTTACATGCATCATAAAACAAACAAGCAAAAAAAGATGTCAGTATTCCTGGGGATATTTTTTGGGGAACCCCTCAAACACCATAAACTGTTGACTTGTGGCATAATGTTGTCAGTTTTACCACTGCAGTGTTTGTTTTGCAGCATGAGGACAGTTTCAGTGCACCACTACATTTGCATCAGTTGCAGTGAGTTTATAGTACCCTGTGGAACAGTTACCATGGAAACGGTTGATACAAATGGATGCTGATAGCAGGCATGTAACAAATCAAACATTATAAAGGACTGTAAAACATCTTATATCCTAAGTCTGAAGGAACAAAATATCAGTTTGTGCCAGAATTACAATTTTCAACATGTGGTCTGTGTTCCTCAACAAAGAAGTGGGAATGTTCCTTACATTTAAATATTAAAGTTAGAGTAACTCAAACCACAGAAGTTAAATATATTTCTGATGTCTAGATTAGCCCCATCACATATTTGGTTTATACAAATGGTGCCCAAGCTTTTGGGTGTGCGGACCTTTTCTCCTAGCTCTGGCATTTCAGAGGAGCTACTACATGTAAGCATAATCTTTCTGTCACCTGGCCCATGAACACTAGTTTGCACTGTTTTTTGGGTTCTGTTTCCAATGTACTGTAGGCCTTTTTGTTGCTTTACTGTCCTGTTATTCTTTTATGTGTTTCTCCTCAATTCATACTATTATTTTCTTAAATATATTTATCTATCTGTGATTGCCATTATTTTTTCACTCATAGTTTTCCATTTCTGAATTGTTCCTGTGATAGACAGTTGCAGTGACTAGGACGAAGGTTATAGAACTATTGGTGGAAATCTGCCCTGGAGACCAACCAACTTAGACTGCTCGAGCACTACCAACTCTACCAGTCAGCAATCACTCATAAGAAGGCAGAGTTCCTGTCTGGGCTGATTGCTGCTGCTCAGAGTTGACTGGCTCAGCTCTTTCGAACTGCGGACAGGCTATGCAACCCAGCATGTCTGCAGGTGCGAAGAGCTTTTTCACAATTAGAGTGTGATGAGCTTGCTTAGTTCTTTGCTGATAAGGTGGCCGACATCAGGGTGGAGATCTGTTTGACACACTCTATGGGAGATGTTGGTGATTGGTGCCCAATCACTATCCATCACTTCTTTTGGAGTACCTTTGACATGCCGGAGAGTGTGGATGTTATGCGGATTGTCCAGGGTATGCACCCTACATGCTGTAGTCTAGATCCGGGCCCAACTACCCTGATTTTGAGTTGTTATGACATCATTGGCCTGGTCTTGGTGCAGATAGTCTGGTGCTCCCTTGAGTCTGGCAAGTTTCCTAGCTTCCTGAAGGCGGCTGTAGTAACACCACTCCTGAAGAAAGCTTTTCTGGACCCAGACTGCCTGGCAAACTACAGACCTATCTCTAACCTCCCTTTTTTGGAGAAGGTAATTGAGAAGGTAGTGGCTTTACAGCTGGAGAATCATTTGACCATTCATAACATTTATCAGCTTTTCCAATCCAGTTTTCTTAAGAGTCATAGTACCGAGACCGCACTGGTTGAGGTGCTCAATGATCTCCTGATGGTAAGAGATAGAAAAAAATGCTCCATCTTGGTGCTTCTTGATCTCTCTTCAGCCTTTGACATCGTGGATCATGGGGTGCTGCTTGAGTGCCTGAGGCTTATTTGTCACCTGACTGGCTCAGTTTTGAGATGGTTTAGGTCTTTCCTCACTGGTAGAACTCAGAGGGTTGTGTCGGAGATTTATTCTTCCCACTTTTTCCCTCTGTCTTGTGGGGTTCCTCAGAGCTCTGTGCTGTCCCCCGTGTTGTTCATGGTGTATATGCTGCCCCTTGGAGACATTGTAAGACAGTATGGGCTGAGGTTTCACTGCTATGCTGATGATACCCAGCTCTACCTGTCTTTTGCACCTGACCAGGATAAAGCACTCTCGGCATTTAATAACTGTCTCATTGAAATCCAGGATTGGATGAATTCCAGCTGACTGAAGTTGAACTCAGGAAAGACAGAGGTGATGGTTGTGGATCCTGGTCACCAGATGGGAGGTCCGGGCCAGTCTGCCCTTGGGACTTTTTCTGGGGGGCACCCAGCTCCTAACCTCTAAACTGGTGTGGGACCAAGGGGTGATGATTGACAACAAGCTAACGCTTCGATCTCAGGTGTCGGCTGTCATAAAGTCATCCTTTTACCATCTAAGGAACATCACTAAGATCAAACACCTTGTTCCATCTGGTGACCCTCCCATGCTGATCCACACCTTCATGACCTCGCACCTTGATTACTGCAACTCCCTGTACTTTGGGCTTTTGGGAGTTGATATCCACCTCCCGCAGCTGGTGCAGAACGCTGCAGTCCGGTTGTTGATGGGAACTCCTTGGACATCCCATATCACACCGGTGCTGCGTGAACTACAATGGCTGCCAGTTCAGTGGTGGATAACCTTTAAAGTCAGATTACTGATGTACAAAGCCCTACATGGACTTAGCCCTGACTACCTGAAAGAGTTTCTATCCCCTTACTGCCCAGAGCGACTGCTCCATTCAGCTGATGAGGGATTGCTAGAGATTCCAAGGGTAGCTTTAAAATCTTTAGGGGCCTGTGCATTTATGTACGTGGCACCAATCCTTTGGAATGCTCTACTCCATCAGCTGCAGGAGTGTGCGACTGTAGGAGGGTTTAAACAGGCACTAAAGACCTATTTATGGAGTAAAGCTTACTGTGATTATTATTAGTATTCAGGTCCTCCTGCGCTTCTGTTTTTATCTGCTGTTTTTGTTTTGTAATGCACCTTAATAATTGAAAGGCAAAATAAATAAAGATTATTATTATTATTCAGCTTCACTTAATGTGTATTTCCGGTAACTGTTCTGAGTTCCATTTTTGTCAGCTTTTCTGTGTTAAACATTCATCCCAGTCTTTTATGTGTTTCTACTTCACATGCAGTAAATTTTGAGTTATAGGCATTCTGTGCTTGCTAATTTAAAGGTATATTTATGGCTCTCATGAACTTCCCCCAGAAAACTGACAGTGATTTTTTTAAAAAACAACTTAGATGTTTAGGGGCCGATATTCAAAAAAGCCCAAAGCAGAGCACAAAGGTTTGTGCTGTACTTTGCAAATGCTCAAGATACCAAGGATGCTATATTCAGTCAGATAGTGCACTGGCACTGTTTGACTGAATAGAGGGACATGTCGGCACAGCACTAAGTCCAATAACACTGTCCCGGCATGGATCCCTGCTGTACAGGGAATAGCCCCACCAGAGTGCTAACTGCGATTTTTCTGAGGGACCCATGCAAATGAGCCCATTGGGCATGCCAGGTACTAAGGGGCCACTTGCATGCCTATTATGGGCTCATTTACATGGGTAGCAGCAGCAGGTTAGTGCAGCACTGCAACTGTGATTACCCAGTCCCACAGATGTGTGGAAGTCTCTGGTGCCCAGTGGTCCCCCCCACCCTCTGATCACCATCACATTAATGAGCAACATATCCTTGGTGTCTAGTGGGCCCCCCACCCTCTGATCACTGGCCCAGAAATGAGTGAACTGATCCCTAGTGCCTAGTAGTCCCCTCTCCTTCTGATTGCTGGCCTGTGAATGACTTAACTAATCCATGTTTCCAGTGGTCCCTCCCACCCTCTGATCACCAACACATAAATGCTGTTGGCAATCCCAGGTGCAGAGTGGTCACCTACTTACTCCATCCACCATCCCCTGAAATGACATCATAAAGCCCTGGTGTCTAGTGTCCTCCCCCCACTATCCCCACCCAGGTAATCCAACACTGTGTCCCTGCTGTCCAGTGGCCCTGCCCACCTACCAACCACTGTCCTCATAAGTTCAGTATAGTACACTGGTAGCTAAGGTCCCTCCATTGATTGCCAGCCTCATTATGACATCCACAGTCCCAAGACTGGAGAATCCCTCATTGTACCAGTCCCCACCCTGACCAGTCATGGTGACAGCCATTGAATCGTGGCCCTTCCCCTCATTGTTTGATCCCCTGACTCAGGTACACAGACAAAAGGCTCTCTGTAGCATGCCCTACTGTACTAATCAGAGTCAGGTGTACTGTACAAAATGCCCTGACATCCCAAGGTACCACCCCACACATACCGATGACTGATCCTGTACCACTGCAATAGTACATGGTGTCTACTGGTTCTCCCATCACCTAGCTAGCATCATTCCACCCAGCATGGTCAACCCCACCCACAAGAAAGCATCAGTGCTAGAAAAAGATGTAGTGATCAGCACTGCCCTTCTTACACCTCCTCAGCCAGCTGTCATATGACAAGGCAGGGCTTGCATGTCCTATGTACAGCACAGGGCATGCATCCACTATACAGTATATAGTACAGCGGATGCACACTCTATGCTATACATAGGACACACAAGCCCTGCCTTGTCATATGGTAGCCAGCTGAGGAGATGTGAGAAGGGCTGTGCTGGTCACCCTATGTGTTCATGGCACCAGCCCCTTCCCGTGGGTGGAATTGGCCATGCCAGGGGGATAGTGCCAGTTGTGTGGTGGGGAGGCCACTAGACACCAAGGACTATTGCAGTAGTACAGTATCAGTCATCGAGGTGGGGGTACATTAGGACATCTGGGCATTTTGTATGGACTGCCCACTACACTAAACCTTGCTTGGATTTGGACAGCTGGACATGTGTACCAGGGTGAGAGTTCAGAAAACGGGGGTAGAGTCCATGGTCCAATGGCTATCACCATGACTGGCTGGGCCAAGGATCAGCACAGACAGGGATTCTCCAGCCAGGGAACTGTGGATGTCTTAATGAGACTGATGATCGGCAGGGGGATCCTAGCTACCAGAGCACTATGTGGTGCTCCTGGGGCTGGCTGTCACCCTGTGGGTGGGCAGGGCCACTGGATACCAGGGATACAGTGTTGGATTGCCAGACTAGGGATAGTGTGGAAGGGGGAACACTAGGCACCAGTGTTTTATAATGGAACTTCAGGGGACAGTGGTCAGAGTAAGGGGGTGACCATTGTGCTCCAAGGATTTCTGACAGCACATACAAGCTGGTGACAGAATGGTGAGAGGAACCACTGGACAACAGAGATCAGTTTAGTCTTTCACAGGTCAGTGATCAGAGGGTGGAGGGGACCACTGGGGCCAGGGATCAGCTTACTCATTACTGGGCTGACAGTCAGAGGGGGAGTGTGGACTACTAGGCACCAGGGATACCTTGATAGTTCAAAGGATGGTGCTCAGAGGGTGGGGTCCACTAGCCACCAGGAAGTCAGTGTCTTGTACTGGGCTGGGATCATGTACCGGGAGCAACTGACCACCAGTAAGCTGGCTTATGTTACAGGCCAGGGATTCGATATTGAGGGGTACTGCTAGGCACCAGGGATCAGTCTATTAATATAGGGTGTTGTAGTCATGTGGGGGCTACTGGGCACCAGGTATTATGATGTTGTGGTATTAGCTGATGATTGGTGGGTGGTGGGATCACTAGGCACCTGGGTGTACCTGCATGGATACCAGAATGGTGGTCAGCAAGGGAAATTAGGAACCTTGGGGGGGAAGGTGTGCTCCTTCGCTGGTCGATATGGTTGCTGGGTGCAGTGCCTCTGGCAATCACTAGGGTTGCCAGAAATATGTTAGAGTTTTGTTCAGCAGTATTTGTGCTGTGTAACAGGACCATGCTACCCCTTTTTGGCAGCACAACTGTGCTGACTGTGAAGTTGCACAGATATTCCTGTCCCCGCCCCTCCCTTTGCCCACCTGCATACATTATGTTTTATGTGGCTACTAGCCCTGTTTGCCCATGCAACCACCCCTTCTGGATATTGCACTCTGATGCAATACCAAGGTTTGTATGGGCAAACACACATTTGTGCCCATGCACACTTTAGAATATCAGACCCCTGGTATCAATAGCTATCAGTTCATCACAATGATTAAACAATGGAGGCACTGAAACAACTGTTCAACTTATGCTTATTTTGGCTTCCTAACTGCCAACTGCTCTAGTGGGCACTACCTGTACGTGATGCTGCCTCTGCTTTCTAAGTTTTGGAAACTGTAACAATTTGAAACAGTGTCTGTGCTTTGCTATACATATTACAATATAATATCCTGTTTAAAATCTTCTATAACCCTTTTCTTTGTAATACATAGTTCCTGTTTGATGGTTTTACCCTCATTATGAATCATTTTGTGGTGCACTTTGTATGAAAATGGCTATTGAAAAAACAAACTGTACTGCACTGACAATTTTTTTTCATCAAATATATGTACCCCAACTATGCTATTTCTATTAAACATATTTTGTTTCATATGTATCATGTACATCTTGTATGTATATTTTCAGATGCTAGCTGATTTTCACTACACTTGAAGAAGAAGATTTAGAAGAAACTCTCTTTTTTCACACATTAGGCCAGAATTCACTCATGTAAACAAATTTGCTATTGATAGTTTTGAATTGTGTAAGCTTCAATTTTTAAGAATAAGCACAGTAAAATTATGTACGACCAATCTGCATGGATATGTTATCACTACTAGGTCTCTTATAATTTAGTATTATTAATGCTTTACTGTTGCTCTAATGTGACTGTTCACATTTGAAAAGCAACATTTTGCTCATCTGCTTCCCAGTATAAATAATAACAAGCATTTGTCAATGCCAAATGTTTGCTTGCTGGCATTGGCAGTAGTAGTGTAGAAGTTACTGAGCTGCGTAATAGGAATGGCAGTGAAGTATTGAACTGAAGCCAACCCCACCACTACCCTGCAGAGAGTGACAGGCATTGGGTGTGCGTTTGGGTCATTTTAAGGAATTTTTTCACCAAATTTTCAACATAGCCATTTTAAGACCTCTGCTCATGAATAGTGTCACTGTGATTTTCTTAATTTGTCCCTGCATTGATTTCATCACCAACCGCGCCATTGTGTGCTACATGGCTGGAAACATTTTGGGTAAGATGTGAAAAATGACAGCTGTACTACTCATAAGAAGGTGTGGTGAAATGGCAATGTTGAAAATCTGGAGTGAAAATATTGAAAATTCACAAACTTACGAGCCTGCATAGGAACTGCACAAAGCACGTTCGTAAAACAGTCATTTTTTGGAATTTTTGCACCAAATTTTCAACATGGGGTTTTTGAGACCCCTTCTCGTGAATGATGTCACTGTCATGGCATTATCTGGGTCTGAAGGGTGATTTCACAGTCACTGCAAGAAATCACCCTTCAGGTCCAAAAAACGCCATGACAGTGACATCATTCGTGAGAAAGGGTCCCAAAAACCCCATGTTGAAAATTTGGCGCAAAATTTCAAAAAAATGCCTGAGATATGCAATAAAGTTGAAACCCCCCCCTATCTAGCCCATTATACAGCTTGCCGGCATTTCCTCAGCTCGCAGTCGGCTTTGAAGAGTGCAGACGTGTTCCCGGTCCACCGAAGATCATTGCGCCGAGGTCCGGAAGTAAGTATGGGGTGAGAGGGGGTTGAGAGGGGTTGTAGGGAGGCAGGGTGCGCAGTGGGCGGGTGCGGGTTGTGGAAGGGTGTGCTGGGAGAATACATGGGACCGTTTTTATTTTCCAGGTTGAAAAAAAAAATTAGATGACAGAGGACGTTTGCCATGCTGGGGTGGGCTCCCAGCATGGCACAAGAATGGTGGGGGGTCGTTCAGCCGACGGGGATTGGACACCCTCATTGGCCATGACATTTGTTGCCACGCTGGGTGGGCTCCCAGCATGGCACCTTGTACTGGGGGAGTGAAGCTGACGGAGGATTGGGCACCCGTCGGCGATAGTATGGGGAGGGAGACACATTGAAGCCGACGGGGGATTGGGCACCCCCGCCGGCTATTAGCTGGCATTTGGGAGGCTTTGGGGAGCGCAGCGCAAGCTGATGGGGATTGGGCACCCCTGTCGGCTATAGTGTGTGCGGGGAGGGGGTTTCTGTGTGTGTGTGTGTGTGGAGGCTGCGCGCGGGCAGGCGATATCTTATCGCTGCTCACTCAGCGTAGCTCCCCTTTCAACTGTATGCACACTGCATTTTGGAGCTTGTCATAGACAGCTCCAGCATGCATTGGCTTACAGGGGCAGCGCCTGCCAAAACACTGACTGAATTGGAGGAGGAGGTGACACACCTCTGAAATCTTGGATGATGGCACTATGTTTCTTGCACATGCATGCAAGCAAACATAAAAATGAAAGGAAATGAAAAAAATGAGATCTGGAAGCTTGCGCAGCTCTGACTTTTTTAATGTAAGTTATCATCCCAAAGTAGCATATGTACCAGATGTTCACTGATTAACAGGGCCGCAAAGTAAAATGTGGAGCAGTAATTATCAGTGCTAACCCTGGATCTCATAACTTTGAGTCTTTGGGGATTATGAATCACAGCCAGAAAAAAATCAGTGCAGAGAGCGACAGAGGTGGTAAAATTAGAAAATTCTATTCCTTACAATTTTTGCAAAATAAGCAGAATTTTAGTGCAATATCACATATTCAGCAAATACATTTGTCTTTTTTTAAAATGCATAATTCGTTGTTTGTAAAATACACGATTTCACAAACAGTGTATTTTCACATTAAACATGCCAAAGTATGCAGGTTATAAAACTGACTTTTAAAAGATGAGCAATTTAAAGAAACTGCATTTTCACTAGTTTTCACATACACCTTTCAGATTGCTATTTTTTGTAAAATAAAATGTTTCAGATACTATGCAGATTGGACAGAAGTGCACACTTTCATGCATTTTGCAAATAAAAGTCCCATGTGGCATATTTTTACAAACCAATTTTTTTTTTAAATACATAATTTGTTCAAAATTTACAGTCAAAGAATTTGTGTAATTTATTTGCAATTTCACAAATATTGTACTTCTCAAAAAAGTATTGCACATGGAATGGGAAGAAATAAGAAGGACAGATGGGAGGGAAGGGAAAGAGGCTCAGACTCTGTGTGAAAGGTGGTGTCTCTGAACGCACAAAGTCTAGGAAATAAGGTGAGTGACCTTCAGGTACTGTTGGCAGAGAGAGAAATGGACATCATGGTAGTCACAGAAACATGGGCCACACCTAAGCATGACTAGGACATCTCGATCACTAGGTATAAATTATACAGGAGGGACGGAGAGGTAGGAAAACAAGGGCAGTGGTTTACATCAGGGAGGTTATAACTTTTACAAGGGAGGAGTCTGACGAGGAGAAGTTGGAAGCAATGTGGATTCAGTTACTGTCTAACAAAGAGAGGAAGGTGAGGTTGGGGTGGTTTACAGAAGACCCAACTAGGAGGAGGAAAAAGACAGGGAAGTAAACTCCAAATATCAACTGCTACAGGGAAGGGAGAGGCGGTGATAGTAGAAGGCCTCAACCTGCCCAGGGAGGATTGGAGGGTGTAGGTTATGACTACACCTGGAGTCAGGTGATCATATGTGCTCCGCCAAGTGGGTTCCTGATTCAGGGCATCACATAACCCATAAGGAATGGGGTAATCCTTCATACGGTGCTGACAAACAGGGGCTACTTCCAGGATCCCTTTGGTGGAGTAACCATCACACAGAGCAGTTCCAGTTGGACAAGGACAAAGAAAATGCTCCAAGACTAAAGTGCTGGATTGTAGAAAGGTGGGCCTCAGAAAGATGAGTGAGCTACTAAGGAGTCATCTGCCAGCATCCAAGTGGCTATGGAAGTGGACCAAAGGTGGTCCATCATCAAGGAGGGAAAAATGGTTACCACACAGGAGTGCTTTAGGCTCAAAAGGGAGCTCCTAGATCACCCCTGAAAACAGGCACTTGTGCCTAGTGGGCCTTACCTGGTTACCAAAGACTAAAATAAAAATAAAAAATAAAACTTGAGGACCTAAGCAGCCAGCTGATTTTGCACTGAGGTTGTCTAGACATTAAGGAACAAGAGGTCAACCTACAAGAAAATCAGGGGGACCCAGAGGGAGGAAGACAGGGAAGACTACCTGAAGATGGCTAGAGTAGCAGGTAAGGTAGTCAGACAGGCTAAAGCTCAGAAGGAACTGTAGAAAGCAGAGGGAATTAAAAAGGGGAAAAGGTCATTTTATTGCTATATTTATGAGAAAAGGGGCAGGAAAGATAGGCCTGTTAGACTCAAGAAAGTGGACAGATGGGAAGAGGAGAATGGAGGCAAAGTGGAGGTACTTAACAAGTACTTCTGTCCCATCTTCACCAGGAAGAGAGATGGACCAGTGCCACTAAGGCAAAGGAAAGGAGAGGAGAGGAGAAAGGGGTGAAGGGGCACAGATGTTTTGATAGAGGTGGACAGGGTGAGGACAGGGTTGCACGCATTGAGGGTAGATAAATCCCTAGGCCCAGATGGCATACACCCATAGGTGCTGAGGGAGCTCACAAAGGAGCTTGCAGATCCCTTGGCTGGCCTGTTCAATAGTTAATTGGTGCTGGGCACGGTACTGCTGCACTGGAGAATGGCGCATGCAGTGCCCCTCCATAAGAGCAGACCCAAGGATGACCCAGGGAATTACAGAACAGTCAGTCTGACCTCAATTGTGTGCATGCTCATGGAAACCATACTTAAGGAAAAGTTAGTAAAGAATCTGGATGAGACTGGCCTACAAGATGAGAAGCAACTCGAGCTATGGGAGGGAGGTCATGTCAACCAAATCTGAATGACTTCTTTGACCTAATCACTAAAACAGTAGACAGGGACCAAGTGATCAACAACCTTTTATTGGACTTCAGCAAGGCCTTTGACTCTGTACCCCACAAGTGACTGATACGGAAGATGGTGAATCTATTGATTGGTGAGAAGTTTACTAGGTGGATGGATTGACTGAGGGGCAGGACCCAGATCATGGTGATAGGAGGTGAGCTTTCCAGCAACAGGTCACCAGTGGGGTCCAAGAGGGCTTGGTGCTTAGACTAGTTCTGTTCAATGTCTTCATCAACAATATAAGGTACGGCAATGAGAGCAAACTATACCTATTCACAGATGGTACCTAGATATGTGGGATGGTGGACACACCAGAAGGGATAAAAGACTTAAGGGAGGATCTGGAGAAGCTAGACAAGTGGTCCAAATTTTGGCAGCTTGGATTCAATGCAAGAAATGTGAAGTTATGCACACTGGAGCCAAGAATCAGAGGACTGAGAACAGCCTTGGACTGGTCCAGGCAGCTGCGTTAGAGGAGGAGAAGGGCCTGAGAGTGATGGTTACTATTGACTGGAAAGACTCCACACAATGAATGAAAGTAGCAGCAAAGCTAAATAAAATGTTGAGCTGTACTACCAGAGAGAGTACCAGCAGCAGAGAGGAGGCAATTCTGCCCTTGTACAGGTCTTTAGTGTGGCCATGTCTGGAGTACAGTGTACTGTACTGGTGCCCATATCTTTAAATGGACATAAACCTTCTGGAGACAGTACAGAGGAAGGCAATGAAGATGGTCACAGGCCTGCAGGGTAGGACAAATAAGAAGAGGCTAGAGGCCCTAAACATGTACTCCCTGGTGGAGATGAGGGAGAGAGGGAACATGACTGAGACCTTCAAGTATTTGAAAGGAATAAACTGGAATAAATAACAGCAAGATTTCCACTTGTTCTGTGCTGGTTTCAGGCTAACCAACTCTAGGTTGACACCAGGAAAACATTTTCCATGACTTTTGGTTCTGACCAGAGACTGTCCAGGCTTGTCTCCCTCCCTTCCTTCACCACCCTGGATGGTTCTTCCCTTGATGTGGTCTACTCCTATAAGTACCTTGGGGTATGGCTTGACTGCAGGATTGACTTCTCTGCCCACATTGATGCCAGCCATGCTAAACATCACCCCAAACTTGGAGCCCTGTACCTAATAAAGACTGCTTGTCTCTGCATCTCTGCTCGAAACTGGTTACCAAAATGGGGTTCATGTCATAATGGCAAAAATGGAATGGCGACTCACATAACAGTGAGCACATTTCACCAAATCCAACATTTGCTACACACCCACCACAGCAATCCCAATCACTGTGAAAGCATGACACAATACACTACCAGCACAACAGAATCTAACATTTAATGCAGGGCAGTTACACCCCACGCACCCCCCCCCTTTGTGTGGGACTAGCCCCCCACACCCACCATATTATTATGATCAGCTCTGAGATGGTGGACACTGGGGCAAAGGTGAAAACACAGGAGGAGGCTACAGCAGTTGGGGCACCACAGTCGAGGGACTCGGGTGACAAGCAACAAAAAAAAGAAATACCTAACAGCCATCACAAGACACAAAATGATAGACCTGCAGGCAATCCCAGATTCAGCACCATTGGCATTTCAAGCAGTGGCCGTATCCACCACTATAGATGACTGGCTCGACAGCAGCAGGCTTCATTTCCACATTTAACTCACATGACCATACCATCCTTCATCATTTGCCCTCACTCTTCCATTGCTCTACTGATTGCTATTCCTTCCCCCTCACAATACTTTAACAGTAGCTATTCCTTCGAGTGAGCAAATTGAGTCGCTCACATTTGAGTTGCTCAGTTTGCTTTGCCCATATCATGGTATACCATAGAATTATGCTACCAGTCGTTGATTTATTTATTTATTTATTTAGCTTTTGTTGACCAGGTAGGTACACTAGACAAGTTATATGCCTATTTTCAGGTATGATCCAGGAGAGTACAACGAAAAATACAGGTTCAAACAGGGTACATGACAAGAGGGGCAATGTACAGAGTAACAGAAGAGCAAGGTGAACATAGATAGTCTACGGTAAGTAGTAATAGGTAAAATATATATGTGGTATATTGTATTGCTCCATCCTTTTCCCTTGACAGACTGGACACCCTCTGTAATGCCTTCTGACATTTTGCCACTAACTCACTTCCTCATACCCATCATTGAACAGTCTATTCTTCCTATCCATCCTTCCTCTTCCCTCCTATTGCCTGCATCACTGTGCCTTCTTCATTTCTAAATACTGGTTTGAGGAACTGCCCTCCTACCTATCCTCACTCATCTCTCCCACCTCATCTGCCTTATACCCACTTTGTTCTAGGGATCCCCTCACTTTCTAGCTCCCTACCCTCACTCCTCAGCTGCGCAGTCAGCTTTCTCCTATCGTCTCCCCTTTCTCTAGAACCTCCTTCCTGTCTCTCTCTCTCTCTCTCTCGCCACACAACCACTGTCCTTCCCAAACCTCTGTAAAGTACCAGCTTAAACTCTACTCATCTTCTTCCTGCACCTACCAGCTCCCTTCCTAACCTGCCTTTTCCCTCACCCCTTGTAAACTCTGTGCCCCCTCCCTTGGGATGGTTGTACCCCCCCATTTCCCTGCACTGTGATAGTCTACCACTTACTTGATTTTTTTGTGTCAGGTACTCGAGAGGTTTATTGCTTATGTCAAGTGCAACTTGAAATGTTGCACCCTTTGTCCAATTGCACTACAGATGTTTTGCACTTTGTTTGTAACTACCTATTTTGTTGTGTTTTCTTGATGTTTGTTTTCCTCTACATTTTTCCTCAGGTCACTCCTGGAAATGAGCCTTGTCTCAGTGTGCCTTTCACAATTACAACATTTTAAATAAATAAATGAAATAAACAAACAGATGGACAAGGAAGGTCTCCTCAAACTTAGTGGGAACCATAACAAGCTAGGGCATAGTCTCAAGTTGGAGTGGATGAGGCTTAGGAGAGAGGATAGGAAGCACTTCTTCACAGAGTGGGTGGTAGCAAGTTGTAAAGTACTTCCAGAGGAGGTGATTTCATTGAAAATGGTAGCCAGCTTCAAGGGCAGCTGGGACAGAGTTCAAGAGAAAATAAGAGTCATGGAAGGGGCAGACAAAGAGGAAGGGTTGATTGGGGAGGAGCAAGGTCAGTAGCTTATACTGAGGACCCTGCGATATGAGCAGACTAGATAGACCTTATGGCCTTATTCTGCTGGATTCATTGTATGGTCACATGAAAGCAAATTCAGCTGTTTTGTACGGTGGTCCTGAAGTGCAAAACTCAAACAAAAAAGTGAAAGGCAATCAAATGAGTAAAGTTAACAACCAGAAAATAAAATACAAACACAAAATGAAAGCAATAAACCCAAATGTAAAATGTGTTGCTACAAAACTAATGTAACACACAGCCAAACCAAATGTAATGGCCAACCAAAAGAAATGAAAAATGCAACACAGATTAGTGAAGTCCATTTAAAAATTATGAAATTATAAAAATATATTAACACAACTAAAACATGAATGCAAACAAATTTAATATAGCACAACAAAAATGTGAATGCAAACAAAAAGACATAGCACAACAAAAAGATGAATGCAAGCAAAATGTAAATCAAGAATCCAAGAGTTGGTTTGTACCTCAAAGAGCTTGTCCAATAGAGTAAATGCAAATGAATGCATCCTGTGCCAGTCATTCCCTAGTACCCATTGGCACCCTCCACACTTACCCATCATTTGCCAAGGACACACTACTTGCCAAGGAGTCACTAGTTTGCAGAGGGCAATCTGTTCCTGTCCCAAGCCAGTTATTTGCCATTGCCCACTCTCCTGTACCCCATCCCCATGCCAAGCAATTCCTAGCGCACAGTGTCATCCTCTGAGCACATGTCCAATCTGTATCAACCATTCAATGCATGCCAAGTAGCACCACCTCCCTCTTTCTATTATCTGCCAAGCGCGCACTAAAATCCTGGGGCTACTCCCTCACCCAACTCTATGCCAACCACACCATGGTGTATGGTATCAGTCCCTTCCCTAACCTCATCCTGGACCAAGCAGTCCCAGATGTCCTGTGGCACTACCTTCATCTACCCTATGCCATGTGAAGCATTTCATGGTTTTCAATGGCACCTCCTCCCTTCCTCCCTCATCCTGCACCAAAAAACTCAATGGTATCTACTGGCACCCCTTCCCCATGTTATGAACTCTCAGGTACCTAGTGACATCCCCCCTCCCCTCCATTCAGTGGTAAGCACTCCCTAGTATCCAATGACACCCCTGTTCATGCCAAATACTCCCTGGCCCTGGTGTCCACTGGCACTCCTCCCTCCCTCATCCCATTTCATTCAACACATTCCCTGCTGTCCAGTAGCACTCCCTAACTTTCCCCATTCCATGCCAAACCCTTTCTGGTATCCACTGGCCATTCCCTTACTCAGACCCTTGCCAAGCACTCCCTGGTATCCAGCTACACACTCATGCTCACCCTGTCCCATGTCAAGTGGTCTGTAATGTCCAGTGGCACCCCTCCCTCACTGCATTCTATGCCAAAGACACCCTGGTGTGTGGCATGTCATTGCATTACCCCAAGCACATCCAGTGCCCCATACTATATTGTATAGCAAGCACTACTTGATTTGTAGCGGCCTCCTCCATCTTACACACAATGGACATGATTCATGAATGGTTGGGTTTCCTACATGAAATGTGTGTAACCTGCCCATGCAGTTCCACACTTGTGAACAGGTGTGCAGTGACCAGCATTTGTGATCACTGGCCACAACACACCTCCTGTGCACAGACCCTCCCCCTGATGTGCTAATGCAAGGGTGCAAAACAGCAGACACAAGTGGGCAGCCAATGGGATGCTTCTACCCGGTCTGCTAGTGGATCCCCCATGGTGTAGGAGTCTCTGGTAGCAATGTACTGGTTCCATGAAGGGGCAAGGGGCGAGTGCCTGGGTGGCCACCTTAGCCCCACCTCTGGTCTATGGGGTTGGTGGCATTGTGAGGGGGGCCAGCAATGCTTTGCCATTGCCAATGGTGGCACTGAGGGGGGTGCAACAGCTATGCCTGTGACCCCCTTGCATTGAGTATGTAGCCCAGAATGGCACATAGTGCTATTGTGAATGGGCAACATGGGGGTGCCCCCTGGTATGCTGCCATCCCACCCTTGGTGTGGCAGCCAGCAGCCAGCCAGGGATCACTTGCACAGGGTATTAATGTGGCCTTTAGTGAATACCATGGGGGTAGACAGGGCACCACTGCAAGCCATTTGGTGCTGAGATTGCCTAAGTGCTGCCCTTGCACACCACATAGGCATTGGTGAATCACAGACTGACCACTTACACACTCAGTCACAGACCAATTGATTAACATACTTATTCATTGACTCACTCATTCACTCGCTCACTTTCCTACTCTCCATAATAGCCCAGGCAAATATATAGTACCACACTCAACCACAGTTAGAAATGGTAAAACATGCTTTGACTGTGGTTGCTGATCATTGTAGTAAACAATTGTCAACCTAACTTTGTAATGGCATGGTCCACAATGGTCATCATCACAGAATGTTACATTGCCTCCAAAAACCATATAAACACTACAAACAGGTATCTGCCTCTATCTCTGAAATCAAATAAAGAGGCAGAAGACACTGCAGAGCAGGACACTGCAGAGCAGGAGCTGGCAAAACAAAACTCACCCAAATCAGGAACCAAAACTAAACAAGCACAAAGGAAATCCAAAAAACTTCTGATCATAGGAGACTCCATGATTCGGGGAGTTGATACCCATCTCCAGCCAGGGTGATGGTCAGATGTCTCCCAGGTACATCAGCATGGAGACACTGACCGCATTACTAAAATTGTTCACAAAGCAGGAGAAAACATTGATGTCCAGTACACATAGGGACTAATGATCTAGCCAGCCGGTCAGTTGTGGAGACCAAGGAACACCTGACTAGGCTGGGTGACAAACTATCATCTATTTCATCTGCATCTCCTTCTCTGAGATCCTGCCAGTCTGGGAGAGGGGAGCAGATGGACGGAAGGTCAGAGAAGGGGAGATAGGGGAGCTAAACATGTGACTCAAGGACTGGTGCCAGGGAAAAGGACACAGATTTGTAGGGAACTGGCAACAGTTCTGGGAGCAAAGTTCTTTAAATTTGATGGACTGCATCTGACTAAAGAGGAGTCAGTGCATTGGGGCAGAAGTTTGACGCCTTTGCAGAATATTTAACTAGCAAATGGGGAGAGGGTGCAGCATCCCACACGTCGAATGGGAAGAACACCCCTCCCCTCAGCTAGTGGTCAAACAGGAATCTAAAGGAGTTTGCTGCTCATTTGCATCGCCAGGTAAGAAAAAGGTTTGTCTCTCCATACGATGCACAGGGGTAATGCCAAACTTCACCCAACAACTAACACACCAAAATCTGGCCAATGGAAAATCATGTACACAAATGCTCACAGCCTGGGAAATAAGATCCAGACCTGCAGGCAATAATGTCAGAGGCTAAACTGGACATAGTAGCAATTAGTGAGACGTGGTTTACCAGTAAACACACTTGGGAGACTTCAGTACCTGGCTATGTATTGTTCAGAAGAGACCGAGGTGCAAAAAGGGGGGGAGGAGTGGCCCTGTATGTTAATGAAAATATCAAAGCTACAGAAATTCAGAATACACATAAGGAGCCAGAAGAACTGTGGGTCACCCTGGAAACAGGAAATGGGACAGCCATAAGAACTGGGGTTGTCTACAGGCCCCCAGACCAGAGGGAGGACATAGACACATTACTGTTAGAAGATATACAAAACATGACAGCTAAAGGGGAGGTTCTGATAATGGGAGACTTCAACATGCCAGATACAGATTGGTCAATACCAGCAGGAACATCTGCCAGAACTAGACTCATAGTGGATTCCCTGCAGGGGGAGGGCCTCAAACAACTGGTACAGCAACCCACAAGAGACAGGGCTATCCTAGATCTAGTACTGACTAATAAAGAAGGGATCACAGATCTCCAGGTAGAAGGTCACCTGGGGGCCAGTGACCATCACATGGTATGGTTCAATTTGGCTACTACATCTAAATCATCCCATTCCAAGGCAAAATATGGGACTTCAGAGGAGCTGACTTTGATAAGATGGCCAACAGAGTTAGCTAGCCCTGGCAAAAAGAAACACAGGTGAGGGGGTACAGGCAAAGTGGGCAAGCATTAAGGATGCAATACTTGAAGCAACATCCCATTGTGTTAGACAGAAAAGGAAGTGCAAAAGAAGAAGGAAACCACTTTGGTTCTCAAATACAGTAGCAGAAAAGGCAGAGCCAAAAGGCTGGCCTTCAGGAAATATAAGGGAACACAGTGGGATGAAGATAGGGAGGCATACCAAACTGCCCTAAGGGAAGCAGGGAAGGCAGTAAGGCAGGCAAAGTCCCAAACTGAGGAAACACTAGCACCTAACAGTAAAGAAGGTGACAAGACTTTCTATAGATACATTAGTGAAAGGAGAAAGTCCAGAGGGGTATTGAAGCTTAATGGAGAAAAGGGAGCATGTGAGGAGGAGGACCCTGTAAAGGCATCTATCCTAAATAGATACTTTTGCTCAGTATTTACTGAAGAGAAGGTAGAGGCAGGGCCCACAGCTCAGCATCATGGACACAGGGGAGGGAGGTGAGCACTACTCCCTTCACAAAAGAAAGGGTCCACAGAGCTTGCTAAGCTCAGAGTGGATAAGGCAATGGGACCTGATGGCATACATCCCAGGGTACTTAAGGAGCTAAAGGAGGAACTAGCAGCCATTAGCAGAATTGTTTAGTGAGTCTCTGAGCACAGGAGAGGTCCCAGAAGACTGGAGAAGGGCTCATGTGATCCCGCTCACAAGAGTGGTAGCAGGGAGGAGGCGGGAACCACAGACCAGTCAGTCCTACCCTCAGTAGTGGGCAAGATTATGGAGGCACTCCTTAAGGAAAGGATAGTACAACACCTGGAACCATAGGGGCACAGGATCCAAGACAGCATGGTTTACAAAGGAAGGTCCTGTCAAACTAATCTCATAGATTTCTTTGACTGGGTAACCAGAGTGGTGGACCAAGGGGAGTAGCTGATGTCGCCTACCTTGACTTCAGCAAAGCTTTTGACACTGTTCCACATAGAAGATTGATAAATAAGCTGGGTAGGCTCGGTGGAGTCAGAAGTTGGTCAACTGGGTGGCAAACTGGTTGACTGGCAGAAAACAGAGAGTGGTGGTAAATGGTATACAGTCAGAAGAGATGCAAGTCACAAGTGGGGTACCTCAGGGATCAGTCCTGGGGCCAGTCCTATTCAACATCTTCATTAGTGACCTTGCAGATGGACTAGAGGGTAAGGCTTGTCTGTTTGCAGATGACACCAAGATCTGCAACAGAGTAGATGAGCCAGATGGGTGGGCAGAAGAGAAGAGATCTGGATAAACTAGCAGAATGGTCAGAAGAGTGGCAACTGGATTTAATGCAAAGAAGTGCAAAATCATGCACATAGGGAAGAGAAACCCTGAAGCCACTTATAGGCTGGGAGGAGTTGCTAGCAGTCACAAAGGAAGAAAGAGACTTGGGCATCATCATCACTGATGACCTAAAATCATCCAAGCAGACCTCTAAAGCAGTAGGTAAGGCTAGGGGGTGTTAGGGTGTATTAGTAGGGGTATCACAAGTCGTAAGAGGGAGGTATAACCCTCTGTACAAGACATTGGTTAGGCCCCATCTGGAGTACTGCGTGCAGTATTGAGGCCACACCCTCACAAGGACATTAACCAAATTGAGGCAGTCCAGAGAAGGGCAACCAAAATGGTGCAGGGACTGCATCAGAAGACATATGAGGACAGATTAACGGAGCTCAATATGTATACCTTGAGCAAAGGAGGAGAGAGGTGATATGATCGAGGCATTCAAACACCTTAAGGGCATAAACAAGGTGAAAGAGTCTAATATGTTTAAATATAAGAAAAATAGCAGGACAAGAGGACACAGCATGAGATTAGAGGAGGCCGATTAAGGGGAATGTGAGGAAATTTTTTCACAGAAAGGGTGGTGGATGCATGGAATGGCTTACCACAAGAAGTGGTGGCTATGAATACAGTGCAGGGCTTCAAACAGGCATGGGATAGGCATAAGGGAGCAATACAAATGACTATGAATAGATAGGTCACTGACAGAGCAAAGGCCGATGGCACATTTATAAGGTAGAAAAAGAAATGGCAGACTGGATGGGCCTTGCGGTCCTTATCTGCCGTCAACTTCTATGTTTCTATGTTTCTATGTTTCTATTATTAAATGATGATTGACCATGATGACGACTGAGTTTACATCTTAGTTCTCGCTACCTGGAAACTGGAAAGGGTGCAAACAAGAAGCTATGAAAGCAAGAAATTATGTGATATGCTTGCCTGTGTTGGGGGAGCAGTACATTCAAGTACATTTCAAGGGCGTCCTACATTTTGGTGCAGAAAGGTTTACAAGTACATCGTCCAACACATTAACTATTTTACATTATGCCACCCCCATTTTAAAGTCCTCTCCCCCCTCTCATTTTAAACATATTCCACTCCATTCCCTCTACTATATTTTAAATATACTGTACATTTATAATGCCCCAGAATTCCTGGTGCCCTCCAAAAATGGGTATCCAGGTGCTCCAGGGCTAGCTAGGGGGTTAGTTGTGCCCTTGGTAGGAAGGTGCCCCCATTTTGTGCCCCAGCCTTAGGTGCCACAGTCATAGGTGCACTTAGGTTACGTACCCCCAGAAAAGTAAAGCCTCAGCTCGGATGTGTTTTAAAATGTTTAATTTCTGCTGGCTCAGTGGCACTGAAAGTTGAGGTGCTGGATGCCACTCCTCATGCCACACTGGCAACCCGTGTTCGGGAATGGGCATGGGCCTCCAGGGGTCAGCAGGGGAGGAGAGGGATTGAGCATCTGGAGGACCACTCTCCTTCTCCAGGGAAGGGGGGTTTACCAGTGCCAGCATCGGTTGCTCCCTGGCAGAGGCTGGGGAACAAGGTATCATGCTGTAATGTGGAGTGGAGCTGGGACAGATGCTTTCCCATTAGCATCATTGCACATCCCTAGCTCCAGGAGGAAAGAAAATAACAGAAAAATTTATGGCCCCCACATATGAACCAGCTTTGCTGTCTGACCCCCCAACCACAACAGTTCCGCTACTGTGGCCCCACTTGGGGGGGCATCCCTGGGTGAGGGTGATGGCTGCCAAAGCCTGGTGAGCCCGCTTGTGGGGCTATGGGTGCCCAGCGGCAAAATTAGGAATGAAAAAAGAAAAAAAATTAAATTTCTGCTTGTTTTCCCCTGCCTGCAGACATGTACAGAGCCACATCTAGTTTCCTCATGGTGAGACCCTGCTCTCATGAGTTCCAGTCATAAGGGCAGGCAGACAGGAAAAGGCTTGTGAGGATCCCAGGACAGAATCCTCAACCCATTTCAATGGCTACAATCATTTAGTTCATCACTGGAATGAAAGGGAGCAGCAGCATTGAGTGAGGGGGAGCAATCAGGCAGCCGGGACAGAGCCAATAGGGAGGGACCTACCTCAAGTTCCTAAATCTCTCCTGAGTTCTGGCCAGTCAGAAGGTCAGTGGCTCCTCCTCCTTTCTCCCCAGCAGTTGATCCAGGTCTGTGGTGGTAATGTAGTTCCATTGAGAGGGGTGGTCGCAGCAGCAAAAGGCAGGCCCCTTCATCATCAATGGTAGCCACCAAAAGCCTGAGGAGATGTGTGGGAGGAGGTGGGTCTAGGCCACCCACATGGCCCTTCCAGCAGTCCTAGTCCTGAAGGAAATTGGCAGCAGGGTAAGTGGCAGCAGCACTGCAATTGGCTGCTGACCGCCATCCATGTTTTTTTTATTAAAAAAAAATAAACTCTGGGCACTTTAAGGCACCAGCAGCACAGCAATGTCTGAGCCGAGTAAGGCCCCAGAAATGGACCGCCCACTGGACTGAGTTGGGCTGAAGGCTGCATTGAGTCAATGAACAGTGGGAGTGGGCAAGGCCCCAGGAATGGATGACCCATGGGGCAGAGTTGAAGGAAGGCTCCATTGAGCCAGGGACTGTGGGGGTGGGTAAGGTCCCTGTCATAAAACCCCTCCACGGGGGGGAAAAGAAAAAAGGGAAGCTGAACAGATAGTGAGACAAGGGGGCAAGAATTATTTACATGATGTGCTGAATGTGGATAATTGTCCCGAAAGCCAAATTTAAAGGGGAAATGCAACAGAGACATGATTTAAAGGGGCAAAGGCAGCATAGTGCAGTGGGTTAAGGCTCTGAGCTGCAAATCTGGAGACCTGGGTTTGAATCCCACAGCTGCCTAGGTGCATACTGTGTGATCCTAAAATCTGGTGCTGAAATTCTCGACTTGCGCACTTGTGGCCAGAGGAAAGATCATGTGCATTCTTGAGAATGTGCCACTGGTGCACACGCACAGGATTTCAGTGCAAGACTTTAATAGAATTCTGCAGCTCGCCTAGAACTCAGTTTTTTTTTTCACAAATACCAACAGCACTTTAACTTTACCAGCTGTGCTGGATTACATGTTTATTGGGATGGGGTTGCTAAAATGTGCATCTCGGCACATTGTGCACAGTAAAGGTGTAATCTTGGTGCACGACCTTCTTCCGGTGGATGGGCGGGTTTCGGTCAGGCAGAATGTAAAGAAAAGAATAAGAAATATGAAATATGAAATAACAGGTAATCAGATCACTTTCTCTTTTATGCAGGGACTTTCTAGAACATGCTTAGAGCTAGTTTGTGTCCACAGATCAACAGTTGCATATTGAAAGAAAACTGAGGGGCAAAGCTGACAGTGCCCCTTTAATGACAGATTTAGGTGATCATTTTGCATTTCTTTTAATTTGCTTAAGTTGGAGTGCTCCACCATCAACCCACCTCCCCATTTTAAAACTAAAAATTAAGGGGGTTGCACGGACAGGCACCTTTCTTAATAAAGAAACACTGTAACCATAACAATACATGCATGTGTTGACAGTTTTAACTGAGTAGTATAAATAGCGAAACATAACACAATGCTACATTGTTAACACTGGTCCTGAGTCCTTCACCAACACCAATAGCTTTTTATGATCTATAGCACTGCCTTATAGTTTTTCTGTAGTTTGCATCCCACTGAGTCAGCATCCCGTGGACATATCCATTTTGGGATTCTGGTGACATAGAACCACTTGAACTTTGCTTTCATGGTTATGATGTCACCAGAACCACTTTATAGAATTATAGGCTAGCCTAGTATATGATAGTTGCTTAGGTATTATTCAGTTTGTATTTCTAAATTCAACTGCTTTGAAAGCACAACAGTATCAAAGTAGCAAATGGCACCAGCCCTACAAAAGCTACTTTCACATTCTATCTCTCTCTCTCTGTCTCTCTCATTCCCTGACCTAATGACCAAGCTTACTGTGGGATTCACAGACTTCTGTAGGTCTAATAATGTAAGTTTTCACCCCCTCTTTATCACCACTAAACATCATCATAATGTGGTATGACATACTGCATGATGTAAATCCCACAATGTTGTTTTTCAGAATTTGATGGATGATATGGGAGCATAAATCTATCTCATTGTTAAAAAAAAAAAACTGTTCTGAGCTAAAGTGCACACATCGTCATGTAATGTTTATATACATGGAAAAAGTCAGAAAGGGCTATACATTTCTGATTAATGCCATACCCAATTAAGCAGGAAGGTGGAAGTGTTTATGTTTTATAGCAGGATCTCCAGCAAAACAGTCACATACACTGAAAGGGCAAACATACAGAATGCTTCTGTGTTACTTCTAGTGGAAACATGCTTATACAGTAGGTAAACAGGTAAGCACTAAGCCACGACAAAGGTGGCATCTAATGGTGGATTAATGATTGGTTGGGAGGGTTGAGGCACAAGGCCGCAGGTTGAGTGCCTACAGTGGCCCAACCATGCATTAATCCACCATTAGATGTCACATTCGAAGTGGCTTAATGTGCGTGTAACATGATCATTTTTTTTCTGTTTCAACACTGTTGTGTCTATTGCTCACTGCATAATGAGAAGATCCAAGTTATTATTTGCAAATCTGTTGACTGCACATCCCTGCCTCCTCACATCTCTGTACATACATCTATTCAACAACTGATGTGCTCAACAACAACCCACTGATTTCTTACAATGACATATCAATTGACCTTTTTTTGTTGGCTCTCAAGATTTGACATGGTGGTTACTTAACTACGCTGCTTAGGAGGTCTCACGTTGGTGATTTTCTTCATGTTGCAATGTGGACTGCAGAAACTGTAGCAACTGATTTACATATCTGCTCAGCTCCTTAGTCTCCTGTCATGATTTGTGTGATGTCACGCAAAGATTTCTTGACAGTATTCTCTTACTAATCCACTTCTTATTTAGATAGAAGTTGCACTCTATCTCCCTATCATGCTTCACTGCGACTGTGACTTCTGTGCTCATTACCTTAATGGTGAACGCTGTACAAATGTGCCGTCTCACCTGCTTGCTTGCTTCACTGTCGGTAAGCCACAATTTTCTGGTCGCGCGACTCCCATCTTCCGTGCAATACTCTTGGGCACTCGGGTGCGTGGGTCACACAGACAAGAACTTACGTTCGGCCGCCTCTCATCTAACTCTTCATTACTGCTCATTCTTTACTCTGTAGTACATATTAGTACTTCTCTTTGGAGATGGCATTACTGCTGGATTAATCCCCGCTCCAAATTATACCAGCTGATCTATTTTATCCAATCCAGCTTGCTCTTTTCAGGTTCCTTAAGTTTGCCATGTTACAAGCAATGAATGGCAGACTGCACTGGCTTCTCAACACACAGCAAAGGCAGCACAATGATTCAATGATGGTGTGTAAATTTTAGCACCTGGTTCTCTTGTTCTTAGGCAAACTGCCTTTCCAAATTACCAGGCGGAATTTCTCAGTTGGACCAATAAAGGTAGGCTGGCATCAGCCTTTATAATACACAGAGTAAATGTGTTCCAGCTGCTGTTGGAGCTGGAACTGCCTACACTTGTAAGCTTCCTTCACATTTCTTTCTCCCTTGTGAGTGTGAAAGAGTAGGTCATTTCCACTGTGGAACCAACTTCCTTTACTGCTTTTTTTTGCATGCTATCTTTTCTTGATGTCAGCTGCTTTTTTGGCATGTTTACCATTTTTGTTGTGCAGCAGTGGGTTTTGGTTTTTTTTTTTGGTTTGCATCTTTCATTTTTGAGTTGTTGTACTGTTTTATTTGGTGCCTCATCTAATTAGGTGCTTATATTTTTTTGTTTGTACCAGATATTTTTTTTATTTTTTTTTTTTATTTATTTAGATATTGGACTACGAATACCTTTGAGCTTAGCGCTCTTTTACAAAGGTTCCACGTCAGCAGCATAATACAACAGGTTAACAGAACAAAAAAGTATGGCAAAACAGTACACATAGAGAAAGGAGATCAACAGGTTTACAGACTAAACAGGGTATGGTAAAATAATTGTAAATAAGAAAAGAAAGCAATAGTTGACATTCACAGTGAATTAAAGAATAGAAATGATTAACAATGAGCAGTTTCATGCACAGGAATACATACAGTAAATTGAAAATCAGCTGAAACAAGCTTTGTCAGTTACTGGTAAAATCATAAGGTAAGTTAAAATCAGCCAACAGACCTTGTCAGGACAGATGGGGGGGGGCATTAGGTACAGGGAAGGAAAGGTGAAGGGGGTAGGGCAGCAGGGGAAGGGGATGTCAGAGATGGTGCTAAGGAGATTTAACATTATACAATGGGTAAGTTAAATTCTGGCTTCTGATTGGCTAGCTATCAGGATTTACAATGTGCAAATCCTGATAGTACCTCACAGAAAAAAGTACAAGTCACCACTCAGCCACATTAGGAACCAAATCTCTCCAACCCTCTCCCGGTAAAGCTGACTCCAACCCCTGCATCTAACATAAAACCTTCCACATTTACTTGTGGTCACACCCCCAAGAGCAATGCAGGAAATTACCACACCAGTCCCAAAACAGCTCTAAAAAAACCCAAAATGGTTTCATATTTCAAAATTTTTTTTCTTTTCCTATGTGAGAGAGTACTCGTGCATTACACCTGTGTGACCAAGAGCACACACTTACTGCTGCGAGTTCTGTTTCTCACTCCCCACCACACTGTCACCTTGCACATACCAAATCCAGTAATAAATGTCCCAAATAAATACAGCAAAATAAGCAAACTATATATGGACCGAAATCATACCATTTTCCTGACCGCAAAACCCACACGAAAGCCAGAACCGCTAAACATATCGCAATCCCAGAAACACAGCAGAGCAACCTAATGACAAAGAACTATTTTTTATGTGCAGCAATAAATTCAAATAAAATATAAATTACAAACAAAAACTGCATTTTTTTTTAGTTAACAAGAGACCACGTATAATCGCAATATACCACTCGAGGATGTGGGTGATGCCAGGATTTACCCACACCTCTGGTGTATTGTTGGTCATTCGGCTGCGCCTCATAACCAAACAGCACACAAGAGGTGTGGGTAAATCCTGGAATCACCCACACCCTCTTGTGGTATATTGCTTAATTATACAACAGCATAAAAAAATACTGGCTCCTGATTGGCTGCTGACCACAATTTACAACTTGTAAATCATGGCATGACCCCACCGGAAAAAGTGCCAGTACCAGCCAGCCTCATTGTTGCCCACCGAGTATAACTCCAACAATGCCAACATCAAAAATTCATTGCCCCTACACTGTTCCCCTACTGCTCGCTAATGCTAACCGCGGAAACTAGCAGCCACCATGTTCACCCAGCCGCTAACCAGCAAATTCAAAAACTAAAATCATCTGCACCTGCCACTTAATTGTGCACCAGGAGACTTTCACAAGTTCACAGAAAAACTCTATCTGGAAAGCCACATACAAGCCGCTCAGCCCAAACAAAACATCATAAATCTTACCCTACATCTGCTTCCACCCAGCTCGCGTGAAAACCTTTTCCCCCATCTGGTTCCATTTCAGTACATTACAATTCCCCAACCAATCAATGAATTGAGAGTTTTCTGCAGAAAACAAACCATTCCTTTAAGTGACTAAATAAACTGTTTCCAGTTTTCTAAAACCACTCAGACCCGTTCTGCAAGCTGTGAACATGTCCCCATCTCCTCATTCCGGTGCAGCACTTTACTGTGTGTCTATCCGCAGTTCCTGCAGCCTGCATCTCAAGAAGATTATTTTTCCCACCGCAGTAATAAATTAAAAAATCATTGAAAATAAAAAAATAAAAAGTTTCTCTTTATTTTTTTCCACAAAAATTGAGTGAGACATTGTATAATCACAATATCCCACTCGAGAGTTTGGGCAATGCCAGGATTTTCCCACTTCTGGTGTGCTGTTGGTAACTCAGCTGCACCTCATGACCGAACAACACACCTGGCATGGGTAAATCCTGGCATCACTCACACTCTCTTGTGGCATATTGCTTAAGTAATCAAGTGCTTGGGTTTTAGATTGCCAAAGAGGGTTTAGCAGAAATGGTAACAGCAACAAGTGGCAGACAGTAGTCACTGTAGCTTGGATTTGAAAGGGCCTAACTTGGATTCAGAGGAGATGTCACAATTGAGGGCATTCATCCAAATAGGGTCTCTTTAGTTGTTTTATTTTTATTTTATTTACATTCATATTTTTTGCTTTCCTGTTTGCATTCATGTTTCATACTAATTTTTGGATTGCATGCTTTTAGTTTGCATTAATTTTTCGGTTTGCTATACATAGAAACATAGAAACATAGAATTTGACGGCAGATAAGGACCGCTTGGCCCACCCAGTCTGCCCATTTCCCTACCTAATGGATAAGCTGCAGATCCTAGTTAACCAGCAGCCTACTCCTTTCTACCCCCCCCCTAGAATTGCCTTATGGCTGTCCCATGCATGCTTGAATTCAACCACTGTTTTTGACTCCACAACCTCCTCCGGAAGGCTGTTCCATGCATCCACAACCCTCTCTCTGAAAAAATACTTCCTTACATTATCTCTGAGCTGCCCCTCCCATTTTCAAATTGTGCCTGCTTGTTCTTGCACACCTCTTTTTTTGAAAGATGCTACCCTCTTGGACTTTGTTGATTCCTTTGAGGTACTTGAACATTTCTATCATGTCCCCCCCTCCCTCCTTTCCTCAAGGCTATACATATTAAGCTCCTTTAGTCTCTCTTCATATGTCTTCCGGTGCAGACCCTGTACCATTTTAGTTGCCCTCCTCTGGACAACTTCCATCTTGTCTATGTCCTTGCAGAGACTGGGTCTCCAGAACTGCACACAGTACTCCAGATGGGGTCTCACCAGCTGTCTGTACAGAGGGCTAACAACTACCTGTTTTCTACTGGTGATGCCTCTCCCTATGCATCCCAGTATCCCCCCAGCCCTCCTTACTGCCCTCTCACATTGCTTGCCCACCTTTAAGTCATCTGATATGACTACCTCCAGGTCCCTTTCCATTTTTGTTGTTGCTAGTATCTCACCCCCCATTGTGTACTCTTCCTCTGGGTTTTTGTTTCCCAGGTGCATTACCTTGCACTTCTTAGCATTAAATCTAAGCTGCCATATATTTGACCATTCCTCTAACCTTGTCAAGTCCTTCTCATCCTTTCCACCCCACCTTGTGCATCAACTCTGTTGCAGATCTTTGTGTCATCTTCAAAGAGACATACTTTCCTTCCAGTCCCTCTGCAATGTAAGCACAAAGACATTGAAGAGGACCAATCTAATACTGAACCCTGCGGCACCCCACTAGTAACCCCCCTTTCTTCAGAGTGGACTCCATTTACTATTACCCTCTGTGTCCTATTCTCCAGCCAATTCTTTACCCAGACTATCATCTTGGGACCCACTCCCAGGCTGGCTAACTTGTATATTAATCATTTCATTCATTTTTATTTGGATTAATTTTGCAGCCATGCAATAGCTGTTTGTTTGCATTTAATTTTTTTTTAAATCTTTCCCTTTTTTGTTTACATTAAATTTTTTTGTTGTTGTTGCTTTACTTATTTGATTGCAGATTATTTTTTTTGTGGGGGTACATAACCAAAGTGCACCTATGATTGTGGCACCTAATGCTGTGGCACAAAACAGGGGCACCTTCCTACCAAGGGCACAACTAACCCTCTAGCCAGCCCTGGAGCACCTCAATATCCATTTCAGGAGGGCACCAGGAACTCTGGGGAACTACAAATGTACAGTATATTTAAAATGTAGTAGAGGGAATAGAGTAAAGTATGTTGAAAATGAGAGGAGGGAGAGGACTTTAAAATGGGGGTGGGGCAATGTAAAATATTTAATGTGTAGGACGATGTACCTGTAAACCTTTCTGCACCAAAATGTGGGATGCCCTTGAAATGTATTTGAAGGTACGGTTCCCACCCCCAGTGCAGGCAAGCATATCACATCACATCATCTCTTGCTTTCATAGCTGCTTGTCTGCTTCCTTTCCAGTTTCCAGGTAATGAGAACTTAGAAGTGACATCAGTCATCATCATGGTCAATCATCATTTAATGTCAAGGGGAGAGTCTGTCCAGGAGGTGTGCTGTGGCCAGTGATTGCAAATGCTGACCACTGCACACCTGTTCACAAGTGTGGAACTGCATGAGCACGATATGCACGTTTCACATGGGAAACCCACCCGTTCATGAATTGCCCCCATTGTGTGTAAGATGGAGGAGGCCACTACAAACCAAGTAGTGCTTACCATACAATATGGTATGGGGTACTGGATGTGCTTGGGGGTAATGGAATGACAGTCCACACACCAGGGTGTCCTTGGCATAGGATGCAGTGAGGAAGGGGTGCCACTGGACATTAGAGACCACTTGACATGGGACAGAGTGAGCATGAGTGTGCAGCTGGATACCTGGGAGTGCTTGGCATGGATCTGAGTAAGGGAATGGCTAGTGGATACCAGAAATGGTTTGGCATGGGATGGGGAAAAGTAGGGAGTGCTACTGGATGGCAGGGAATGTTTTGAATGAAATGGAATGAGGGAGGGAGGAGTGCCAGTTGACACCAGGGCCAGGGAGTATTTGGCATGAACAGGGGAGCCACTAGTTACTAGGGAGTGCTTAACACTGAATGGAGGGGAGGGGGGTGCCACCAGGTACCTGAGAGTTCACAGCAAAGGGGAAAGGGAAGGAAAGGGGTGCCAGTAGACACCAGAGAGTTTTTGGTGCAGGATGAGGGAGGGAGGAGGTGCCATTGAAAACCATGAAATGCTTCACATGGAATAGGGTAGGTGAAGGTAGTGCCACCGGACATCAGGGACTGCTTGACCCTGGATAAGGTTAGGAAGGGGACTGATACCATACACCATGGTGTGCTTGGCATGGAGTTGGGTGAGGGAGTAGCCCTAGGATCATAGTGCTTGCTTGGCAGATGATAGAAAGAGGGAGGTGGTGCTATTTGGCATGCATTGAATGCTTGACACAGATTGGACATGTGCTCAGAGGATGCCACTGGGCACCAGGAATTGCTTGGCATGCAGATGGTGTGAAGGAGAGTGTGTGCCACAGGGCAGCAGCAAAAAACTGTCTTGGGACAGGAACAGATTGCCTCTGCATACTAGGTACTCCTTGGCAAGTAGTGTGTCCTTGGCAAATGATGGTGTAAGTGTGGAGGGTGCCAATGGACACTTGGGATTTCCTGGCACAGGGTGCACTCATTTGCAATTACTTTTTTGGACAAGCTATTTGAGGTACCAGCCAACTCCTGGATTCTTGATTCACATTTTGCTTGCATTCATCTTTTTGTTGTGCTATGTTTTTTTTGTTTGCATTCATTTTATAGTTGTGCTATGCTTTTTTGTTTGCATTCACATTTTTGTTTTGCTGTATTAAATTTGTTTGCATTCATGTTTTAGTTGTGTTACTATATTTTTATAACTTCATGATTCCTAGATGGACTTCACTAATCTGTGTTGCATTTTACATTTCTTTTGGTTCGATGTTACATTTGTTTTGTAGTAACATACTTTACATTTGGTTTTATTGCTTTCATTTTTTGTTTTCATTTTATTTTCTGGTTGTTACTTTACTTATTTGATTGCCTTTCACTTTTTTGTTTGTGTTTTTCACTTCAGAGCCACCATAGTTTTGCATACTTTTGCAGTCATACTGTAATTGCAGTTCTTCAGTGCACCAGAAAGTGGAGCTCTTACCTCAAGGTTAGTAATCAAAGAGTCATTGCAAAACAAGATATTAAGTCAGCTCAAACATTCTGATACTGGGCATATTTTCTTTACAGTGAATCAGTTACATCCAGCTTGAATCCAGCTCCTACTGTTGGCTCCAAACTTTTAAACATGCAACGCAATGAAAGGCTGGACAAGTAACTACAAAATGTGTTTATTGTTTTGTTCAAGTAGCAATCATCAGCTTCCAATAGTTTCTCTAAGCCAGGCCTCTCACCAGTGCCCCAGTGTTTCAAATCACTAGGAAACTTCATCAAGAAGTGTCAGGTGATGGTGTCTATAAAATAGCCTCGTAACCAATAGTTAACTAAATGTACATAATCAATTTTCAGTTGCTGGAGTGGCTCAAACAAGGAAGGCAGCTACATTTTCAAAGTCAGTGTAAAACAAAGTGCACCAGTACAAACACAGGGCTAATTCATTAGATTCCATGTCAGTAATACATAAGCAGGCATTTGACACATTCATATGATAAATAAGGATAATACAAACATGCTATTACTAATACAATAACTTACCAGCTACAAAACTTCATCTAATGTCTGAAGTCACCAGATACAGTAATTTGATACCTTTTATTGGATCAACATATGTCTTGTACAAAAATGGTATAGTACACAAGCTTTCTGGGCTCCACAGATCCTGTCTTCACATGAATAGCAAACTAAGAAAAATAAGCATTTATATACAGTACACTGTGATGTGATCAAGTAAGCATTGTAGTTTACCTAATTCAGTGCAAAAAGTGCACAAATGGATGCTAAATAGGGGAAATAAGGCAATCACTGCAAAACGGTATGAACCACTACTGACACACAGTAGTAAACAAGATTATAAGTGCACAAGTAGAATAACATTTTTTCCCAAACAGACCATTCCCTCATGGACCTGTTTGTCTTAACACTAAGAGGCAACTTCAAAAATACACAGGAGAGAAAGACATGGGAACTAAAATATATCACACAATTTAATTCAAACTTTAACGGATTAAGTTTGGATGATTAGAGGTCTCAATTGGGACAGTGCATTCATGACACACAATGGAAAACATTAACACTATATGTTACTTTTTAAAAATGTTTTTTCTTTCTGTGAACCCCCACTCCCCCCCACACCCTGTGTATCTCAGGTTTTTTATAATTCTGTGTTCCTGTCAGGACACTTTTCAAATTAACTATTTAAAACATCCATTCTGCCTCTATCACATATGTCTTATCACTTCCCCGCTAATCATCCCCTCACAGCTTTACACCTGTTCCTTACATTGTCCAGCCATCCTTTCTTCTTCTCACCTCTCCTATCATAACTATTTTGAAACTAAGCATCACAATGTAGATACATTTATTTTTCTCAGTTTGTTAGCCACCTGAAAAAGAGATCTTGGGGGCCCCAGAAGCTTGCATACTTTACCATCTTTGTACAAGAAATATATTGGCCCAGTAAAAGGTACTGAACTATCCAGTGACTACTGTGTTCCAAGGATTAATACAGCTAAAATGTATTTCACTATATAATGTCTGACAAACATTTAGGAATTAGGAATAGTACAAAAAAGGGCTGGATGAAGGAAAGGTGGATTAGTACAATGGGATTGGTAGGTTAAGATATGGTGAGGTGGAAAAATGAGGAGTGGAGGAAAATATAGGGAGAGGGTGGTTATGAGGATTTGTTGGGGGAGGAGGAAAAGGATTTAGGTACATAGGGTAGATAAATTTGGATGTAGTGGGAATAAGAAAGTGAGGGGGGTATGTTTTTAAGACTGGTGGTTAGAGGGGGAGGGATAAGCCGTTGCAGTGCAGGGGAGACTGGAAAGGTAGGGAATTATACATTTATCCTTGTAGATGCCAAATTTAGAGACCTTTGCAATCATCCCAATATGTTTAATCTCCATGCCCTTTCTGTATTTTTCCATATTGGGATCTGCCAGAGACCATGTCCACGTGTTCAAGTTCAAGTAGATCAAGAGATTCTGAGAGGTCTAGAGCACAGGCTCACTGGATGAAATTGGCCATTTTTTTTCTGATGATCCCACTATCTGCCCTGTAAGATTGTTATATTCTGTGCTAAAGGCAATTATTTCATGGTATGGTATTGAGTTAACCAAATGATAGGAATGAGAAGATTCTGACCTTAATAAAGAATGGTCAGTCTGTATACCTCAATTTAAGGGCATTAATCATAGAGCACCAGTTGATTTCATCATGAAGGCACTCAGGTTCATTCTAACCCATAATTATTTTACTTCCAATAGGGAGTTCTACCTACAAGTCAGTAACACTGCTATGGGGGCCCATATGGCCTCCTCCCATGCAAACTTATTTCTGACTGCATGGGACAAGTTCCATATCTACAACTTGGAAAATAGCTGCTACACAGACCACATTGTCAAATAGTTGTGCTACACTGATGTCACTGTCTATGTATGGAATGGGCCAAAGGATGAAGCAGAGGAATTCTTAAAGTGGATGAATAAACATTACTTGAGTCTGAGGTTCACTGGGGTCATTGCTGAGAAGGAACTGAATTTTTTAGATGTAACACTTATAGGAAACGATGGTGCCGATGTTGGACCAGGTGAGTACAGAAAGGAAACTGCTATCAGCTCTTTACTAAAACCAGTCTTTTCATTTCGGACATTTGGTTATATACAGTACAGTGTACTGTGCCCTTGTAGAAAAAATATTTGGGAAGAATTATCAGGATGTTAAAAAAAGGGCTCCAAGAGTAGGTAAGGCACATCATTATTCAAAGTGTGGATACTCACTTAGGTACCCACTACAAAGTCAAACATCACTCTGACCCTTCAAGTACTGCATGTATTGGCATTGAACTAGTGCAACAAAATGTGTGGGGTGGTGACAGACTGCAGAAACTATTTCATTGTGAGACCAAATGGTTCCACAAAATGGAAGCCTTAAAACACATGGGCCTAAATGATGAAACTGATTTAAAACCCTTTCTGTAAAACACATGCAAATTTTTTTAAATGAAAAAAAAGTATGTAATGCATGTATTAATGGTTGTTATTTTCCCTCACTCTTCTTTAACCCTTAGGTAAGACAGGTAGGAACTTTTGTTTCTATCATTTTCAACTTGGACACATGGCATGGTCTCCAGCAGATCCCCCTATGAAAAATGTATAGTAAGGGAACTGAGATTAGATTAAACATATTAGGTGATCACGAAGGTCTCTAAATTTGACCTTTATAAGGACAAATTTGCAATTCCCTCATTTCCAGTCTGCCCATATTCTCCCACACCCCAGCCTCCCTACCTTTAACCTTCTAACCACCACTCCTAAAAACTCCTCCTCTCACTCTCTCACCCTGCCACATCCTGCTTTACCCACACCATCTACATAAATCAATTTCCCCTCCCCCACAAACTCCCTGTAACCACCCCCATACTCTCCCTGCCTCTCACTTCCCTGCCAAACCATAATATACCAACTCTGTCACACTGAAAAACCTTTCCACCCTTTCCTTCCCCAACCCTTTGTTGTAGTGCTCCTCATTTCTGTTTGTCAGATATTATATGACATTTTGCAACTGGCAAAACATTGTATTAGTAATAGGATTTTCATATTATCTGTGTTTATTATATGAATGTGTCACATGCTTATGTATGACTGATATGGAATCTAATTAATAAGCCCTATCTTTGTAGCCATGTACTTTTTCTCATACACTGACTCCGAAAAATATAGTTGCCTTCCATGTTTAAGCCATTTCAGCAACTGAAAATGTATCTTATACCTTTAATTCATTACTGGCATTTGGCTTTTTAAGGGGCATCATCACTTCCATGATACCACCCCCGACAAAGATTCCTAGAGAACTGAAAGTGCTGGGGCATTGGTGAGAGGTCTGAATCATAGAAGCTATTGGAAGTTAATGATTGATGATTGCAAAAAGCACTAAGCATCTTTTTTGCAATTACTTGCACAACATTTCATTGCATTGCATGTTTAAACAGTTTTGGGACAACTCTGCAAGGTGGATTCAAGCTGGATGTAACTGATATGCTGCAAGGAAGATAAATATGCCCAGTGTCTGAGCATTTGGACTGACCCAGTATCTTGCTTGCAGCAACTGTTTGCTTACTAACCTTGAGGTAAGAGGTTTACTTTCTGGTGCACTGTTGTCAATAGGGCTAGCTGCTCTTAGTGTGATCTCCCCCAGCACATTCTAGTAGCACAGTCAGCTGTGTGTGAATTGAATTAAAATTGCTCTCCACACTCGACTGTGAGCAATTTGTAATGTGCATTAATTACCAAAACAACAAAAATCTGTTTTACTGTAAAAAAATGTGCTTGGAGTTATTACTATTTCCTTTCTTTACTACAAATGTGTTAAATATTAGAAGAAACATAGTATTCAAATAATAGGTTTAAGTCAACATTATTGTAACTCTAACAAATACAACAGTGTTTTTAAAAATATCAGCCCTACCACTCAGAAGAACACTGGAAGTTTATTGTGGCAGTGGAGGGGGTGTAATATTATGTTTGTGCTTATGCATAAGTTGTGGCAGCAATTGTTTTCTTCTGAAAGGCAGGCTTAGCACTGATGCATTATAACCATTAGCATTTGGGAGGCTATTAACAAAGTAGCAAAGGTTAGAAACACATTACTTTTACATGAAAACTTAGACTTTTTGGAATACAGCTGAATGTGCAGAGGCAGTTCACATTCTCACATGCCGAAACAAACAGAAAGCGTGCATTTTTTGCTCCCACTGATTTGTGATACATCCATTCATAATTATAACAAACCACTCTGGATCTCCTACTCCACTCTTTAAAAGGAAAAAAAAACAGTTTGAGGGGAAAATATGGGACTCAAAGGGACACTGTCAACTCCCTTAGGCCTCAAAGTGTCCCTAGTTTAGAAAACATATTTTATGACTGTTTACATTCTATATAGACTTGTGATACATCTGGTTGTGGGACATGGATTCCTTTTTTTCTTTTAAAAGGTGAAAAACTGAGTACACACTATACTGGTGTTACCACACCAAAACATGTTTGTTTACATTTCTTGATCAACTCCCACTGCATTGTTCTTGAACTTAGGAACACCACAAACACAATCTAGCCACTCATTATGTAGTGGGAGTAGAGGAGACTACTGCATCATGAGTGGCTGCACTATTTGAGGATGTTTTTAATGTTCAGGATGTATACAACAAGCATAGTTCAATGATTTGAAGCAAAACAAGGCTGGGTATAACTATGCATTACTATGCATTTCAGTTCTAATAGGCAAGAAGGCCAATAAAACAACCAGCAGCATGAATGAATTTTAGAGAAGATAATAAAGCATAAAATGTGGGGTTTTACCTAGAAATAATATGATGCAAAAAAGGCTGAGCATGTCCCTTTAACTCATAAGTGTAGGAAGACATAATCCATGGTGTACAATTTTATTTTGGTGGGACAACAGCAAGGATCCAAGCTATTGAGTTTCTCTATGAAACTGGTAACAGGTAACAAACACTATCACCAGACAGGGGGGTTCTAACAAAACCAGAGCATTTCTTTTACATACTGTAACTGTTTTAACTCACTGAACTTTTTTTCCAAACAGGAGTTTTCAGAGACGAATTGAGGGTGAAATTGACATAAAGGAGCAAGCACCAGTACCAGAAGGGGAGACATTATCAAAACTGGAGGGCCCTTTGTTATAAAAAGCTTGTTAGCTTACAGTGAGCTGTTCTCTTCCAGCAGGGCTTACCGAGTGGGATCCAGTGGTGAAATTGATATAGAAGAGCAAGAGATGGCACTTGACAAGGGATCGTAACAAAACCGGAGGGTTCTCTTATTATTAAACATATTAAACTTTTGCACTTACTTTGACTTTTTTGTTTCTTTCAACATTAACTTTCTGGGAGGGATCGAGTTGTGCTTGGGAGGGAAGACTGCAAAAGTCAGTAACAGAAGTGTGATTCTATCAGAAACATGAGTCTTTTCTTTATGATTTAAATCGGGTTGGAATTAAAGCAGATTTACCATCATCTGAGCTGTTTTATCAGAAACAGAGTTCCTTTCTTTGTGGTTAAAGTAGGTTAACATAGCCTGAGCTGTTTATTTCAGAGATGAAGCAGGAATGTATCATTTGTATGGCTGCATAGCAGAGTTATGCTTGATGTCTTCCTATTTCACAGAGAAAGAAGGAAGCTCAGTATTACAAATGAAGCACAACATTTTGGAGTTGAAGCACAATCACTTTGCTACTTGAAGCACTCTGCTGTCTCCATTGAGTACTGCCTCCCACCCCATCCCCACCCCAGCTACATTATTTCTAGCTGTCAACCCCACTGCCTGCTTGAAACTCAATGGTGCAGCTCTGCTTTTTTCAAAAGTCTAACAACATGCATTATTTTATCAAATGACCATAATTATACTGACATACAAGTCATGCTCCAAATACTTAACATCTTAGAAAACAGCCTCTGATTAGCTTGTTGCTCTGTCTTTGTCTTGAAGGACTATCATTACAATAAAGAAGTTGTGGGTTGGAACGGTGGCCCAGTGGGCTATTTGTTAAGTAAATGCTATTTCCTAATTTTCATGCATACCCATGCAAGCTTGAACAGCTGAGAAAGATCAAGTTATAATGCAAACCATAGCTTTTCTTTGCACTTGACTCAGGTTAAGCAACCCCATATCTAAATAATATAAGAAACGGAGCCAGAGTCTAATGGCACAAGATAGTGTGACTTTTTTTTCACAGAATTTATAGACAGCTGTAGCAAGACTAACCTATACCTAGCCTTTGTGATTTTATAACTAGAAGCTGATCCCTTCAGGGCAGATTAGAAAATGTTGTACTGTTAAAAGATGTTCTAGTTGTTTTTAAAGGACTAGTCGCTGACACAGTATGTGTTCTCCATCATACTATGATTTGGGGAAGAATCGCTGAGATTCGTATATCATGCCATGGATCTTTTATAAGTCCCTGCAGTTTCAATGACAAGAAGGAGCTGAAGTAGCAAAATACTGAAAATGCAGTTTAGGATGCTCAGTGCAGGCATATAATCACCACCAAGCTGAATGACATATGCTATTAGTCTGAAACATCACAGATCACATCCATTCACAGTCCTAGCTGCAACTGGTACTTACAGATGCAGTATTCATAGACCATCAGGATCTATTTTTCACTCAAAATTAAATCTGCTTTCCATCAAGTGAGTCTAATCAAACACCACTTATATTACCATCTGAGACAAGCATGTTCACTATTGGTTATGGGTGCCGACATATACCTGGTATTTTATATAGTATGTCACCACTGTTTCTCCTATTTTATGTAAATAATAGATGATTATTGCTATAAAACCTTCATTTCCCTATTTTATAGATCTTTTGAGTCTTTTAATCTCATACATATCTCCAAATATTGCATCCACTACTTCTTATAAGATCTGGAGCCAGATTCACAAAACATTGCCCAAGCACAAACTGGGTTTAAATGAGGTAAACTGGGCTTGGCCCAGATGTGATATTCACAAAGTCCAGTATGCCCAGGCAAATTGTGTTTGCACCTGGGCAATGCAATGAGGAGGGCTGCAGTGCAAATGAGGGGAAGGGGACTTGCATATCCCCACAATCCCATTCACTAAGGTATTGCTCCATGCAAGGGTCAAACACCTGTTGGTAATCCATGCAATCCTAGTGGTTAGTGGAGGTACTGCAGCCCACTCACCCCTCCTCAGTCCTGATCTCCCACCCAACATGTTTATACATAGATTCCATAGTGCAGTGTCCCTCCAGTCCCGATCACCCCAAAATGTTTACATATTTGCCAGAGTAGGCCTCACTCCCCAGTTCTAATCATCCACACAGTCTGCTTATATATTTTCCATAGTGTAGTATTCCCTTCCTTTCCCCAGTCACAGCTCAACATCCCCAAAAGTGAAAACCCTATGCCCTTGTAGTATAGATTCCACCCCCACCCTATCCAGCATGACCCACCCAGCTCCCCATCCCAACTGATGATTGGTGACCAGCACACTCCTCCTCACACCACCACAGCTGGTCACTGACTGAGCACTCAAAGAGTGTGTACTGTAAATAGTATGGCTCCTTAACTGTGAATGACCAGTCTCAGTCAAGGAGCCACTGTATAAAGTTTGCACTACTTGAGAGCTCAGTCGGTGGCTAGCCACAGGTGTGGGAGGAGAGCTGTGTTGGTCACCAATCACCAGTTGGGATGGGGCAAGCAGGGTGGAGGGTCACTTTGTATGGGGTGGGGAAGGAAGGGAAAGGACCCTAGACTACCAGAGCAAGAGGTTTCCACTTTGGGGATGGCAATCTGTGACTGGGAGGGAGGGACATTACTCCTATGGAAAAAATATGTATAAACATTTCGGTGGGTGATCAGAGATTGAGGTGGAACACCACACTATGGAAAATATGTATAAACATTTTGAGTGGGTGATCAGGAGGGAGGGACACTGGACCACTAGAGTACATTTCTGTCATTGTGGACAGTGATCAGAGGATGGGGGGGCACTATACTTGAGACTGCGACTGCATGGGGCCTGGGCTGGTGGGGGGCCTTGCAATGCCACACTAACGTGATGCAAATGACCAAATAATGGGCATGTTAATGTCCACTAGTGCCTTGCATGCCCGATGGGCTAATTTGCATGGCTACTTTTGTGAATAGCACTTTAGCGTTTGACCACTGTTGGCTGTGGGACCATTTTCCTTGCTGGCTGTGGGGGCAGCACTACTGGGGTTCCTGCCACTTTTCCTGGGATAGTGCTGCCCCTGCCTGTCCCTATTCATAGTCAGATAGCACACCATGCTATCTGACTATGAATAGTAGGCTTTCCCACCAGTGCAACTGCAAAGTGCAGCACAAACATTTGTGCAGCACTTTGTGTTTTTTTCAGAATCCTGCCCCTTGTTTGTATACTTTATTTATTTATTTTCTCCACTTTATTTATACTCCTGTGCAGCCACTGCTCTACCCTACATCCAGTCACTGATCTGCTTCCCCTGACAATGCCCTGGGGTGCCCCACACAACTGGTTGACATATGCTGCCATACCCATGAGAGGGACCCCCTCCTTGGTCCCCGCGCCAGGCCAGGATCCAATACTGGCATGTCACATCACCCCTGAGCTGCCACTGGGTTCAGGAAGCTACAGCCATCAAGCTGATGCAAGTGATGCTGCTGTTTCTCTCTGATTATTCCCCAGGAGTGCAGATGTGTAATGACATCTAGCACTGACATGCTGATGTTCACTGCACTCCTCCCTCCATTGCACCAACTCTAGCAGTGTCTCTGGGCATCCCCAGGGGCTGCTGCAGTGTGGTGGAGACCCACATCCCTCCCCAGGATAGGAGAGCAGTCCTCTGGATGCTCAATCCTCTCTTCCCCTACCAAGCCCTGACAGCCCAGGCTCACATCCGAACCTAGGTCACTAGTGCGATGAGAGGTGTGGCATCCAGCGCCTCAACCTTCAGCTCCACCAGGCCGGCCATATACTTTTATGTTTAACCTCTAAAGTAATTATATGATGATGTTTTTGATATGAACGCAACCTGCTGTGTATGAAGCGATGGTTTTATTTAGTAATCTTAGAAGATTGCTAAAGTTATTGCTATAATGTTGATGAGTCATTTGCTAATGACTGCCTTACTTTCTAACCATCAGTTTATGCTATGTGTAATTTTAAAAGTATATAGAGGCCCAGATATTCAAAAGGGTTGCGCATGGCGCAACAGTGTTGTGCTATGCAAAACCCACTGATGCACCCCGGCGCAATATTCAAAAGGGAAAAGTGTGTGGCACAAATCCTGATGCGCTGGAGCGCATCAGTAAAGTATGCAGGCACAGGTGGGGGGCGTGCCCATGCATACTCTGCACAGCCCGATATTCAGCCCGGGATGTGCAGAGCCATGCATGCGCAACCTTTACCTGCACCAGCACAAAGTTACACCAAAAAAAAAAGGAACAACTGATGGCCACGCACAGGTGAGCTGCTGCATTGCAGGGTGTAACACGGCAGCTGCCACCTGTGGATGGCCACCCGAGTTCTGGCTGCACCTGGTGACACCCCCCATGCCTGATCATGGGCATTTGTAAAAAAATAGAAGCTATTCTGTCCTATATCCATGGTGGTCCAGTGGACCGCTATCTGCCCAATTGTGGGCATTTGTAAAATGAGAAGAATACGTCCTATATCCCTGGTGGTCCAGTGGACCCTATCTGCCTGATCGCAGGCACGTGTAAAAAGAAAATAATTCCATTATCCCTGGTGGTCTAGTGGACCCTATCTGCCCGATCGCGGCACGTGTAAAAAGAAAATAATTCCGTTATCCCTGGTGTTCTAGTGGACCCTATCTGCCCGATCGCGGGCATTTGTAAAACCAAGATAAGTCCAATATCCCTGGTGGTCCAGTGGACCACTGTTTGCCTGATCACAGGCATCTGTAAAAAAAAATTTCAATATCCTGGTAGTCTAGTGGTCACCCCCACCTACCACTGAGCCCCACCGCCCCACTCCCCCAGTCAGCTGGCGGGTGGCAGTACCCACCCGCCTGCCACCTTCCGCTCACCAACTGACACCTCGGTTGGGCTGCACGCCCATTGGTTCACAGCATAAGCCAATGGTTGGCAGGCTCGTGCCGTCCTACACATTCCAGATATGTGAATGATTCATTCACATATCTGGAATGTGATAGTAGAGCTGCACGCCCATTGGCTCACGCCATGAACCAGTGGGCGCAGCCCTACCAGGTGTCAGTCGGCGGGTGGCGGGGCGGGCGGTGGGGTACTGCACCCGCCGCCGACCAGGGGAGCAGGCGGTGAGGCTCAGTGGGTGGGTGGGGGTACCACTAGACCAACAGAGATATTAGAATTTTTTTTTTTACAGATGCCATGATTGGGCAAACAGCGGTCCACTGGACCACCAGGGATATTGGACTCATCTCATTTTTACAAATGCATGCGATCGGGCAGATAGGGTCCACTAGACCACCAGGGATAATGGAATTATTTTCTTTTTACACATGCCCGCAATAGGGTGGATAGGGTCCACTGGACCACCAGGGATATAGGACGTATTCTTCTCATTTTACAAATGCCCGCGATCAGGCAGATAGCGGTCCACTGGACCACCATGGATATAGGAAGTATTCTTCTCGGTTTACAAATGCCCACGATCGGGCAGATAATGGTCCACTGGACCACCAGGGATATAGGACAGAATAGCTTCTATTTTATTACAAATGCCCGTGATCGGGCTGCAGGGGGCGTCGGTCCCCAATGGCTGCTGCCTGGCAGGATGCCAGGTGCAAGTCGTCGGGGATCGGTGCACCTGCATGCAAATGGGGCCCATAATGACATGCAAATGGCCCCATGTGTGCCTTGCATATGTTATGGCCCCATTTGCATGTCAACTTTTGAATATCATGGTTGCTGTGCATGGCACAATGGAACTTGTGCTAGGGCATCCCCATGCTCCACTCTGGCCACTTGCTCTGGTGCAGCGCCACTGTGCCATGCACACTGGGGGTGGCCATGGTGCAATATTTAATGCTGCTGAGCCATGGCACAGCTCTGTTGAATATCACTCAGTTCACACCCCTGCACAGCCAAGTTGAGCTGCGCCCAAGCTTGCGCCACAGCCTGGCACAGTTTGAATATCTGGGCCAGTAAGTGCAGCACTGTTGCTCCAATAGGTCTCAAGATGATGCAAAGGGAAGCTAATGCAAATTACTGAAAATGAATTAATGAACAATACAGTGAACTGGTATTCCTACATAAATACCAGCTCATTGGGTTCAATGTTATTGCTCCCAAATAAAGGATAAAAGAAGTGCAGGGATATCTGTTTAGCTCATTTTACTCAATCTTATGTATTATCTATCGCCTAAAAATTGGGGCAACTTAAAGCCTTGCATATGGGATCAATAACTAAGCAGTGAGGGAGGCATTCTTGACAACCTGATGTGTTCATCATTGATAGGTTCTCTTGATTAAATTAAAAAAATAAATATGGAGACTACTGTGATCAGATGGTACATCAATATCAGCATACCATAGTGTTGGTCCATTCCTGCACATCCTTGCCATACAGTATATCACCAGAAGGCATTTTGTTATTTGGAAATAATTTATTTACCTGGGGTTGCTAACAGAGATTGATAGCTTTTATTTATTGAGTGATTCATTGATTGATTTAAAGGAGAACTGTACTAAACCTGTGAGTAATTTCCCAGTAGAAGCTGTCTTTAAATACAGCTTTCAATCCATTCATTGTTTATGAAACACATAAAAAATGCTCGCACAAAGGGAGAATAGGCAAAGCAAAAATACAAAAACTTTCATTAACTAGACAAAAGCATACTGGAGACAACACACCACCACTCTACCAGACTAGAGACCCTTGGTACTTCTTTATTCTATATACACAGGCTTTTTACGGGTCTTATCCCTTGGTGTGTTCCTCATAAAGCTTTGCATTGCTGTCACAATTCATCAGTGTTCTACCACTGTGCTATAGTGTGTGGTTAAGAAATACATAAACTACATCATACAGTTCTAAAATGGTACTTACCAACAGAGTGTAAATCTAAAGCACCCACTGAGATTGCTAAAGGCTGGTATAGATGGAATAGTAGAAGAATTGCATTCACAATTTATAAATGGCTTCTACTGGGGAAAAAGTCTTATATGTTCAGTGCAGTCATCCTTTAAAAGGTACACTGAGCTGGATTTCGCCTCCAGGTGCCATCAGGGCACAGTAAATGATAGTGAAATGAACAAAAATGGCAAAAGTAATGGCTTAATCAGGGTCACACTTCTACCTAATTGCAACTGCATAGCAGAGCTATGCATGACATCTTGCTGTTACACAGAGAGACAGAAGGGAGCTCCAGAAGCATGCCACCAGATTCTGAACAAATCACATTTTGGAGTTGAAGCACAATCACGCCACTAATTGAAGCACTCCACTGTCTCCATTCAGTACTGCTTACTTCCCCCCACTACTACACTATTTTCTTGCTGCCAACCACACTATCTGCTTGAAACTCCATGGCATAGCTCTGCTTTAATGTGACCACATTACAACATATGCTGACTTATGTTTCTCTCTGCAGATAACTGTAATCTACTTTGGTGGTTCATGGAAGAGCCGGTGGCAGGGCCACCATTGCTTTGGTGGGAGTTGTTTTCCAGTTTGCCACTTGATTGCAAGGAGGGGCCAACAGCAGCTAACCACAACATGATTGTATAGATGCAAGAACCTTGGGCTTTTGGGCACAGGGAATGGAAAATGCAGCTGATTCACAAGTCCTGAGAGAGATGCTGAGTGGCTGGCAGACATTAGCTAGACCAGGAGTGCCTGCAGCTCCATCTACTCTCTCAATTGAACAGATGAACCACCTAAGCTGCTGCCAGACTGACAGCCCCAACCCCGTAGGTCCATTTCTTTTCATTCCCCATGCTTCCTCATAGTTGCTGGGTGATCAACTAGAACTATAAGTACCAACCCTGGCTCATCCCATTCCATCCCATCCCACATAATGTACAGTAAAAATGTCACTGTGGTGACCAGGATACTGACCTTACTTATTCACCCATGCCATGTGGATTCCTGTAATAGATAAATGAACAAATCCAAACCAGGACATCACCATGCTGCTGCTCCTTTTCCCCATGGACAGTGGGGAGGGTTTGAGTCACTGCCGATCTGCCATGTTTTGCTAACTTTTAAGTGATAGTCTCAAGTGATGGTAGTTGCCTCAGGTGTGCTCTGTTATACCCCACCTCAAACAAAGTAATTTCTAAATAGAAGACAGCTCCATGAATATGATAACAATGTGCTGTGCTAAAAGGAACATTGTAACCTGTTAAAATTAATGTTTGAAATGTAAAGCCTCAACTCTGACCCATGCACATTACCATTGCCTCTAGTACGTGTGTTTACAGTCATGGCTTTACATTTCAAAACATTGATTTTAACAGGTTACAGTGCTCCTTTAAGCACCTTATTTATTTTGCAATGTTCAGGGAACTCTCCTTTATTTAGACATCACTTTGCATGCAACATGTTGCAAAAATCAAAGTTCATACATGCACAACTTTATATGAACTAAGGCATCATGTTTAAAAGGCATGCATAGGCACATACAGGAGGAGTGGATGGGTACGCAAACCAGTGGAGATTCAGTCGGGTGTGAGAACTATAGCAAAAAATGTTAAGAACACTCTAAATGAATGATACATATCAAGCAGGAATTAGGTATTGCATTTCAATAATAAAGCTACCTGCAGGTATTGTTCTTAAGAAGGGTCCAAAAAATGAGCTGACAGTGGTCCCTTTAAGCCCCCAAGGCAGTAGCAGCCAGTGTGGCTCTGACCAGAATTTGTTCAAATAGATGGCAGGGGACCATGTGACTTTGCTAAATGAATTGGAGCTTAGCAGGAGTGGGGGACATAATAAAATGAGCTTTCTGAGTGAGATAAATGGTGAAACTGAGAACAGGTAGCAAACACCAGCACCAGACGGATGTTCTATCAAAACCATAACATTTAACGTATACGGAGTGGCTTCATGAGCTCTCTTTTGCACTTTGTGCTGAGAATCTGATATCGCAAGTAAACCGCCGTTTACCTTCTTTTATAAAAAAATTGGGTAAGTTGTATGCCCTCTACTTTAATAAGGTCTAAGTGTAAAATAGGTTGCGGACTCCTCCATGATGTTATGCTTCTATGTTTCTATGTTCCTTATTTTTCCTTCAATTACTTCTCTTTCCACTAGTTGAAGAGGGACGAGAACCTCACGGTTATTCTGCGGATGACTTATGATGCCTTTCCTTTTGTTGCCGCAATGATCTACATGGCTATATGTATGGTAATTAAAATGCACCACAGCGTAGGAAGGGGGGAAATTAAGGAAGGGGGGAATCTCTGACATGATATATATTCTCTTACAAATTATGTTATTTCATTGTCTCTTTCTTTTTCTAGTGATTTTGTGGTTCTAATTGGTAATAAATACATTAAATAAAAAAAAAAAACATAACATTTGTTTTACATAGCTGTTTTAAATCACCAAGCTGTTCCCAACATGAGCTTTCAGGGAAGGACTGAGGGTGAAATCAGCTTAACGGAGTAAGAGCACACAACAGAAAGGGGAACTTTACCAAAACTAGAGGGTCCTTTGTTATAAAAAGCTTGTTAGCTTACTGTGAATTTTTATCCTCCAACAGGACTGACTGAGTGGGATCCAGTGGTGAAATTAGTATAAGAGAGCAAGTGCCGGCACCAGAAGGGGGTTATGACAAAATTCGAGGGGTCTCTTACTATTAAACACTTGTACTTACTCTGATTCTTTTGTTTCATCCAACAGGAACTTTTTGGAAGGGCTCAAGGTATGCTTGGGAGGGAAGGAAGCAAAGGTCAGTACCAGAAGGGTGATTCTATCAGAAACTGAGGTGGTTTTGTTTTGTGATTAAAGCATGTTGGGATTAAAGCAGGTTTAACATCATCTAAGATGTTTTATTAGGAACTGAGTTTTTTCTTTATAATTAAGGCAGATCTAACATAATCTGAGTTGTTGATTCATGGAGGAAGCAGGAACGCACCATTCAATATGTTTGCCATGCCCGCTTGCGTGCAGCAAGCAAACATCTTCCTATGATAGTGGCCTTTGAGAGGCATGATACTGTCCTTCCAATGCAGAGCAGGGTTTAAAGGGCACGTCTCTAGCAGACCAATTATCAGTCAATCTAATTATGAAAGAGGTTTAGCTTGGTGGGTGGAAACTGCATGGATTTCAAAACAAAAAAGCCAATCCAATCATGGGTTTGTTGTTCCTTTGATGTAGCTGCACAGTATGCTGACCTCTCCTTATCAGCCAGGCTTAGGAATTCAAAACATCCAGCAGAGCCCTGTGCTGTTTCAGACACCAGCTGTTAAATGTAATGTGTGTATGTGTGTCTTTCTTTCTCTGTTTTGCTTTTGGCAATTAGTATTTACTTACTTGGTAAAGATGATTATCCCTGCAACTTTTCTGATTGTACATGCCTCAGTAACATCCATGCTATATATTTATACTTGTAACAGCATTTATGCATTTCATAGGTTCACAGGTTCATAGGTAGATTACAAGTCTAGGGATCAGATTACCTATAATGACTTGTCGCTAGCTAATGGTAATGTTTGCATTTTATAACTCCCATATGTTGATCCAAACTCTGCTTGAAAAATGTTATGGAGCTACAGGACATAACTTCCTCTGGCAATGCATTCCAAACATTAACTACTCACTGACTAAACCATTTGCCTCATACTAGTCCTAAACAAGTCCCCTTTTAACTGCAGACTATGTGATCTTGTAGTCATTAAGTTAGGACTTTTTCTGCAGTCCTGTTGATTCCCACAATAATTTATTCTTACTGGCATTACATACATAACAGAGATCTCCTTTTTGTCTTCTGTACTCAACAGAATATACAGTAGATTTAATTCAGTCTGACATGGTATGATTTATTAGCCATGTTACGTATTATTTTAGTCATTTTATGTTGCATTCTCTCCATTAACTTTTTATCCTTAATTGTTTGAGGGGTGCAGAAGGGGGAACAATATTCTAAATATGGTCTAATCAGTGATGAATATAATGGAATGATTACCTCTTTTTCTCTACTCTTAATATTTCTAAAAATACAGCCAAGAATTCTATGACATTTCTGTGCCATATACTTTGAGTGTGTACTTAGAGATAACTTATTCATCATAATCACCCCAATATCCTTTTCATTACTGGTTTCCAGGACTGTGGTGTTGACTAGTTGGTATCTTCTTTGTGGGTTCTTATGTCCCAAGTGTATGACAGAACACTTTTCAAGATTAAATCTCAGTTTATTTTTTTCAGCCCAGTTGTAAATTAAATTCAAGTCTATTTGTAATGAATTCCCATCATTCTGGTTATTGGCAATGGCATCTATTTTAGTATCATCTGCGTATTTGGCCATCCATGACTTATTTGATGTCTGCATTCCTGAGATAAAGATATTGAATAGTGTAGGGCCAAGGACTTATCCCTGAGGAACCCCACTCATCACAGTACCCCATTCTGAGCAAAAACCTCTTGTTTTCACCATTTGTCTCCTGTCATTTAACCATGAGTCCACCCAAGATATGAGATTATAATTCAACTGAAGTTCAATCAGTCTTTCAATTAATTCGTTATGTGGAACAATCTCAAACGCTCTGGAAAAATCCAAATAAACTACATCAACAGAAAGGCTTGAGTCAAACGCAGGCACTTATTGGTTCAAAAAATGTCAGCATACTCGAAAGACAGGATTTCCCTGAACTGAATCCATGTTGTGTAATGTCAATATTTCCACAGTTTGTGATGTGCTCATTAATTTTATCTTGCATGATACCTTCCATTAATTTTCCTATGATAGATGTTAAACTAATTGGTCTGTAGTTTGACACCATATGTTTCTCCCTTTTCTTGTAAGTTAGGATAACTTCCACATCTCCACTTTTTAATAGTTTTCCCTACCTAGAGAGATTTATTGAACAGTATAATTAATAGTCCAGTAAGTTTGTCTGATATTGTTTTAATAAATGTTGGGTGTATCCCATCATGTCCAGCAAATTTGTTTGGCTTGAGTTTTTTCATTTTGTTATACACTTCTTGTTCTGTAATGTGGATTTCATTTTGTAGTGGACATTGATTATGAGTAGGTATGGAGACCCTCTCTTTCCTTTGAAATATGGTTAAGAAGTAGTTGAAAATTATTTTGCCATTTCAGGTTCTTCTGTAATTGACATGCTATCCTTTACTAGTGGTATTATATTAGCTTGGTTTCCTCATAGTGTTCCTATATCACTATAAAATGTTTTAGTGTTATTCTTTACCATTGTAGCTAAGTTCCATATTTTCACCCCCTTTATAATTGTCCAACTTCAAGCTGTAGGAGTCAGTTGTTTTTTTACAATGGAGGTCTGAAGTGGACTGTTCATTTGAAACGTATCGTGCCGTTAGATTTTCTTTTGAGACAATCAAACATCTTTTTAAATAGCCATGAGGGCTTGTACTAGAAAAGATAATATTTCAGTAAATACATCAGCTGGGTCAGCAGAAATGTCTGTGGGGCTAATGGATTTTCCAAGTCATTAGTCAAGTGGCTACAAAACATAAACAGCTAGTGGAACCAAAGCAGACAGGAAAAATGACACAAATTTTAAGAAGCAGTCAGTTGTAACTTTTCTTTTCTGAAGCATTTTTTCTTTTTTTTTTTTTTTTGCTCATTAGAAAGTCTTCTATGTAATAATATTGTGCTGGATGTGTGGAATATCTCTCAGCCTGTCAACTAACTTCTCTATCTGTATCACCCACACACACACACAAACACAGCATCATCAGCGTGGTGATCTCACAGAAAGCGACATCACAAGTCAATGACCTGGCAGTCATCGAATGGCTGTTCTTAAGCAACAGTGATGTCACAGTCAGTGCAGTAACAATGCTATCTGCTGATGATGCAGTGGGGGAGAGTAGAGCTAGATATATCAGCTGCCAGGCTAAGAGCTGTTTCACATATCACATCTACTAACATCAGGTAAACAATCTTCTAACAAAGGGAAAATGAAAAGTACCTCAGGTATAAAAGGTAATGGCTAGCCGCTTTTAAAATCTATTGTCAGTTTTGGGCAGTACACTAGCTCTTTAATTGCAACCCCTGCATGGATCAGCTTGAGATGGGATTTCTCTTTTTTTATTCTATTTATTCTCCCCTAGCTGACAGTTCTCTGCCACCTGGACCCAGATACATCAGCCCCCCACACCACTTGATGGGAGACCGCCATAACCTGTACAGTGGATCCCCTTATGGGGATCATGACAGATCATAGAGAGAGCATACATATGTATACAGAGAACAGTGTACTCCAAATCTCTGTCATGTTGGTTGTGCTGTCCATTTCTGTGCCATCATCTTGGTGATCACATGTCGTGATGCAGGAATCAGTATGCCAAGTTGATGTTTTGTTGTTTCCTGTTGTTGACAGGTTGCAACAGGTGTGCACAATGATGTTGCGTGTTTGTTGTGTTTTTTTTTTTTGTTCCTGTTAATTTTTTGAATTGGCCCTTACCAGACAGCCCCAATGTACAATGGCACCTCCCTGCCAGCCAGTGTTCACCAAGGTTCTCCACCTCATTCGGGCAGTCATGTTTCCCCAACTCCCATTGGGCATAACTAAACAGAAGCTTGTAGAATTATGGTGAGAATGTAGTAAAAAAATTGTGAAAACAGCAGCTTTATAAGGACATGACAGATGCACATCACTTTTGTTGCATCACATGTTATATATACTCTTTGTGGTTGCTGGTTTTGCTTCTGTGTGTATTTTAACAGCATGTTTACTTCATTTCCATTACCTTTTTTGTTTATATTTGGGCTCCTGCAATCATTATGCTATAATGGACACAGCACTAGAATGTTTATGCTGCCATGAGGTAAATGCTATATTGTCTGAATTAGCGTACGAACATAGGAAAACTGCCAGCAGAAAAAGGCCATAATGGTCTATTGAGTCTGCTTGAGTGTGCAGCTGTTACTTCCTTGAAGCAGCACCCCCCCAACTCCACCCGAAGTTATCTCCCACCTTCCTATTCCCCTCTCCTAACCCCTTCCCAGTAGAGCCCCCTTCAGTCCTAATCCTCTTCATCACCCCTCTTGAAACTGGCCGCCATCTTTGTTGTCACCATCTCCTCCTGTTGCTGAATCCACTGCTTCACCACCCTTTCAGTGAAAACATGTCTCATTTCCTTCTTGAATCTACCCCTCCCCACCAATTTAAGGTTATTTCCCCTTGTTATACCCTCCTTTCTTAAGTTAAAGATGCCCTCCATGCCAACCCTGTTTATGCCCTTAAGGTACTTGAAGGTTTTGATCATATCCCCCTCTCCCTTCTGTCTTCCAGGGTGTACATGTTCAGTTACCTCAGCCTCTCCTCACATGTTTGTTTACATACAAATCACCCTGGACCAAGTAAAGAAACTTACCATAGGCTGTGTCTAACTTCCCCAATCCCTCAACCATCTCTCTTCCCTCATTTATTTCCTCTTAGTCTAGCCTCCCCCCCCCCCAGCCTGGTGTTATGTGGGGATTTCAGTATCGGTTGGGATCAGGAGCTAGTACCACTCACACCTCTATGTCTGAAACCCACCTATCTCAATTAATAGCTGAACCCACCAAGCTCAATATTACATCTGGAAATCATTTCCTTTTAGACTGGGTCCTTACCAATAGCCCACTAGGGGAGAGTAAATAAAATTAAAAAAAATCCTATCTCATGCTGATCCATGTACGGGTCAGATTATGTTTTGCAGCTACTAGCCAGCAGGGTAGTGAATTGAAAAATGCCCAAGCCCCACAGACTCTTCTACTGACCCAGCTGATCTACTTATTGAAATATTATATTTTCCAGTACAAGCCCTCCTGGCTACTTAAAAAGATTTTTGACTGTCCCAAAAGAAAATCTAATAGCATTTGGCTAGTGGACTGGTGACACATTCAACCCTGTCCATGAACATCCACATGTGGTCACAGAGTTGACAGTACAGGAATGGACAGCCAGGACCATCCTCTCTGTATATACACACACACACACACACGCACACACAAACACCATGGCAAACATCCGGCATTGACAAATGCTTGTTCAAATAGTAGCTGGCAGGGGACCAAGTGACCTTGTTAAACCAATCAGAGCTTAGCAGAAAGTAGGAAGCTCAGCAGTCAGGGAACCACTGCTGATGTGTCCAATCATGCTCATGTTCTGGAGTATGAGTGAAACGGAGAAGATGTGGCACAGTTTAAGTGATTGGTGTCGTACCTGTTAGCAGGCAGCTCTGCCAGTTCAGTAAAATAAGGTACACTACCTGTTTACTTGATGTCAACTCTGTAGGAAGTACTGGAGAAGGGTAAGGTGGTTATGGCAGGGAGGTAACAGTCTTTACAAACAGTAAGTACCTCTTCTGTGGGAAAAGGGGAAACACTCTATCTAGGGTAGAGGTACTTAAACAGTTAAGGAAAGGGACAAAGGGGAAGGCTAAGTAATAGGTAGATAGACAGGCAAAAAGAGTGGGATACAGAAACAAGTAAGGTGTAAAGTAAAGCAGAAAGGGGGTAATCAAGAAACATCCTATCTAGGGTAAGGTTACAAATGAGAAAAGTAAAGCAAAAAGTGGAAAACTAGTAACATGCAATCTAGGGTAAGGCTACAAAGAGGTAAAGTAAAACAAAAACGGGAATTTAGAAACACCATATTTTAAGTAAGATTATAAGTTCTTTCCAGAAGAAGTAGAGAGTAAAGCAATGAGAATTTTGTGAATGGTGCAGTGTAGTGTAGTGGTTGTGGAGCTGCAGTTTTCAGAAAAACCTTCTGGAGACTAAGGTGCTGCCCCATCTGAATGCAGCTGTCTGGGTTGAGGGAGGAGGTCACTGGACTCTGGTCCAAGATGGCTGGGATTCAGAGTACCTCATCTCCCCACGCATGGACCACCAAGTCTACCACCATTGCACCAGAGGGTGGCTAGAAGATGAAGGGTTAGCTGGACTGTGGTGGACTCTCGGAGGGTGGAAGTGGTGGATCAGTGCCACATTCCTCAGTCTGTGCCACTACATAATTAATTCACTACACTGGCAGGGCAGTACTGCCTAGAGGAAGCACCTGTGGTAGTGTCCAGGGAGAATGTGGGGATCCTCCATAGGGGAGGTCTTAAGGTGGGAGGAAGAGGACCCTATCAGAGAAGGAATCAACTTCTAGTGAGGAATTCAATTGTTGGGGGTAGATTTTGGAATAGAAGAGGAGTGGAAGAGGGAGGTGTGGTGCCTACCTGGTATTGCAACTCGGAGGGATGGAAAGCAGATCTTAAGGATTACTCAGGTGGTAGGACAGGAGTGAGAGCTGAATGTAATTATGCACCTGGGGGCTAATGACCTGGCTAGGGATGATGGGGATGAGATTGTGAAGGGGGATTTCAGGGAGCAGGGGAAGGATCTTAGGCAGGCAGCATGCACAGTGGGTTTCACTGAGGTGTGGCCTGTCTGTGACCAGGCACAGGGTAGAGTTATCTGGACCAGGAGCTTCAAATCATAGTTGAATGAATGCTGTGGAGAAGAGGAGTTCAGCTATATTGGCACTGGAAGCCAACCTGGAAGGTTAAGGGCCAATACAGAGGGAGTGGCCTGCATCCATCTGGGAAGGGAACCACAGTCCTCGGTGAATGGTTTAAATGTTACTCTGATGAACATTTCAACTTGCTGAGGGGGGGAGGTAGAAGTAAACAGGGAGGTATAAACTGCCGCCAACAGACTAAAACAGAAAGAAGGGAGGACCAAAGGGGGAGATAAACCTTCATGGAGCAGCAGAAAGAAAACAGCACAGTGGTAGCAGACAAAGGGGATAGGAACAAACATTGCAAAAAGAGAGAGAAGAATGAAGCAACTCAAAAGGGGAAAGAAGGGGGGGGTTATAAGTAAAATGTGAAAAAGGTGTGAAAGCCATGTGCGCAAAGGCAAGGAATCATGGAACTCAAATTCTAGACCTGGAGACCATCTTGGCAGAGGCTGATCTGGATATTGTGGCCATTGCTGAGTCATGGTAGACATGGAACCGTGACTAGGACATAGCCATACTGATGGCTATAATCAATTCAGGAAAGATAGGGTGGTGAAGAAGGGACAAGAGGTGGTGTTGAATGTAAGGGACAGTATCAAACTGACAAAAATGCAGGGGAAACCAGGAGGGAAAGGAGGAACTGGAGGTAAAGTGGGTCACATTGGAAACCAGGGCTGGGGCCTCTGTTCACACTGGGGTGATCTACAGACCTGCAACAGAGGGGAAGGACAGGACAAGGCACTAGGGAAAGTCATTAGCACAATGCCAGAAAAAAGGGAGGTGCTGCAGGTGGGGGACATCAACCTACCAGATGTAGATTGGAGCCTCCCATCCATGGCCTCAGCTAGAATCAGGGGCATCCTAGCCTCCCTGCAGGGGATATTTCTGGATATTTCTCAGGCAACTAGTCAGTGAGTCCACTAGAGATGGGGAAGTACTTGGCCTGGTTCTCAGTAACAAGGAGAGTATAGAAAAGATCAAGGTGGGAAGCCATCTCAGGGGACCAGTGATCACTGTACGGTGTGGTTCAGTATAAGCATGGCAGCGGAAACAAACTGAACAAGGATGAGGGTTCTGGACTTCATGGGGACAGATTAAAAAAAATAGGTGAATTCCTCAGAGACAGTCTAGTGGGGGAAGTAGCCAGGCTGTGGTGGAGGTACAATGGACCAAATTAAGGGATGGCATAGTAAAGGCAACAAACCTTTTCACAAAAGAAGTAGGCAAACACAAAAGAAAGAAGAGACAGCTATCTTTCTCATGGGAAGTGACTGAAAAGCTTGAAGGTAAAAGGGTAACATTCAGAAGGTACAAAAAGATGCACAGTGAAGAGGATAGGAAGGTGTACCAGGAAAGGCAAAGGGAAGTAGAGAAAGCGTGAAGCGTGCAAAGGCATGAACGGAGGAAAAGGCAGTTAAAGGGGTTACTGAAGGAGACAAGACCTATTTTAGGCAAATAAGAAAAGGAAGTCAAGAGGAGTAATTTTGCAATTAAAAAGGGCAAGAAGGTACTGTGCACAGGAGGATCATGAAAAAGCAGACATCCTGAACAAATATTTCTGTTCAGTCTTCACAGTGGAAGAGTAAAGGAAAGGAGCATATACAAGCAGCAGGGATACTGGGGAGAAGGAGATATACACAAGTCCATTTACACAGGAGACAGTATTGAAAAGACTTATAAATCTAAAAGTGAACAATGATATGGGGCCAGTAGGCATGCACCCAAGCGTTCTGAGGGATGTCAGGAAGGTACTGACTCAGTGGAAACAGGAATAGTTCCAGAAGACTGGAGGAGGGCAAATGCAGTCCCACTTCATAAAAGCAGTAGCAGGGTGAAGGCGGGCAACTATAGGCCAAAACATCTGACCTTAGTGGTTGGGAAACTAATAGAGTCACTGTTGAAGGAGAGAACTGTGGAGTACCTTGAATCCAGAGGGTTACAAGACCTGAAGCAGCATGGAGTCATGGTGGAGGAGGTCATATCTGATGAACCTGATAGAGTTCTTCAAATAGGTAACCAGGGAACTAGATCAGTGTAAGGTGGTGGACATAGCCTACTTATATTTCAGCAAGACATTTGATGCCATATGACACAGAAGGTGCATTAGGAAATGGAGCAGTTTGAGGATTAGTCCCAAGGTGTTAAATTGGGCACATTTGCTGATGGATAGGAGACAGAGGGTGGTGGTAGATAGAATTCATTCCAGGAAATGGCCAGATACAATGGTTAAGAGGTAGAGCTGCCAACTCTGATAGCAAGGGTACTGGGTTTGAGAACAGCTGTAAGACAGAGGACAGAAATTTTGGGGGAAGGGGGAATAGATTGGGGGTGGAGGTTTCAGGAGCAGCAGAGGGAGGATGGAAGTATAGAAAATCTGGTGGGGTTCACAAAGAGGATCAGGGATAAGGGGTGAGGGTGGGTGTTATTAAATGCCAGAAGCTTGGGAAACAAATTGCCAGAGTTCCAGGCCATGCTGTTCGGGGAGGGTGGATGTGGCGGTGGTCACGGAGATGTGGGCCAACAAAAACCATGACTGGGACCTAAACGTGCAGGGGTACACTATGCTTAGGGAGGATAGAAAGGAGGACAGAGGGGGTGGAGTGGCTATGTTCATTAGAGATGACATAGAAATTGCTAGGGTAGAAGAGGCAGAGGGAAATGTGGAGGCCTTATGGGTCACCTTGCGATCACCAGCAGGAGATAAGATCAAGCTGGGTGTAGTATATAGGCCCCCCGGGATGAGTGATGTTCTAGAGGATGGTTTGCTGGACAACATCATTGTCCAGTGTGGACCAATAGGGGAAGGAGTGGTGTTGATGGGGGACCTTAATATGCCAGGTACAAACTGGGGAACCATGTCCTCTAAGGTGGCCAAGGCAGAGGCTGCTGGATGGCTTCCAGGATGTGTTCTTAACACAGCATGTGTTGGAGCCCACAAGGGAGGGCATGTCTTAGGCGTGGTTCTGGCAGATGGGGATCTGGTAAGGGACCTGGTTGTAGAGGACACCCTGACTGGGAGCGACCACAATACTGTCTGGTTTCAAATAAGAATGGGGAGGGGAGATCTAGGACACTGGCAGTGGACTTCAGGAGGACAGACTTTGTGGGCATGGGAAATATTCTCAAGGATCACTTGAAGGGGATTACATCAATGACAAGTGTGGAAAGGAGATCGGAGGTCATAAAACGGGGACTTCATGAGGCAGTCAGGATCTGCACTAAGTTGAAACGTAAGGGAGCAAGGTCACATAAACCATGCTGGTGGTCCAGTGAGGTACAGGTAGCAGTCAGAGAAAAGAAGGCAGCCTACAAAAAATATAAAACAACAAGAGGGGATAGGGATAAGGAACTGTACCATCTTGCATCTAGAAAAGTCATCTGGATGGTGAGGGGAGCAAAGTCCAGTAAAGAGCAGTGGCTGGCACAGGGGATACATGGAGGGGAAAAGGGGTTCTTCCAGTACATTAGGGAGTGGAGAAAAATTAAGGGCCATCTCAGCAGATTGAGATCAGAAGGAAGGTTAGTGGAAGAGGTGAGGGACCAGGCAGAGGTATTTAATGAGTACTTTGCCTCTGTGTTCACTAGGGAGGGGGATGGGATGTCTACAAAGCAAGGCACGAAGGGAATAGAAGTGGCAGTGAGTGAGATCAGGGGAGCAACAGAAATGGAGCAAGAGGGAGGGAGAGGTACCCCAAGGGTGTCACATCTGGATAAGGGGATAAAAAGGCCAGTAAGGTGGAGGGGACGGATGATGCTATCTCTGCCAAAAGGGTGTGGTTAGCCCTCAAGGCCCTAAAGAAAGACAAATCTCCTGGGCCGGATGGCATTCATCCGAGAGTACTGTGGGAATTGGTGGACATACTGGCTGCACCCCTGGCGGAACTCTTCAACAGGTCACTTGAGACAGGGCAGGTACCTAGGGATTGGCGAGAGGCACATGTGGTGCCAATCCATAAAGGGGGGTCGAGGGAAGTACCAGGTAACTATAGACCCATCAGTTTGACCTCGGTGGTGGGAAAATTAATGGAGAGTATACTAAAGGAATGATTGGGGGTGTACTTGGAGGGAGGTGGGAGGTCTGGATAGTCGGCAACATGGGTTTGTGCCAGGTAGATCATGTCAAACCAATCTTGTGGAGTTCTATGAATGGGTAACATCAGAACTGGACAGGGAAAGCCTGTGGATGTATTATTCTTGGACTTCAGCAAGGCATTTGACTCTATCCCCACAATGGTCTGGTGAGAAACTGATGAGGGTTGGAGTAGGCCCTTTGATGGTCAGATGGATTGAAACTGGCTAGCTGGATGCACCCAGAGAGTTGTGGTCTGTGGGGAGCTCGAACCTTAGAGAGGTTGGTAGTGGGGTACTGCAGGGCTGGGCGGTCCTGGGTCCAATCCTGTTTAATGCATACATATCGGACATCAGGGAGGGTATAGGGTGTGAAATCAGTCTCTTCACGGATGACTCCAAGATGGGAGCAGTAGTTGAGGGAGAGGGGAGGTTGGCCTGCAAGGACCTGGACACCCTGGAAGCTGAGCTCACACATGGAATTAAATTTCAATATCACCAAGTGCAAGGTGTTGCATCTTGGTTGGGAAACCCTAAACACAGGTACACCCCTGGAAGGGAGGGCTGGAGGCCCCGATAGGGGAAAAAGACCTAGGGGTCATGGTGGATGCATGTATGAATAACTCTGAGGAGTGCAGGAGGGGCTAGCAAGACAAACAGGATGTTGGGATGCACGTAAGGGGATCACCTCTAGGAGCAAGGAAGTTATTCTGCCACTGTACAATGGACTGGTTAGACCACACCTTGAGTACTGTGTACAGTACTGGAGACCACACTTGAAGAGGGACATACAACTCCTGGAGAGGGTACAGAGGAGAGCAACTAAGATGATATGAGGGCTAGGGGATTTGACGTATGAGGACAGACTTGAGGAGCTCTGCCTGTTTTCATTGCAGGAGAGGAGAGATGGGTGGACATGACTGAGGTCTTCAAGTACCTCAAGGGAATAAATAGGGTAAACATGGAGGAGATCTTTAGACTAAAGCAGGGAGGTATCACCAGAGGGCATGGTTTGAAGTTGGAAGGTGGAAGGGTGAGGGGGAAAGAGGAGGAGGTTTTCACTGAGAGGGTGGTGGACCCTTGAATGCACTGCCTGGTGAGCTGGTTCAGAGAGCCACAGTGGAGGGCTTCAACACAGGGCGGGACAGACACAGAAAGTGGATGTATCAGATGATGGCCTGTCCAAGGGGGGTGGGGATGGATGTTAGGGGTTTCTGGAGCACAAGGGAGGGAAGGGCCTCGGCACCCAACTAAGGATCTGAGGTTCGAGCAGACTCAATAGACCGTAAGGCCTAATCTGCTGGCAAATAGTATGTTAGTATGAAATGGATAGTGGCCTGCGAGGTCCTTCAGGGCTCAATACTAGGTCAAGTCCAGACCTCTTTAATGTCTTCATAGGGGACATTGCAAAAGAGCTGGAAGGAAAGGTATGCCTCTTTGCAGAAGACACCAAAATCTGTAATATGGTGGACAACCCCAGAGGGGGTAGAGTATGTGTAGAAACCTGAGAAAACTTGTGGCATGGTCAAGGGTATGGCATCTCTGTTTCAATGCCAAAAAGTGCAAAATCATGCAGCTAGGGCACAGAAACCTACAGGCAGAGTATAATAAAAGGGGAAAAGGTACTGATGGTCACCAAACAGGAAAGAGACCTGTGAGTAATCATATCTGATGATTTCAAGAGGGCAAGGCAGTGTAACTAGGCAGTAGCTTAGGGTCAGTGGGATTGTGCGGTGCATAGGTTGGAGTATCACTAGCAAATGGAGGGGGGAGGAGGAGGAGGTGTCACTGTATAGATCATTGGTGACATCCCACCTGGAATACTGTGTCCATTTCTGGAGACCACATCTCAAAAATGACATACAAAGGGAGAAGGCTGTCCAGTGAAGGGCAACTAAAATGGTGCAGGGACTACATTAGGAGTCCTATGAGGGGAGGACAAAAGAACTCAATATGTACTCTCTGGAAGAGAGGAGGAAGAGGAGGGATATGATAGAAACTTATAAATGCCTCACAAGGTTTAACAAGGTAGAAGAGGGAAGCATTCTTCAGAGGAGAATGTACACAAGAACAAAGGGACTTGCAATGGTGCTGGAAAGGAGAACATTTTGGAGGGATGTGAGATAGCACTTTTTCACAGTAAGAGTGGTGGATGGCTAGAACAGCCTTCCCATGGAGGTAGTGGGTGTGAAAAAAGTGGTGAACTTCAAGCATTCAAGAATAGGTACAAGGAAATCATAGTTGGGAAGCAGGGGTATGGGAGGTAGCTGAAGACCGAGTAGAGTCTGCAGGAAAAGTATAGGCAGGGAAAGAAAGGGGCACATTAGGCTGGACAAGTATTCCTTATCTGCCAACAAACTCTGTGTTTCCATGAAACAGAACAAAGAACCAGCAGATCTTTATTGTAATTACTACACATTCCTGGGAGACAAGAGTAGAAGGGTAAGGGTTAGCCACAGAGATAATCTTTGTATCCCAGGGACTATACATCACTACAGGCTCTAGGGTGGCATGTAGGTGTCTGAGAGAGTAGTGTACAGCAACTGCAATTACCAGTGCACGGGGGGGGGGACATTAGACAGTGCCATGGTGTACAAAAGTTGTTTGTTGTGCAGAATGGGACAACAACCTTGGCCCTGTTGTATGCATATTTATTGTCTGTCTACTCCCCTATCCAGACTCTATATTAGTATCAATTAGAAACATACTGTAGCAAGACTGCTGAAGATGAAGCTCTGGCTAACCAGGTGGCTTGATAGCTCTGTCAGTAGAGCACTAAAGTAGCATTTGGGGATCTTGCCTGGGTTCAGTTCAGAATTCTTCTACCTTATTCTTTTTTCACTAAAGGTTGAGTATTACATGAGTAGCAGTGGTTAATACTATGCAACCCATGTTCTTCCATATAAACCATGCCTTGTAAAGGGGAATGTTGAAATCAGAAGCCCAGTAATACAGTAACTAGCTTGATAGCTCAGCTGGTAGAGTACTGGGGCCTGATTCTCAAAGCCCTTAGATTGACGCAAGGTACATGCATCAAACATAAATTATATAAGTGGCGCCTTGCATCAAAAAATGCACCCTGGGCTATTCTCAAAAGCAGCCTGTGTCAAATGCAGGCTGCATGCACCAAAGGGGGCTTGTGCCAGTCTTGGACCACAAAATGGGCTGCTGCATGGTGCTAGGGGGTTTGCAACAAATGCAGGCTGCCATACCCCCTCATTTGGTATTCTCAAAACCCTCCCAGATGGTAATGGTCTAAGCACAGCCCACTGCATGACCACTACGGCCAGCTGCAGACTGAGCTATGAATATTGCATACTGTATATAGTCAGCACTCAGTGATTGACAGCGCTCATTCAGAGCTCAGCTACAGCTGGCCATGATGGTGAGTGATGGACTGTGCCAGTCTCTGGCTTGGTTATGGGGAGCAGGGTGGTAGGATACTGTGGGATGGGGGGTCCACTAGACCACCAGGAATTTCAGAATTTCATTTAATGAGGATCAGAGCTGGGGCAGTCCACTAGACTACCAGAGATATTTCAATTACTATAATGGGAGATTAGGAAAAAGAGGTCTGCTACACTACCAGGGATAGTCTCATTATTATAAGGGGAGATCAGGGTTTGGGGGGACAGCTAGAATACCAGGGATATTCTAATTATTATAATGGGAGATTGGAGCTTGGGGGGACTGCTAGACTGCCACGGATATTCTAAGTATTATAACTGGTCAACAGGGCTTGGGGTGACTGCTAGACTACCAGGGATATTATAATTATTATAATGGGAGATCGGGGCTGGGGTTGTCCACTAGACAACCAGGGACATTAGTATTTATTTTAACAGGGGATCGGGGTTGGGGAAGTCCACTACACTACCACAGACTGCTCGGGGATATTGCCACTTGGCCACCCACTGCTTGCAGCAACATGTTTAGGTACACCCTCTATTTGATGCACTGCTACAGTTGCCACAAGCTGTGGGACTTTGCCACTGGGACCCTGCCCGATACAGAATCAGGTGCAGGGTCTGTGGCACACCGTCGATCGGCACAAGCCACCTTTGGCACTGCTTGCACTGAGTTTTGAGAATTGGGCCCCTGGTGTGCTAGTCCAGGGGTCGTAAGTCATATTATATGTTTCTTAATGCAACTTATATTATGAGTATATACAGGTGTTATATACCTTATAAAAAAAGTTTTCTTCTGTTGAAAAATCTTGGAAGATATTGTTCTAATCAATGAAAGATGAAAGAAAAAAAGAAAGAAAGAAAGAAAGAAAGAAAGAAAGAGTGAGTTTAGCCCTTCCATTTTGCAATTCACTGTATCACTGCAGCCACATTCTCAAGAGGTCATCATGAGAAAAACAATAATCGATATGAATGGAAAATAAGTAATTTAAGGAAACATTCAATAAAATAGTGTGTTTCTTTTCCTTTTGACTTTAATGAGATTATTTTTCATGTGGTTATTATAGAAATAGCACAAAAAAATATATTTTTTTTTAATGCAAGCACCTACTAAAACACAAAGCACTGCAGCCTGCACTGACTAGTGTATCAATGATGCGCCAACAGATGGATGTGAGTTGTTCCATACAATTGTTAACATTATACTGTATATAGCGCACAGTGCATGGGCACCCATGCACAACCAGCCTATTGTGCCACAGAGGGGTTCTGATTACCTCAGACCTCAAGAGCAAAGCTTGAGAGATCTGAAATAATCAGAACCCTGAAGTGGCACAATAAGCTGGTTGGGCATATGCTTGCCCATGTGCTGTTTTTTATAGTGCCCCATTCACAATAACGTTTTACCTTTTTAATTTTTAAAATACAAAAAAAAAATGTTTGTTGCTCCTTCGTGTTCGGGGAATTATGGCTGCTTGCTAGGTAGCATGTGTGGTTGTTAGGGAGCAGAAATGTCCATGTTTGTTGCATAACCTTCTATTGACTGTCAATTGAGTGTAGGAGGAAGTTTCAAGAAAAATAATGGTGGCTGTGATTCTCACTTAGTGAGAGGACATGGACACCGAAAGAAGGTTTGACTGCAAAAGTTATTTTAAATAACTGGGTGATCCTGCTTTTTATTTGTATGTAGCTACATTAATCTGGTTGATCCTGCATTTGTTTTCACTTACCTAATTGAACCTGTTTGTATCGTGGGTTCACGTGATCATGCTACTGCCATTGATTGATCCTGCCATTTGGTTCAGTGATAGAACCTCTAGAGGTTTTCAAAACGTTGTTGTACCACAGTGTGATACAATCACATTCCATGACCTTTGAACTGTGGTATAACAACATTTTGACAGCCAGCAATTTCTATACAGAACCGGGGCTGACTACACACTATAAAAAATTATTTCTACAAAGACTACACATTCTCATAAATTCAGAACTGTGCATCATGCATATAAATTTGTATCCCTTTAAAAACATAGAATTTGTCGGCCAGGGGAGAAGGATTGAGCATCCACCGACTGCTCTCTTCTCCAGGGGGGAGGGGGGTACAGTGTTCAGCACAACGTGGACACCTAGTGGAGGTTGGGTGTACCACACATGTTGGCACCAAAAGCAAGCTCAGGGGTGGGGCAGCTGTTGAATGTCATTGCACATCTTGCCCCTGTATAGCCCGGAAAAACCATACCACTGACCACCCTAGATGAAGCCCGCTGTTGGCTTCAATCAGCCTCCAGGATGGCCCTTTTGACCTATCCCGTCATTTACAGCACCTTGAGGGGTCAGTACCATAACCCTGCCCTGTGGGGTAAGCCGGGGGCATCAAAGGGGTGCGACTAATGTGGAGGTGGACATGAGGGTCCACTACTGGGCTGAGATACTGTGTGGCTGTCGGCAGCAAAAAAGTACAATAAATAAAAAAAAAAATAACAGAATTTATCGACAGAAAAAGGGCCTTCTGTCCCATTGAGTCAACCCCAGTACTAATTAACTAATGTGGAATGTGAGAGCACTAGTAGCTTTACTCCCCCTCTTCCACTCACTTGTTCCGCTAATGTCTGAGTCCCCTACTGATTTCACAGACCACCTCTTTTGGCAGAGCATGCATCCCCTTCACCACCCCTTCCATAAAAAATAATTCCTGTTGTCTCTCCAAATTTTGGCCCCCCACAGCTTCATGGAATACCACTGGTATTTGTGTTCCCATTGATCTGAACTATTCAACTGTATCTTCCTTGTGTACCTCATGGAGGTATTTGTATGTTTTAATCATGTCCCTCCCTTAATTCTCTGATCCAGTATGCACATGTTTAAATCTGCCAAGCTCTCTCTTTGTAAGCCCTTTTCTGCTGTCCCTGGATCATCTTTATTACCCCCCTTCAGTACAGCCTTCACTGTCTTTCTGTCCTTTTTTAAATGCAGCCTTCAAAACGGTACACTGTATTCCTGTTTAGTGTGAGCCAGTGACCTTCAATGCACAGTGGTGGCAGCAGCTGCCTTCTGCTGCTGAGACCCCTCCCTATACATCCTCATATTCTACCTGCTCTGCAGGGAGAGGAGACTGAGTGATTAAAAGTGGTAAGAAACATATCTTATACCTCTAGATGCCCTCCTGTTGTTCTGTTATTGTCTTGCCAATATTCAGTGTGGTTTGACCTTTTTTGTTAAATTAGTAATCTACTTTTTTCCTTTGTAGCTACCCAGAATCCCTCTCTCTACATCAGTCGCTGCTCTCTTTTCATATTGTCTTCACATTCTTTTTTTAACTTAATAAACTTTATTGAAAATGTTTGCAAGAGGTGCAACACAGAGGGTAAAATGGCATTGTCTGCACGTTCTTTAACATCAGTAACAACATTCAAACAGCATGAAGTCTTGCTATATTATGACATATGCAGTGAGTCCCAACCTTCGAACTGCTCTGGAGAGTTAACTTTCCATGCCAGGCATGGAACACTGAGCTCAAGCTCGGATGAAACTCTGTCTGTTGTTCTTCAAACTCAACCGTCAGATTCTTTACTCCATCTCACTGAACAGTCGCTCCAGAGATTTCTCCTTCTGCTCGGTTCATTTTGTCAAAGTATTATTTTCTTGGTTTTCAAACAAATTTAAACCTCAGCCGATTGGTTCAGACTCTGTCTGTCGTATTTGTGAGTACTAGATAGGTTTTACATTAATTTCTATTCTGTGTGGAACTTGTAAGCGGTTTATCGGTTCGGTTTGAATCGATGAGGGTTGTTTAAAATATTTTAATCTGTCATTTAGAGTGTGGTTACCGGTTCTTATTGGTTCTAAAAAAAACGGATTTCATTACGTTTTTAACCATGACCCGTGACACGGTTGGGAATCGATAAGAGGGTCTTACCTGGCGGATTGCCATAAACGGGTAAGTTTGGTTAGGACTGGCACTATGTCTGAGAAACCCAAAGGAAAAACCAAGCCCACTGGGTTTCAACACTGCAGTGTGTGTGGGGAAGTCTTTGCCAAGGCTGACCCCCACACCACCTGTGTTTATTGTCTGGGGTTTGACCACCTCAATGCAGACTGCCAGATTTCTAAAAATTTTCCTGCAGCTAGCCTGGAAAAGAAAGTTGGTAGGCTCAGGGAAAGGGAGGCCAAAAAAATCCACTGAACCAGATGGCCAGCCCGGTTCGGTTCCAACCCTCTGACCAGGGCGAGACTTCCTCGGGCAAAAGAAGATCTGAGTCTGAGGAGTCGGTTCCAGCAAAAAGGACTAGGAAATCAGCTGGTGTGGAGCCAAAACTTTCCTCTCCAACCGCTGAAGAAATAGCCAAAGCGATTAAAATTGTCCAGTCGCTTTCCCCGGTTCCGACCGAACCGGCGCCATCAGGTAAGCATCCAGTTCGGCCGGTTCCACCGGTTCAAGAGAATGATTTAGAGGAATATTATGAAACAGAGGAGGGGGAAGAGGAGTATGAGGAGAGTGAATGTGGATTTGAAAGTCTGGATGTGCCCATTGACCTGGACATCTCCCAGACAGACCTTCAGTGTCTCCTCCTAGGCTTTCTGAGTCCCTTCTCATTTTATGTTTTATAAAAAAGTGGCTGAAACCCTCCAGCTCCCTATGGAGGAAGCTGTGGATGATTAAGAGGAGCCTGACTATGTGGAAATGATGGATATCCCAGAGTCTAGGAGACTGTCTATTCCTTTGCATAAATCTTTTGGGAAACAGACAGTTAAAATTCTAAAAACTCCTCACACTATACCTCCTGTGGATAAGAGAATGGACAAGAGGTACACATTGTCAGGCTCTGATATGAAGTTCCTTACACAACAATGCAGCCATGTTGGGGTAGTGCAGGCTGCAGCCTGTGACAAGGCAAATATTCCCTTGGCTTCACACCCCCCGTCAAGGACTCCAGGAGGATTGATGCCATGGCAAAGAAACAGTACATGGCAGCATCCTTGGGACTCAGACAGGCAAATAATATGGCTTATGTTGCTAGATATCAGAAATCCAGATGGGATACTGTTATGGCTCTAGCAAAACAGGTCTCTGGCCAGCTTGCCAAGGAGCTGGAGCAGGTGGTTGCTGATGGTATTGAGGCATCCAAGGTGCAATTCCATGCTGCAGTGGACTCTAATGATGTATCATCAAGAATCATAGCTACATCTGTGGCACTTCGCAGAATGGCTTGGCTCATATGTACTAGCCTATCACAGGATACCCAGACTAAGGCCATGGATTTTCCTGTTGTGGGTAATTCTCTGTTTGGGGAGCAGACAGAGAATTACATGAAAAAGATGGATGAGTATAGGACCACCTATAGGATTGCACAGGCCAAGGAAAAGACAGGCAACTCCTCAAAGGCAACTTTCCAGGGGCAGGGGCAGGCCTTTTCAAAGGCCTTTTTACCAAGCCCAGGCCTCCTCTTCTGCTTATGCCCAGAGGGGGTTCTTTAGAGGGAGAGGCAGACGGGGTACAAGCAGGCCTGCTTCCACCCCTCAGCCCAAAGCCCCTGCCAAGCAGGCACCCTGATGGGGTTGCCAGGGCTGATTCTCAGCTACCTGTAGGGGGCAGGCTGGCTTACTTTGTCCAGGACTGGAAGTCTCTGACATCAGACAAGTGGGTCCTGGAAGTAGTAAGCCAGGGACTGGTTCTCAGCTTCAAAAAATTTCCAAAGATGAGAACCAGATCCTTTCCACCTGCAAATCCACCAGAGACACTTGCCCTAGAGGCAGAGGTCTCTTCTCTCCTGGCTCTCAGAGTTGTGGAAAGGGTTCCACCCCTACACCAGGGCAAAGGGTTGTACTCCAGGTACTTCCTTACCCCCAAAAAAGACAGGAGAATGGTGGCCCATCCTGGATCTCAGATATTTAAACAAGCACCTTTTAAAACCAAAATTCAAAATGGTGACTCAGAGAATTATTCTACCCTCTCTAAGGCCAGGGGACTGGCTAGCATCCCTGGACCTCAAGGATGCCTACTTCCATATTCTCATCAGAAGCTCCCATCGAAAGTACCTCAGGTTCGAGCTGCCCTCAGGCAATGGCCATTACCAGTTCAGAGCAATGCTCTTTGGTCTCACCTCTGCTCCAAGGGTATTCACAAAATGCCTGGCAGTAGCAGTTGCTGCCCTAAGAAGGCAAAAAATTGCCATCTTTCCTTACCTGGACGACTGGCTCATAGTAGGTCAGTCCCCAGAACAAGTCAAGTTACACCTCAGATAACTCAGCAACTGCTCACCTCTCTAGGTTTCCTTCTGAATCTTTCAAAGTCAGTTCTAGAGCCTGTCCAGCTCCTCACCTTCATAGGCGCAGAACTGAACACAGAGAGGAAGCCAGAGCCTTCCTTCCTTTGGACAGGGCAAGGACCCTGGTCTCTCTGGCCTCCTCATTCACCCTGCAGGTCTTTCGACCAGCAAGGCACTTTCTACAGCTCCTGGGGCACATGGCTACTTCTACAGCAGTAGTGCAGGGAGCAAGATTTCAGATGAGGGACATCGAGTTCCATTTGAGAGCCTTTTGGTCTCAAAGGAAAGACCCTCTAACCAAATTGATCCTAGTAACTCGAACCCTGATCCAGGCCCTACAGTGGTGACAGGATCAGAGCAATCTGAGACAAGGGGGTTCCCTTTGTCAATCAGTCTCACTCCTTAATCCTTACTACAGATGCATCCCTCTTGGGGTGGGGAGCTCACATGGGGGGACCTCACTACCCAGGGATTGTGGTCCCCTCAGGAATCTCTGCTCCACATCAATCTGTTGGAACTCAGAGCAGTTTTTCTAGCACTTCAAGTTTTTTCCAAGTCTGTTCAGAACAAAGTGGTACAGGTCAGAACAGACAACGCCACCACAATGTGGTAAATCAACAAGCAAGGAGGCACTCGGTCTACGGCCTTGTGCACCAAAGCAATGAAGTTGTGATCTCTGGCTTACTCCCTGAACACCTCCCTTATGGCAGTTCACCTCCCAGGCAAGGACAATGTCCTGGCAGATGCTCTCAGCAGGATTTCCCAGGGCCATCACGAATGGTCACTGGACCCCTGGTCTTGGAGGTGATATTTGCCAGATGGGGCACCCCACAGATAGATCTTTTTGCAGCCCCAGACAATCACCAACTTCCCCTTTTTTGCTGCAGGCCCCCAGTGTTGGGCTCAGTCCCTCCGGATGCCTTAGTTCTCAATTGGGAAGGGAAGTTTCTCTATGCTTTCCCCCCTTCCCTCTCCTTTTCAAAGTGCTAGTCAAAATCAGATCTCAACCCTGCAAGATGATCCTGATTGCTCCAGATTGGGCCAGACAACCCTGGTATCCACTCCTACTGTTCTTAGCACTCCATCTTCCCCTGTGTCTTCCCAGGAATCACAACCTGTTAACCTGTGCTCAGGGGAAGGTTTGGTACCCGAACCTCAAATCTCTCAATCTCAAGGCCTGGCTCTTGAAGAGTTAGAGTTTGCTGATCTACACCTCTCCCAAGGTGTAATGTATATACTGAAGGCTTCTAGGAAACTTTCCACTAGGGCTACCTATAACTCCAAATGGAAGAGGTTTTCCATATGGTGCTCTGGGAAGCATATTTCCCCAGAATCTGCTGATTTACCCACAGTCCTGGATTATATGGTCCATTTAAGTACCTTGGGGCTGAGACCAGCTACCCTAAAAGTACATTTGACAGCTGTGTATGCTTTTATTTCAGCAGGTAAACCCTCTTCTCTTTCAGCTCATCCTGTATTCTCCAAGTTTTTTAAGGGATTGCTTCACACCAACCCTTCATTCAGGGACCCTGCCCCTGCCTGGGATCTTAATGTTTGCATTGCTCAGCTTATGCAACCCCTCTTTGAGCCTTTGTCTTCAGCAGAGCTTAAGTACTTGACTTGGAAGGCTGTGTTTCTGGTAGCCATCACTTCTGCCAGACACATAAGTGAATTACAAGCTTTGTCAGTGGAGCCTGATTTTATCTCCTTTCATAGAGATAAGGTAGTCCTCAGGACTAACAGGAAGTTCTTGCCTAAGGTGGTTTCAGATTTCCACCTTAATCAATCTATATCTCTTCCAGTGTACTTCACTGACCATTCCTCCTCTGGCAAGAGGAGGCTGCACAGCTTAGATGTGAAGAGACCCCTTAGTTACTACATAGAGCATACCAAGGGTCACAGGCTTGACTCCCTCCAACTGTTCCTCACTTATGGTGAGGTTGGTAAATAGAAACCTGCCACTAAAAGATCCATTGCCAGGTGGATTGTCTCTTGTATCCAGTTCTGTTATGAAAAGCTGGGTAAGGTTCCTCCCTCAGGCCTGAGGGCTCACTCTACCAAAGGTACAGCTGCTTCCCTGGCTGCTGCCAGGGACATCCCTATTCTAGAGATATGTCAAGCAGCTACCTGGAAAACAGTTCTTACTTTTACCAAGCATTACTCCCTGAACATCCAGGCTAGGAGTGATGCTCAGTTTGGCACAGCTGTGCTTCAGAGCCAATTTCCTAAGTAGGTTCTGTCCCTCCTCCATGGAGGTACTGCTATGTAGTCTGCATATGTCATAATATAGCAAGACTTCATGTTGTCTGAAGAAAAAATTACTCACCTTAATAATGTTGTTTCTTCTAATGGAGTCTTGCTATATTTTGCCCCCCCCACCTGCCCCTCTCAGAACCTCTGTTTTTGGGATGTGGGTGGGCAGTGCAGTGTTGGCACTTAGTAGATGCCCACCTTGTTGTTTTCACCCCTCCTTTTTGGGGTGACTTGGTGTTGTGTTTTTCATTTTTTGGGTCTCCTGACTTGAGTCTTTGTTTTGGGACCAAAAAATGTGTTCTTATGTTTAGTAGCCAGTTGGCTAGTGTAGGTTTACAGCTTCCACACAGGACCTCAGTGAGTTTAGCTCATAAAGATCTGACAGTTTGAGTTTGAAGAACAACAGACAGAGTTTCAACCGAGCTCGAGCTCAGCGTTCCATGCCTGGCATGGAAAATTAACTCTTTCACCTCCGGAGCAGTTCAAAGGTTGGGACTCACTGCATATGTCATAATATAGCAATACTCCATTAGAAGAAACAACATTACTAAGGTCAGTAATTTTTTCTTCCAGGCCTTTCAGAAGAGTAGCATGGAATGGTGGAACCAATGTCATAGAATGCCTTAGAAGTATGAAAAGAAAGAGCAGTAGCTGCTGAGGAGAGTGGAACTCTGTGTAGATCTGACAGCATCCCAAAGTTAGATTATTATTTATTTTTTATCAGACACTGGTCAAGCATATCAGGATAAATAACGGGCATGAAAAGGAAAATGTGAGGCAGTTAATTATGTAAAATTAAATTATGATCACCTTTTAGTTGGCTTAATCAAAGTTCTATATTGTGTAACTAAAGGTAGTGGGATTCCAACTCTGATATGTAGATTCACAGCTCTGCACTCCAGTCAATAGGCTACATGTGTTTCCATTATTCAGTAAATACAGAATAATATATGAAGTGTTGTACACTGAGTTTTTCTACACATCCTGGTTTGGTGGTACTACATAAATAACACATCCTAGTTATATGGTACCCCATAAATCATGATTGCAAAGCACAGGTGCTTTGTGATGGTATCACACACCAAGGGTGTGAAAAAAAAAGTAATTACAACATTCCATGGTTTATTTTATATACCTGCTGCTCCAAAAAAACAGCAGTTGTGATATGGAAGCATGAGACATGTTGTTCTTGGCTGACTGCAGCACGTTTGAATAAGCACTTAATTTTCTGGCTTTTAAGCATTATTTGTTTGTTCTTTTAACTTTAACGCTTATTTGCTGTCAGTTTGATGGGGAAAGAGATGTGATTGAGTTGCCCGGATAGCCTGAGTGGCAGCATCATTGGAAAGGAATGAAACAGTGAAGGCACTACTGATGATCTGACTGACACCCATGCCATTACATCATTTGAAAATGGTAGCATCCAATTAATAAACATGATGACCAGTAATTATATTATAATACCATCAAAATGAAAGTTTGGTAATTGTTTTTAGAAGTCAAAGGTCCCTAAATTAGTAAACCCTGATGTGGAACATAATGAAGCTGGCATTTCACAAATATATTTATACTTACCTGAAGGAAATACAAGGTACTGTAGATTTAAATGCAAGTATTTATTGACAGATAATAATACAACTCAAACTACAGTAATGCTGTTACAGGGAATTTCATATTTTATGAACTTCATCTGTAATTCATATAATGATGTCTTCATTCTTCGCTTTCTCCTTTCTGAAACAAAGAAAAATATGATGTTTATAGAAACACAAATATTAACCATTAGGAATTTTCAAACTAATCTAAGACTAAGCAAGCTGGGCACACTAGTCTGATGGTGGTTATTGTCTCTGATGAAAGATTATTTAGATTTTCAGTATAGCTGCATCACAAATGTCTTCTCTGAAGATTTTATTATGAGTGGAGGACTGCAGGCTTGCTTCCTACCATCATCATGTCACAATACTTGAATTAGAATGATACCCCATACCAATGCAGCAGAAATGTGCTGATATCTAAATGGTGTATTGGGTAATATTTATCTTACTACATTTGTAACAATTGTCAGTGAACTATCTATATTATGAAGAAGATCTGAGTGTTGAAACATTCATCAACCAGTATGTTCCGTGTCTTAATATTTAAAGCAGCATTTCATGTTTTTTTATATTCTCCACTAAACACTCCTCTGCACCCTTCCATGTTGCTCCATATTAATTTTTGTTTCCAAATCAGTTTTATAGTGCCTCATTTTATTTTATTTTCACCATGTTAGAGTCTATCTTTTGATGCCTAAAGTTAGCATTCCTGTATCCAGTGTCCAGTAAAGTCATGAGGCAGTTTCTGTTGCATGCTAGTTCATCTTAGTCAGAAGAAATGAGTCATTAAACTGTGGCTATGGGTGTTCCAATGCAGCTGAAAATATTGATGGAAATGTTGTAGCCATGTTTCGTGAGAGTCACCTTTAATTATTTTAAATAACAAAATCTTAAAGCAGAGTATAGATTTGGAAGAGGTACCTTACAAGACTAGACAAAAAGGATGATCTAAAAATGGAATGAAAATGTAAACTTACAAAATGCTTGCCGTAACATAAACTGCAACTTTAAATGAATGTCTGTAGCTTTTATTGAATTAATTTTGATTAGGCACTGATATATTTGTACCTTAACACCTGACAAATTGGGATAGTTGATCTACCAAAGTGACTTTAAGATAGAAATTCATAAATGCAGTGTAACTGAGGGACTGCTGTCCATAATAATATGTGAAATAAGGCATAAGAAGGGCGCATATATAGTTCTGAGCAGTGGAAATGTTAAGGTTTCTTCTGTAGAGGTGGGTGAGCAGCTGGGGTCCAGTGACCATTATATAATACTATTCTAAATAATAAGTGCTAGGGCAAAGATTAAAAGAAAAATGAAAGCTCATACATTTAAGAGTGTGTGCATTGATAAAATGAACAGTTTGGTTTTAGAAAACCTGTTTCAAATGGAGACCAAAATGGTTATGGTGTAGATGTGTGAATACCGTTAATTGAATTAGAAAATGAAGTGGATCGATGTGTACCCAAAAGGATTATGGCGAAAAACGTAGATGTGTCCTGTCTGTATGGGTGGGACTGTCCTAGACTGCTGGTTGCAAAGAGAAAGGTATCTAAGACAAAGAAGAAGAAGAAATACACCATACAGAATAGAGCAAATGTACAATGTATAAATGGCAAGAGGAGGACATTTGAATGTGGTACAGCAACAGACATTAAGGAATTCATCAGTTATATCGGAGGAAATAGGTCAGTGATTGACAGAAAGGGACTGTTAAGCACGGGATCTGGAAGGGGAGCATGCTAACTGATTCCTTGTCTGCAAAAGAAAGCCAAATGAATATTTCACCTCAGTATTTACTACCAGGGAATAGGGAGACTTGTCACATATGAATGAGATATTCAGGTGATCAGTAGAGGATATAGTGCAACATACAGTGTATTACAACTAGCTTAGTTGCTGTACAGTTGGAGAAGCTGAAGGTGAATAAATCACAAGGGCTGAATTGCATACATCCAGGGTACTCCTGAAGCTTCAGAATTCACTGCTAACCAATGTGGTACCTCTGGACTGGAGGAGGGCAAATGTGACTCCTCTGTTTAAAAAAGGAAGCAAAAGTGACCCAAGTAACTAAAGTCCAGTGAGCCTAACCTCAGTGGTGCATCTGCAACACTTAGCAAGGACCTGGACAGATTCCAGCTGTTAGAGAAAAATCAATATAGATTCACTAAGGGGATATTATGTCAATGCAACTGTCTGATCTTCTTTAAGCTAGTAATAAAGGCACTATGCAAGGGAAAGGCAGTTTATGTAATGCAATTATACTTCAGTAAAGTATTCAACACAGTTTCTCATAAGAAGTTAGTTCCTGAAGTTGTGGGAATTTGGAATTACATGAACTAATGCATGGCACAGTGGATCTCAAGCTGATTTAAATAGTACTACTTTCAACATTTCCAAGACCATTTGTTGTGCATAGTGTTTTGATTTCTATGTGCAGTCATAATGTGTTCCTCCCTTTGTCTGCTATTGAGACATTATTTTTTTTTAAATTAGCCTGCAAGTTAAATACTAGTTTTATGACTACTTATTGTACTTCTTTTTCCTACAGTGTCTCCTGTTCCATATGACAGTGCCTTGTCCAGGACCACTGATTCAGCAAGTACTAGAGGCAGGAACATGATGTTCTGTCCTCCACTATATGGCTTAATTCAGTATTTTTGTTTTCTATGTCTATGTCAGGTCTACCCAGCAAGAGTAAATGTTTTGCTTTTAAAACTTTTTATTTCATCACACTACATGTAACCATAAAAGCACATAAATCACCCCAGATCAGCAATGCTATAATTAGTAAAGACTCTAGCTGTTTGCTTACAGAATAAATAACTCAATTAGCCATTGAGTATTTGATAAACTGTAAATGCAGCTATTAGTGCTCACTGGATAAGGAACATTACTTAATATCACAGCTCTGCAGTTGTAAAATTGACTCTAAACCAGTTCTTGCTGAGTCCATGGTCCCGGATACATCAGTGTCACATAGGACAGGAGGCGTTGTAGGAACAAGAAGAGCAATAAACCGTGGTAACATGGAGATCCCTAGGGGCCATAAAATTGCCATGCTACTTTAGAAACAACTCCTAATAGCAGGCAAAGGGAAGGACCCGCTAGGACTACACACACAAATCAAAACACTCTGCACAACATACAGTATGTTTTTTGCAAATTCGGACTGTAGTACTCCTTTAAGCAATAGGGCTGACTTGATAATGATACATGGGACAACATGAGATTGGAAGGAAGTCACTACTGGTGCTCCCTGGGGTTCACTGTTTGATCCTAAATGTTTAGCTTTTTATTGATGATCTAGAGACACTGGTCAAAACTAAGGAAACCAAATCTGCAGATGACACAAAGATAATAAGGTGCTAGACTCCAGTGTAGAAGAACTGACTGCAAAGGGAATAAATGTACCAGGGGGTGAGTCAATAACTTGCAAGTGCAATTCAAACAAATATATGCAAGATCCTTCATTTAAAACAGTCTACTTGGTGATACTGCTTAAATAGTAAACAATAGCAGTGGGGAGTTGAAGCTGTCACAGCAATGTGTAGTAACAGTGGGAAAGATAAATCCATTGCTGGGCTGCATTAAAAAGGACACAACATCTCATGAGACTGTTTTGGAGTGCTGTGTGCAGTTATGGTTGCCACAGTATAAAACAGACCTAGCAGCATTCTTGTGGATGCAAGAGAAATTAATTAAAATGATTAAGGGGCTTGAGGAGTTTAGCTTTGATACATTTTTAGATAGGCTAGGTAGGTTTTCACTGGAAAAAGAAGGCTAAGAGGTAGTGCAATTTCATTAACAAAAACATGACGAGGATCTGAGAAGGTATACTAGTAAACCTTTTTAGCTTGGTGGTAGTAGTAGTAGAAGCAGTAGTGTGTGTGTGTGTGTGTGTGTGTATACATGTGTATATGTGTGTGTGGTGCACATAAGCATGTGTCTGTGTGGATAGAATGAAGGGGGATCTAAGAAAGCATATTTGTCAGCCAGAGACTGGCAGATTTATGGAACAAGCTCTTTTATGCTTATGTTGGATTATTTCCTTGTGGAAAATAACATTGCTGGATAATGTATATTTAATTCATTGGAGAAGGGAAGGTCACTATGAGCATGCCTCTTAGCAGTATCAATATGCCTGAGACCAAAGGACAGATAAGTCATGGTATGATTAATTTTGAAGTGTAAAAATGAAAAAAAAAAAGAAACATCTGCTACCTTGGCACCAATGTCACGGCTCTTGGCCCTGAGTTTGTTGACTTGGGATTCAGCAATGTCTGCACGTTCCTCGGCTTCCTCAAGCTCATGTTGAACTTTCCTGAATCTGGTGAGATTAGAATTGGCCTGTTCCTCCTACACCAAAAAAGTAATATGATCCATTAGAATTTTGTTGAAGACAACAGAACTGAATGATAAAGTCAAACAGATAAAAGCATCCTGGCCCTAAAATGAATCATTTAGATTAGCGTTTATCATTTTGGCAGCAAGAATGAATGAGAAGTCCTAGATTTTTTCTGTAAGTCTATGGACCCTATCCAGCACAATACTATGCACTGCTTACATGCATACTATATATAATTGTTTTGGTTATGAATAAAAATGTCTGAATGGCATGAGGCCAAATTGTTTAAAAGAGTTATTTTAAATGTATGTACCAATTCCAGACTTGTGCTCTTCAGATCAGTTATCTGTCCCAAAGATGAGATTAAAAATGACTGGGGTGGGGGTTGTCACCCTTTTGCTTATTGAGTATTTGTGCTGTAGAATTCTTTGTCATCTTACATTAAAATGTCAGCTATTGCCAGAGAATGAAACCCATTAATGAAAATCTATTTGTTCCAGATTGCTTGAGGATACGAGTAATGCAGCTTTAAAATTGTATTTTGGTAGTTGACTAATGTGTATCTTTGTATGATCTGTTATGCTTTCATGAATTGTATTGTTTTTATTCATGTCTACTTCCTGAATATAATTCAGTTTCCTTTTTTTCTATATTTTTGTGATGGTATTTTGAAATTTTTACTGATTTGTACAGCAATTTGTATTTTTTGAAAGTGCTATATAAAAATAAAACTGGCAGACTGAAAAAGCATTGTACATTATGATTCGATACTGATTAATTCAATACTGATTGATTCAGTGTCTTGATCTTATGTATAAAGATTCTGTTCTAGTTAAAAGACACTACATCCCTCTTAATGCATGCTTTATAATGGTCTAACAGATTTTTCTAATTTAATTTGACTTTGTGTTGCTTACCTGTAGCAAATTAATCCAAAAATATCAAAATTTCAAAAAAAAAATACTTACAGCTTCCTCCGCTTGTCTCTTGTAAGCTTTAACTTTGAGTTGTAATTTGTCCACTAGATCCTGCAGTCTCAGGACATTCTTTCTGTCTTCTTCAGTCTATGTATACACCAAAGAACACACAGTTAAGGAAAAGGAGTCTTACAATATGTATACTGTATTACAAAACCAAAACACAATTTAGTTTCAGAGAGATTTCATACCTGGTATGTAAGCTCCTTGACTCTTCTTTCATACTTGCGGACACCCTTTATTGCCTCCACACCACGTTTCTGTTCAGCTTCAAGTTCATTTTCAAGTTCACGCACCTGTAAGAAGAAAATTAAAACATCAGGTTAGAAAGTTGAATATCAAAATGAATTCCACAACAAAAATTAATTATACAACAATGGTTGGAAATGGAACTTTCTGATTGGCTGTCAAAATTCTAAAAGGGTTATATTAAAGGCTGCAGTAGGAATACTGGAACAGCGCATCTCAGAGTAGATGAAGTGGTGCAGTCCAGGGTGGCTAGCCCAAATCTCTATGAAGACAGCAAAATACCACATTCAGCACTCTGAACCACAAACAGTAAACAAAATCTAGAATAACCCCCATTTACTCAGTGAAAAAGCTATGGTGTGTTGTTATTTTGTGTGCTCATCATGGTCCGTTACTGTCTTCTTATGTTAAAGGCTAGAAACCTTAATGTTCTGTTCAATAACACAATTAGAATTTTAAAAATAAAACAATATTGTTTCAAACTAAAAACATGGTCAAATGCATGGCTGCATGGAGAGATCTGATACTGATTTTTGATCCTGACTCCCTTGCTCTTGGCTGACAGAGCTCAGCACATGCTGCAGAGGCAGTGTGCATTGTTTGAGGGAATGCTTGGTTCTTGCTGCTCCCTTTTCAGTATCTCCTGTTGATCAAAAGAAGCCTTTGTGTCATGGGTGACCATGCAGTGCTGGATCATCCCCATAGACTGGCACAAGTACAGCAGCAGGAAATTCCTAGCCTTTGGTGGTAGGAGATACTTAACAACATTTGCTAGAAAATCCCTACTACTGGCCAGATGATAATATGTCTTCCCAGTGGCATCTATGACCCTGTTTCTGCCCAATTCTCCCCCTCAGTAGTGCCAGTACCGTCTATGAATCCCTCCACTTTGTCTCCCATCCGGCCCATGTTCTCATGGAGGGATAAGCTCTGGATCCCTGCAGTGTTGGATAGTTGGAATGGTAGGCTCTAGGGTTAGTGGCTGTCTGATGGGATAATGTAGGGACAGGAGCTCCCTGAGCAAGATCAGCCACCTCAATTAGAGCTAGGTAGGAAATAATCAGTAAATCTGAAAATAAGTTGAGCATTTTAGTTTGAAGTATTTTGTATCATCCAGGAAACCTTTTTAAAATATATTGTTCAAATATTATTTAACTTGTACAGTATTTATTTAATGTTCTGTATTAATGTCCCATCATTTATTTATTTATTGAGTACATTTACATAAAGTAGGATGACTGTGTCTCAGACTTCAGCTCACTCTCACACCCCTTCCCCCACCGAAGTCAAAATCCTGTTTTTGTGTGATCATAGCATTTTCCACAGCATCATATTGTGATTTCACAAACAACACATTATGACTTTGACAAGGTGAACAGTAGGAAGATAAGATGAAGTCAGAGGCACAAAGATAATTTTGCCATTAAAACATCCTCCATAATAAAAAATAAAGGGCATGAACATGAGAATTTGATGAAATACTGTATAAACTGAATTGTGGATTAGCATTTTGCTTAAAACATATTCTTGAATATAGGTGAGACACGCTTAATATAGCATTACGGCACCTTAGAGGATGGGTTACATTCTTTTTCTACTTTAACTCTAAGAGCATAATATGCTTGGCTATACCTTAGAATCATAATCCCCAGTTTAGAATTACTGATGGCAATCCAATTCTCAGTCATACCTTAATGCTTAATTGGAAGGTTAGGTGTGAAATAACCAGTTATGATATAACCAGTTATAAAACTCTTCACTTAGTTCTTATTGTAGAGATAAATGAAAAGTGTTATAGCTTTAGTGGCACATTGCAATGGATAGCACACTTTAAAATAGTTTAGGTAATAAAGAGGGATTGTGCAAGTTTGTGAATACACCACAAGGCTCTCAATGAGAAATCTGTGTATTTAAACCATGGCTCCATTCACAAATGATGACAGTTTCTCAGAACTAGGAAACGGTGTAGTTCATAATCTGTTTTGAAGTAAATTATATTAAAAACTTCATCACCTCATAATTCCCTGATCTACAAAGACTTAAAGGCTCAGACTCACATGGTTACAATAAAGATTCAGTATTTGCCGTATTGGTCCTTGCAAGAACAGATCCAGAAGCAAATGATTTGATACCTTTTAATGGACCAACATAGATGTAACAACAAGAACAAAGTGCTCTAGCTTTCAGACCAACCAGTCCTTCTTCAGAAGCCAAATGGCCATTAGGCTCCTGAAGAAGAAGGACATCCAGCAAACACTTTGTTCTTATTGATCCCTAAAGCATCAAATCATTTGCTTCAGGATCTATGGTTACAATAAATAATTTCATATCAAGAGCCACCCACCATTGCAGTGGTAGCATTACTGCTTGTGACACTGATGACCTGGATTCAGGAACAAGCTCAGGTCATCAGAGGGCCTGCCAGTGAAAGGAGGATTCAGTGACCCAGTGGACTCTCTCTCTCCTCCTCTCAGGGGCTGAGTCCTTGTCCTGCTGCTTTACTGCCATCTGGGTGACCACAGGTGGAGGTGCAGGGGAGAGCAGAATATTGAGGGAGCTGAAGTATGGCTGTCAGCAGGTGTGTCAGGTGTGCCAGCACTCAGGTTTGTCACCACACTTCTGGGGAAGGGTAGGGTTGATGGGGAAAAATGATAACTGACATTAGAGAATGAAGCCTCCACCTTCCCACCATAACCATCCAGATGCTTTTGGCCAGCCCTCAGGGATACCCCCAGCCACACCTCCAATGTGTGTGTGTGTCCATATAGTAATAGGGAAAAAAAAGAATGCCCTGGGGGCCGAAGGGTGACCCCAGCCAAGGGGGGAGTAAGCTGAGGGAGTGGGACAGTGATTTGTTATGGGTGGGCTGAAAAGGGTCACAGAGTTACTGGCTATTAGGACCTCAGGAGATTGGATAAGGGCATTTGTGGTAGGCCAAAACATGTCTGAGTCAGAGATCTTGGGAGAACAAAATGTTATATTAGACCCGAAAACCTCACTATGTATGTACCTCATGAGTCTATTCTAGAGCCATGCCATTTGTTTCTATTTTTGTCATAGCCATAAACTATACAAATGTGGAAATGCAGGTAGACTGTGCCGGATCTATGATGCCAGTTCGACAACACTGTTGTCGACTGGCATCCTGATTTAAGTTGTATATGGGCCGCCAAGTTGTGGTCAGCATAAATCCTGTTTGTCCACTGGTCCCGTTTTTCATCAGGGGCTTTGCCCCCCCCAGGCCCCCCATGGGGGGCTCTGCCCCCCACAGACCCCTGTATTGTGGATTATCAACTCCAGTCAGAGTTGATTCAGGGAGGGGGTGCAGGACTGGGAGACAGTGTGCCCCTGTGTCTGGCACACCAATACTGTGACGTATTGACTTTGTCGATGGGTTTGTAGGTCTCTGTGTTGGTGTCACTGCCAGAGAGGCATACCGACTGGGCCCATAACCACTGAACCAGGATCAGTTTAGCACTCAAACTGATCTGGTGTCAGGTTAGCATCTGACCAAACTGATCTAGGATGAGTTCACCAGACAAAGTGATCCAGAATGAATTCACCAGAAAAACAGATCCAAAATGAGTCATTACTCAGACTGATCCAGGATCAGTTAACCAGTTGAACTGACCCAGAATTAGGGTACCAGTCAAAATGAGCTGGTACCAGCCTGCCATCCAAACTGATATGGGATTATATTGAATCAGAGATGTGTCACTGTCTTATCATAAATTTACAAAACATCTGCTAGCATAGACTAGTAGTTAAGGCCAAGGACTGCAAACTAGTACATCTTAGTTTAAATCCTAATTTCCCTTTCTCTAACTTCAGCTTTCACACTATCAGAGCCTTTATTAGGGTTACTCAGAAAGTAATCAACTTGTTGAGGTATCTGAGGATCTGGCTTAACTTTGCCTGGGATAGGCACAAGGGAATCATAAGGGATAGGAAAGGGGTGGAACAGAAAGTGCTGTAGACCTAGAAGGGTCTGCAGCAAAAGCAATCACAATAAAAAAGGGCAGACTGGATGAGCCAAATGGCCCTTATCTGCTTGTCAGTTTCATTGATTATCTGATTCCCACCTACTCAATCGGGCTGCTACTGCATGTAATTGCCATTCACACTCCATCAGCAGCCTAACACAAGCTGGTTGGCTGATAGCACTTGCATAACACATGGAATCATTCCACTAGAACTGCTAGTTGACCAGCTTGCGTTAGGCAGCCTACAGAACCGATGATTACTATAGGAGCATACTTTGACTCCTTCAGAGAGTAGCTGGTCAAGGTTATGAGAAGAGAGTTTGTACCAGTTGCTCTCCCCACCCTTAATCTGTGTAATTTTTTGTTCTGTTTTCTATTTAGACTCCTTCCCTTTGGCAGACATGATGGACCCTTAGGACCAGGCAGTATTCCAACCCCATCACCCCTGCCATCTCCAGGGACTTCTCTTTTCCTCAGTGATGCTTCTACAGTATGCCCCCTATGGTGGGGCCCTAGGACTGCCCCAAGTCCCTTAGGCAACTTCATCTAGTCAACAGGAGAGAGAGAGGCCGGGTCAGCAGGGTGTGGGATCTGCAAATGCTGCAGGGCTGTCATCTGCCAAAGTTCCTCCTTTTCATTTTCTTCCATCCCCATGGAGAGTCAAAACTGAGCATGGGCTTGAGAGTAGTGTGCATCAGTGACCCTGCTCCAGTCCATCAGAGCCTCCTACTCACCCTTGCCTCCACTCCACCAGCACTGCCACTGAGAACACCCAGGTGGTGGTCACATGGCAGCAGGGGTAGCCCTCCAGCTCCAAAGGAGGAAAGCACCCTGTGGTATGCTTGAGCCTCCTCCTCCTCCTCCACTCCAGCAGCCTCTGACAACTTGGGCTCATTCGCGAAGCGAGGTCACAGGTGTCATGAGTGGCAGTGCTACTGCTGCACTGATGGGATGGCTATCTGCACCCTTTTCTATGGGTGCCAAGTGAGTGGAGGGTGGGAGCACTACTAGTGGGTGTTATGCCTTGCTATGGTGCAGCTGGGGTGGAGAAGAGTGGATGATATTGAGTGGTTGGGCTGGGCAGGGGTATTTTACTATAAAATTGTTTCTTCTTTCACTGGTCCTAGCGGGGTAGGGTGGTCACTAGAGTTTGCTGAGTGGGCAGAGGGAAGATAATGCATTTATTGGTTGGGGTCAGCGCTGGAAAGAAGGTGAGATCTGTGTGCTAATAGAGGGTGGAGGAGGGAAGGCCGTTTTTTTTTTGCAGAATACTTAAGGTTTATAAAAAATGCACTTTACCTGGTGGATTAATAGTGAAGTGCCAAAAGCAGGTTATGTACACATACCTTGAAGTTTGGCACTTTGCTAACAATTTACTGGCCACATTAAAACTGGAACCACACCTACTAGATGCTTTACTATATTTTGCCGGTCCACGTTTGGGAGACAGAAATCACCCATGATCTCAGATCCGGTTTTGTTTTCTGCTCTTAAAGTCTTGCATCCCAGTGCTTCATCCCGGTCATCATCCTTGATAAATAAATGGCTTATAGAGAATACCAAATAATGTACTTCTTTTCCCTATTATGAACCAGCTGTAGCCAAACAGACTCCACCCTATCCCTTCCCCTTTGTGATCGAGTTGTCCTCCAATATGCTGATACCATCTCTTACGTGTCGTCCACCCTCCCCATTCACTTCGTCCTTATCATAGAGGAAGGGGAAGGTGAGGGACCACAGAAAAGTGATAGGAGCAGCGAAGTAAGGGAGGTGGGTACTAGTCCATTTACAGAGGAGAGAGTCCTGAAGGAACTCGCAAATCTGAAATTGGGTAAAGCAAAGAGGCCAGACGGGGTCAATCCAAGGATACTGAGGGAACTCAGGGAGGTGCTGGCTGCACCTCTGACAGTTCAGTTCAACCTCTTGCTGGAGATGGGGGAGGTTCCAAGGGATGGAGGAGGGCATATGTAGTCCTGCTTCACAAATGTGGTAGTAAGGAAGAGGCCGGTAACTACAGGCAAGTCAGCCTGACTTCAGTGGTGGGGAAATTATTGGAATCACTACTGAACAAAAGGTAAGTGGAATGCCTTGAATCCAGTGGCTTACAGGACACAAGACAGTTTGAATTCATGGGGGGAGGTCATGTCAAATGAAACTAATAGATTCTTTGACTAGTTGACCAGGGAATTGGATCAGGGAGGAGCAGCGGATGTGGCCTACCTGGATTTCTGCAAGGCCTTCATCACTGTCCCACATAGGACATTAGTAAGCAAGCTGGATAGCAGAGCCAAGGAGTGGGACCAAAAGTGATAAACAGGGTAAGAAACTGGCTAAGGGATAGGAGACAGAGGGTAGTGGGGCTTCATGTCATTTGGGTTAATCTATTTGATTGAACCCAATTTGGGTGAATCTTCCACATCCATCATCATTTGGACGACTGCAAACTACAGCGATGCACATTTCATCTACTAATTTACATCACACCTGTAGCTGCCCCTCCCCCCATTCCCATCCAGCTCCTGCCTATTTTACTTTGTTCTTTCCCTGTCCCTACCAAGAGCTGTGCCAACAATTGTAAGGGCCCTCTGCAAAATATGTTGTTGGACCTACCTCACCACAAGTAAATGTAAAATAACCTTTAGCACATATGACATTTTATAGTATGTTTTTTTTTTTTTATGAGTCCTGCTGAGCAGTTTGTCCATGCTGCCCCCCTCGTCCCACATGCTGGCACCAAGATCAAAGAACTGAGCAATGTAATTTGGCCCTTCTCCTCCTGGGGACACCAGCACCAAGATTACATGTTTTGAGTAATGGGATCTATTGCTTCTTTGTTCTGTACTCCCCCAAACCATGTGAAACATGAGTCAGAATCTTCTGACTCCATTGCTGACAGACCTAATTTCAAATGGTTTCACAATTTCCAAAGAGGAAGTTGCAAGTTTGTCTGTGATAAAAGGTTTTTCTAAAGCTGACCTCTGAGGCAATGGGCCTCCTGACAATGTGGGCCCTACTGCAACTGCAGCTCTGGCATCCCCTGGTCACTGCCCTGTCCCTACTTCCTTTTCCAGGTTTCTTTGTCTGGTTTCCTTGTTTTCTTTCTTTCTGGTGTTTTACTCCTCTCAGAGCCACTTCATTTGTGTGCATGCCTCCGGATTCTGCATGCTCATACATCCACTACTCCACAGACATCTCTCAGGAGCATAGGTACTTCCTCCATGTACTGCATGTCTGTGTTTATGGAGCCCCCCTCATCCCCATGCCCCCCTATTTCTAGCATTTTAACAAAATGCCACACATTTATTGACAGTAACTATCACCCTATATGTGCAGGCGCCCAATTTGTGCAGTCGCTATAATGTGCTGGTCAATCATGCTACTGTCGTCCAAGTTGCTTCGTCCAGTTCAGTTCACCCAAGTTGACTCTCTTAACTGACATGTTACCAGGTGGTGGTAAACAGAGTTCACTCCAAGGAAGGGAAGGTGACCTGTGGGGTACCTGTGCTGGGACAAGTTCTCTTTAATGTCTTCATTAGCGACATTGCAGAGGAGCAGGAAGGAAAGGTCTGCCTGTTTGTGGAAGACACTAAAATCTACTACAGTGTAGGCACTCTGGAGGGGGGGTGGAAAAAATGAGAGATTATCTGGAAAAGGTTAGAGGAGTGGTAAAAGGGTATGGCAACTGGGCTTCAATGCAAAAAAGTGCAAAATCATGCACTTGGGGCAAAGAAATGCAAGGGTGGAGTACAAAATGAGAGGAGAAGTATTAACAACCTCCAAACAGGAAAGAGGCCTGGGAGTTATCATATCTGATGACCTAAAGGTGGCCAAGCAATGTAATAAAGCAGTCAGGAGAGCTAGTGGGATGCTGGGGTGCATAGGGAGGGGGATCACATGCAGCAAGTGGGGAGGTGGGTTTACCATTGTATAGATCACTAGTGACACCTCACCTGGAGTGCTGTGTCCAGTTCTGGAGACCTCATCTCCAGAAGGACAAAGAAAGAGTGGAGGCAGTCCAGAGGAGGGCAACCAAAATGGTGCAGGGTCTGCATCAAAAGCCCTATGAGGAAAGACTGAAGGATCTTAATATGTATACACTAGAGGAATGGGAGGGTATGATAGAAATCTTCAAATACCTCACAGGTATGAATAAGGTTGAAGAGGGAAGCAACTTTCAGAAAAAAAGATGCTCAAGGACAAGGGGTCATGCTATGAAGCTGGAGGTGAGTATACTCAGTGAGATGTAAGGAAGTAATTCTTCACAGAGAGAGTGGTGGATGCTTGAAACAGCCTCCTAGTGGAGGTGGTTGGAGCAAAAACTGTAACGGGGTTCAAGGAAACATGGGATAGCCATAAGGGAACTGTAGTGATAAGAAAAGAGGCAGATAAGCTGGAGATTAAGTAGTGTCTACAGTGATGCAGTAGGTAGGGAAAAATGGGCAGACTAGGTGGGTCAAGTGGTCTTTATCTGCCATCAAATTCTGTGTTTCTATCTCTTCTAAATAGCTTATTGCCAAAGACATTTAGATTTGTGCCATTCTCTTAAGTGACCCACATCTCAAAGAGTAGAATGATATTATATTTCTCTTTTGCTCCAGCACGTGGAGATCATCCATCTAATCACAGAAGCTCCTGGCATTACTATTATTTGGCATCATAATGCACTGTTTGCATCTCAACGTATAGCGGAGCAAGCCACAGTGCATCACAATAACTTGTAACAAATGACATGTCAGAATATATTGCATGACAAAAGGGCTTAATTGCCATTGAACCATACTGTTCCCAGTGGTATACTGCAGCATTCTGTGGAATACTGCTGTATTACCCCATTACAACTTGGCTGGCACCACTGTATAGGTCTATACCTCTTGTCTTTTGAGACCCCAGTGAAAATTAGATTCTGGGCCTCATGAGGATATCCCATAAAACTAAATGTAATGTAAAAAACAAATTACTAAATAAAGGCATAATTCAGATTACACAACACAAAGGCCCAAATATTCAGACTGCGCCTGGCAGTGGCGCAAGCGTGGTGGCACAATTGGGATGCATCGGGTCAGGACCAGGTGATATTCAACTGTGATGTGTCATGGCGCAGCACCATTGAATATGGCATGGACAGTACATGGTGCAGTGGCACTGCGCTGGTGCAAGCCACAGATAGGGAACGTGGGGATGCGCGAGGGCAAATGCAGTTTCGCTGGGTACATCACCCAAGATATTTAGCACAGGACATGCAAATAAGGCCATAATATACAGTATGCAAGGTGAAAATGGGGCCATTTACATGCCATTATAGCCCCTTTTGCATGCCTTGCACATGGCAGCCCGGCGAATTGTGCCTGGCACCCTGCACAGAATGATGTGTGCACAGTGGGGGTGCCGGGGCATCCCCAACCCCATAGCAGCGATTGCAGTAAATCTCCATAAAATAATCCCCTGGTAGTCTAGTGGTACCCCCCTCCCTCCTGTTTCCCCAATCATGGTAAATCACTATAACATAAATCCCTGGTGATCCAGTGGTACCCGCCTCCCTCCCTTCCGTTTCCCTAATCACTGGTAAATCACCATAACTTACTTCCCTGGTGGTCCAGTGGCACCAATCCCACCCACACAGGACCCCTTGCCCACCCCACTCCCCCCATCAGCAGACAGCTGCAACCCACCTGCATACTGCCTGGCCACCCGCCGAATGACAGGTACAGTATGGGCTATAAGCCTATTGATCCACAGTGTGGACCAAGGGGCTTGCAGGGAATACTGTACTAGACAGTCCCAAATATGTGAATGAAGTCACCAGGGAAGTATGTTACAGTGATTTACCATCAATTGGGGAAATGGAAGGGGGGGTACCACTAGACTACCAGGGAGCTATGGGTGCTTGTGGATGGTGTTCTGGGTGGAGATAGGAGGAAGTAAGCTGTTGATTAACTAGAATCTGCAGCTCATCCATCAGGTAGGGAAATGGGCAAACTAGGTGGGCCAAGCAGTCCTTATCTACCATAAAAAAAAGTCAAATTAAAATTCTATGGGCGGGTGGCCACCCACAGCTGGTGGCTGCTGTGTTGCACCCTGTAATACAGCAGCCCACCTGTTCATGGTCAGGAGTTGTTCCTACTATTCACGGGCTCAACTTTGAGCCCTCTATGCAGTGCAATGCAGGGTTGTGCCAGTTGATGTGCCGCACATCCTGGGCTGAATATCGGGATGTGCTTCCTGTATCTGTGCCGCACACATTAACATTGCACCCCAGTGCATCGGGCTTTGCGCTGCACCTGGCAGCCTTTTCAATATCCCACCGGGGAGCAGTGCGGGGTTGTGCAAACCCTTTGAATATCCAGGCCAAAGTGTCTATTTAAATTTATTAGAAACATAATGTGATTTTCAACTGTACAAATTTAGTAAAACCAGTGTATAGTACATACTCTAGCTTCCAGTTTCTGGAGTTGCTTCTTTCCACCCTTCATAGCCAACTGCTCTGCTTCATCCAAACGATTTTGCAGGTCCTTTACTGTCTGATCCAGGTTCTTTTTCATCCTTTCAAGATGAGCACTGGTATCCTGTTCCTTTTTCAGCTCCTCAGCCATCATAGCAGCCTGCATGTAATATCCCAGTACATGTCAGAATGACCTTAGTCTTTATAGCACCACATAATTCAACAGGGCAACAAAAACTAACAGTAAATTGCTAATCCTTAATTATTTAATGGAACTTAATAAAATATTGATGGTACTGATCAAAAATAATACAGTGAAGGTATAGCTAGAAATGCTGTATCTCACGTGTTAAAAAAAGCATTTTGCTATGTGTCAGTTTAAAACATACAAGAAAGTTGGACTCACATCTGTGATGGCTTTCTTAGCCTTTTCTTCTGCATTTCTTGCTTCTTGGATTGCTTCATCCACTTCACCTTGAAGCTGAGAAACATCACTTTCTAGTTTCTTCTTTGTGGCAAGAAGACTGGTGTTCTGTTAATAATATAACATTAATTCGATGGTGCTGATTATGTCCTAATTTAGACTCAAAGAGATAAGGGCACTATAAATACTATATCAAATAATACTGAACCCTACTTGAGAATGCAGAAGCTGTACACGTTCAGTGGAATCAAGCAGCTCTTGTTCAGCCACTTTGCGAGCTCTTTCTGTCTGTTCTAAGGCAGCTCTCATTTCTTCAATTTCAGCCTGCATGAGGCTACTTCTGCGTTCTACTACGGCAAGCTGTTCCTTCAGATCCTCACTGGTTCTGAGAGCATCATCCAAATGCAGCTGTGCATCCTTAACAAAGAAAATATGATTTAATGTCAGTACATGACCTAGTACAACTGCTTATATTATAAAGTATGTGCTTTTTAATTTACATATGTTTGCTGTTTAATGTTTAAGGAATTGCTGTTATCTAGAGTTTGCCATATACTGCCTGATTTCTTACACCCTTTATACTGAGACCCTGTTTATAACAGCAGCTATTGTTAACACCAGAGTAGCATAGTTATTTTAAGATTATACCTCTCCCAGGTTCACACCACTCTAACAACAAGTCTCTGCTGTCTACAAAGACAAAGAGCACTGAATTGCATTTTCTCAGCTCTACTTGTATTTTTATAATGTAAAGTTACAATGTTTCAATTGGTTAGTGAACAAGATATCAGTGCACAATATTGCACTGGAGCACCGAGTCATGGACCAAAGTATGTTGTTTATGAACAAGCATATTACCTTTAGCTGACCCTGCACATTTCTAAGCTGTTTCTGGGATTCTGCAGCCTGACGATTTGCATGGCTCAGCTGAATCTCCATTTCATTCAGATCTCCTTCCATTTTCTTCTTCAGTCTCAGGGCATCATTTCTACTTCTGATCTCAGCTTCTAACATGCTCTGCATAGATTCCAAAACTCGCTGATGATTTCTCTTCAACTGTTCAATTTCTTCATCCTTTTCAGCAATTTTTCTGTCTACCTCTGATTTCACCTGGTTTAACTCTAGTTGAACTCGAAGGATTTTAGCCTCTTCATGTTCCAAAGATGCCTAAAATTGATTACAAAACAATATGTGTATTAATCAGTTTCCTTAAATAAAGCTTAACTATTATTCTCATTTTAAATAAAATGAAAAATTACTATGGAAGTTCCCACTATATAGACACATAGAGTACATTTGTATTATACTTTAGCATGTAATCTAGACTAGCTGTGAACCAGTGATTTTCTTATTTATTGAGATCTTGTTGCTAAAGTGTTATACCTGTGGACATGGTTACCAGTGTAATCTAATGTTTGCAACTAATATCCTCTGTACCTGAACATGACTGTCCATCGTTGATTTCATCTTTCTGTTTTCTGTTATGCATACGCACTTGGTTACTACGTAGCCTAATTGATGTTAACTAAATGCTCCTATGTAGCTGTATATAATTTGTGCTACTTAATATGTCCTCTTTTATGACTTAATGTAACTGTAATTACTGTATGTAACTAATTCTGGGTTGCCCCTGAAAAAGGGACCTCTGGTCTCAGCAGGCTCACTTGCCACAAATGCCATAAATAAATAAATAAATAAATAAACTTGCCTCAGCTTCCTCTAGTGCACTTTGAAGGTCAGATTTTTCTTGTTCAATCTGTTTTTTGGCTTTCTCCAGTTCATGGATGACCTTGCCAGATTCCCCAATCTGCTCAGTTAGATCCGAAATTTCCTCTGGGGGAAAAACACAACATGAACTCACCTTAAATAATTCATTAGAAAAAAAAAACATTTAAGTACAAGTTAATACATTTTAGGCTCCAACATGATAGTAGTGTAACATTGACCACACTGCATTTATGGTGCATTTCACCCTCACTACTCAAATCAAATCAAATCAATTTTATTTGTATGGCACCTTTCAAATTATCAAGGTGCCTCACAAAAAAAATAAAACAGCTACAGCATAAAATTACATACATTATAAATAATATAAAATGGGGAAGATTAAACAGTATCCCAGTTATTCCCCAAATGCCTGTATCCATAAAAGGTTTTAAGGCCCCATAACCCTCCACAGTGTGCACTCACATAACTGATGGGGTAGAGAGAATTCCAAGGGGGGGGCCGCGTGCATAAATGCATGAGCCCCAGAAGATTTTAAACAAACCCCTGGAATCTCTAGCAACCCTTCGTCAGTCAAGTGGCGCGATCACCCAGGGCAGTAAGGGACCAGGAGCTCCTTCAGGTAGACCGGACCCTGTCCATTTAGGGCGTTATAAGTCAGAAGACTGACGTTGACGGAGATTTGCCACTATACCAGCAGTCAGTGCAGTTCATGCAGCACTGGTGAAATATGACAGGACCGAGAGGTTTCTGTCAATAACCGGGCCACAGCATTTTGCACCAGCTGCAAGTGGTGAATATCCACCCCCCCCCCAGAAGCCCTAGATATAGGCTGTTGCAGTAATCCAAGCGTGAGGGCACAAAGGCATGGACCAATGTAGGAAGGTCACCGGACAGAACAAGATGCTTAACTCTGGAAATATTCCTCAGATGGTAGAAAGAGGATTTGATGACGGCCAACACCTGCGAACACAGTGTCAGTCCCTCGTTGAAGATTACCCCCAGGTTTTGCACCTATTCGGAGGTTGGGAATGGCAAACCCCCAAGAAGAAGAAGTCCAGAGGGTAGCCTCACCACAGATCCCCCCTATCTGGTGACCTGGGACCACTACCAACACGTCAGTCTTTTCTGAGTTCAACCTCAACCAGCTCGAACTCATTCATGCCTGGATTTCAGTGAGGCAGCTATTAAATAAAAAACTACTGATGACAATGCAACAAATGCAACAAATTTTCAACTTTCAAGGTGGTTGTCCCACAGGATTCAATAGTATATAGTCAGCACTTGTTGTGTATGGAGTTCCACACTATTACAAACATTGTTGTACTGTAGCAGTGAAGCAACTGCAATGTTACAGTTTAGTGCTGTAATACACTATCTATGTCACAGAAGAGAGTATATGTGGCACAGAGTAATGGCCACAGCACTGCAAAATGAGACAGCCACAGGGGGCACCATGAATTTGGGTGGCATAGTAACTCAATTTGAGTGTCAATGGGGACATGCAGTAAAAGAAAGACAGTGAGTAATGTTTTTCTCTGCATGGAGGATGACATACCATCTAATAAATATGTGGTCAACAATACAACTCAGCATGTGTTTCATTTGCAGGGATTTTTCTGACATCATGCACCTATTGAGCTTCACTGTTAAGGTCTCTATGATGTCATAACACCCCTCAATGGAAACACAGCATCGTTGTGTATGACTGCCCATATATTATTCTATATATGTTCATAGTCATGGTGGGGGGGAATCAACAATTTCAGGAAGCCATTTTGGAAACAAAATACAGTGCTGACAAAACTTTTTCACTACCAGAAATTACTACTAATATAACTGGGAGAAAAAAGATATTAAAAATGCAATTATTTGGTGGCTTACGCTGTAGGTTCTTATTCTCTCGCTTCAGAGTTTCAAGCTGATCCAGAGTTTCCTCATAAGCATTCTTCATTTTAAAGAGTTCACTACTGATGGAACGTGTCTCCTTTAGAGCTGATTCAAGCTCTGCCTGACTTTCTTCATATTTTTGTTTCCATTCTGCCAGAACCTGTAAACAGTATACTTTTTGAGTTTCACATAAAGAAGTAATTGGGATTAGAGAGTATATTACAATTATTGTCTAGAGTAAAATTACTACAATATTACCTTATCAAAGTTTCGTTGCTTCTTGTCTAGAGCTGCAGCAGCTGCGTTTGCTCTTTCTACATCAAGCATAAGATCTTCTACTTCTCCCTGTAGTCTCAGCTTTGTCTTCTCCAAAGAGGCACACTTGGCATTTGCAGCCTCGATCTGTTCTTCTGCCTCCTGTAGACGCTGAGCTAGCTTTTTCCTGTAAAAAGTACACATTATTTCATATATATGATATATCATTATCTATATACAGAAAATGTTGTCTATTAAACATGCTGCATAATAAAACTGTTACAATAATAAGAACATCTCCTGTAGTCCAAATTGCAATTTCTTAAATAATGTGCAACCTGCTTATACAAAGGACAAATTGATGTTATGGACAAATTCTTTTGTCTCAAAGTGATCCTTACAACACAAGTTCAACTACAATGCTGTTTGAATAATTTAGTAGGACTAAGTGTAATATTAAATTTGGGTTGCCAAAATAGCCTAGAGGTTAGCGTAATGAGCTATGAATGAGCTTGGTACATCCCACAGGCCCAGGTTTAACTACTGTAACCTCCACTTGCATACTGTGTGACCCTAAGCAAGTCGCTTAACCTCCCCAGCACTCTTGGATCACCCCTGGAAACAGGCATTCTGCCTAGTTGGACTTATCTTGTAACCAAAAGGAAAAAAATCAATTACATACTTTGCATCCTCAAGTTCTTCTGTCCGCTGAATGGCATCAGTTTCATATTTTGTTCTCCACTGAGCAACTTCACTGTTGGCCTTAGACAATGACCGCTGAAACTCAGCCTTGGCTTCCTGTTCCTCTTCATATTGTTCCCGGAGTAAGTCACAGTCATGGCGGGATGATTGCAAGGAATGGGCCAGGGCATTCTTAGCCTTAAAAAATGACACAAGTACAAATACATTGTTCTGTTTATTGTTTCTCAATGGGTTGTTACTCTCAGCAGTGCAAATTCTGTCCTACAGTACATAACTTTTAAAGGTTTTATATAATGTAAAACACTGGATTATGAGTTTAAAAAATAATGGCTTGATATACCACATTTGTATGGTACTTAAATAGACTTGAAAATGCAAAATGTTCTCTTTGCACTGCTCCCTGTTTCTGCTTATTTAAAAATCAGATCTAGTGGCAGATTAGTTGACATTAAACCAGTAGACCAAAGGGTGTGGTGCAAAAATGGGGAAGAACTAAAAGCATTGACCTCTCTTTTTATGAAGCATTATCCTTTCTTCATGCAGTGAAAGGGTTGGACATTTTTGGAAATGGTGAAGCAACTGGGCATTTTCATTAGTAATCAGGGCTGGCAAATCCCAAAATACCTTTAGTAAATATTATGAGTGCAGTGATTGTTTGCATGGGCCTGTTATGTTTGCAATGTGCTTCTTGCCACATTACTAAATTAAGCCCTGAAGTTGGAATGGTTTTCTCTCATACCAAATGAAAATGGCAGATGGCAGGTCATACAATTTGCATTATAGCTTTTTGGGAATTAATAACATTTAGGCACTTTTTAGTTCACATGGCAGATAAAGTGAGATGAAATGAAGGCTCCTTTAAAGACTTTCTTTTTACTTCATGTTAGAAAAAAATCACAAAATGCTGCCTGTATGGAAGATGGATGCATACCAGGGGCTATGTGAATTAAGTAAAATGTCCTTTGGGCTTTGTTTATATGACAAAAGCAGGCTTCAAACTGAACCCTTGTGTATTTGCAAACACAACACCGGAAATAGTGTATTACAATTTACCAAAATGTAATTGTTCATATTTTAATACAAACATACAAATCTGTCAGCAGAAACAGGCCTCATAGTCTATCAAGTCTGCTCAAATGTGCAGCTGGCACCCGTACATTGCAGCTGCCCTCCCATTCCCTCACAGTTACCCCCCACTCTGTCCCATCCACTTTTAAAACTGTCCACCGTCTTACAGGATACCACCTCCTTGGGCAGTGTTCCATTTAGTCACAACCCTCTCCATGAAAAAAATGTCTCCTCATCTCTCTCCTATATCTTCCGCCCTCCAATCTGAGACCATGCCCTCTTGTGTCCCTCCCCCTCCTCAACTTAAAGACACCTTCTGTACTTGTCATGTTTATCCACTTCAAGTATTTAAAGGTCTCGATCATATCCCACTGATCCCTCCTCTCCTCCAGGGTGTACATATTCAACTTACTTAGCCTGTCCTTGTAGGATTTATCCTCCAGTCCCTGGATCATCCTAGTTGCCCAGCACTGTACCTCTCCAGTAATCTGATATCTCTCTTCAGGAATGGATGGCAGTACTGCACACAGTACTCCAAGTGTGGCCTGACTAGGGACCTGTACAGAGGCAGGATCACCTCCCTTCTTCTGGATGAGATTCCTCTCGCAATACACCCATCATCTTGTTGGCTTTAGCTGCCACCCTCTTGCACCGAACTGAGTTGTTCATATTCCCTGTTATAACCACCCCTAGATCTTTTTCCTCCTCGGTGGTACCTAACTGAACCCCTCCCAACTGGTAGCTCCTCCCTGGGTTCCTTGCTCCAAAGTGCAGAGCCTTGTACTGCTTTACATTGAAAACCAACTGCCATGTTTCCAACCACTCCTCCAGTTTAGTCAGGTTGTCCTGTAGCCCCTGCCAGTCTACTACGTCATCCAGCACCACCACCCCCCCATCTTGATATTATCAGCAAACAGACTGATCTTACTTCTGATGCCATGTGAGATATCTGCTATAAATATCCCAAACAGCACCGGGCCCAGTACCGAGCCCTGTGAAACCCCACTAGTCACAGTCCTTGGGGATGAGAATTCCCCCACCACCACCACCACCACATGTTGCTTCCTCCCCTTCAGCCAGTTCACAATCCAGTTTACCGTCTTTGCCCCCACCCCCACACATTCCAACTTTCTCCCCAACCACCCATGAAGTACAGAATCAAAGGCCTTGCTGAAGTCCAAATACAGGACATCCACCGCATGGCCCTTATCCAGTTCCCTCATCACCCAGTCGTACTACTCAACTCGGTTGGTCTGGCAGGCTATTCTTGAGATGAACCCCTGTTGCTGACCATCCTGGAGTCCATTGTCTTCCAAAAAAGTTACTAGCCCCTCTTTCACAATTGTCTCCATTAGTTTTCCTATGATGGATGTGAGGCTTACTGGTCTATAATTACCTGGTTCATTCTTTGGGCCACTTTTGTGGATGGGCACCACGTGAGCCATCCTCCAATCTTGTGGTACACATCCTGTGTCCAGGGAAATATTGAACAGGTCCGCCAGTGCCCCCCCCAAGACTTTAGTCAGCTCTTTCAGCACCCTGGGGTGAATGCCATCTGATCCCAGTGCCTTATCTACCCTCAATGTCTTCAGACTCTCCAGCACCCTGTTCTCTGTAATAACCTCATCTGTCACCCTTCCCCCCTTGCCCACCTTCCCCATCCCGTGAGGTAGCTGCTTGGCCTTCTCCTTCATGAACATAGAACAGAAGTACTCATTTAGTGCTTCTGTCTGCTCCACCCCTTTCTCCACCCATCCCCCATCCTTCCTAATCCTCACTATCTGGTCCTTGCAGCTTCTTCTCTCCCTTATGTACCTAAAGAAGTCCTTTTCCCATCGATAATGCCCTGTGTGAGCCTCAGTTCTCTGGAAGCCTTGGCCACCCTGACTAGTCTGGTTACCTCCTTAGACTTCTTCAAATACATTTCCCTGTCCTCCCCCCTCCCAGATTTCTTGAACCTCCTAGATGCTGCTTTTTTTGCCCTCACCCCTTCCAAGACCTCCCAATTCAACCAGCTTGGCTACTTAGCCCTTCCTTTCATACTCTGTGCCCTGGTGCATGACCCTGTAGCCTCCACCAGCCCTAATTTGATAATTTCCCATTTTTACTTGCATCCAATCATGGATTAATTCCTGCCAGGTGTCTTTCCAAAATTTCCCCCATCTTGTCAAAGTCAGCATGTCTGAAATCAACCACCCTGTTTCTTGTACCTACAGCTTCCTTGCCCATGCTGAGCGTGAACCACACTGAGTGGTGGTCACTTACAGCCAGTGAGTCCTCCACCTCTACTCCCTTCCAGTCTCCCCATTAGACAGTACTAGGTCCAGTGTTTTATCCAACTGAGTTGGCTCAATAACCATCTGTGTCAGGAAGCTATCCTGGAATGCTTTGAGGAGCACTTGCTCCCTTGTACTCAAGGTAGCTGGGGTGCTCCAATCCACTCCTGGTAGATTGAAGTCCCCCATGATCAAGCTGTTTTCCTTCCCGCAGATCCCCCTAATCTGCTCTGCTAACTTTCTGTCCAAGTCCTCTGCTTGAGCTGGTTGCCTGTACACCACTCATCCTCAGTGTCCTACTTTTTGAATCCTGGAATTGCAACCATAATGCTTCTGTTCTACCCTCCTCCCCCCTTCCCTTGCACACCTTATCCCCTCCCTTATATAAATCACCATGCCTCCTCCCTTCCCCTTGTTCCTGTCCTTTCTGTATATCCTATACCCCAGGATCATCAAATCCCAGTCTTGGTATTGGGTGACCTAAGCCTCCATAATGGCCACAATGTCCACCATCCCCACTGCCAAGAGAGCCTGTAACTCAGCTGTTTTGTTCCCCAGGCTTCTTGTATTTAGAAAGACAACCCTCCAACTAGTTCCCTTCCCTTCCTTAACCCATTTCTCCCCATCCTTAATGCCCCCTGTGAATCTACCCTGGTACCATCCCTGCCAACATGTTAGGTAAGCTTGTCCAGCTCACCTCTCCAGTGGACCTGCATACCGGCTGCACACTCACCTCCCCCCACACCTAGTATAAATCCACCTTAGTTGCTATGTATTCCCCCAGCCTCTGTTTCAAACCACCCATCCCACCTTACTCAAATATAATCTGTCCTCTGCAAATAGGTCACCGTTGTCCCAGATGTTACCCCAGCCTCCCACAGCACGGGGTCATAATGTCACAAGAAAGTATGCTGCAGCAATATACCACACTGCCAATGCAGTGCAATATATTGCTGGCAGCATAAGTCCTTTTGGGGCTCCACCCCCACAGTAACCCCCTCTTATGGGAGGCTGTGCCACCCCAAATCCCCCTAACTAAAATATCTAACTCTTGGGGGGGGGACAGTAAAAATCACAATAAAATTGAAACCCAGTCCCAAATGCACTGTCCTCCCTTGCTGCCAGTGGTTCATCCCATCAAGCCACGGCAGCTGCTCAGTAGAACCCTGTCCCAGTAGAGGTCTTATCCTCTGCCTGGGAGAGTGAGAGAGTGCACAACCGAGCATACTGCCGTTCACGGTTTTACACCCTCTCGCTCTTCCCTACCGCGCTGTTACTGTTGCAGGGTTTTGTCGTATGCAGTAGAGCATATGACAAAGGCACCCAATAAGCCCTCCCACTAGCCCATACCCTATGGTTCAACACCATGCTCCATCCAAGAGCCAAACTCCTCTATCCTTCCTTTCCTTGCTGTGCTTGCCCTGGGCACTGGGAGCACTTCTGAGAAGGTCACTGATCTCCCTGCCTCCTCACACAACTTCCCCAGCTCCTCAAACATCTCTCTTACCAACTTGACCTTATTACCCCCACAAGTGATTTGTACCCAAGTGCACCACTACATGTGGTTCCTTCCTGTCTTTGCACATTTGAGAATAGTCTATCACCCCTACCTGCTGTCAATACAGGTACTCATTCCACCCATATTCAACTATGCCACTTCCCTTTACTTCTCCATCTGACACCTTTAAGGATTGAGTCCCCTAGCACTAGGCTGCTCCCCTTCTCACATGCTATGCCCCCCACCCCTGCATGCTGAACTATCCCTTCTACTATGCCCCAGCCTCTACCCTAGTCCCACACCTTTCCCTATCCCCCCCACCCTCAATCCTCTCCCAGTATCATCACCCTCCTTCCCTTCCTTGCTGGGCCCATTCTTTCCTTCTGCCACTGCTGCCTTACCCCCTCACCCTCCCCTTTACCCCTATCCCTTTTCCCTTTACTACCCCTACCACTGTCCCCCTCTTCTGCCTGCCTGTTGCCTTCTGGGATTTCACTACTCCCTTCCCCTCCAGCCCCCTCCTGGAAAGCCCCTCCCTCATCATGCACCATTGAAGCCAGCACCGCAAACCTATTACCTGACCCTGGACTTCTACTGTTTGCTTCTCCCCTCATGCTATCCTGAGGTTCTCCCTTACTGTTTCTAAAATGTGTTACCCTGTTCCCTTCATTTCCACTGGTTCTGTACTGCTGGATCCCCAAGGAGGTGGCCCTCCTGTTCCCTTGATAACACCCACTCCCCGAAACCTCTCTAACTCTCTTCCTAGCCACTGTATCTCTGCCTCCACTCCCCTCAGCCTGTGAAAAATGGGACACACCCCTAGCTTCCATAGTGTGCCCATCCAGATAGCAGCCTCACAACCATTGCAACTCACTATTCTGCCCATCCTGGTTTGTCTGCAATACTCCAGTCCCCTGTACCAGTCCCCCCATCCCCTGCCACCAACCCTTCCCCTGCAACCCTATTCCCCACCAACTGCCACCTTCACTGGCATGCCACATTGTTGTTCTATCAGCCTGCATTGCTTCCTTCAGCACCTCTTTCTACAGCCTGCACACAAACCCTCCCCTATTATGTACCAAGTTCTACTTTCCCCATTCTGATCACATAATACAGTCTCTCTTGTACTTGCCTAAAGAAACAGTAGAACTATAAAATCACTTGATTATAAGATGAACAATAGACCATAAAAAGTCTATCTTGCAATTACCTATGGAAACAGAACTATAAAACCACATGGTTATAAGATGAACAATAGACCATAAACGTCACCTCACCCAGCCCCCACACAATCCCCCTCCCTTTTTATGTACCAAGTTCTACTTTTCCCTTCTGATCACATAATATGGCCTATCTTGTAATTGTCTAAAGAAACTATAGATTATAAAATCACTTGGTTATAAGATAAACAATAGAATATAGAAAGTCACCTGAAAAAGTAAATTTTTTTTCTGATACTCCCCTGCTGTGCCCAAAATACATTCCTCCCAATTGTCTCTATTTATAAAGCCACTTGGTTATAAGATAAAACAAAAGTCACATTAAAAAGTCAATTTTTCTCTGTGTCTCTGTTTCTCACCCTCCTGTGTCTGATGTAAATCCCTCCCAGTGGTCAATCCCCTTTCTGTAAGAAACTCCCTCCTCTTCCTCCTCTGGTGTTGGTTATCCAATATTATACCATTTTGTTTTTAGGTGAAGTACCTTGGTTTCTTCTTCTAGTTGCCTCTTCAGTTCTTCAATCTGTTGCGTAAAGGCTTGTTTACCTCTTGTAAGCTGAGAAATCAAAGAATCTTTCTCTTCTACTTGACGAATAAGCTCTCCTTTTAAATATAACCAATGGTAAAATGTCAAGAAAGTCTCAAGTAAAATTAAATCACTCATTCAGTCATACAGAGTTTAGAGCCCTTCTCCTGTGAGTCACTGGTTTGAACCCAGATTATCTTGGTGGAAGCTGAAAGCTCTTAAGACTGTTTAGTTGCATATGGTAAATGCATTTTATTTGTTAGTGGACAAGTGCCCACGTCGTAAATATCCCATTGCAATTAGAATGTATTGTCACATTCTTGTTATCACATAGTCAAGTTATGTGGGAAGGCAAGACATTGGCACTGAGTAAGAACTACCTTTCCCATCTTACTGGAGGTGATCTGTCTTGGGGACAGTTGAAGAAAATTATTAAAACAGTTCAAGGAATCGCAAAACTGCCTATGCGAAATCTGCTATGTGGATAAACAAAACACTTCAGTCTTTAGTACATCAGTTTTCTCACCCCTTATTCACTACAAAACCATGAATAAAATTTGTATTACTATAGGTCTTCCTTAATGAAGCTTACCATTTTCTGTCTGCAGACGAGCTCTTTGCACATTTATGTCATTAATCAGACGCTGATTTTCTTCATTCTTTGCTTTTGCTTCATTGAACTGATCTTCCACAGTACGGCACAACTTTTCAAGATTTATCTTTTACAAAACAGCAGGAAAAATGTTAGCATTTTAACAATATATTCAAGATCCTGTTCTCAATTGTAAAACTTAAGTAAATGTGAAAGCTACCTTTCCTTTAGAAACGGATTCCATGTTACTTGAGAGGTCATCAGCTTCCATCTTCAGTTCACTCTTTTCCTTCTCCAGTTTCTGTTTGACACGCTGCAGGTTGTCAATTTGCTCTCCAAGCTCTGCAACACTGTCAGCGTGCTTCTTACGAAGAGCAGCAGCAGTGGCTTCATGTTGCAGTGTGGCCTCTTCGAGATCACGACGTAGTTTCTGGAATTCTGCTTCCCGTTTCTTGTTCATTTCAATTTGAACTGCTGTTGCTCCACCAGCTTCCTCAAGCCTTTCACTAATCTCTTCTAGTTCTCTAGCAAGATCAGCTCTTTGCTTCTCAGTTTTTGCACGTGATGCACGTTCTGCTTCTATTTCTTCTTCAAGTTCTTCTATACGTGCCTATGAAATCACATTCTCTATTATTAACTTCTGTTGCTTTGTAGTGATTTTAAAGTTACCCTTTCTGCAGTTAACTCTTGAATTCTCTAGCAAGTAATATTTCCTATTTAAGACATGCTTTATGTATCTTCATTGGCACTGAACAATCAGTAAGTCATTTGTTTTTCCAGTGTCACTAGTTTTATAATTACATCTGTTCATTTGAGTCGATGTGAGCTTCATTTGCTTGGGGTACTTGCTTTTTTTCTTTTTGTATTGTGCTGAAAGTATTGTTTTTTATCTTTTATTTTATTTTAACTAGTTACTGAAGACACTGGTATTACAACATATCTGGTATATATGATGTTGTATTTTGAAGATAATTATCAAAGGCTCAAAAGGGGCAGTGTGGTTTGGCTGTTAGTTCATAGGCTTAAGAACCAGCCACTTATGGTGTGACCTTGACCTAGTTACTTAGCCTCCCTGTACTCATGTCCATCCACTTATTTAACTGAGTAGAAGCAGTACCCACTGAAAACAAGATGTTCCATCTCAACCGGATTATCCAAGGTAAATACAGTGTGAAAAGGTGGGTGAATGTGGTAGGTTTAGTCTGATTTCTGATTTTCTGACAATATCATTCTGCAAATAAGAATATTTCCAGTAGTGAGCAAAGATTTATTGGTTCTGATAATACTGTCAGAATATTTTTAATAGCTGATAACCTGTTGAGATCAGATTCTGGTGTCATTTTAGTTAATGAGTCATATATTGTAAAGTCAAGTACTTTTATTTTATGTTTAATAAGTCCCTCTAATGTTATGTACACATTCACCAACTGGAGGCTAGACATGGAGCCAGAAGCTTTGAATAGGGACCAAGCACGGTCTTCAGCCTTGCAAAGGGAGAGGAGTTCAGGCATAATCCAAGGGTGATGGTGGTGCCTTACCCAAGAAGTACGTAAGGGAGCATGACAGTCCCAGATCTGAGTCAGGATGGAGTAGAAGTGAGAGATGGCAGTGTTGGCATTGGTTGCTGACAGGACAGGGGACCAATCAGCAGAGTGGAGGTCAGATAGAAAGAGGAAGGGGGATATATGTTTGAGTGCCCGATAGATGATGTATTTGGTGGGGAGTAGGGGAAGTGAGTCCTTCTGACACAGTAAGTAAAGCAGTGGTTGCTTATTGTGCCAGGTAGGACTCCAGCTGCTGAGATACAATGAGGGTGGGACAAGGAGATCTGTGATACTGTGGATTGCCTGTATCACTTAGATTTAGTCTTATTAATGGTTGTACAGCCACTATATCTTGTGAAATTGTACAGCAATGCTAGTAAGTTAATCTGTCTTGAATTTGTAAGAGGTTTTTGTGTGTTCTGTATAATTTTTACATGTTTCTAGGTGCCTAATAGACTGAAGCAATAATAGCATCCCCCTCATTGAGCTCACATCAAGAGTGCAGTTAGTGATCTCTTTCAGAGGAGACTATTACCCTATGGACCATCCCTCTACACCCCATACAATGGTTTACTGATTATGCATTAAGTAAGCTGCTATTATGCCTACATCACATTTGTGGCCATGGTGGGTGGGGTGTCAGTAATGCAGCTAGACGAAAGGAAAAAAAGAGGAAAACAAGAGAAACATGGGGAAAGAAATTCAAAACCAAAAGAGTGATGCTTGTGAAGCCACACACCACTCATCATTAATTCTGAATGTATTCAATGTTTTTTTTAATTAGCATTACACAATGATATTAGATAATCAGCAAAGATTTACATTGTTTTTTGGTGATATCATTTTAAATCAGTAGTAAAATAAGATTCTTTTTTTTTTTTTCTTATGCTCAGGTTGAAGACACAAACACCACTTGTTTAGCAGAGTCTACAATGAAGCAACATCCTTCTATTCAGCCTTTGTATAGTTGAGTACATATACATTAATGCCTTCTAGAACCATTCTGTCATGCACTCTGTGAAGATACTAAATATTGTCCAGGTACATAATCACATTTCAGATCTCACCTGCAGTTCCTTAATCTTCTTTTGTAGCTGAGAACCAAGAGCCTGTTCATCCTCAATTTTGCTTAGCAACTGACTTATTTCAAATTCCTTCCTGTCAAATGAACATTTGTGTAAGAACAACATGATTTTCTGATATAGTATACTATTGTAAATGACGAAATGTTAAATAAAGATCTTACTTCTTCAATTTTTCTTCTAGCTGCTGCCTGTCATTTTCTAAATCCATTATAGTTTCTTGAGACAGCTTAAGATCTCCTTCAAGTTTTCTCTTTATTCTTTCCAGGTCCATGCGAAGCTTCTTTTCTTGTTCCAAAGACCCTTCAAGCTTAAACAGTAAAAAATACATTTAATAAGGTTGAAATAGCCAATAAATGACTTATACAAATTATGTACTGTATGTGCATGCTTTGTGCCACTGACGTCATCTACTTGCTGTTCAAGTTTACTCTTTGCCTTGGTTAGAGTATTGACTTTGTCTTCCTCTGCTTGAAGATCATCCAAAGTTTGCTGATGTGCTTCTTGGAGGGCTTTCTTTTCCTTGGTTAGTTTGGCAATGGCTTCCTCTAGGGAGGTCATTTCTTCAGTGAGGTTTTTAACCTATGAAGAAAAATAGATGTGTTCAATATGAAACTGAAATATGTACATTCTTAATACATGCTAAAGCAGTAGACTAATGTCTGTACTTTCTGCTTTATCCATTTCATAAACTGATATATGGATGTTTCTGTTCTTCTTGAGTAGAAAACTTAAAGGGCAACTCTTTATAATGAAAAGCTTAAAAACACTTGAGCTACACCAATTATGTTTCAATATTATTGTTTTCTAGTTATTTATTTGGTGATTTATTTTTACTTTCCCCTGCTTTTGGTCTACTAAATATTGTAGACAATGCAGTACTTATTCCATTGAGTCTTTCAAAATGTATCAGACTCTCCCCACTTTCCTCACAATTACTATTTGTGATAGAATGCTATGTTGTCATGGTGAGCACCATGGTGTCACAAACAAAGGCACTGTGAGGTTAATAGGGGATGGCAAATATTTTCAAGTACTTTATATACAGACTTTTTTAGATGGACTACCAAAATGGGCAGTAAATCTTGGAAAGGAACATTGAAAATAGGTTCATAGGTGAATACGAGATCAAGGAACTAGCCCATTATGACCTCGCCACCCTTAACTTGGGTGGTAATAGTATTTAGAGTCCCCCATAAATATATCTAAATTGTATTTAAATTGCCCTAAGTTTGTACTTTCCACTACCTCTTGGGGTAAGGAATTCCATATTGGAACTATCCTCTGTGTAAAAAAGCTATTTATTTTAATAATCCTATTTGTCTTTGCCCTTAATTTCATTTTATGGGATCGAAAATGAAAAAAATTATTTTCTAGTAAACTGTAACAGCTGAAACATCTTATTTATGAAAGTGCATGCTGAAGTGCAGTTGCTCTTTAAGAAAGTGGTAACAGAAGCCCTCAAGTCATTCTAGGATCTTGTACAGAATATTCATCTATGCAGTTGTCTAACAGTGTACTATAGTACTAACGTGGATGGAGCCTCTCCATGGTCTGAAGAGTAGGTCTTCTGCTCTTTCAGCCTTGAGAGCCTTTTGAACAAAGCATGTCAATTATGTTGAAAACCATGACACATTTTGCCTTTGGAATCCATGACATGTACAGTATTCACTACTAGGATGTGAAATGCGATCATCAGACCCAAATGACCTGAACTGACTTTCAAACTCATGGTTCAGCACAAAGAGGCTACTTCCTACAGTACATCCTTGTAGAGCACAACTGTTTCTTTTTATGATACGAAACCTATGACAATTATGTGACATAATGCTATAATATGTTGTTATGAATGTGTTCCTTTTTGCTGTACTGTAATGTGGAGGTTAATAGGAATAACCATTCAATCAGATTTTGGGGAGAACAAATATCAATGACACAAACAATGAGTCACACAACAAATAAATAAATATACAGTATTTATTTAAAAACTGGTAATCAGAAGAGGCCCACTAATCCAAGACAAGGTACAAAAACAATATATAGAAATGATCAGCAATGGTATGGCCATAATTTACATTTGAAGCACTGCATATTAAAAATACATTTTTAACAGTGCATTCAAAATTACAAGGTGGCACTAAAGAAATACATCTTAATAATTAAGAATTCCATGAGACATTTACTTAATATATTAACTTGAAAGAAAAGTATTTACTTTGTATACCAGGGAAATAATACAACTTTACATATAGGAAGTTCACAATGTAGATTCTGGCCCGGATATTCAGACTGCGCCGAGCTGTGGCACAAGCCTGGGTATAGCGCAACTTGGCTGCGCAGGGGCATTGACAGGGTGATATTCAATGGAGCTGCACCATTGCACAGCATCACTGAATATCGCACCCTGGCAACCTGCAGTGAGCATGGTGCAGTGGCACTGTGCCAGCGCAAGTGGCCAGAGTGGAGCAGGGGGATGTGCTAGTGCAAGATCTGTTGTGCTAGGCACAACAACCATGATATTCAAAAGTGCACATGCAAATGGGGCCATAATGCATGCAAGGTGCAGATGGGGCCATTTGCATGTCATTATGGCCCCATTTGCATGCAGGTACGCTGATCCCCGGTGACTTGCACCTGGCGCCCTGCCAGGCTGCAGCCATAGGGGACCGATGCCCCCTGCACATCGCAGGAAGGTGCCCCACTGCCCAATCACAGGCATATGTAGAATATATTAAATGTCCAATATCCCTGGTGGTCCAGTGGACTGCTTCATGCCCGATCACGGGCTTAAGTATTAAAATATACCATCCATTATCCCTGGTGGTCCAGTGGACTGCTTCACACTCGATCACTGGCTTAAGTATTAAAATATACTGTCCATTATCCCTGGTGGTCCAGTGGACCACTCGCAGCCTGATCGTGGGCATATGTAGAAAATAATGCCACCCCAAAACAACCCTGGTGGACTAAGCGGTACCCCCTCCCTACCGCCCACCGAGCCCCACCCCGCTCCCCAGTCAGTGATGGGTGGCAGCTCCCCACCCACTTGCCACCCGCCGCCTGCTGACTGACACCATATGGTAGGGCTGTGCCCATTGGTCCACAGTGTGAGCCAAAGGCGTGCAGCCTATCACCACTACACAGTCAGATATGTGAATGGATCCATTCACATATCTGGACTAAGTTTACAATTCAAACTCCACACCCACTGGCTCATGCTGTGGACCAATGGGCATACAGCCCTACCATACAGTGTCAGTCGGCGGATGGCGGGGCAGCAAGCGGGTGGGGAGCTGCCACCCATCACTGACTGGGGGATCAGGGCGGTGAGGCTACAGGTGATTCAAATGAGGAAGAGGGGAATAGCTAGTCCGCAGAACATTTGAGGTAACATATTTACATATGCCGCAATTGAGCTGCAAGTGGTCACTGGACCTGCAAGGATAATGGATGGTTTAATTTTATACTTAAGCCTATGATCAGGCGTGAAGTGGTCCACTGGACCACCAGGGATATTGGATGGTATATTTTAATACTTAAGCCCGCGATCGGGCTGCAAGCAGTCCACTGAACCACCAGGGATTTAGGACGATTGATTTCTTCTACATATGCCCATGATTGGGCTGCAAGCAGTCCACTGGACCACTAGGGATATTGGATGATTATATGTATACATATGCCCATGATTGGGCATGTGGGGCACCACCAGAAGGTGCAGCTGGAGCTTGGGTGGCCACCCACAGGTGGCAGCTGCTGTGTTGTGCCCTGCAATATGGCAGCTCACCTGTGGATGGCCAGCTGTTGTTCCTTTTTTTTGGCTCACCTGTGTGCAGTGCAAGTAGGGGTTGCACATGCATGGGCTCAGCACATCCCGGGCTGAATACTGGGATGTGCGGAGTATGAATGGGCATGCCTCCCCTACCTGCACCGCGTACATTACTGATGCACTCCAGCACATCAGGATTTGTTCCAGGCTCAATTCCCTTTTGAATATCGCGCTGGGGCACATCAGTGGGTTGCGCATGGTGCAACAGTGTTGCACCATGTGCAACCATTCTGAAAATCTGGGCCATGGATTCTGGAATTTTTAATTACATTATTTTTGTAATATTTTTATATAATCAATTTAATTATTTTTTTCATAAAAAGACCAATGTTTATCAGATGTTGTTAAATTCTGTTACATTAGTACCTGATTTGTTTTCTATTTAGCCACTAAATTCCCCTAGAGCCCAGAAGAAATTATACCCATGAAGACTTGCCTTGTTTTCAGTGGCGTGCTTCTCTTTTTCAACTTTGGCCAGAGTAAGTTCTAGATCATCAATATCTTTCTTTAGTTCAGAGCACTCATCTTCCAGTTTCCTTTTCTTTGCAGTCAATTCAGCATTTGCTTCTTCTTCATCTTCAAGTCTCTCCATTGCCTCTTTAAGTTTTGCTTCAAGTTGTATTTTATTTTTGATGAGTCCTTCACATCTCTCCTCGGCATCTGCAAGATTATCAGCTTCCTGTGGAACAAATAAATTTATAAAATTACAACAAAGCATATGCAGAAATATATCATTTTATGCCATGAGAATAGTAAAAAAGTAAAAATCACTAATTGTGGTGGCATTTTCCAGATGTTGCATGGGTACAATGATAGAATTACCCCCCATTCTAAAATACAGAACGAAGTATAGATGTTGAATGTGTCTCCAAGTATGGGCAAGTGTAAATATTCTGGTTCCACATTTTAATGGCCCCATTTAACATGTAAGGCCTTCAACAAATTATTCTTCATATAAACATATAGTATTAGTATTGTGCTAGAAATACAGGTTGATAAACTACAGGTGACACCTGTATTAAATCATAATGAAAGGAATTTGGATTTAGTAGAGTTCATCATCCAGAGAATATCCAAAAGTGCTTTACAAACCCTGTATAATTGGCAGCAGCCAGTAAGCATGCATGCATGGAATGATTACATGTGATTTAAGGAGGCTAGGGAAAGCAAAGGGAATTTAGCACACAGAATAAGTATGTGCAAACAAAAGGTTAAGCATAGTGAGGTTACATGACTTGTTCAAGATAGCAAAGTGGGAAATTGCTGATACTGGGATCAAAATTGAGTATCTACAGGACAGGAAGCAAGAATGGAATGCAGTGCCTTGCAGTAAATGACATGTCACAAAATATGTCAAAAGGGCTAAATTGCCATTGAAATTGCATGGTTCCCTGCAGCATACTAAGCACTCTGCAGTAATGCTGCAAGATATTGTGTTGAATCCTGGCTGGCTCGGCTATACTGTAGGTTCAAACCTCTGTTCTCAAATACCATCTCATCACCATTGGGCCGTTTATCAGAGGCAGGGTAGCAGTTGTTGTACATGCTGCTGTTTGAAAAAGTTCATAACCGAACCCAGCCAATAAAAGATCAAACAGTGGATATATGTTTTTGATCAAGGTTTTGAGATTTATTGAGAGACATCTGGATAGAATACATACTTCTGCACTATCAATTGAACCCTTTAAAGAGTATGGAGGAAAGCTTTTAACATGGAAGTAGCTCTGTATTTTCATGAGTTGATGAGCTCCCTTTTCTGTATCTAAAATAAATATCTTAAAAAAGTCAGATGCACAAACCCACACGATGCACATCTCAAATAGTCACAACTTTCTGTAGCACTTCAGTGTCCTTTGTTGATATGATAACTGGAACTGGATGTAGCATTCCAGGTGTAGTAGTTTAAGCAAGTCCTTGTACAGATGGAAGGCTAATTTCCCTTGGCTGGTTTCTTCTTATACCTGTGGTCCACATTACCCACTAGATCATTACCCTCACTTGTTCTGTCCACTGATGTACCACACAGAGTGTATGTGCAACCATAGATTTCCCACCCTTTCCCTCAAATATGGTGCCTAGCAGGTCTTAAAATGTATTAACCCAGGGCAGCCCAGCTAAGATGTAACATTCATTTTTTACAGTGGCATTCTGCTTCTTCACACTTCCAGAACTGGGTAGACAAGCACTGGGAGGTTAAGTGACTTACTCAAGGTCACAGAGTGCATGAGTTGCAAAGAGGAAAGCTCCCCTCCTTTGGCCTGTTCCTTATTGATGTTAAATCTGTGATTGCATTTCTTGTTACCATGGCTGACCTCAGACCTGGAAGTGTAAACTTTATATTTTCATTCGTGATGCCATCATCTCCTATTTAACTGGTCAGAGGTGACACTCATGGTGATGTGGTTTAAACATCACCCTGGGGTTAGAGCATGCTTGCTTTGCAGCACAACTATGATTTACTGGTCCAGTGATGGTAATGGGTTTTACATATGAAACCAATGCTCCCACATAGTATCACAAAGCGTGTTAACATAGCTCAAGTGGGCCTGGGAGATAGTACAACATTTGTTAGAAAGATGGCCATGCTGCATTCATAGTACTTACTGATTGAACTTGCAAACTGAGATCATTTTTTTCCTGTAGAAGAGTAACCATTTTCTCTTCGAGTTCCTTTCGTTTTGCTTCAGATTTGGCAAGCGCCTCTTTCATCCTTGCAAATTCCTCTTTCATGTTTTGCATTTCCTTTTCAGCTTCTGCACTCCTCAGCAGAGGCTTGATCTTGAAGAACAGCTTCATCCAAGGCCAGTGTTTCACATTCATGAATGATCGGATGTTATACTGAATAATATAGATGGCTTCCCTATGAAAATCAGAAATAAAACAAATATCTTACATAATGATTTATTGTTTAAATAGAAAAAAGAAACATTGTAATAGGACTCAGATAATTTTTACTTTAATGAATCTTTAAGTTATGATCAGGAGGCAAACTAAAAAATCATGATAGAAATCACATCTTGGTTTTGATAGTGTGTCTGATAAGAGAAGAGAATATCGTGACATGTATTAACCACCTATGTACCTCCTCTCCATCATTTTCTTGAATTCTACTCTCATAAGATATCCTCTACAAACAGCTTGAGTACGTGTGATAAGTTGTGCCAGTTTATCGTCTCTCATCTCTTCAAGAGTACCCAGGAGACCAGCTTTGAAGAAAACCTATGGGGAGAATAATAATAATTTGAAAAAAAAATCTGTTGTGATCAATTAAAGTAAATATTGTTGGATGGATGGATGGATGAATAGACAGATGTATATATAGATAGATGAAGAGGTGATTTATTAATACTTAGATCTGAAACCCAGACATTTGTTTTATTACCTATAACAAAATAGGTTCACCTCCCAAAAAAAAAAATAATCACATGAAACAGGCGTAGCTTTAAAATGTTTTTAGGTAAAAAGAAATGTTAACTACTTCATTTATTATTTATATTTCATATTCATTTTCCTTTGTGATTGGCTATTGTACTGTGAGATTCAGCATTATTTTCCCTTTGAACAAAGTATGTGCTATTATGTAATTAAAAGTTTAAACCACAAAAAGCAACAAAATGTGCATATTCACCTTAGTGTGCCCAAATCTGTATTGTGTGTGATCAACATCAATGGAAGCCAATAACTTTTCACTTGCTTTCTTGCTGTCAATAAACTGCCCTTCTGGGATTGCACTTGCATTTAGCACTTTGTATCTGTTATTGCAAGAGTAAAAGTAGATATGCTATTATTATTTTTTAATTAACTCTAAGTAGGTCTTGAAAATGACAAAAAGGTTACTAATAAATACCTTTGTTTAAAGTCACCATATAAGATTCTACTTGGGAATCCTTTCCTACAAATCCTGATGCCTTCCAGTACACCATTGCATCTAAGTTGATGCAGGACTAAGTGGTGATCCATCTCTCCTAGAGTTATTACAAGAATAATATGTATTAGGAATTAGACCAACAACAGTTACAACTATGAATGAGCTTCAGTAAGAGTGCAAGTAATCTAAGGTTGATAGTGACAAAAGTAGGCCATAGTTTACATGGATTGTGCTAGAAACCTACATTTGAGAAAGCTCCAGGATATTGCTTTTATAGTAGTTTAGTATATTTTTATGTAAAGTTCAAGATTAACAAACCGTATCCAACTCTATAGATCTATTTTTTATCTCTGTGTGGAATTATATAACTACATAAAGTGTCCAATAGTGTACTTTCAATGAGTGTTAACTTTCTTGGCACATGTGTCCAATTCTTAGTAAAAAGTTGTAGAAGAACAAAAGGAATGAGTGCAAACAGTCTCCTCATTTCACTGCTGCGCTTTGAGGCTATACACAAACTCTGTCCTAGGTGCCAGGGGGTAGAGGGAAGGCTTCTGCCTCTGCCTACGTTGTAAGAAAAATTTGTTTTTCCAAATGTTAATTTCCACTACAAGGGGTTGTGCATGCTGACACTTCAGTTTTGAGACCCATGGAGATCTGTGCATGGAGCAGCACCAGTTGCATGATTCCCTGTCATGCATATATAGTGCCACCATGGCAGAGGCTTTTTAGCTGTTCTGTTCCCTTATCCACTCAGTCCTCAATTTAGGCCCACTTTTGAACCAACTGCCAAGTGTTGTGTTTCTCCATTTAGTGTTCCAAAAGCCCAGATCCCATTATGGCCCATGGTGTCTTGAGAAATCGATCACCATAGTACAATTCCCAGTGTCTATTTCCTGTTCACACTTTACCCCCACCCCTACCACCTGTTTGTGACAGTTCTATAGGCAGATAGTATTGCTGAAGTTAACCACATGGGTTTGGATAGATTGCAATGCTTTCAGAATGGTATTGCTGTTCTTTTGCATGCCAATTTCTGTCCCTTTTTCCCTACACAGTCACAGTGCAATTAATGACTGCATGGAAAAGTTCTGCAACCTTTTCTCAATATAGCTCAAGGGATTGCAGGGAATGGATTGGCACAAAATTGTCATGCAGACTATTTTGTTACTCAGAATTGGGCCCAGGTGGTGATCTAAGTGTGAAACAGATTACAGTAAAGAGAAGTTATTACCAACACCACTGGTTTATAGTGACAGAAAATTAAGATTTGGTTTTTCAAATCATGATACCATGTTTATCCCATGTTCTCTGAATTTCACATTCCACTGATCAAATGGGATTTCACAATTCTGACAATTTGGGCCTATAAAATTGCCATAATTACACCCACGTTACAAGAAAAACTATAAAATGGAAGCCTTGCCTGTCCAGTTTCTTATTTATTATGTTTTTACGCATGATGCAATGCAAACCATACCATGTCTACCAGTTAAAACTACCTAAGTTTAAAGGAACAAAACAGTACAGGATACAGTGTGGCCAAAAATAAGGATACTGATAATAGTAATAATATAGTTGTTAAGCACCTTTCAAAGGTAAAATGGAAAGACAAATAGTTGAAGATAAATGTGCACCTAAGTCATTGGAGACACAAACCATGAACAGTACCCATTCCTCTGATCATTGATGACCCCACCTTTTAAACTACCTATAAGGGAGTACAGCTATGAATTATTTATGATAGCATAATGATTTCACATTGGATGCAGTGTGATGTACAGAATCATAATCATATATATTTCATAAACAGGGGTTTTCATTTGTTGTGTAACAAAATCAAGGACATAAAAAATTCCATTTGTATTACTATGCATAAATTACCTGGAGTCTTTGTCTCATTGGGAATAATGCAACGAACAAAGTGAGGGTGAGTGCTCCTCAAGTTTGTCATTAGCTTGTTTAGGTTTTCCTGTGGAAGAGACATGTAGAATTAGTTAATATTTCTGAACTTTAGCTTTTTTTTCACTTTTTTGAGACCGTAAGCTTATTAGAAACATTAATCTAATCATGAAAACATGTATATAGGAGAATACATATTGGTACAGTAGTTACTATTCTCTGTGTATACTGTAGATCTGAAGTGCAGTGAGGGATTAAAAAGGACTGAGAATCAGAGGAGCAGAGTAGATAAGTGGAGGAGAAAGAAGAGTGAGGGAGAGAGAAAAGCAATATTCAGAGAGACAGGATAAGCAGTGTGAGAGGTGAAGAGATGCAAGTGAAGGCAAAAAAGATTAATGTAAAGGTAGTAGTGATGGGAGAAGGGTCTGTGATGAAATGGCAGAAAATGTGAAAATGGTGATCCAGTCTGGTGAGGGAGAAAGTTGGGGCAGCACCATAAACCCATCAGTGTTATCAAGCACAAGTAAAATTGTCTTGAGGAGGCTCTCATTTGGGATTGAGGGGAGCAAGCTCTGCTGAGAACGAAGACACTGAGTTTGGGGCATAACTTATTATTGATGGCATTGATCTGACAGGACAGATTCAGGCATCTATCAAGTCACACAGTAATGTACTTGTATTGAGAAATATCATCAAGGAGGTTACCAGCTAAGGTTTTCAAAACAGTAGGGGGAGCTGAGTCTACTTAGCTTTAAGCTAATTCCCAAGGACACAGAAACAATCATTTTGGCATTTACTGCTAGCTTGTTTGATGAGAACCAGCACCAGACATGGTTGACGGCATGCTGCAGGGATGATTCTAGATCTGAGCCACCAGAGACATATGATGTTGGCAGTCTGCATATGAATGTTTAAGCAAAAACAGGCAAAGGTCATTTTATTAAGGTACAGCGCGGCATCAACCAGGATGTAGCATAGTATTTTATAGTACTTCTGAAGATTGCTGCAGTATGCTGTAGGGATAGTACAATTCAATTGTTATTACACCCTTTTGTCAGGCAGGAATTTGTATATCTGTTACTGTGCTTTTCCTGGTCGACTCAGCAGAAGATGAAATAGAGGATAAGATCTAAAATAGAGCCTTAGTATGCTCTAGAATGGATGAATTGGGGATTTGACAAGGCAATATCAATCTGAACTGACTGGAGTCAGCCAAAGAGATTCAGCAACTCCCAACAGGATCACGTGGTCTGTGCAAGAGTTCACAGTATACTGCTTGACAAACTGCAGTGATTGCAACTGAATTACATCGAGTTCCTGCAGCATCCATCAAAAAAGCACATCAAAAACAGTGATAAGGGCACTTGACCTGGCAGATGATACTGTAGGCTTGGAGCTGGTCAACAGTGGAAGCAGAGCATCCTGCACCACTAAGCTTGTCCAGGGGTAAAAGGTGAGCTACCATGTTAAAGGTCTTATTAAGGGTCAATGAAAATAGCAGCAGTGAGGTGGCTCCAATCCATTGCCTTAGTTATGGAGTCAATGATCCCCAGGAAGGGAAGATGGTGTAATGCAATTTTTAATTTTAAGAATTTTAGAATATTTTACTATGAATAGATAATGTACAGACAATATATTTGAGTTTGATGTAAAATATAGAAATCACAACAAACAAGAAATGTACTCATTTTAGCACATTTATTTTGGATAAGGGCATTTCTGGTCTCAGATTCTCTAAATGAGTTCCCAGTCTGTTTAGCTGCTCCATATCCATTTGAGTGCTGGAGGATGTCGGAAGCAAAAATAGGAGATTGACTCAAGCACTTTTGGGCCTACAGTACTGAGTCAAACTGTGCTACAGTGTGCAGAAAATTAAAAGTAAGGATATTTCTTTTTAAGGGTCCAGCAAGGAAGTCATTCAGGAATTATAGTTAACAGTTGGTACTGTCCTCTTAATATTTCATCTGGTCTCTTGTACATGCTGGCAATCTCTGCTAAAAACAATGGACTGCAATGAATCTCACAGTTGTCACTGGAGATGGCTGGTATCTTCTACTTTGGAAAGCTAGATGAATACAGAATATGGCTGTGCATTTATTCAATTAAAAAAAAAGAATATGGGTGTGCATGCTGGTCCTGACATTGGAGACACACTACACTGCACCTAAATAATAATGAAGTCCTATATGTCTAGGAACATGTAACCGAAGTTGAAAATTACTTTACGAGTTACCACCAAAATATAAATAACGTGCATGTTCTTTATCATATTCCAGTACACACTCATCCTGTCCTGCACATAAAGTAATTGACATATAATCTGTTGGTTGTGTTTCATACATTAAGTTGATTAACCCAGTACATTACTAGGCATGTCCAATAAAATGCCCAGTAAAAGATGGGAATTGTATGACTTAACAGAAAGCAATTTTCACTTTACCGTGTTAAGCATATCTTGGACATATCATAACTATATACTCTCTGCAGTGAGTATTGAAGTTCTGAACAAACAATTCAATATAGGTGCAGTGTACCTTAATGGTTAGAGTACACATTTCTGAATCTTGAGGCAAAGAAGACTTAGGTTTACATCCCACAATGGTCACTCACTTATTGCATGATCCTAAATAAACTACTTAACCTTCATGTGCTTAGTGAACTATTTTTCTCAGTACCCAACCCATGATCTTTTTTACAGCAGTATGATGCATGCCTACTGGCTAATGTCAACTCTTCCCTGATTGTAAAGTGCTTTGGGACACCGTGTGTATCAAAGGTACTATGAAAAAACAAATTCTTTATTCCCTTCCACTGATGTTACCCCAGCTACCAAGGTAACTTGGTCAGACCATCAAATTTTTATTCCATTTTGTTTTTCAGATATAATAGTAGATAATTGAGTTTTACAGTTCAGATGTCCTGGTACCTTAGCAGACAGATACAGGCAGTGTTTCCAACATAGTTGGTCACTTCAGTGCAAGCAGGCTGTATCTTTAACAGCAGTATATACTATCTATACAGTATCAGTTTCACATTTGGTGTAACTGCTGCCGAGTACTGCAAAAGTGACCTTGATCTTCCATGATACACTTCACGTGTAAATAACTGAAGTATGAATTTAACAGAAACAGCTCCCTTGGCCTGCATACAGTATATGCCTGACTCCAGTCACACAGTACATACTGTTCTGTGTAACCTCCGATGTGTTGCCATTGACTTGTCCTCTAGGGTTTGGATCTGTATTCAGCTACATGGCAGATATTCTCATGCAATATAGTAGCCTGTGGTGGAGGTGTACAAGGTGTTCCCTGGGATGAAAAAACCCAAGACAGAGTTGGGACAGGTGAATAATTATCAACCAACTAGGTGGTTAATTTGTTCCTTTTACATTCCACCCCTCTAATAATGTATGTTCATCATCAGGTGGCAGAATACATGATGCTCTTACAGTACAGTATGTGCATGCAGCCCTTTCCCCAGCCATGCAACAGGTTTCTGACTGCTCCGCTGCTTGTGGTCTCAATTGTGGTGATAGAATAGTCAGTTCTCCCCCTAAACCTGACCCCCAGAAAAGAGAGATCCTCTGCAATACTCCATCAGCCACCTGTGTGCCCTCTGAAGATCTAGGCTTTTGGTGGGAACCTGGGGCCAATGCTGTGAACAGCAATGTTGCTTCTGCACCAACAGGCCAGCCTTATGCAAGGTTTTTATATGTTATCCCCTGTTTATATGTCATTCCAGTTAACTGGGGTTAAGATCTGTGCATACTGTATTTGGTACCTAAATATTATGGTCTTCCATAAATTCCTCAACTGCTGAGCTAAGCACTGTTTGATTTGTCTTCCCGTCATTTACAGAATATGTTTCACTCATCGTTTCATAACTGGGCCCTTTACCAGTACTTTGAGGTCAGTGGATGTAGACTGTGCAGTAGCACACTTACCCTAAAAAGTGCAGACACTGTCTGGAAAGATGCACCCTTCTTCTTACCTCCCTTCTTACTACCAGTGTCAGCTGTGGTAAAAAAAAAAGAATATAGAATTAATATCTAGAATCATTTGATATTTACTAGCAATGCTCATAATAATAGTGCAATCATGTTTCTAATTATTTTATTTTTGAAATAATCATTCTTTTTCAGTACAATGTTGTTAACAAATTGCTGATGCCTCAAAGAAAACTTTGAATAACGTAATATTTGGGTATAATACATCTTGCATTCCATATATATTCTATATATTTCTCCTCCCAATTATTTATTTACTGAGGCAATTTGCATGAATACATTATCTTTATCCTTTAGGGTAAATCTGCTTCTGTAGCTGATTCCCTACTTTAAGGCATAATTCTCTGTTGTGACTTCAGTATCTGTTGTCATAGGAGTAACTGTGATGTTTCAAGCAGTGTATTATGACTTCAGGTAGGAGAAAGCAACAAGAGTAGATGAACTTTACAGGAGCAAAAACCTGGTTTTCATGCAAATGACTCATTAATAAATAATGGAGAGGAGAAATACATAACTAATATTAAATACAGGCTAAACTGTGTCTAAATATTATGTATTGTTAAAGTTCTCATGTAGGTGTTGGCTGCTCTTTAAAGATAACTGCCATAAGCTTTTTTTTTTCTTTGTTTAACTAAGCTCATCATGGAACCCGATGTTGTATTCTGATTCCATTAGAATAAATATGGATTGTGGCATCTTCTTTGATTATTGATGGATATTATGATGTTGAATACAACAATGGTCACTCAGTTGATACCCATATTTTGACAATATAGATCCCAGGAACTCGAAAATATGTACTATTGATTATAGAGGATAACAGAAATGTATAAATGTTGCCATCATCGTCATCTCTATTAAACAAATGTATATATAGTAGTCTTACTATTATGGCTTTTTTGAACTCTAATCATTAAATAAGAGAGTCCTTTTGCACTTCTATTTTCAGCGGTTCATGCAAAAAAACTGAAATTTTAGCAGCTAGGTTTTAATTTTCATTTGTCATGTTCACCGATCTGGCAGACAAATTAGTTTGCTAGGATAGGGATGAAATGGGAAACATACTGAATAATGTAGAACTGTACTACCTTCAGCACCAGCATAGGTGGCATAGAGGAAGGCCAGGAGTTTCATTGAAGATTTCTGGTACAGTCCAACAACTGTTTCATTCAGTGGATCCTTGTTTTTGTCAAGCCAGCCAGTGATGTTGTAATTCACAATGCCAGCATAGTGCACCAATGAGAAGTGAGCTTCTGCCTTTCCTTTAGCAGGCTTTGGCTTTTGGAAGTTGTTAGACTTGCCAAGATGCTGGTCATATAGTTTATTCTTGAAGGTCTGGTCTGAAGCTTTGGGGAACATGCACTCCTCTTCAAGGATTGAAAAAATACCCATAGGCTGGAAAGCAAATGGAAATGCTTACTTTTGTGACAGGAAAACATAATAATATTAACAATACAGACTATAGTAATTGATGGGAGGCAAAGGAGGTTTATACTATACAAAAAATCCTAACTCCCTAGTTCTCTCCTAATTGACAGTTATTGGTTGTCAATGCATATAGTACAGTTTTGAAGTCACTGTCCAGTTCAGACATGGATAAACTGATAATAATTCTAGTTCATGATGAGATGCACAAGGATATTCAGAAAGTGCTTAGTAGTTTTAATGGACTTTCCTATGGTATGCCAAGCACAGAAAAGCCCAATTATTTATTCAAACTTGAATATCATCTTCACTGTAGAATTCTATAACAGTTCACAACCCTGCGTATAAGAAATCCAGAATGTGTTTCCATAGGTGCACATTAACCTTTGTTCCCTTTAACGTATTTTCAGCCCATTGAGCCATTTGGAAATATGTGTGCTGGTCTTCATATGGAACTCATATATCCATCCATGATAAGATATGTGAATGGAAAGTGGTCAATTGTAACTTTAATATACCTCCTTGGGGCAAGAGGCAATTGCTCTATACCTGTCCATGCTGGCAGTGATGAATAATGCCAATGTTCCAATGGAGTGACCTTTTATGTCAATGAAAATATCAAAGCTACAGCCATTCAGAATACACATAAGGAGCCAGAAGAACTGTTGGTCACCCTGGAAACAGGAAATGGGACAGCCATATGAACTGGGGTTGTCTACAGGCCTCCAGATCAGGGGGAGGACATAGACACATTACTGTTAGAAGATATAGAAGATATAAAAAGCATGACAGCTAAAGGGGAGGTTCTGATAATGGGAGACTTCAACATGCCAGATACAGATTGGTCAATACCAGCAGTAACATCAGCCAGAACTAGACACATAGTGGATTCCCTGCAGGGGGAGGGCCTCAAACAACTGTTATAACAACCAACAAGAGACAGGGCTATACTAGATCTAGGACTGACTAACAGGGAAAGGATCACAGATCTCCAGGTAGAAGGTCACCTGAGGGGCAGTGACCATCACATGGTATGGTTCAATTTGGCCACTAGAATGAAATCATCCCATTCCAAGGCAAAAATATGGAACTTCAGAGGGGCTGACTTTGATAAGATGGCCAACAGAGTTAAGCTAGCCCTGGCAAGAAGAAATACAGGTGAAGGGGTACAGGCAAAGTGGGCAAGCATTAAGGATGCAATACTTGAAGCAACATCCCATTACGTTGGAGAGAAAAGGAAGTGCAAAAGAAGAAGGAAACCACTTTGGTTCTCAAAAACAGTAGCAGAAAAGGTCAGAGCCAAAAGGCTGGCTTTCAGGAAATATAAGGGAATGCAGCGGGATGAAGATAGGAAGGCATACCAAACTTCCCTAAGGGAAGCAGAGAAGGCAGTAAGGCAGACAAAGGCTCAAACTGAGGAAACACTAGCACAAACAGTAAAAGAAGGTGACAATACTTTCTACAGATACATTAATGAAAGGAGAAAGTCCAGAGGGGGTATTGCTAAGATCAAAGGGGATAAGGGGGCATGTGAGGAGGAGGGCCATGTAAAAGCATCTATCCTAAATAGATACTCCTGCTCAGTATTTACTGAAGAGAAGGTAAGGCAGGGCCCATAGTTCAGCACCGTGGACACAGGGGGGAGGGAGGTGTGCACTAGTCCCTTCACAAAAGAAAGGGTCCTACAAGAGCGCAATAAGTTCAGGGTGGACAAGGCAATGGGACCTGATGGCATACATCCAAGGGTACTAATGGAGCTAAGGGTGTAACTAGCACATCCATTATCAGAACTCTTTAGTGAGTCTCTGAGCACAGGAGAGGTCCCAGAAGACTGGAGAAGGGCTCATGTGATCCTGCTCCACAAGAGTGGTAGCAAGGAGGAGGCAGGGAACTACAGACCAGTCAGTCATACCTCAGTAGTGGGCAAGATTATGGAGGCATTCCTTAAGGAAAGGATAGTGCAACACCTGGAATCCATAAGAGCACAGGATCCAAGACAGCATGGGTTTACAATAGGAAGGTCCTGTCAAATTAATCTCATAGATTTCTTTGACTGGGTAACCAGAGTGGTGGACCAAGGTGGAGCAGTTGATGTCACCTACCTTGACTTCAGCAAAGCTTTCAATACATAGAAGACTGATTAATAAGCTGGGTAGGCTTGGGGTGGGTCAGAAGTTGGTCAACTGGATGGCAAACTGGTTGACAGGCAGAAAACAGAAAGTGGTGGTAAATGGTATACAGTCATAAGAGATGCAAGTGACAAGTGGAGTACCTCAGGGATCAGTCCTGGGGCCAGTCCTCTTCAATATCTTCATCAGTGACATAGCAGATGGACTGGAGGGTAAGGTTTGTCTGTTTGCAGATGACACCAAGATCTGCAACAGAGTAGACAATCCAGGTGGGGTGGGCAGAATGAGAAGAGATCTGGATAAACTGGCAAAATGGTTGGAAGAGTGGCAACTGGGGTTTAATGCAAAGAAGTGCAAGATCATGCACATAGGGAAGAGAAACCCTGAAGCCACCTATAGGCTGGAAGGGGAGTTGCTGGCAGTCACAAGGGAAGAAAGAGACTTGGGTATCATCATCACAGATGTCCTGAAATCATCCAAGCAGACCACTAAAGCAGTAGGTAAAGCTAGGGGGATGTTGGGGTGTATTAGTAGGGGTATCACAAGTCGTAAGAGGTAGGTAATAATCCCTCTTTACAAGACACTGGTTAGGCCCCATCTGGAGTACTGTGTGCAGTACTGGAGGCCACACCTTCACAAGGACGTTAATCAAATTGAGGCAGTCCAGAGAAGGGCAACCAAAATGGTGCAGGGACTGCATCAGAAAACATATGAGGACAGATTAACAGACCTCAATATGTATACCCTACAGCAAAGGAGGGAGAAAGTTGATATGATTAAAATACTCAAACACCTTAAGGGCATTAAAAAGGTGAAAGTGTCTAACATGTTTCAATATAAGAAAAATAGCAGGACAAGAGGACACAGCATGAGATTAGAGGGAGGCCAGTTAAGGGATAATGTAATGAAGTTCTTTTTCACAGAAAGGGTGGTGGATGCATGGAATGGCCTACCTCAGGAAGTGGTCGATTTGGATACAGTGCAGGGCTTCAAACAGGCATGGGATAGGCATAAGGGAGCAATACAGATGAGTATGAATTGATAGGTCATTGACAGAGCAAAGGCCGATGGCACATTCATAAGGTAGAAAAAGAAATGGGCAGACCGGATGGGCCTTGCGGTCCTTATCTGCCATCAGCTTCTATGTTTCTATGTTTTTGTGTTACTACTCTTCATTTCTGAGAGGGGCCTAGTCACTTTTAAGGATGACAGGCTTGAATTCCTCAAGCAGAATCTATGCCACTGTTTGACTTTATTGACTGTCTTATGAAATCCCCAGTTGGTGCTGATAAAATATCACTTTTAAGTTTCTGTGGGCCAGTGTAATTTTTTTTAACTTGTCTAGCACCTAATGCAAATAAAAATGAAGGTCAACACCTGATAACATCTTTATTATGCACACTCAAGGGTCACTGGAGAGTGCATTGGTAGCTACTGAAGGTATACAAGGGTGTCAATGTGACTTGAAGGGTCCTTGACAATAGGTTCTTAAGTAGCCTTTGCTGTACATGTACAACTTAATGCCATATTTACCTTTTCAATGAGCTCAATGCAAGCAGCCAAATCCATGCCGAAGTCAATGAATTCCCATTCAATTCCTTCTTTCTTGTACTCCTCTTGTTCCAATACAAACATGTGATGGTTGAAAAACTGTTGCAGTTTCTCATTAGTGAAGTTGATACAAAGCTGCTCAAAGCTGTTGAACTAAATTTGTGAAATAAATATATGAGATTAATTTATACATACATATATTTATATAACTGTCTTAATATTTTATTCTTTGGTTATCTTATTTGCTGCTGACCAGCCCTATCAGTCCAGCCCCCATAGCCCCAACACCCACTTCTCTAGGTACTTACCCCAGGCCCCCCTTTCCCCCATTGCATACATCATGCAGTCCCTTGGGAGCACAATTTCCATGACAGTGTCTGGATCTGGTTGGGAGTCAAGTTACTAGCTGGTGTTATGAGGTCTGGTATGAGATGGACATCATCTTGCTGGTCTGCATTTTTCCAGCATTTTATTCCCAAGGTTTCTGGTGTGCAATGATGCATGTACAATCACATGCTGGCACCTTGCCATGTGCACAATCGCATGTTGGCATGTTGTCACATGAATGCATTATCAGTGTCTGTTGGTTGACATTCCCTAGTGTAGGTTTTTGCTGTTCTAACACCTGACTTCTGTCAGGTTGCAGTCTCACAGCGGAGGATGGAATCCCTTCCCTGAAGGAGGAGGGCTATTAAGTGGGATCTTTATTGTTCCTTTCACTGGCTGGTCCCCAGTAACCTAAGTGTGTTCTAAAACTGAGGCTGTGGAAGTTGTGAGTAGAAGTGCTACCACTGCACTACCTGTCAGGCTATACAGTACATTTAAACTGTATTTCTTTTATACTGGGTTTGCACACTTCAGAACAGATTCATTTAGCTGATGCACCTAGTTTCCAAGAGGATCCTGAATGGACATTGTAGCAACAGATTTGAACAGTTGTAATGTATTAAGATTCAGAGTTTATAGATGCAAGGTTACAACCAAAAAGCATGAAGTTACAATACTACACTGATTCAGAAAAGATTGGAGTTTCACAGTTACAATAATAAATCATTGTCATGTTAAAGAGCTAGTGGAACCAAAACAGGCAGACAGGAAAATAATACAAATCTTAAGTAGTAGTTAGTTGTAACATTTTATTTCTGAAGTATTTGTCTTTGTCCTTTTGCTCATCAGAAAGTATTCTATATGATAATACTGTACTGGATGTGTGGAACCCCGAACAGTTCTTAGCTTGGCAGCTGACATATCTAACTCTACTGCCCCATGTGACACTCTGCCATCTGCTTATGGTTATATGTATAGTATTTGTAATATAAATATATAGTATGTGATTGTCTCACACAAGTCAGCAGTGACAAGTGACAGGTGACCTCAGGTGTCAGTGTAAAAAGCTGCAGGAGGTGTTAAATTGACTAGTGAAGAAGAACCCTAATCAAGAGTGTCCTGTCCTGTCTTTAAAGTTTCTGACCATCTGCCAGGATATAGGCCTCATAAACTTTCATGGTCCTTGCAGGAAAGGCCAATTTGATAGCAGGACTGTGTTATAAGTTGTAAACCTTTGATCTTCCTTGAGAAATAGGAACCAGCCAACAGTTCAAAGAGAAATGGTTGATCAAAGGCTGTCATATTTGGGAAATGTTTTTTTTCTGATGTTCACATTAACTAAAATACCTCCTTGTAGAAAATTATGAAGAATTAACTCTAAGGGAGGGTCTAACTGGCCTCACAAAAGTGGAGGGGAGATGCCTCCTGAAATGATCCAGCATCTGATGAATATGTGACATATTATTCCTGGACTCAAAGAGAGAAAGTTTTCTCTGAACCTTTGAAAGCACTAAACGGGTAACATCTAGAATAAGAAAGACTTTAAGTATTTGTGGTAGGAGTTCATATGCTGTAACTTCCCATTTTTTTTATGACCATAAGATTTGTGATATAATTGTTCTGTGTTTGATTTTACCTGTTTCTACAATTTTTTAGTAAACAACCTTTTCATTGAAATACTGCCTGTGTGTCTTCTTAGTTTTCCTTTGCATGTGATGCTGAACCTGTGTTTAAGTCTGACAGCTCTTAAAAGCATGATTGTGTTACTGAGCTTGCTTAAATGTAAGAAATACCTAGGTCTCTTATAGAGTTGTAAGGGTTCATTTTGGATACCTGGCTGGATGCCCTTGGGTGAAAGATTATATTGCATCCCCCCGAAGAGAGTATTATCTGAGCCTGTTAATTGGGTATGCTAGCATAAGGTTCACAGTTTGAATCCCTCTAGAACTCGAGGCTAAAGGGTGATTCAGACCCAAAAACAGACAGGAGGGCTACCCTGTTTGTTACCTGTTTACACTATTGCACTTGGAGGTTGATACTGTGGGAGCAGAGGACCGGACCTGCGGAGTGCATTTGTGACACCCCATACTTCATCATCACCATTATGATCTCACTGACAGTGACATCACACGTGAATGGCCTGTCAGTCACTCACTTGCTGTTTCTAAGTAGCAGTGATGTCACAGTCAGTGAGGTCACAATGCTGATGATGTAGTGTGGGGCAATAGAGTTAGATATGTCAGCTGCCAGACTAAGAGCAGTTCCACACATCACACCTACTAACTTCAGGTAAACAATATTCTAATTAAACAAAGGGAAAAGAAAAAGTACCTCAGATATAAAAGTTAATGGTTGACTGCTTTTAAAATCTAATATTAGTTTTTGGCAGTATTCTAGCTTTCTAAGCCTGCGGTTAGTTATGCACAGATACAGTAGAACTGTGAGGGTAGCTGAAGGAGGATGCTATGGCAGGGCATAGGAAACAGGTCAAGAATAGAGGCTGACATTGAAATTTAAACTTCCTTGAACTGGAGCTTACATCAAAAATTTCAAATCCAGCAATATCCAGGACACCAATGAAGTATTGCCTTGGCTGCTTAGTATCCAGCTGCTGGTTGATACGGTAGACCATCCAAAAGAACATCTTCTCATAGACTGATTTAGATAGGGCACCAACAGAATTGTAGACCTAGAAAAAAGAAGTACCTCATTTAAAATGAAACACTAAAATGTAATGTTGAAAACAAATACCAGTTAACATACAGTAAGAGTTTGTTATGCAGTTTTCATTACATGCACCCATTAAGTTACATTTATTTGACTGCAGATTACATTAGACAATTGCCTTGAGATATAAATACCTGTTGGACAGTCTGGCCTTTGGTTACATATTCATTTCCAACCTTCACTCTGGGGTAGCACAAGGCTTTGAGCAAATCTGATGAGTTTAGACCCATCAGGTAGGCAGCTTTGTCAGCCACTGAAAAAGTCAGAATTGGAAGTTTTTCTTAAAATATTTAGATCCATGATTTAAATACTCATTCTTTAAGAATACGTGCACTAATTGTATGTAATTAGTTATAGAAGCTTGACTATAGCATACTGTCCTATATGTATAATCAGGTTTATATTTCATGGGATTTATTTTCAAAACCATTTATGTAACAGTAAGTGACAAGACATACATTTTGCCCTCCAATAAAAAAAATCTAATTTCTGATATCCTTAAAAACAATTTAGTCATTATAAATTCTGCATGTACGGAACAATAAGTATTTAATGGGTATAAACTCCCAACTGAACTGCAATCACATTGTATAAATGCTTAAGTTTTGATCAGCTTTACAAATTCCTGCCTAATTGCAAAATAAAAACTGTAGGAAGTTTCTGCTGAACATTTTGGGCTGTATTTTACAAAGTGTAAAATTACCCGGTATGCCAATCACACAGCAAACCTGCACTGCAAATGACAGTACAGTGACAATGACGACAGGCTGCTGTACTGTTACGGCGGCACCCGGCACTGCTTTCTGGAGGTCTTGCACCCTTCCCCCAATCAGCTCTGACTCAGTGTTGATTAGTATAGTTATGGGGGTGCAGGGAGCAGAGCCCCCCACATGAGGGGTTCAGGGGGATGAAGCCCCCTGAAGAAAACAAAGTCTGTAGTGAATGGTTTTTATGCCGACCGCAATTATGGTCAACATAAAGCTGTCACTATAACATTGGTCAACAATAAAGTTGTGGAACCAGCATCATGGAGCCAAATTACCCTACACCCCAGGTGCACCAAAGAAGTGTGCAAAAGACACTTGCTATACCATCTTTTGTGGTCTAGCTTGTGTGAATATCCAGGACCTTTTATACAGAACTTGCACACAGAATTTGGTGCAAACTGCTGTAAATTGAGTTGATTGTTGCAACTGTGCATGAGATCATAAAATCAGGTGCACTTGTGGCGATCAGCAAAGCATCAGCAATGATGATGCAAGGGTTTGAAGCAGGGCTGAATGCAGCTCTGTGTCAGCCTTCTAAAATCTGTCTTCTTGGTAACTTGTACTTTCACGGTACAAGATTATAGTGTTTACATTCAGTGCAACTTCTAAAGAGCCTTTTCTTAAAATTGTGTTGGCATTTCCACAAAATAGGAGAAACTCTTGAATAAGACCCCTAGCATTGTTTTAAGTTAGACTTAAATGCTATTATACAATGGCAAGAAAGAATCTTGGACTGTGATTAGTCAGTCTGGAGCTGGACTCATGGTGTTATCCCAGCATAACACCATGGGTCTAGTCTCAGCACTGTGAATCACTTGATGATAGTTTGCCAATTGATTTGTTGGCATCTTCTCTTAAGAAACAAAAATATTTTTCCACACTAACAAAAACATTCTTTAAAATTATTTTTTTTATTTTGTATATAACAACAAGCCATTCTATAATAGGAATAATGCACTCCAAGGTGTGTGTTGTGCTGGGATAACACCTCACCTGGAAGGTTGGATGCACTTGGCCTGCGGCCTTGTGCCCAATCACCCTAGGCGTGGTGTTATCAAAGCACGACACACACCTTGTTGTGCATTATTCCCTTTAATGACACGAAAGTACTAAAAGACTTAGCAGACACTGAAAGACTTTACAAAAATACTAGGATTCATTACTCCAGCAGATAGGTACTGTAGCCCTGACACTAAACAGATGCTCTGAGTTCTGCAGTCCAGCGTACTAGCATGATGTCTGTTCCTCAGAGCCCACATAAGTGAGTAGTGCACAAATGTTGCATCACGGTGGGTGCAATTGTGATCCCCTAAAGCTACTGGACACAGTATTCTAAAACACCACTGCCCAACATGGAGCACTGTGCTTTATATACAGATAGCATCATTATGGACAGATCACTAAATTATCTTTTTGAAATTGGGGGGGGACTACAGACTTAACATTTGCTCTCTGATGTCAGGACCGTACATGTAGAATTGGCATGAAATGCAATTTATGGCATAAATTATTATCCTTTATTTATCATTATGAAATGGGCATCAGTATTTACGCATCCTGATTGGTCCATACTTGTGTGCTATTCCTTCTTACGCACAGGAAAAAGGATCAGCAGTGCCCTGTGAGCACTAATCCTAGTAAAGATGCCAGTTAGAATGTTGGCAAATTGAAAATCAGCCATCTTGTTTTCACCAACTGCGAGTGAAAATACCAGGCTGTAATTTCGATCTGCCAACATATCTGTAAATGAAATTCAAGATCTTTCTCCCAGATGTAACATCTTTAAATTAAAAACTGCCATGATAGGAATCCCAGCCTGCCCGCTCATGGCTGAACAGCCAACTTGCAGTCTTGCAACCCGCCTGCCCGCTTGCTCACTCTGTAACTTACCACTGAGCCGGCGGGCGCTCTGTGCTTTACTCTGTTATCACACCATTCATATTCTAACAATATTTTGCATGCAGTTGTAAAAAAAAACAGTATTGGGTCTCCCTGAGATGACAGCTTAATCTATAAGTTACGGAAGACTTTCATTTTCGTACGTTACTTCCGCACTGACATAACGGCTTTCTCCTATCTCCTCCGAACAAAACCAGCGTATTCTCCATACTGCTACCTGCTGCCATAATGCAAACAAATGATAAAAACAAAGACCCATATTGAAGTAGAACTGCTGCTACTTGGGGGAGAGGGGGTGCCATGACAACTACATGTGGGAGAAAAAAATGTAAGGAAGCCTTACCAGCTCAAAAGTGCTCAACTCAAAAAAAAAAAGGCGGAGGAACTATTTTATAAAAAATTAACACTAACATTTAAAATTTTCATTTTAAAAAACTATGCAAATTAGTTATTACATACATCTATATTTTAAATAACCATTTCATAAGCGCAATAAGACACTCCAGGATGTGCATTAGACACTTTAACACATGGCTAGGAGGCTGGACACACTAGGCCGGTGGCCTCATGCCTCACTACACCTCCTAGCCATGTGTTAAAGTGTCTAATGCACACCCTGTCGTGTCTTATTGCTTACAAAACGTATGGGAGTGATACTGTACAAAATAGTGGGAGCATGTATCATCAGTCTTCAGTGTTATTAACTGCTGAACATTGGTGGAGGCGGTATATGTTGGGGGCGAAGAGCAGGACCAGGATGGATTTCCAGGCCGGCTTCTGTCTGAATTTCCTACTGTATAATCCTATGCTGCTCATACTATAAATGGTAAAATGGCATTCCTAATGTCCATACTGTACAATATATAGATTGACCATTCTGAGCTGCCACCTAAGAAAGTTCAGATCTCCCTAAAGTTTAGTTTCATACTACATGTGATTCTCAGGATAGTTGTACATTTATAACCCCATTCTGAAATGTGTTTCTTCAGTTTTGTACTACTCATGGATTTATTTTGAGAATGTGGCCTGTAATGCCAATTTGAAGCCCAACACAGTGTTAATCTCTTTAGATATGTAGGTCAGTAAATGTTCAGTAAATGTTTTGAAATACAAGTATTTGCTTGGCTACATTATATAGAATGTATCAGCCTATGTTTTCTCTTTTTTTATAATATTGATTCGCCACTAGAGTCTTAGTAGAAACAAAAAAGCACTGTTATTCTGCAATCTAAAATTTCAAACTAAAAAAGGTTATGAACTGTATATTCTATTTATATATTTTCTAGCTAGTTGCATCAGGCAAATTATTTAGTTATACATTTCTAGTATTATTACATTACCTTCAGAGCCATCTGGCTCAGCCTGCTCCTCTCGCTGCTTCTGCTTAAACTTCATGTTACCATAATGCATTACTGCACCTGTTAATTTGTAGATGCCAATCTTTTCATCTGGTGTGAAACCTAGGATGTCAATTGCACCCTACATACAGGAAAACATATTTTTAGAAACCTTCAATGGACTTAGGATCCAACTGTAAGAAACAACATTACATCATTCATGCACACAAATGCCCTGATGTAGGTACAGTATACAAAAGCACCCCCATTGCACAAAAGTGGCAGTAGGGAGGAGGCGGGGAACTGCAGGCCAGTCATCCTTACCTCAGTGGTGGGAAAGATCATGGAGACACTGCTGAAAGAAAGGACAGTGGCACATCTAGAATCCAGTGGTGCTCATGATCTGAGGCAACACAGATTCACAGCAGGAAGTTCATATCAAACGAGGAAGCTTTTCTACACAGAAAGGGTAGTCAACACTTGGAATAGTCTGCCACAGGAGGTAGTGGGGGCAAGCACAGTGGAGGGGTTTAAGCATGCCTGGGACAGGGACAAGGGAAGCTTGAGAGGGGAGGGAGTGATGAAAAGCCATTGATCACATAGGGTTAGTGGCCACATACAATGTATAGGGCCTACGGGCTGATTGGATGGGCCTAGCGGTCCTTATCTGCCAACAATTTCTATGTTTCTATATACATATGAGTGAAACAGTGTGCAAGCATAATTTCCATACTGGAGACATGCTCAGCATATTACTGACACATATATACATACATACATGTGTCATTGCATGTGTACAGCATTAAATACTTCAGTGGCTGGATATACACTCAGTTTGTATGTGAGGACATGCCACGTGGGTGGTACAGTACTTAACAGGAGGCAGTACAGCAGCTACAGTTCTGTGACAGCCAGCTATGCAACAAAATATTGTTACTGGTCTGCATGCCAACTAGATGTCCAAGGAGTTAAAATAAAAAGAGAAGAAAAGCATGTAATTTTTAAAGATTACATCTTTACATTATATGGGCATTAGTAGTTTCTTAAATGTTGCTGTTGTTTTGTTTTAGAGACCACTTTTGATTAGTGAAGGATATGGCTACAGTACTTACATCAGTAGCCATCAACTCCTCTGAGTCATCAATACTGGCCACAGTAATCTCACCCTGGCTCATGTATGGGTAGTCATAGGGGTTGGTTGTAATCAAAAGCATCTCTGAAATATATTTAGAAATTGGGATGGACATGTGAAATGGCTGACCCTATTTCAATTATAGAAGACACAAATCCTAAAGCAAACAAACTGCAGTTATTCCTTGATTGTGTACTTACCAATCAGCTCAGGCTTCTTATTACTCATGATCTGGTAGAAGATATGGTAACATCTTTCTGCAGACAGCTGGAATGTTACTCTAGATTTTTCTAGAAGGTCTGTTATGATAAGAATTTAGAAATATGAGATAGTTTATCTTTTCTGTGGGAAGCCGCTGAAAAGAATAAAGTATGCATTCCATGTTAAAACTTACAGGATTCAATATCAGCAGAAGCCAGCTTTCCCGTGGTTCCAAAGTGGATTCGAATAAATTTACCCTAAAGGAGAACAAATTGCAACAATTTACGTGATGTGACCATTGGTTACACTATAACTATTGTATTAAATATAGATGTTGTTTGTTTATTCATTTATTGATCAGGTAGGCCTTTGGGTAAACAAGACTCTTAATGGCTCTGCATGTCCCAACAAAGTTAATTAAGATTTTCCCTCCTTTCAATCAAAAATCAGATTGGATCTTGTTCCACTATAATTCCCCTCCCTAATTTTTCATTTCTCACCACTTGGACCCTCTTCTCTTCTAAGCTGGGTCTAGTATCTGTTCTGCACTTCTTCCCTAATTCTAATGGCATGAACACCTTATTTGTTTATTTGGCTCACCATCATCTTACTTTTGACTGTTTCATATTTCCTGTTCTTAATCCTGAATTATGTGTAAAACATGTCATGCTTTAGTACAGTATACGTCACACAATACAAAAAAGTTATTGTTGACTTCTGGGCGTGCTCCTACATCCTGCTGAAGCACACCAGATAAAACATCTCCTTCTGTGTGACCTCATCCATATGATTCAATATATGTCCTCCTTTGGCCTCTTTTTTCCAGGGGCTAAATATGGTAAAAGCCTCCATCCTCTCCTCATAGCTATTGTTCAACATAGCCCTGATCCTTTTGGTGGCCCCATGTTGCACTCTGGAATGCCATAACATTCATTTAAAATTGACAACCCAGAACAGCACCCAGTGCTCCAAGTGTGTCCTGATCAGAGCCTTGTAAAGTGGACGGATTACTTCCCCTATTCTTCTGGTATCTCTGAATTTAATGCATCCCAGCATTCTTCCAGTCTTCTTCTCAGCAACTGTGCACTGCTTGACATGCTTTAGCACCTTGTATATCATGACTGATAAGTCATTTTCTTTTTCCACTGCAGTAAAAGAAGTCCCACACAGTATACAGGTCCTTCCTTTATTTTTCTGGTTTGTCTCCCTACATATAGTGATGTTAGCAACATTGTGTTTAAGACTTCAGGGACCAGATTTTTGAAACTGGCAAAAATCAGGCAAAGATGGCAAAACCTATGCACAAGATCAAGCCTGGTCGCAGGCGTGATGAAGATGCCACCAGGTTAGTCACAGGGTTGTTCCTTAGGCCTACTCCATTGATGGCTTCTACTAGGGTGAGAAATCTTGGTATCATCCTTGATGACAGTCTAATGCATGATCCTTAGGTGTCATCCATCATCCAAAGTAGTTTTTAGCATTTAACGAATGTCACCCATATTAAACCCCTAATTCTACCTGGTGACCTGCCCGCACTGGTTCATGCCTTTGTCACATCAAGGCTGGACTACTGTAATGCTCTATACTTTGGAATCTGTGGAGGGAACCTCCATTGATGACAGCCAGTGCAGAACACAGTGGCCAGGTTGCTGTTGGGCCTGCCCAGGTCCTGTCATGTGACCCCGGTCCTATGGGATCTGCACTGGCTGCCTGTCAGATGGAGGATCATCTTCAAGGTGGACTTGCTCACCTATAAGGCCCTATACAGCTCTGGCTGTGGCTACCTGAATTACCTCCTGACCCCTGCCCATCTGGTGTGCTCCCTTTGCTCCTCCACCAAGGTTCTCCTAGCAGTTTTGAGGGCCAGGCTGAAAACCTCAGTAGACCGTACATTCAAGGTGGCCAGCCCAGTCCTCTAGAACTCGTTCCCCAGATCCCTGAGGGAAGCTCCATCGGTGGAGGCTTTTAAGAGGGGTCTTAAAGCCCATCTTTTCTAGGAAGCTTTTCTTGACTAATTGTAGCTGATCTTGGTGTTATTTATTTATTTATTTACTGTTATTTATTTATTATGACATTTAAATTATTTGTTGATTTATTAATTTATTTGAATTTTGGTAACTGAGTAGGGCCACTGAGACCATGCAGTCCCTTTTTCAGTGATGACCCGGGAAACAGTTACAGTACAATACAATTTGACAAGTACAAGGACTTATTGTGTACAAAGAAATGACAATTGCAGTGCATTACAACTATACATGTACAAGGACTTATTGTGTAAAAAGAAATGACAATGGGTTTAAGGAATACACAGAGCTAGCACTGTAAGAAAGTTACATAAGCATCCTTATGTTTACCTTACACATATGACCCTGTATGTACTATTTGTATAACCCTGCTATGTCTTACACCTCCTGTAAGGCACCCAGAGCCTCCAGAATTAGGTGCCATATAAATAATGTCTTACTTACTTACAAGGGGTCTTCCCTTGTGCATAAACAGGATTGACTTTGTGCCCAGTATTATCATGCACAGAGCTACTTCACAACTGACTTCATAATTTACAGCAGCTTACGGCCCTATTCAGTGTGCAGCTGCACCAAAATGCTATACCTGGTATTACCAGGCACAATATCCTCTGCACATGTGCCTGTTTCCCATGTGAACCACAGTCTGAAAAGATGATGTCCACCAGTATGGAGCTTTTTACTCTGCACTAGCTGGTTGCAGCAGGGAACTTAGTCTTGGTGCTGTCTCTGGCTCTTTGACAATCAGGCCTTTGGAGTCCAACTGATCACTCAGCTTGTTTAGGTACACCAGAACCTTTTTTCTCATCCTCAAGGAAGTCCACCCTCCTGGCGCAATTAGTGTCATAAGTAAACATAAGCAGTTTGCTGGAGACTCCAGTTTCTAGACCGTTAATGAAACAGTTGAACAGCAGTGGCCCCAGCACCAACCACTGAAGGGTGCTGCTGAGTACCCTTTCCACATAGTATCCATCAGTCCAAACCCTCTGCTTTCTGTTTCCAAGCTAGTTTGCAGTCCACCTAATTTATGACTCATATATACTGCACTGGTGTACTTTGACCAAAAGCTTATCAAACACCACAGTGTCAAGGGTCTTGCTGAAATCCTAGCAGGCTAACTCTTGAGCACTGCTTATGGTTGCCTCCTTGTCCCTTTAAAGAAGATGATTAGAATGGTTTGATAGCAACTGCCCCTCATAAAACTATGCTGAGAGGGTGAGAACCTTGCTGTCCTTAACAATGAATTAAAAGACCGTGTTCAGCACTGATGACAGGCTGCCTAGTCTATAGTGGCCCAAGTCAACCATTGCTGCCTTCAAGAGGATGATGACCATGATGGCCCCTTTTTTCATGTAATGAAAGCAGTTTTCGTGCCAGGATATTCATAATGATATAATGTAATAATAAGCACCTATAAATGTAGTTCCATGTCAAAGAAACACAAATTTGAGTTTGTGAAAAAATGTTCAAATGACTTTTTTAATCAAACACTGACATGTGTCCACCTTGTAAAGGAGCCAGCTCAATGGTGTTCAACTGGATAAATAAAGACTTGATTGATTGATTGATTGATTGATTGATTTTAAATTGTAACTAGCAGCTGTGCCAGATAACTTACTAAAAGTTTTTGTATTGAATTAATGTTGTTGATATATTATTAGCAACCCATAAGCATTACAAATTTAAATTCAAAAGGTATGAAACACTGTCACCTATCTTGAAATTGAACTCTGAAGTTAATATTTATTTAAGTTAGTTACTTAGTTACAGATTACAAACTCTTGAGCAAACAAATTTTCAAGAGCTAGCTGAAGCTTAAGGAAAAAAATGCAAAGTAATAAAAGAAGCAAAGTATAGCACTATCTTTAACGTAATACTGTATATCCATTAATGCGGTGAAAAAGTAACATTAGAGAAGCATTAGCATCCACCAAACTTCTGAAACAATTGCAGAATGCATACTGAAATGAATAGTCAGCTGTTGTTTAGGTGCTCCCTTCTAAGGGGGATTTCATTCATTAATTTTAGGGGCCTAAAATAAAAGTAACCTTTGTCCCTGAGATGTTCTTAGTTTTGGGACCACTTAATGTGCAATTTGGATTTGTGGGCTAAATCAGTTTTAGGGGTTGGGTTTATTTCCCACTTAGCCCTCTTAATTTTATTTTCAAACAACATGAACTGTCAATGCCAAGCAGTAGCTGATAACATAGCAAAATCTGTTTTCAGTCCAAGAACACTTAATTCATAAACTTACAAAGCGGGATGAGTTGTCATTCCTAACTGTCTTGGCATTACCAAATGCTTCCAGCAGTGGGTTAGCCTGGATGATTTGATCTTCCAGGGTTCCCTGTAAAATAAAAAAGTCAATATCAACATCCATTTCATTTAAATAGTTTTTTGTTTCTCCAAATTGCTGTCCAGGATACATATTTACTGGGTAAATAATCATTTACAGTATAAATTATAATTATTCATCCTTGACCCCTGTGCAACTCTTGTGCCGTGTTATTCACAATTATGTCATATGACAATTTTCTTTGTATTGACTAATATTCAGTTTTGCACGTACCATGTATTATCACTGTTGTCTACTTTGATCAATGCATATTGACATATATATTTGACCTTTTATTACTATCCATTTTTGCACCTGCAGTGTAATATAGTTTACAGTATTTCATTGATGTCATGCTCATTTGCAGTCTCTTGATGCATTGAAATTATACTGCTTGTAATGTACTGTTCAGTGTCCCCTTCCCTGGGGACACATCTGGAAACAAGTTGTTACCAGCTAAGTGTTCTCTTCTTTACAAAACTTTTGGAAATAAATTAAATATCAAATAAAAATAAAGTTATTAATAAAAAGTGACTCATGATCAGAATGTTAGAAATAAAATATTTGTCAACATTGTAATCCTAGTAATATTTAAATGATGTTACCTGCATCTTACTCTCTTTCTTTTTCTCACCAATTGCTGCAATAGTTGCAAAATACTGGATAACACGTTTCGTGTTTACAGTCTTCCCAGCACCAGATTCTCCACTATGTGTCAAAATAACATGAAATTAGTCAAAATAAATCATGAGACTTTATCAGTACAAATTTAATAGAAATCAGATACTATATTTCCCAAGTTGAAAATCTATTCTTACGTGATTAGAATTGACTGGTTTTCACGATCTGTCAAAGAAACAAATAACTTTAGAAATGTATTTATTTAATAAAAGATATGTCAACACAACATAGTAATTAGAATGGATACATTGTTTACTGTAAGTTCCTACTCAATGGCAGATTACAACATACAGTATTTACACAGAGTAAGTCTAAAGGCACATTGAGTTAACATACATGCATTCTTACATACAGTATATACATATAAATTTACTTATTTGTGTTACCCTTTACAGCAAATTACTGGTTCCAAAGTACATTAGTATATCTGGCTTCTTTTCTATGCTTAATAGTTCCACAATTTGTGATTCACAGATGCCTCTGGAAAATTAGTTATATAGACATGGCCATCTGTATAAAAAGGATTTGCACTGGCTGTTGAAACATACAGATTCATTTGTGATTGGATAGGCTTCACCTGAGTCCATAAGGGTTGGGGTGGTGGTCAGCTGTATATACAGTATAAAGGAGTGGGGAGGCCTTAAACTAATAAAGGGGTGGGTATAGATTAGGTATAGGAAAGTACCCATGCCCTAATCAGGTATGGGGGCATAATCAAAAAGGTCAGATCTACGGAGACCAAAGCAGGAAGGGTACAGAGATTAGGCCAGATTAACAAAGCCCCTGAAACTCCTGCAGCTGTGGGAAAAACCTGGTTCAAGTAGGTCACCGCTTGCGGAGCTGCAGTTTTTCCTACAGCTGCAGGACTCACAAATGTGGAGCTGGTTTATGACTAGCTCCATCATTTATGGCAGCTTGCAGCTGGTGTTTCCATAGAAATCCACACAACTGCGGAAATATGTTATGGCTGGTGGGACCACCTGTAACATCCTTCTGCAGATATGGTGGATGAGAATATTAGTCTCCGCAGCTGTGAAGATTTTGGTCTGCAACTGGAGTTGCTGCGTGGGATTTAGTCCCATTTTGCTTTGTGAATCTGGCCCCTAATCTTTAGCTGCATGATGGTAAATGTGTGGAGTACAACTAAGAAGATGGAAGACCTGAGGAAGAAATGTTTCAGGCAAGCTATAATGCAATAAGACTTATTGAGACCTATGAACTGAAAGCAAAGTCTGGGGACACGTGTATAGGGTATACATTCTCTACAGAAGGGTCATGGAGAGTCAGAGAGATGTATGGGTTGCTTTGTGTGCATGTAAGCAAGAAAGAGGCTTGAAAAGAGACAGGCAGAATGAGAGCCATGAACAAATCCAGTGGATGGAATTGGGATCTTAAAAAGACAATTCTGAGAGTATGTTATAGACCATCATCCAGCACAGCACAGCATGACTGTGAATTGGTAAATTATGTTTATTGGACACCAGCTATGGAACCTTTGGTTCTCATGGGGAATTTTGAATTACATGGCATAGAAACATAGAATTTGTTGGAAGAAAAGGACTGCTTGGCCCTCCCAGTTTTCTCAAATGGTCCCTGACTTGTCTGTCTCTGCTGACCCAAACTGATCTCCTGTGACCCTTTCTCTTTCCTGCCTATTTATTAATATTCCCCTATGTCTATCTCACCCATACTTGAAGCCGCCTACTGTTCTGGGCTACACCACATCTGCTGAAAGTCTGTTCCATGTATCTGCACCTCTTTCAATGAAATAGTACTGCCTCATATCCCTTGTGAACTTTCCCCTCCAGCTTCATCACATGCCCTCTGGTACTGTTATTCTTTCACATTTAAAATAGACAACCCTCCTGCACCCTATTATCCCTGTGAGGTATTTGTAGGTCTCTACTATGTGCCGTCTTACTCTCTTTTCTTCCAGGGTGACATGTTGAGATCCCTCAGTCTCTCTTTGCAGGCCTTTTGGTGCAACCCTTGCACCATTTCAGTTACCCTCCTTTGGACAGCCTCCACCCTGTCTATGTCCTTTCTGAGATGTGGCCTTCAGAATTGGATATAATACACCAGGTAGGGACTCACCAGTGTGCAATATAGTGCAACATCTCCTCCCTCCTCCTGCTGCAGATGCCTCTCCCTATGTATCCCAGCATTCCACTGTCCCTACGCACTGCTTTGTCACACTGCCTTACCACTTTGAAGTCATCAGATATGATAACCCCAAGGCCCCTTTCCTGCTTAGTGACTGTCAATACTGCCCCCCATCTTAGACATAACTCCTGGTTTCCTATGCCCTAGGTGCATGATTTTACAGGGTTTTATTTTGGCATTGAACCCCAAGTGTCATTCTCTTGACCACTCATTGAGTTTCCCAAGATACCTATGCATTGCACCCGCTCCTGAGCAGAGATGTTGCAAAATCATATTTCGCCAGTGAAATTACTGTGAAATTGGCAATTTTGCAGCATGAAATATTTTACAAAATTCACTTGTTATGCAAAATATTTCACGGTGTGTGAAATGTGGAATTTCACCCAAGAAATGCACAATTTCGCCAGAAAAGTGGTGATATTTTGATGGAAAAAGGTGAATTTCACCATTTTGCAGGTGAAATTTCACTTTCCATAGGTGAACTTTTGCATTCTGTGAGGGAAATTCTGAATTTCGCTTCCACAAACAATTTCGCAAAACAAGTGAATTTCACAAAATATTTTGTGTAACGAAATTTGCCAGTGCCATATATCTCTACTCCTGACTGTCCATCCTATTACAGACTTTGGTGTCATCTGCAAAAAGGCATACGTTCTCTACCATTTTTTCACATTGTTGCTTGTGTAGACATTAAAGATCGTCCCAGTACTGAGCCCTTTGGCACCCTGCTGGTCAGTCACCCATCATTTGAGTGATTGCTGTTAACCACCAGTCTCTGTCTCCTGTACATTAATCACTTTCTAACCCAGTTCACAGCTTTAGATCCCACCCCTAGGCTGCTCAGTTTCTTTATCAGTCTCCAGTGTGGCACAGTGTACAAAGCCTCACTAAAGTCCAGATAGGTTATGTCCACTGCCCTCTTCTGATCATCCCTGGTCACCAAGTTGAAAACATCAGTCAGATTCATCTGGTATAACTGCCCCCCAATAAATCCATGCTGCCTGTGGTCTTGTTGCCCTTTGGAGTCAAGATGGTCTACCAACATGTCCTTTAACAGGGCTTCCATTTGTTGTCTAGCATGTCAGGCATGGAACAAAAAGAGAGGCTGTGATTGATCTGAGACAGACAATATGGACCTTAAGCACATTCTGTTTTCACCATTCACTGTTATAATGCTAGTATTTCCTCTAGTGTTCTGTGAGTTGAGTTTCTTTTCTGGAATGTGACATTGACTGAGAGGTGGAAAGTGCCCAAGAGAAATCAGGAAGGGGATTTCATTTTAGTCTAAAAAGATGGTTCCCTTCTTTAGCATTTCAGACATGGAACAAAAAGAGATACTGTGATTGATCTGTGGCAGACAATATGTACAAATATGGAACTTAAGTGCATTATGTCAATACAATGTTACTATGTTAGTATTTCCTCTTGTGTTTTGCTATATCTTGACTTTAATTTCTGAAATACCATTGCCACATTCATGGGCAAAGTTACTGATGCATCATTACATGGAAATAAATTATATAAAATGTATATTTCATGACATCGCCAAGTTAATTACCAGTTAGCATGAACTGATATGCATTGTCAGAGATGGAGAAGATGTGTGGTGGAGCTTCCTGACGCTTCTTTCCTCTGTAGCCGGCAACCACCTCGGGGTTGTACACTGGCAACCACTTGTAGGGGTTAACAGTGACACAAAAAAGGCCAGAGTAAGTCTGAAATAGAAATAGAAATAAATCAGTAGTTAAAAACAAGATTTTTTTAATTAAATTTTGTATAAGATACTTAATTTCACTCACATAGATCATCCAGGCTGCATAACGCTCTTTGAGGTTATACAGCACAGCTGGCTCATGCAGGTGAGTCATCATAGCCATGTCTTCAATTTTATCAAACTTGGGAGGGTTCATTGGAAAGACCTGGTCATCCTTAGCTGTCACAGTCTTTAAACAGAAAGGAAAGTGTTTTAGTGACCCACAAGCTTGTATTATTCAAAATTGAGAATTATAAGACTAGTAAAAGTTATACACTTACTTTTCCATCTTCTGTTTTAACAGTTACTTTGCCACCCTCCCTGTTTTGGATATTACCTTTAACATATGCTAGTTTGTCATCTATAACAAAAGTGGATGATTTTGCATCAAATGGACGATTCTGTGCTTCAATCCTTTCTTTCTCTGATTTTCGGAGAAAGGAGGCAGCTTGCCCATAAATTGCCATTTCTGAATCGGCGCTCATGGCTGCAGTTCACTGTGAAAACAAAAAGTTATGATTTTGTAATCATTGGTCTGGCAAACATAAAATAAAATGCAGTAATCCAAGTTATGTTGAAGAAGTAAGCAAATCTGCTGGGTTTTCTGAAGTTATGTATTCCCACTAACTTAAATATTGGAGCAAATAAATTACTGCTGTATAAAGAACAGAGAACCAACAGTTAGCTAGTTTAATATATTGTTCTTCTGCTTTTAGGCAAAGAATTGTTTGTCTGATAAGTTTTCTTTCTCCTCTACACTTAGTCATGAGGGGGCCATTGTTGGCATATTTTTAGTCCCCATGTTGGCTTTTCTGTCACACTGGCTTCAACCATTGGCGCATGTTGATCCACTAGTGGTACTGGTAGGGTAGGGGGCTGCATAAGATGGCCAACATCCCACAGTGACTACTTTTACAAGGTGGAGGGGTGGGTGCTGCTCTGCTAGGAGTGGTTCCTTTAGCTTGGTGCAATCATCCTTAAAAACACATATACTGCAGTATATGAAATGTAAATCACAACCTAAACATCAGTGTTGAGATCTTTATGCTGGACTTTGATCGCAGCAGATGGCCATTGATAACAGCTACCTAGATAGGTAACCCTGCTGGCATTATATTTTGTAACACAATTTAAAGTATTTTTGTCTTAAATGGTCATAATCTTCATCAATTATTTATTACTGTACCCAGTTTTCAGATGCTAGGCATGGAGATAAAGATCTGCACCATTCTGCTACTAGACCCTTTGCAACTATATTCAAGAGTTGAACTTAGTCCCTGAGAGGAGGAGGAGGAGGAGTAACCCTGCAATTATGTCAAAATGTAAATGAGGTATTCCCCATATAAGTACATGAAAAAGGGGCCTGAGGATACTAACACTGATCACCAACAGCAATGGACACAGGCGCTACTGTATAAGTATTACCTACTCACCAGACCACTACTTTAAGGTTCACTTGTCTTAGACGATAAACCAGTTTCCTCCTTGTAGTGTCTATCCTTATAGATCTGGAGGCCCAGAAGCCCCTCCTCAACCCCAGCTTGAATAAAATCTCTGGAGGCCAGTGAATGCCTCCTCCTCCTTAGCCCTATTTTCCCCAATTTACATCAGCGCTGTTTGTTGTTCCTCAGTGATCTAAATCTCTTGTTGGCTCCTGTTGCGCTGGTCACACTTTAGTGACCCCCCACCTCACCCACTGCCTGCTTGTAACAGTTATATGGTACAGTTTGAGAGGGCTATATGTCATAACAATGATCGCAGAATAGCGATTGCCATTATGGCGAGTGCACATCACCGAAAATTAATTTCAGTGATGCACACTCACAGCGAGGAGAAAGAGGGCACCCAAGATCTATGTTTTTTTCTTTTTTTTTCAACAATTTTTCTCACTTCTCCTCTGTTGGCCTCTCTCCAGTGTGGGCTTGTGGTCAGTTACTGTCTCCCATCTGGTTGAAGCCCTGTCCATCCTCTCCAGTGAAGGCACCCTCCCCAGATTGCTAGCGCATCCCCCTGGATCTGAGTCCCCTGGGTAGGGGCCGTCTTACTCCACTGGTGCCAATAGTGTGGTGGGCTGAAGTCTTTAGAAGGGACCAAACTGGGCATCCAGATGCCCGGTGGTGATGTGGGGTCATGACCTCTGGCCCCACCATCATTTACCAATGGCGAGAGGGGGTTTTCCTTGTGGTTTTCACCCCACCTTCCTCCCCCTGGAGCCTAGATGTGCAATGATGTCCTCCGACATCCGCCGTGGCTCTGAGCCCACTACTACAGCCTTTAAGTGGTACAGTACCTCTGGCTTCCACCGGGGCCACTGCAATGCTGGGCTGACCCTGGATCCCTCCTCAGTAAGAGGAGAGCTGTCCTCCAGATGATCAGTCCTCTCTCTCCCCTGCTGACCCCCTATGGCCTGAGCTTGTTCCCAAACCTGGATCACCAGTGTAGCACGAGGTGTGGCATCCAGTTCCTCAACCCTCAGCACCACCGGGCCAACTTTTTTTTTTCTTAATGTGGGGGACTGTGATCCCTTCACTCCCCTACTTATGGATTCTCAACTCCAGGGGGGAGGTGCATGTTGAGGGGGGGGTGAAAAACTTAAAAAATTGAAAGCTGCCTGCTGGCAACAAAAAAAAAACATGCCACGCAAGACCCAAACCCTGCACCTCCCAACTGACCACCCTCCCCACAACACTAGTGGACCAGCTCAGCAGCTGCCCGCCACATCCCCTCCCACATACCATCCCTCCCCTGTCTCCCCCCCACGCATGTGTGCATGCATATATGTGTGTACTTCCCGTTGCCGTATTTCGCCCACACCAGTATCCAGTCATCCCCCCTGCCAGGTAGCCCTGAACACAGGCATCATAACTGAGTCACTATTTTTGTGGTTACCATGTTCACGGGGTACCCATTTGGGGGTATCACTAAAATTGGGATCATGATTTTGAGGAGGGGCGTTTGACCCCATTTCAGCATAGCATGAGAATTCACAAACTAGGGAGCACCACAAACGTGTGAAAGGGACCCCTCTGTGACACTTGGGTGTGACAGAGGATTGCAGCTAAGTAATACATTGTGAGAGTCAGAATTTACAAAATTGTGCCTTTTACATTTGCAAAAGCTTTCAAGTGCAAATTTCAAAACAATTTCAAAGTATGTGTTTCAAGGTTGCTTGCTTAACTTGAGGGAACATTTCCTATAAATCTGCAATATGTACAAATGTTTGACTAGGAACAACATTTTTAGTTCTTATTTTCATTACAATGCACAGTATATGCATATGATAGGTGACCTTGAAATGTTATTGGAAGGCAGACAGATTTTCAAACTCCATCTGTTGCTATTGCTTTGGATGCAACATTCCAAGTGATTTAAAATGTCAACCAATCCAGCTAGTCTGTGCAAAAAGTTTAATGAATGGAAACAAAACAGAGATAGGATGTGTACACATATACCAGTGAACTGCTGTTTCATATTTAAATCCATGTTTTCTATTACCATGTAAAGCAAGTTCAATAAATGTAGGGCATGCCATTATCCTCTAAAAAGATGTATAGATGCCCACAAGTGTAACAAAATGAGTAACCTTTATGAGAACCATCTTCAGTGAATTAGTTCAATCTGTGTACGTTTGTATAGAATGAATGGAAGTTATTGCTCTAGCCAGTTTTGAAATCCATGCATTAGGTTTAAAAAACAGTATGCATAGAAAGATGTGCAGAGAATGTATGGGAAAAGGAAATCAGCAGCATTCATGTAATTCATGCAATTTCTTATATGGGTATCGATCTTTAGCCCCACCCCCAACACACAAACACACCTTTATGGTGGATTAAGACTGCCTGAAAAGTTTAAACCTGTTCCAGCTAAAGGGGCATTGTCACATTCTGTTAAATATAAGTACTGTTGTACATTTTGTATCTAACATTACTCAGTGTCTATGCTATAGCCATGATTTTTGGGGCATGCCTTTAATAAAGATGTCTATTCATGCTGACTAGCAGGATCAGGTGAAGTGCTTGTCCAGCTAGAGTGCATGCTGATTTGTAGAACCCTGCATTCCCTTGCCTTACACAGCATGCTTTCATGTACAGTGCACATAATTCCTTGCTTTCCATGGATTGCAGGGGCAGTTAAGAGAAAGAAACTAAAACAGAGGGGACAGAATTAGCACTGGGCACTGGCCCACTGATCAAACACATGCTGCTTCTGTACTGGGCCTGTAAAATTTCCCTTTATCAAGCCCTGTTGGTGTGAATTGCAGCAGGCAATATTTTAATAAATGCACCAGTTGGGCTGGTGGAATAACTGGTGGGATTAGTGGATTTTCCCACTCACTAGCTCTGCTGGCTAATTTCAACCCTTAATTATTTACAAAATAACAGCTCACATATATGACTGTCCATGGCAACATGTAGTAATATATATTTACTGAAGCATTCAGAATAAGTCCTCAAATGGCGGTTTTTTGTTTGTTTGTTTTTTCTTATTTTTCCCCGTTTTGTTCAGCACGGCACACGTAATTATAGGGGTCTATATGCTTCATCTGGAAACATCGAACATTGTGCCATGTGCTCGGTTCATTTTACAAAATCAGTGGCAATGCCTCTTTAAAGGAACAGTCTGTAAAAAAGGACTTCAAGCCAACGTAACTTTTACTTTGCATTTCATGATTTTTCCAGGACAAGCAAGTACAATCATGCAAACATCTTACCTGTGGTGACCAAGACAGCTGAGAAGTTGATGGCCTGAAGATGCCCAGTACTGAAATAAAATGTAGAAAAACATGGGTCAGTGCAGGTGAGATTCTTTAAGTCATAAAACAGTAAAAGTGCTCAGTTTACTTTACTTTAATTCATAATCTTCCCATACACAACATATTAAAAATTGCAAAAAAAAAAAACAACAAGCTGCCTCAATATCTCTTACTCAGTAGCATTTAATTATGATTCAAAACATCAAGTCAATACTGATAATGGGTAAGTAGTTCAGTAAGAACTCTTAAAACAATAAACAGGTACTGGTGTCACCAGAACACTGAATTCCTATACTGGCATTCACATGTGCAGTATCCACCTCCCTTTCATGTCTTTTGTCAACAGCATAGAAATGTCAGCTAGCAGGACAAGTTTCACAAGGCTTAAAGATAACAGGCATTTTTTTCTAACGTGCAGCTGCTTGTAATGTTCCTGTTTTTGTAGGTGTCAGTGTGGCTTGGTTGGTAGCACATCTGCCTCTGGGTCAGAAGGTTTTGGGATCTCATCCGGCTCCAGGATTGGGATCATACTATAAATGCTGACACCCATGTGCAGCACTGAGGGGTGTTGTACTGTTGGGGTGTGGCATTTCATGGATGAGACATTAAGCTGAGGTCCCCTCTACCCATCTCTGGTGCCGTTCTGGTTGGTGTCCAGGTGGAAGTAAAAGAACCCAAGGCACCAAGGGGAAGGGAGAATGAGTAGTAGATTGGGCAAAGTCTGATGTAATAGTGTAGATAAGGAGAAATAGGCAGACTGGATGGGCCAAGCAGTTCTTATCTGCTGTCAAATTCTGTGTGTCCATGTAGAGACTTTCCCCACTATCCTGGACAACATTCCCCTTCCTATAAAACTGGTTCAAGCAATTGTCCAAGGCTGTGTGGGTGCTGATGTGTGAAGTGGCTGCCACTACACATTCAGTCACTTCACTACCAGTATGCCATTGCTTGTAAAGTGTTTTGAGATACAATATGTATGAAAACTGCTGCATAAATGCTGATTATTATTCTTCTGTTTAGAAATCATATTGGAAACTGGCTGGGGGAAAAGGAGGCAGAGGGTCATAATAAATGGAGTGGCATCTGGGGAAGGCAAGGTCAAGAGCGGGGTCCCTCAGGATCAGTATTGGGGCCCCTACTGTTCAATATATTCATAGGAGACATCATGGAGGGCCTTGAGGGGGGTGTGAGTATGTTTGCAGATGATATCAAAATCTACAATAGGGTGGGCATGGAGGAAGGGGTGGAACAAATGCAGAGAGATTTGGGGAGACTTGAGGCATGGTCAAAAAGGTGGCAGCTTGAATTCAATGCAGAAAAAATGTAAAATCATGTGTCTGGGCTGCAGAAATCAGAAGGCAGGATACCACATGGGGGCAGAGAGCTGGAGGAGATGAAACAAGAAAGAGACCTAGGCATCATTATATCTGGGGACCTGAAGGTGGAAGGGCAGTGCAGGAGGGCAGTGACTGGGGGAGTAAAATGTTGGGATGCATCAGAAGGGGGATCACCAGTAGGAACAGGGAGGTCATACCATCATGGTACCCTTGTACACCCATTTAGTTAGACCACACTTGGGGTACGGAGTCCAGTTCTGGAGGTCATACCTCAGGAAGGATGTGGGAAGGATAGAGAGGGTTCAGAGGAGAGCAACAAAAATGGTAAAAGGGTGAAGCCACCTATCCTATCAAGAAAGGTTGAGAGATTTGAACATGTACTCCCTGGAGCAGAAGAGGGAGAGGGGGGACATGATCGAGACCTTCAAGTAGCTTAAGGGTATAAACAGGATGCCAGGGGGGAGCATCTTCAAGATGAAAGGAAGTCAGAGAACGAGAGGGCATGGCCGGCAGGTGGAGGGAGGACAGTTCAGGGGTAACATTAGAAAATACTATTACTCAGAGAGAGAGTCGTAGAAAAGTGGAACAGACTCCAAGAAGCAGTCGTTGGAGAGGAGACAGTGGAGAGATTCAAAAGGGCATGGGACAATCACATGGGAGTGTTAAAGTAGGAAGGCACAGGTCCAAGCAGATAGCTGGGCAAATGGGCAGACTTGGTGGGCCTAGTTTGGTCCTTTTCTGCTGTTACACTTCTATGAATCTATGAATCTATATCCATATCCTCAAATGATCCAGTGTCCCTCTCCATCTGAGGAATGCTTCTAGCTTACAGATTTTCAAGTCCAGTCTTTCCAGTCACCTTACAACGTCCCTGTATTTGTTTTGGTCCAAAAGCACCATATAACTGACCATAGTCATATTGTATAACACTGTTCATGCTCTTTCTTTGCTGTGACCCTACTTTGTTAGCCTGTTTCAATTACTGTTGGAATGTACTTACCTTTAGAATGTGTTTGCTTTTTCATGTGTGTATTTTAGCTTGTATGTAACTATTCCTGCTAGACTATGTTAACCTGCTGACTGCTGCTATCCTGCCCCAGACCTCCATGAAAATGAGATGCTGAATCTCATAGGGTATCCTGGTTCTAGTAATTTTAAGCAAATAAATAATATTTAAATGTACCTGAATAAAACGTATGTGAAAACTTTGCTGGTTTTCTTTTTATGAATAACTCTGTAGTTATCTTCACAGAAGCAGGAATTTGTACTTTTGCTTATGTCACTGCATGGATTCAGAACTCTAAGCACTGCTTGGATAGGCCACCAGCTTGAGATCAGAGTTTTGAATCCACCCAAGGACATGGTCAAAACTCCATACACCTGGTTGCATGTAGAGAACGATAAAATATGCTGTCAATAAAACAAACAATACAAACCTGTATCTGCAGTTTTAGCTGGTATTAGGCACAGGTTGCTATATGGATCATTTTGGGGGCCTGGATATGATTTCTTTAAACAGGAACACTACAAGCAACTGTAAGTTCTCATAAATGTCTTGCCCCCCACCCCCACACACACACACACACACCCATTCCACCACAGTGCCAAAACAAACAAAAATTCTACCAAGTTTCATTCAATGTAGTATTGTGGTGTTTCTCCTATGGAAATGATGGAGTGAGAGCTCCAGTACCTAGCCCCACCCCCCTCTCAGTATTAAGCGTTCCCAAAAATGTACCTATTCAACAAACAGAAAGTTCAATCGCAATTAAGGTAACTTACCTTAAGATCAACGCACTGATGGATGAAAGGTAGAACTGCTGAGGGACAGTTTTTATAGGGAGCTTTCTGCAAACGCAGCACTATCACCCTCTATATATGGGTATATATGGACAATAATGAGCTGGCCTGTGAACTGTTTTGGCTGCCACTTTCCTAGATCACACAGAAGTGTCATGCAGAGAGCATCCCCCGACCTTTTCGAGCTGGATAATTAAACTAGGTGACGAATTGCACTGGCCATTTTAGGTTGCATCTGTCACCAGGGTTTTGAATTACCAGTACTGTACAAGTAACATCATGCTCCTTAACAATACAAAGATAATAGCGAATTGTGTGCTCGAAATATGTTCCTCTCCATTTGGGTATTAAATATTGTATGTACACCTTTGAGTGCCCTGTATTTCTGCGGCGATTAACTGGGTGACTGGCCAAAGTGTTAATGTCTTCGTTTGTCTTCGTTTGAATGACAGATCACAAGCATACCGGTGATCATTCTGATTATATTGTGGATGGATACAGGTAACTGTAATGATGAGTTTTAACTGTAATAGATGGGACAGTGATCGGACAGATATGTGCTGACGCCTGAAATTGGCACTAGTAAGACAAGACAGGCTTCGAGAGGCAGAAACGTATTGGGGAAGTATAATAAATAATACAACCACTTCTCAACGTTTTTCGCTCGTTTAGCAACTTGCCAGTATCAAGGGCAATACCATGTGGTCTGTACAATATATACCATTGTCTATTACAAATAAGTATGATTGTAAGCTATTGCCGAACATCATAGCTTCAGGTTACCTCTTCTCAGCAGGGGAGTCAAGTGAAGATGGAGAGTGATGGAGAATGTGGCTCACAATTTTTTTTTTCATAAACTGACCCCAAATAACTGTAGGTGTTCAGAGAGAAGGGACGGTTCTCTTACCGAATGGAGTGTTAATACTGCAATTTCATTTCCCATCGCAAACCTTCAATTCAATGTTCCTCTCAGATGTATTAAGGCTGCAAGAAAGCATTTGTTGAATATGGTTGTAGGAATTTTAAACAGCGATAGATAGATCGATAGATAGGTAAGTAGGTAGGTATGTAGGTAGGTAGATCGGGTAGGTCGGTCGGTCGGCAGGCAGACAGATATTAAATGAGTACACGTTATTGAACTTTCTCGTACATACACAATGCCATACAGGAGATCACAACACTTTGACAAGTACTACTTTATTTGACAAGTACTGCTTTAATGAACAGCAGAAAAATGCTGTTTTGTTGAAAGTCTGGGACTTGAAACGGGTTCCCCCTAAACGTGTGTGTGTGTGGGGGGGGCTAGTTTGCAGAACACCTACTAACTAGGCACTGAGTGTGTGGCTAACTACATTTTTATTGCAGACAATGGATAAAGAGGAGCCCTGAGCAATGGAAGCCTTATGTCCCTTGAAAGAACTGTGCCTCAAGATGGGAAATAACTGAACTGCAGAAACTAGACTGGAGCCAGAAATAGTTATAGTGAGCCAATAGCAACGCTTAGCTTTACTTTGTGCCTGGTGGTGCTCACAAAACATCGGGCTATTCTTTTTTACTGCCCTTAATTTGACCTTTCTCTTCTGGTCTCTCATTGTACGTACATAATGCCAATATGTAGGGCGGTGTCCGGGGGTAAGTGGCATTGCCTTTACATGCTGCCGCTTGTTCTGCTGTTGACAGACTCGGTAATGCAGCTGTTACACTATCTGTTGCCCACAATTAAGGCTGGCGTTCTAGTGTCTGCATATAGGGGTAGAACTCCCTCTGAAACAAAACAATGAACTGTCCCTTGGCGGTAACAGTGGAACTGTTTCTTTTCAGTGAAAATAGTTGAACACGATTCTTATTTTGTCTTTACAACAAAACAGAGGTCGAGCCCGACATAAAGAGGTAGACGATTTCAAAATACTAGCCGGGATCTTGAATTTACAAAACCAGGTGGTTAGGTGGTCCTTGACAACCGAGTACCAAGGCAGCGAGGCGAAGTAACTGGAGAAGGTGGCCAGATAGACTGCACTAACTTGGAAATAGTCTTGATGTATTTAACCACTATGGCCTCATAGAAAGCTTTCAAATCAAAGTGCTGAGGGGTGGGAGTCTTTCAAAATAGGGCAGACGTGAGCAGCTGTTTTGCTTTGAGCAAAGAACATTATGATCAGTCAGTGGTTAACTTGAACATTTTTAAGTGAGGGAACTCTAAATGTCTAGATGGTAGAACTGCCATTGCTATGTGGTGGAACTCCCTTAAAAGAGAAAGGTGGCAGGTGGTAGAACTGTCATACAATTAAGAGGAGGTGGAATTGAGTTCTTGTGGGCTTCTGTGGGCACCCATGTGATCAGCTCCGAACGAGATGAGAACTTCAATTGGAGATATTTCTGAGATGACATGTATGGCAGAGAAAAGAAACAAACGGTGCACCCGTCTCCCCCAAGCTCCCTGTGAACTATTTGCACTATCTGTAGCTAAAAATATACCAGCACGCTCGCCACAATGAATATAGTCCACAAAAGTAATGTAATTACAAAACTTTAAGTGGCAAAAACATACATACTGCGGACTGCTGTTTTTCACCTCTCCCAAATGTGTGTCTTGTACCAGCCTGTAAACAGAACATTATGAATGGCTATCTGTTTTTGCCACTAAATAATTTGTAATTAAATTATTTTGTGCCAGGTGAGGATCTAACACAGTAGGGGTGGGTGGCTTTCATTTTTAGCTGCATTATAACTACCGAAAATAGACGTTTATATGACTGAAGTGCACCACTGCACGACCGCTTTTAAGTACCACCCGCTATCAGGAGTTAAGACATAAACGTGGTCCACCACTTCAAAAAAATGGTCAGTTTCCTTAAAGGGACACTGCCAGCTTTCACTTGTACTTTTTAATTAATTTATTTATTGTTACTATCTTACGAGTTAATGAAAAAAAATGAGCAGAGTAAGTACAAGTGGCGTTTCCACTTTTTATGGTACATAATTCCCATTACAGAATCGGTATAATCCGTCTTTCCGTCTTTGGGATGAGTCGTTAAACCGAGGTCCCATCTGCCTGGATTGGTGATAGTTCAGGTGGATGTTAAAGATCCCACGGCACTTATCGAAAAGAATAGGGGAATTTCCCCGGTGTCCTGGCCAAATTTCCCCTTGTTCACTAGAAATACCACCAACAGCTTAATCTGGTTCGAGGTCAATTGGCATTCATCTGTATCCCCTTCCCCCGGGTCCTGCCTGAAAATAGGCAGGATTTGTCTAGTTCACTTACCCAGTCAACAAAAACTAAGTAAATAAATAAATAATTACAGCTTCACTCGATTTCAGCTCTGAACTAGAAATATGCCACCGTGTAAACTGTAAAGGCGGCGGCTTCCAACTGATGTCGATTTCTCATCTGTTGGAGCTGAGCATTTGACTTCAATATAGAATGATGATGGATAGGTGTAGTGGCTAGTGACCCCCCCCACACACACACACAGACAAGTGCATGCTTACAGTTGCATCGGTCTGGTCTGCGTTGCATGAAAAAACATGGATATGCTCCACTACAAATGGGTAGAATGTGGTAGTGCACCAAAACAATGAGAAACTTGAAAAAAAAGGGCGAGGTGCGCAAGCTCTGTGTGCACTACCTGTAGCTAAAAATACACCACCAGGCTCGTCACAATTTAAATGTAACCCACAACAATAATTTAATTACAAGACTTTGAGTGTCAAAAACATACATACATACATACTGTGGACTGCTGTTTTCACCTCTACCACCAGTGTGTCTTGTACCAGCCTGTAAATAGAACAGTGTATATGTGTGTCTGTATTTGCCACTGCAAGTTTTGTAATTGCATTATTTTTGTGGATCACATTCGTGTGCCAACGCCGGTTCGACATTTCTATAGTGAATGACATTACAGCGACAAGTCATTGCTTTCTCTGGGGTTTACACACCCCCAAAATCATCAACTCCGACACGGGTTGATAATCTAAAGAGGGTGCAGCAAAGCCCGCATGTGGGGTTCAGAGGCGAAGCCCCCAAAAACCCTCATCATTGGACGGCTTCAAAGTTGTCCCTGTAATGTCGGTGGACAAGTCGAACCAGTGTGATGTTCATTGTGGCGAGCGACGGCGTGCTTGTGTATTTTTTGCTACAGATAGTGCACATACTGCACATGGAGCTTGGGGAAGGTGGGTGCACCGTTTGTTTGTTTGTTTTCAGGTTTCTCATTGTTTTAGTGCACCATCTTATATCCCTTGTTAGCGGAGCACCAATCCATGTTTTTTCTATACAAAAGGCAGACTAGACAGATGCAAATTGTGGGTGGGAGGGAGGCAGGGACCACTAGCCCTCACACCTTATTCGTCATCATTCTGTATGAAATCAAATGATCAGCTCCAACAGATGACAGTAGAACTCACTGTTTACTAGGTGGAAGATTTCCGATTCTGAGATGAAAATTAAATTAGGTTATGACCGTTATGCTGTAATTATGCCGATTCTCTAACGGGAATTCTGTATCCTGACAAGTAGAAGGATCACATAGCTGCTCATATTTTTTTTCTTCATCTGGTAAGATAGTTTAACAAATGGGAAAAGCTAGCAGTTCCTCTTTAAGGAAACTGACCATTTTTTTAAAGTGGTAGATCAACTTGATTTCTTAGCTCCTGATGGCATATGGTACTTAAAAGGGGTCGTACAGCATTTCAAATAAACATCTATTTTCGGTAGTTATAAGGCATCTAAAAATGTAAATGACCCACCCCTACTGTGTTATATCCTCATTTGGCATGCCAAGTTTTCTTCAAGCAGCTGTATGAGAGCCTCAAGGAGGACAGAAAGCCATGCCAAACCATCACCTCACTTCTCAAAAATACCCTGGTATCAAGGACATTGGAAACAAGCATTTGCCAACGCATTTCTGCTTAAAGTTGAACAGGCATATTATGTTGTGGTGATTTGCATATACAGCCCATGATGCTTTGCATTAAGTTGGGTACGTGTGATTTTGTATTTGTTTGAAACTTGGCTTCCCGGTCAATGCCCTTTGGGGTAACCTTTGCCTCAGTGCTTGCGCGCTAAGGTTCTTTGTCTTTAAGCATTTGCCAACCTCGACTGTTAGGCGCTTGTATTGCTGTTGTACAGCGTTCTGCTAGTACACAAAGAACAAGTTGCTGGTGAAATATATTACCAAACATACATTCCCCTGCCTGCAGTAGTGGAAACACTGAAACTGAATTTGTGGTTAGATGCACCATATGTGTACTCGGTACAAAAAAAAAGTTTTTTGCATTTTCAGTAGGGCAGCCTTTTGCCTTCACAAAATTAATTGTAACTTTGTGTCAGTTGCTGACTGTAATCTAAACTATACATTAATTGTATAATACACTTCACCACTAATTTAATTCGCATAATGTTTTTGCTGCAAAGATATGAACGCGCGCAGGTACGTACCATGCTTACAGGCGTACCTAGTTGTTTGTATGGCATTCAATTGTTTCATGTGGTTAATGTTTTGCCTGCCGGTGTGGGTCCGGCTCTTCCTGTTTTATGCTACTTACAAAACTTTCAAAATGCACAGGGGTGTCCGCACTAATTTATTGTCCTTCGCCGTCCCTGTCCCTTTATTTGGTTTAAATCTTTAGATTCAGGAAATAAAATCCAAGGCGCTGTGGATGTGCAGTTATATGGTCATTGCACGCAAATGTGGGGATAGGGTAAACTGGTGTTTTTTTGTGTGTTTTGTTTCTAGGTTAACGTGGGCACAAGGAAACCCGAACTAGGTTTGCCCCGCATTATTAACATCCATCCCATTTACATCAGTACCAATATTTATTGTTTGTTTGTGTTTTAGCCATTTGTGCGTTCCTATAAGACCAGTATTCATGAAAGCAATATTTTTTTTAATATGCCAGATTAAGTCTTTACAGACCGGAGAAGTAAGAGATTATAAATCTATGGATTGCTCCCTTTAAGAGATATTCCACAAGTCTGTGTTAGATGTTCACCTACACAAATACATAGGTCCCCAAGATCCTTCAACTCCAAAAAAGGCATTTAGCCCTCTTACTATACAGAATGTGATAGAAACACAGAATTTGACAGCAGATAACGGACCACCTGGCACATCCAATTTGTCCATTCCTTCCTACACCATTCCCTAGAGAAACATCATCAGGGCGCCAAGTCCCGATTTCCTCTTCCCGTCTTTTTGCGGGGCACGCCCCCCCCCCCCACGCCCTCTCATTTTCTAACTATTCTAACGGGGGGGGGGACCTCGGGCAGGGGAGGGCGAATTTCCTCTTGGGGCACCCTAATGGCAGGTGAGTTCAGAAGGACACCATGATGGCCTGAAAGGATTTCTCCCTCTCCCCCATTCCTTTCTACTGTGATTCCCTTGTGCTTATCACTTGCATTATTGAACCCCACCACTGCTTCTGCCCCACCACCTCTGCTGGAAGGCTGTTCCAAGAATCCACCATTCTTTCTGTGAAGTACTTCCTCACATCTCTCCTGAATCTACCCTCCCCCTCCTTTCATATCATGTCCCCTTGTTCTTGAGTACCTTTTCTTCTGAAAAAATACTTCCCTCCTTTACCTTATTCACCCCTGTGAGGTATTTAAAGGTTTCTATCATATTCCTCCCCCTTCCCATTTCCTCCTCTGTTCCAGAGTATAGATACTAACATACTAAAATGCCAGCAGGATAGGCCTAACAGTCTTTCATGTCTGCTTGTTTGGTCAGACCTCACCCTGGGAACTGACCTTGCTGCCTCTCTCGCCCTATCTGGTTTCTCCCTTCCCAGTCCCGGATATTCTCGCTGCACAGGACTTTGGCTCCAGAACTCTTCCCCTGTACCTGTCCCACCCCCTCTTGAACCCCTCCACCATCTCTGCCTTCACCAGCCCCCTGGGCAGCGCATTCCATGGCTCTACCACCCTCTCAGTGAAGTAGCACCTCCTCCTTTCTCCCCTGAATCTCCCCCCTCCAGCTTTCACCCATGCCCTCTAGTTGCCCCCCTCCTTCCTTCAGAGCACTCTGACTGCTCCTCCCCTATTTATCCACTTCATGTACCTGAAGACCTATATCATCTCCCACCAGTCTCTTCTCTCTTCCAAAGTGTACATATTTAGCTCTTCGAGTCTCTCCCCATAGGTCCTGTCCCCTCAGCCCCAGATCATTTTGATTGCCCTCCTCTGGACCCTCTCCAGGAGTTCAATGTCCCTCTTTAAATGTGGCCTCAAAAACTGCATGCAGTACTGGAGGTGTGGCCTTACCAAGCAGTTATACAGAGGGAGAATCACTTCCCTCCTCCTGCAGGTGATCCCCCTAGCGATGCATCCCAGCATCCTGCTGGCCTTAGCTGCTGCCCTCCTACAAGTCTCAGAGTTGTTCGTCTTGACATCCACCACCACCCCTAGGTCCCTCTCAGCCACTGAGACTTGTAGCATCCCAGGGTGTACTCTTGGCCTGGGTTTCTGGCTTCCAGGTGCAGTACCTTGCATTTCCCTGCATTGAACCTCAGCTTCTACTTTCTAGACCGCCTTTCCAGAGCCTCCAGGTCCCCCTGTAGGGTCACCCTCGCCTCATCCCCATCCACCACCACCCCCAGTTTTGAGTAATCCACAAAGAAACTCATCTCACTCCTGATATCCTTCCTTATGTCAGAGATGTAGGCATTGAACAGGAGGGGCCCAAGGACCGATCCCTGGGAGACTCCACTAATGACCTTCCTTGGGGATGAGACAATCCCGCCAACCACGACCCTCTGGGTCTGGTCCTGGAGCCAATTTCCTATCTATCTGATCATCCCGTTCCCCACCCCCATTTCTCCCAACTTATCCAACAGGCCTCCATGAGGAACAGAGTCAAACACCTTGCTGAAGTCAAGAAAGAAGACGTCCACCCATCTACCCAGGTCCAAGGCACTTGTCACCCAGTCATAGAACTTCACAAGGTTTGTCTGACATGATTTCCCCAGAATGAATCCATGCTGCCTATCGTTCAGGCACCCCGACTTTTCCAGGTCCCCCCCAGCCTCTGCTTGACAATGCCCTCCATCACCTTGCCCACCACCAATGTCAGACTGACAGGCCTGTAGTTCCCTGCCACCTCCCTTGATCCCCCCCTTGTGGATAGGCACTATATGCACCACCTTTCAGTCCTGGGGCACTCACCCTGTCCTCAAAGGCCACCTTCTAGTCCTGGGGCACCCACCCTGTCCTCAGGTCCTTTAGTCCCTACTCATAGGGCTTTTGATGCAGACCTTGCACCATTTTAGTTAGGAACATATGAAAATACAAGAGCAGCAGAAGAAGGCCAATTGGTCTATTAAGTCTGCTCATTATTATTGCAGTGACCCTGGCATATGCTTTTGATCCTGCCCCCCACTCTCCTGACAACCCTTCCTTCTTAGTATCCCCCTCTCAATCCCTTGATTTCCCCTTATGCCTATCCCAGGCCCTCTTAAAACTGCCCACCATCTTCACTGAGATCACTTCTTGTGGCAACACATTCCATGTGGTCACCACCCTCTCTGTGAAACAAGGTTTCCTAACATCCCTCTTAAACCTCCCCCCACCAACTTCAGACTCTGCCCCTCATGGTTCTGTTGTTACTTAGCTTGAAGAGACCTTCTCTAGCCACTCTATTTATTCATTGGAGTACTTGAAGGTCTCCATCATGGCCCCCTTCTCCCTCTTCCTCCAGGGAGTATATTCTCAGGGACCACAGCCTCTCTTTATAAGACTTCCCCTGCTAACCTCCAGTCATCTTGGTTGCCCTCCTTTGGACCCTCTCTATCAAGTTCATGTCCTTCTTATGGTATGGATGCCAGTACCTTACCCCATATTCTATATGCGTTCTCACTAGTGACCTATACAGGGGCAGTATGACCATGCTCCACCTACTGCTGAATCCCCTGGCCATGCACCCCAACATCCTGTTTGCCTTTGCTGCTGCCTTTTTGCAATGCTAGGAATGTGTTTCAGGTCACTAGTGATCACTACCCTCAGTTCCTTTTCTTCCTCCGATAATGCTACCTGGACCCCCCCCCCAGGTAATACTAAATCTTAGGGTTCCTGGCCCCAATGAGCATCAATCTGCATTTCTTGGCATTGAAGCCAAGTTGCCAGATCCTTGACATCTCTCAAGTTTATTGAGGTCCTCCTGCAGATCCTGTATCCCTTCTACTGCATCCACCCTTCCACAGAGTTTGGTGTTGTCCACAAACAGGCACATCTTGCCCTTTATGCCTTCAGCGATGTTGTTTATAAAGACATTGAACAACACCAGCCCTAGCACTGATCCCTGTGGGACCCTGCTGTTAACCTCCCTGGTGCTGGATAACTCACCTCCCACCATCACTCTTTGGGTTCTACCACTTGGCCAGCTTTCTATCCACCTTGCCATTTTCTCCCTAACCCCAAGATTCTTCAGTTTCCTGATTAGCCTCTTATGTGGCATTGAATCAAAGGCATTGTTGAAGTCCAGGTAAATGATGTCCACTGCCTGGCCCATTCACCACCCTGGTGACCCAGTCAAAAATGTCAATCAGGTTTATTTGACAAGACCTTCCTCCCACAAACCCATGCTGCCTCTTGTCCTGGGGCCCATTCTCTTCTATGTACTTTATCAGCCTCTCATTAAGTATGGTCTCCATGCATTTGCACACAATTAAGATCAGGTTGACCAGCCTATAGTTCCCTGGATCATCCCTGGGTCCACTCTTGTGGAGAGGCACCATGTGTGCTGTTTTCCAGTCCTGCAGCACCATGCCCAACTCTAGGGATCCAGTAAAGAGGTCTGCCAGTGGCCCCAGAATCTCCCCTGCTAACTCTTTTAGTACCCTTGAGTATATGCTGTTTGGTCCTAGGGCTTTGTCTGTTTTCAATGCTAGCAGCACCTCCCTCCCTCACTCTATCCATGTCTATTACCCTTCCTCCCGCCTTCTCCCCCAGGTGGCACTGGCCCATCTTTTTCTCTAGTGAAGATAGAGCAAATGTATTCATTCAGTACCTTGGGCTGTTCTTCCCCCACCCATACATCCCACTTCCTCAGCCTAACTATCCCATCCTTCTTGTCCCTCTTCTCACTTATGTAGTGAAAGAAGGCTTTCTCCCCCCATCTTCATCCCTTACACTATTTGCAGTTCTTTCTGTGCCTTTGCTTGTTGCACCACCTTGCCTGCCACTTTAGCTAACCTCAGGTATTCTTCCTTATCTGCTTTGCTTGCAGTCCTCCTGTATCTCCTGTAGGCTGCCATCTTGTCCCTCACTGCCCTGGCAACCTCAGAGTTGAACAAGATGGGTGATTTGGCTCCTTTCTTCCCCTTAAGCTTAACATAATCTGTTGTGGCAGCTAGTATTGTATCCCTGATGATGGCCTATTTTTGGCCCCAAACCATGTGCACTTTCATGCCCTCTAACTGCAACCTTAGCACCTGCCCCATTTTCTGAAAATCCACTATCCTGAATTTCAGGGTTTTGGTCTTAATGGAGAAGCTTTCCCTTTCCAAATCCAAACTAAACCACACTTCGCAATTGTGACTACCTAACATGGGTTTCTTGACCGTTATCTCATGTACATGTTTCCCTTTTGTGAGAATTAGATCAAGGACTGGCCCCACCCTGGTGGGCTCCATGTTGCTCTGGGTCATGAACTCTCCCTGTATTGCATCCAGAATCTCCTGATTCCTGGCACAGGATGTGGCCGGTATACCCCAGCCCACCTTTGGCAGATTAAAGTGCCCCACCACTAACACCTCCCCTTTTCCTGTTGCTTTCAGCAGTTGCAAACATTGTTCTCTGTCTCTTTTTTCCACCTGGTTAGGTAGCCTGTCAACCACCCCCAGCCTGACCTTCCTCCCCCTATTGGTCTAGAGCTGGATCCATAGCTTTTCTACCTTCTCCTGTTCATTCTCTTCCCTTGTGCATGCTGTTTCATCCCTGATGAAACCTGCACACCCCTTTGCCTAACACTCTGTCCCTTCTGTACAGCTTGTACCCCAGGATCAAGAGGTCTCAGTCATTGTGTGCTGTAACCCGGGTCTTGGTAACTGCTGTTATGTCTACCTTCCCCTTTGCTAAGAGGACTTGCATGTCTGCCAACTTGTTACCAAGACTACGAGCACTGAGTGACACCACCTTTTTTTTTAAACTTCAAGTTTATTCATACCAGATACAGATACAATTTCACATCATAAAGCTCTATAAAGACATTATACAAAGAATATATGTAATCATTTTTGTGCTGTCTAAAAAGTTCATCAGTAAAGAAAAAACTAAATAAAGAACTCTGTTTCTCTTTCTTTTCTAGGTGGTCTCTATCCTTTCTTCTCCATTATTCCAGCAAGACTGACAAAGATTTGTCAGAGCTTCACAGCACCACTATACTGTAATGAGTTTATTAAAGCAAGTTTGCAGAATGTTTCTCTGTTAGACTCTGTATCAAACCACTTATTGGAAATACAATAAAGGCTCTAAAAACAATACAACTTATTTCAAACAATTAAACAATAAACTTATTGCATGGCTGGTTATTGAAATATTTACTCATTTTCTCTTTTTTTATCTTGTTTCTATTTGGGGGGAGCATACTCTGTATATTCTGTGTTCCTTATACCTCTCCTACATTAAATCATTGAGCAAAGGCCTGCTGGGACAAAACTGAGGTACCCTTTAGCTCCTCAATCAGTTGCATAAATTGAAGCCATATCCCATTAAATTTATCTCCATGTAACCGTAACTCAGCCATAATCCTCCCCCCCCCCCAAGATATACCATTTACTATGTCTACCCACGCTAACAAGATTGGGGGAATGGGGTTCAGCCAACATCTAGTTATGGCTTTACATGCGGCGGCTAATAAAATACCTATAAAGGATTTCTGACCATTGGTTCTTTCCCCTTAGGAAGGGAGCCTAAAATCATGTGTTTGAAGCTAAGGGGTTCTTGAATTCCTGTCATTTGTTGAAAGCACCCTTTCACCTCCCTCCAGAATGGCTGCAACACTGGGCAATCCCAGAAAATATGATAATGACTTCCCACAACCCAACAGTTTCTCCAATTTCTACCTGAGCTACACAGATGATAATGTTTGGTTCTAGCTGGGCTGTTAAAGAATCTAATGAAGATTTTCCACCTGAATTCTTTCCAGGCATTAGAGGTGGATGCATGAAAAACACCCTCCCATATGTGTTTCCGATTTCGTGAATCTAATTGTGTTCCAGCTTCCCTTTCCCAAACTATTTGGAAATTCAGTGAGAGCTTATCCCTGGTTGCCATGTAAGTGAATACCAGTTTAGAGATAAGGTGTGTTTCCCCAGGGCTGGCCGCTGCTTCTAAAATAACTAATTCTAAAGGGTGGGGATCTCTCTGCACTTCCACTAGATTTGTACTAGCTCTCAAGAAGGAGATAATCTGAAGGTATCTGAAGAAATATGAGGTAGGTAGATGGAATTCCCACTGTATTTCCTAAAATGTTTTAATTTGTCCCTATTGTTGAACCATATAAAGTATCTAAGGTCCTGTCTCTTCCAGATTTCGCATGAGTGATCCATTCTGGGCAAAGAAAAGTGGGCACATAGCATGATCTCCGTTCTGTTTGAGAGGGAAAAACCCAAACCCAAATCCTTTTTTTTACTGCACTCCAAATCTTATACATTTGTTTTAGCCATGGATTTGCTATTGCCACCCTACCCACAGGTGCTCTGGCAAGTCTGCAAAGTCCACCACCAGATTCACCTCTGGGCTGCTACCAGACTTCTGCTTGACCCAGGTATTATTCAAGTCTTTTTTTTTTTTTTTTTGTGCGCCACCCATGGCAACAACTGGGCCATCTGGTAATATGTTTTTAAATTTGGTAGTCCCAGTCCGCCGTGATCTTTTGACTTAAATAGGGTGTTCCTTGCTATTCTAGCCCTTCTCTCACTTCTTACAAAATGATGAAGTGCTTTATTTATTTTCTTCCAATCTGAGCTCAGGACATGCAAGGGCAGGGAATTAAACAAAAAAAGGAAACGGGGAAGAATATTCATCCTTATGGATTCCACCCATCCCATTAAGGATAAAGGGAGAAGTTCTCATCTTTTTAAATCTGTGAAGAGCTCCTTCATCAGCTTCCCATAATTTATTTGATAGAGCTGTTTCAAGTCCAGGGGGAGATATAGACCTAATTACTGAATATTAGTGGATACCCATTTAAAAGGCATTAATTGTATCAGTTCTAGTGAATGGGGGCCACTTATCAATATAATTTCAGTCTTATCATTGTTAATTCTAAACCCCGAAACTTGTCCATATGTTAGTAAAATCTGATGCCAAACAGTGAAGGTTCTGAGCAGATTTCTTAAGTATAACATTGTATCATTCGCACAGCGTGAGATTCTGTTTTTCTCTCCTCCCAATCTAATTCCCTCCAGGTCTGGGTGAGTTCTAATGAGCTCGGCCAGGGGTTCTACACTAAGAGCAAACAGAATTGGGGAGAGGAAGCAACCCTGCCTCATCCCTCTTTGTATATCTAGGTACTGTGATGCTGTGCCATTTATTTTAATTTTGGCTCGGGTCTGTAATATATTGCTTTAATCCAGGTTTTAAGTTGGTCCCTAAAGCTGAACCCAGTAAGTATCTCCAGGATGAAGTCCCAACTCAAGTGATCAAATGCTTTCTCAGCATCTACCACAATAGCCACCTGGTGTTCCTCTGCCTTCTTTCCATAGTGCAGAATATTAAGTCATCTCCTGATGTTATCTTTTAGAAGTCTATTGCGCACAAAATTCACCTGATCTGGGTGAACCAGGTCCGGCAGGATGGTGTTAACCCTGGAAGCAAGCATTTTGATGACAATTTTAGAATCAGCCTTAAGAAGGGAGATTGGTCTATATGAAGCAAATGAATCCAGGGGCTTACCATCTTTCAGAATTACTGTAATAAAGGCATCCCTCCAAGAGTGAGGGAAATCCCCCTTCCTCTTCACAAGAACTGAAAATATTAACCAGTATTGGGGCATTTGTGTACTAAACTTCTGGTAAAACTCAATATAAAACCCATCAGGGCCCGGGGATTTATCTGTTTTCATATTTTTGATGATCTGATTAACTTCTGTGGTTGTTATAAGGGCTTCTATATTTAACTTATCTTCCTCTGATAATTTAGGGAGAGAAACCCTTGCTAGGAAATCCTGTATACCCTGTTTACCCCTGACTCCTGTGGATCTGTGGAATAAAGAGCCATATAGTAGTCTTTAAAAGCTCTTGCTATTTCTTGTGGGGTGTGATTATTAGTTGTCCTTCCACTGTGAGCGGTTTGTATTCTTTTCACATATCTGTCAGCTTCAGTCTACCGAAGTCAGAAGGCCAAAAGCTGACTTGCTGTGTTACCTTGTTCATAGTACACTTGGTTTACATATCATAGTTTCCCTTCAACTTCTTGGTCCAAAATATTCTGCAATTCCTTTCTAGTTTCAATTAGTTCTTCCTCCACCCTCTGAGCACTGCCATTTTTGTGGATATCTTCCAATTGTTTTAACTTTAATGTTAAAGTCTCTTGCTTTTCTCTACATTGTTTCTTTAGCCGAGAGGCATATTAAATTATCTCACCTCTGATTACCACTTTTAACCCACCCCAAAACCACTTAGAACCAGACTCCTCCACACTAGTATGCCTCTTGTAGTCCTTAATGACATTTTGTATTGTATTCTGGAAGTCTTTCCATCTCAGAAGTGAAGACTTCATCCTCCAGAGGGTGCACCTGCTTCAGTGTCCTAAATGGAGGTCAAGGGTCACTGCAGAATGGTCCAAAACCAGCCTGGGGTGAATGGTATAGTCTTTTATTTTATGTAAGTCTGGACCACTACACAAAAAATAATCTGTTGTTGAATGAGAGTCATTGGGGTTAGGATAACAAGCATTTTTCAATGCCAAATCTTTGATGCAGTGGAAGATATCCACCCCTGCACCTTGTGTATGGCCTTGAGGTACTTGAATGTATGTATCATGTTCCTCCGCTCCATCCTGTCCTCTAATGAGTACATATTGAGGTCCTTTAATCTGTCCTGATATGTTCTGTTTTGCAAGCCATGTACCATCTTGGTTGCCTTTCTGTGGACCAGCTCCACCCTGTCAATGTTCATGCACAGTTACGGCCTCCAAAACTGCTCACAGTACTGTAGGATAGGGCTCACTAGTGCACTATGCAATGGCATCACCACCTTACACCTTTTGCTAGTGATATCTTTGCCTATGCACCCAAGCACGCCACAGGCCTCCTTGCAACATTTGTGTGCTGATTTGACACCTTCAGGTCATCAGAACTGATACCTCCTATGTCCTTTTCTTCCTTGGTGATTGTCAGCACCTCACCCCCATCCAGTAACTCTCCCCAGGTGCATTGTTTGCACTTCTTTGCATTGAACCTCAGTTGGCACTCCTCAGACCATTTGTCAAGCCTCTCTATGTGTCTGCTCATTTTCTCCACCCCTTCTGGAGTATTCACTCTGTTACAGATGTTAGTGTCATCTGCAAACAGGAAGACAGACCTTTCCTTCTAGCCCTTCCACAATGTCTGTAATGAAGACATTAAATAGAACTGGTCCCAGGACTGATCCCTGAGATACCCCACTGGTCATCACCCTCTCCCCAGATTGGATCCCATTACCACCACATTTTGCCTCCTGTCCGTCAGCCAGTTTCTAACCTAGTGTGCTTGTGCCCTGGTGCCAGATTACCCATCTTGTTATATCAGCCTTCTATGTTGGTCAGTGTCAAAGGTTTCCCCGAAATTAAGGTAGGTGACATCCACTGCCCCTACCTGATTTACTTCCTTACAGAAGCATTAGTGTTTCCAACCCTAGCGCCAACCCCCACCCCCACCATGCAGAGACTGACAGGCATTGGGGGTATGCCTTTGGGTTGTCAGCCATAATGCTCATGTCAGTCCACCTCACTGTACCCTGCAGACATTGACAGGCATCACGGTGTGCCTTGGGGCCTTCGGCCCTTACACTCACCCCATTCCATAAGGAAATAAGTGGAGACAGGTGCACTATAGGATAGTGGGGCAAATGTTAGGGCTGAAGACCCCAAGGTATATCTCAATGCCTGTCACTCACAGCAGGGTGGGAGTGGAATGGCATGAGAATTATGGTCAATGACCCCAAGTCACACCCCGACACCTGTACAGTTGGAAACCCTAACGCCCTGGGTGTTTGTTGGTATTTTCACTATAAATTTTCAACATGGGCTTTTGTGGACCCCATCTCATGAATAGTGGCACTATCATTTTGTTACTCAATCCCAAAAGATGATTTCATGCTGCAACTGCGCCATTTGGTGCCACAGGTGTAAAATTACATTTTGGGCAGGATGTGAAAAATGATAGCTGTACTGTTCTTGAGGAGGTGTGAAAAAATGCCAATGCTGAAAATCTGGAGTGAAACTATGCAAAATTGGCAAAGTTACAAGTATGGGTAGAAACTGTGCAACACATGGCTGTAACATAATCATTTTTTGGAATTTTTTCACCAAATTTTCAACATGGGCTTTTTAGGACCCAACCTCATGAACAGTGGTACTATCATTTCAGTACTTCATCCCAAAAGTTGATTTCGCACAGTGACCATACTATTCTGTACCACAGGTGTCAAAACATGTTTCAGGCAGGATGTGAAAAATGACAGCTATACTGTTCATAAGGAGTTTTGAAAAAATGGCAATTTTGAAAATCTGGAGAAAAAATATAAAAAATTGGCGAAGTTACGAGAGTGCATAGAAAATGTGCAACACACATTCAAAACGCAGTCATTTTTTTGAATTTTTTCACCAAATTTGCAACATGGGCTTTTTGGGACCTCACCTCATGAACGGTGGCACTGTCATTTCATTAATTGGTCCTGAAAGGTGATTTCATGCAGTGACTGCAAAATCACCTTTCGGGACTGAGAAACAAAACATCAGCACCAGTGGTCATGAGGTGGGGTCCCTAGAATCCCATGTTGAAAATTTGGAACCAAAATTCCTAATGTTGGCCAGAATATGAACCTAAGTTGAACCCCTGCATTGAGTCTAATTATAAGGCTTACCATGATTTCTCAGTTTGTCAGTTGTCTTTGAAGAGTGCAGATGTGTTCCCGGTCCAGAGAAGATGGCAGCGCTGGACCTCCATAGAGTAAGTATGGAGTGAAGAGGGAGGGTATGCAGAGGGTGGGTGGGAGGGGACCTCAGGAAATGACAATGGACCATTTTGTTTTTTACAGGGGACAAAAAAATAAAAAGACATCAGGAAACAGTTTTCATTATTTTATGGGGCAAAAAAATGAATATAGACACACTGGGGTGGGCTCCCAGTGTGCCACAATAGTGGGGGTGGGGAGCTTGCTGACATGGGGATTGGGCACCCTGATGTCAGCACTGAATGGATTTGTGAGGGAAGGGGGCACATCTGACACCAGGAGTGGGCATCCTGGTGTTGTAAGCATATTTCAATATTTTAGCACACTGGAGTGGGCTCCCAGTGTGACACATTAGTTGGGGGGGTGGGGGAAACATGCTGACAAAGGTATTGGGCACCCCAATGTTGACAAAATATCTATTTGGGCTTGGGGTGGGTGAGAGGAGACATCCAACACGGGGAGTGGGCATCCCAGAGTTGGAAACATAAAAAAAATAAACAAATTATTTCGGCACACTGGGGTGGGCTCCCAGTGTGCCACATTGATATGGGGGAGAATATGTGCTGATTCGGGGATTGGGCACCCCAATGTTGGCTGTAAGAAAAAACCACATGGCAGCTAATGTTGAGGAGGGGCAGAAGCCAGCACTGGGAGAGTTCACATCACAGCCACAGTTGAAGTTTGGGGGGGTTCAGAGGAGCAGGCATGGAGACAGAGAATACAGGAACAACTGCTACCATGTGCATTAGTGTGCACTCTAATGCACATGGCAGGAGTTTGGACTACAAATGAAGCCCTACCACTGGAGTGGTTCATTTGTTTCAACTCTGTGGCACTGCACGTCAGCAGAGCTGAACTGCTGTCATGGCCAGAGTGCTTGGTGATTGGTGTACACTGCCATGCCTCTTGCAGATGCAGCTGTAATTGACGTGGCAGTGACACACTTCTCATTTCCCGTTACTGTCTCAAAGAGTTTTGTGTGCCTGCACACCAAGCAAAAGTATATTCTCTCATTGAGGGGTTCAGTTACCTCCAAAAATCAAGGAGAGCCAACTCTTGTATGCCACACCATGCTGCATGACTCATTTTCTTGTTTGTGAAGGTGACCTGCGCGGAGCGTTCTACGAGGGGGTTTAAGACACAGTTAAAGTCCCCACCCATGAGAATTAAGCTCTCTCCCAATTCTGAAATCTTTCAGAATATAAATTTGTAAAAGGAAGGTTTGTTGTTGCTAGGGGCATAAATATTAATAAGGTGCACCTTCTGAGAATAGACTGCCTGTAATGATAACTCCCCTACCCTCTTCCATGGTTGCCTCTTTAATAATTTCTAAGGTCAGTTCCCTTTGTAATAAAATAGTGGTACCTGCCCTTTTCCCAGAGTGGTAGGAGGCTCCCACCACCCTACCCACCCAGGACTTTTTGAGCTTTAAAGATCAAATGCACACATATTTCATCTCAACTCTGCATTCTATTCTGGCTATATAACACAGGGTTGTTTAATGGATATAAAATAAACTACTTTCCATTAATTCATAGAAGCAGCATGTATTTGATGTAACCTCAATATATATATATATATATATATATATATATCCATGTTCATGTGATAAAAAGTTTGTTTCCATGTCAGATTGACAAACCTGTGTCTACCACACTCAGCTATTTCAGGAACGTGTACCGTATGAACTCATAAAATTCAGTTGTGTGGAAATACGTCATGTATATGTATAACTATAAATACTATATGGCATCTTGATGCCCCTGTCTTCTGCCTCTCAGTTGAGGCTGCTGCATCATTCTTTCCTCTGTCCCCCACCGCCACAGTCAGGGCCAATACACTCTGTTGACCCCTTTTCCTGTCTCCACAGACAGGGCTGATATGCTCTGCTAAGCCCTAGAGTCCCTCTACCTCCACAGTTTGGGCTGCTGCACCATGCTGCCCCAGGTCACCAAAGGTAGGGCTTTTGCTGCACCCTGATAACCACTTCCATTGACCCAAATGGGCAGAGCTGCTGCACCACGTGCACCCTGGTACATGGTCAGGGCTGCTGTACCCTGATGCCCCACGGTGTCTTGTATTACAGTCAAGGCTTCTGCATCATGTTGTCCTCTGTCCCCTGACACCACTGTGCCCTGCTGCACCATAGAGCCTCTTGCCTCCACAATTAGAGTTGTTGCACCCTGCTGCTCCCTGCCACTAGAGTAAGATCCTTTGATACACTGCCAAAACCACTCAAAAGAAAATACAAAAAATACTTTCATCTTGTGTTGTAGAGTGGGGGAAAGAGGGTAGCAGGGTGCAGCAGCCTCAACTGTTTGTGCAGGAGGCAGCAGGGTGAAGAAGCCCCGACTGTGTGGAGAAGACAGTGGGCAGCGGGTTGCTGCAGCCTCAAATGGGGGCAGGAGACAGGGGGCTTTTGGGATAGGAGAAAGTGGGAAGCAGAGAGCTGCTGCCTAAACTGCTGGGCAGGAGACAGGGGTATCAGGATGCAATATAGTATTTCTAGTTATACACATGCATGATTTTATATTTTTTTATTTATTGTACTTTTTGTTGCCAGTACTGCCACCGTTACCTCTGCCAGGTCACGGGCCCCTCCACTTCCACTTCCAATGTAGCCATGGCATTCCCCGACACCCCTCAGCTTGACCCCTGGGGTGGGGTTGCAGCATCTCCCCTCATGCCACAATTGATGGGATAGATTGGGGGTCAGCCCTGGGAGATAATTGAAGTGGAGGGGCTGGCTTCATCTAGGCAGCAGGTGGTGGATTATTTCCCCTGTACACAGGGGCAGGGACCTACAATGACATCCAGTATCCGCCCTGCCCCCGAAACTTGTTGGTGTCTATGCATATGGTGCACCTAGCCTCCACTAGGTGTCTGTAGTGCACCAGTCACTCCCCCCTTCCCCCCCGGAGGAGGACAGCAGTCACTGGATGCTCAAATCCTTCTCCCCGCGGCCAGCCCTCCGATGACCCAGATCCATTCCAGAACCCGGATCACCGACGCTGTAAGTCAATGCCCTGCCCCTGCACCAGCGAGCTGGTATGCATGATGTATTTTAACACAGAAACCCTCTAAGAACTGAATTTTATGAGTTCATACAGTACATATTCTTGAAATTGCAGAGTGTGGCAGACACACATTTGTCAATCTGACATTAAAACAAAATTATCACATGAACATATTTATTGAGGCTACATGAAATACACACTGCTTCTATGAATTAATGGAATGTAGTTTATGTTATATCCATTATACAGTCAGAATAGAATGCAGAGTTTTGATGACAGAGAACTGAGAGCTGTGATACAGAAACTGTTATTTCTCACAGATTCATTCACACCACTTCAGTTCAGCACTGAACCCCAAGTGATCATCTTTTTATGAGAATAGAAAGATAGATTTTAAAGGGACACTGTCAACCTTTTTTGCATCATATTATTTCTAGGTAAAAACCCACATTTTATGATAGCTTACCTTCTCTAAAATTCATTGACATTGCTGGTTGTTTAGTCTACCTCCTTGCTTATTACAACTGAAATGCATGGGAATGTATAGTTATACACAGCCTTGTTTTGCTCCAAATTGTTTACCTAAGCTAACTGCATACTTCCTGAACATTAGAAACACCCTCAAACAGTGTAGCAACTGGTGATACAATAGTATTCTACTCCCACTGCATAATGAGTAGCTAGATAGTGTTGGAGGTGTCCCTGAGTCCAGGAAAGGTGGTCAAGAAATGTAAACAAACATGTTTTGGTGTGGTATCACCAGTATGGTTGACACTCATTTTTTTACTTTTAAAAAAAGGAAAAGGAAAAAGGAGTCTGAATCAAACAACAAGCTACATCAGCAGTCTCTATAGAATGTCATCAGAGGTTAGGAAAGCAAAAAAAGATTATTATCGGAAATGTTTTGAAGCAAGTTGGGCTAACCCCAAGAGAGTTTTGGGATGATATTAATTCTTTGTTGTCCCCTAAACCTAGAGTCAGCATTCAGAAAGTTATGGTTGATAATGCAGAAATTGTTAATCTGCCTGAAATTAACTTGCTAAATAACAAATACACTGACTTATCTAGTTACAGGAGTACTTTCCCACAGTCTGATGGCATTAAATCCAAGTCAGATCATGTTTTGGCTAATAGACCCAGACAGTTATTTACTGAAGTTGCCCCTCATGAAGTTCTGAAACTTTTGCAGTCTATCCTAGACAGAATCAGTGATTGTGTGGGCAGGCTAGATGGCTCATTTTTTTAAGTTAGTTATAACATGAGTTACCTTAATCAGCATCTTTTATTCATCAGTACTGGTCAGGTGGGCATGGATTAAATTCCCTATTTAATCCATGGTTCATTTGTCAGTTCGTCATCCTTTGCTTGTACAAAACTGCATTACAGTGTGGACTGATCTATAGACTGTCCTGTCCACATGTATTCATAGCCATCTTGAAATTCTGTAAGCAAGGGCATAATATGGTAAGCAATTTCAGTGAAATGGAGCTTAATTTTTCCCTCTTTGATAAATTAAATGTTGAGCAGTGGCTCACAGAGAAGTTCCCAGATGGACAAGCTGTCTTCCAAGATACAAAAACATGAATAAGTGTTTGGAAACTCCCGTCGCAAGTCATAAGCATTAAGTAATGAACTGGACGAGGCACAGAGGGATGAATGTCACAGTACTTCTGTTACTGACTGTCCTATGGCTGTACAAAGCTCCTCTTTCCTATCTTGGTGGCTGTGTGAGGAGCGAGCAATAAAGGAATCAACCATAACTAAGAGACAAACTGTAGAGTTGTCATCACAGTCTTTCTGTGATGTATTGAAGACATCCACCAGTCAAACAGAAGATGAAAGAGAGTGTGAAACCTGTGCAGGTGAATAACACATGCAGAAGGGGAGAAGTTGCATTCTCGGCAGTAGAAACAGAGCAGCAAATGACAGCTGTTCTGTAAGTACAGTGATGTTACCCACATTCTGCTCGCTACTTTTTCTTCCTTGAGTGGCTCACCAAACTATCTTGTAGTTCTCATACAACCAGAAATTTGTGATCCTATTAATAGGAGGGTATGTAATGAAAATGACTGTACACAGTGGTGTATACCTGCAGAAGCAAAGTAATAAAAATGAGCACAAGAAGCAGTGCATACATCACAGGCTCTCAAAAGAGATAATCAGTGCGGAGTCTGACACTGCAAGATTGTTAAGCAATATAACACTTACAAACATTAGTACCAGTTGCAAAGACCCATATACCTCTCAGAGTTGTCCTACTAGTTGAAAGTTGTGCAATAATGATGCATATGTTGTAAAATTATACAATTACATCCCTTTACTCGGTCACTGTAGCTGTCTCACTGCACAGTACCACAGTCAGACTATCGTATTCTCACATATGGCAAAAAGTGTAGATGTCTTGGTAAACTGTTCAATCTGCAATGTTCATCAAAGCCGTACTGTTTCAGAACCATGGCACTGTAGTACAGACACATGGCATTAGTGGTAGTGTTTCAGAATACCATTTGTGAAAGTACAAATTACTGACAGCATAACAAACTGTTGAAGTTTGTGCTCATGGCACTGAGGGTAAGAACACGAGCCTCTTGGCAGCCCATGCAGTAGTAGTAAGTACACACACAGTGATATCATAGCAAACTTTTTTTTCTGTCATACTGCATATTATGTAAGTGGTAGTACACCACCTCTCTCAACAGCAAATAGTAGAGAACACACACCTTCCATTCAGTGTGTCTGTTCTTCATCTGCGTGCGGTAGCTCTGGCTATACCTAAACCACATATTATAAATGTCATGCATGTGGTAAAAACAAACAAAGACAAATGTTGCTTAGACATCAAATCAGAGTATAAATATATGAAATGAATATGTAGTCACTACCATGCTTTACTTACTATACTGCAACTATACAACAGACAGCACCCACATAATGGAGTACAAGTGTAATCCACAATTATGAAAAAGTAACAGCAGTGGTGTATGTGAGGTGTGTAGAAATGAAACCATGACTGCGTTGTCTGCAGTGGAACTGTATAACCTTTCACAAACCTCAGAAATCATATTAAACCACCACCACTGAGCTTGAAAAGAGCATAAACAAATATTTCCTAACAGAATATTTTACAGAGTGGAAGGATAATATGGCTTTAGAACAGGAAAGTAAGGGAAATACCTACTTTTTTGGGGGAGTTCTCTCCTATGGAAGCAGTAACCCATGTTATAAGCGCAATCACCCACTCCAGTGTGTGGGGTTATAGGCATTTAATCCATGCCTGGGATCTGTGAGGACGCTCGGCCTGTGGCCTCATGCCTCACAACACACCCCAGGCATGGGTTAAATGCCTATAACCCCACACCCTATCGTGGGTCATTGCCTACCTATTCAATTCATTATTGACCCTCTATGTTATGTATTTAACTTATCTTTAGCAACTGGTGTATTCCCTATCAAATGGAGGAAAGCAAGAGTGGTTCTGGTCCCCCAGAAAAGTAATGCAATTACCTTAGATGATTCCAGACCTATTTCTATTTTGAATCCACTTGGTAAACTTCTTGAAAAATTAGTGGCCAAGCAGAAGAATGACTCTATGGGGACTTATGACTTGTTGGCTAAGCAACAACATGGCTTCCGTAAGTTTCGTGGAACAGGGACTGTCTTGGTTAGGTTCACAGACACCGTCCTGCATGGCTGTGAGAAAGGTAGGATAGCAAGGGTGGTGTTTGTGGTCCTGACCAAGGTATTTGATCAGATTGACCATGATCATACTTGCTCTAAATTGTATAATATTGTTTTTTCTAATGCAGTCATCGATTGGGTTGGTGATTACCTAAGTAATAGATTTTAATATGTTCAGGTTGGCTCTGTTGCCTTGGATGTGTCCCCCATTTATTGTGGCATACCACAAAGGTCCATCCTGGGCCATCTGTTGTTTTCTATTTTTGTTAATCAAATATCTCAGATTTGTAAATTTAGTGGTACCTTTTTATACGTGGACGATGTAATAATCGTCACCCAATCCAAGTCAGTGTCTGAACTTTCTTCTGTTTTGGATACAAATTTTGGTGAGGTTTGTTCTTGGTTGACCTGTAATGCTATGGTCTTAAATTAAAGTAAAACTAAAGTTATGCTTTTTGGTATGCCGTCTATGCTGGAGGACAACCTGAGGTTAGCAATTTTTGATCATCAGGGCCTTTTGCTAGATCAGGTTTCTCAGTTTAGATACCTTGGGGTATCCTTGGATCCATGTTTCACATTTTCTTAGCAGATACCATCTGTTATCAAAATAATTAACCAGAAAATATGGTTATTACATAAATTAAAATCTTATTTTACATTAGAGACTAGGAAAGTGATTGCTATTGGGTCACTTCTTCCTCATTTTGACTGTGAATCAGGAATCTATTTCAATATTGGGTGTAAAGAGTTACATGCTTTGACTGTTACCTACAATAATATTTGTAGATTTGTCCTTGCAGCCCCTAGTCGCCTCCACCATTGTAGCCTTTATTCACATATGGATTGGTTAACATCTAATTGTCAGACTGAGAATTCAGTGGGGCATCTGATGTTTAAATGTTCCCATTTTGAATCTCTTCTCCCCCTTTTTGAATTAGTTTCTAGAAGAGAAAGTTACCTTGCCTAAGGTCAGCAAATGATCTTTTATTTAATATTTCCCAGCATAGGTTTAAGATTAGTCAAAGAGCATTCTCTGTGGCTACTCCCATTTACTGGAATGCTCTTCTGGTTAGCATTAGACATGCTACTTCTGTATTTAATTTTAAACTAAAGTTAAAGCAGCATCTGTTGTCTACATCTGTTTGTAATTGTTATTTGTAATGTGTACTATTGTTAGCTATCTTGTGTTTCTATCTGCTTTTTGTCTGGGTTGAGTCTGAAAAGGGACCATTGGTCCACTGTCCTTACCTGGTTAACAAAGAATAAAATAAAAATAAAATAAATAACAATCATAAAATGTGTTTTTTAAACTAGGGACACTTTGAGGCCAAATGGGGTTGACAGTGTCCCTTTAAGCACATCTCTCTAGACACAAACCAGATGGGTTAGTAACAACCTCTGAGTTAAAACAATTAGCTCTACAGACAGTTGTAACTAGGGACTGCAAGAGCTTATTTAGTCAATTAGGGACTTAATTGCAGAAGCAGCAGGCAGGACAGGTATGATGTCATTGCTCAATGACAGGGACAGAAACATCTTCACTGTTTCTTCACTGTTATCAGTTACTGCAGTGCACATTAACAGAAGCTCAGTTAAAGAAAACCACAAACCAAACTGCATTATATTATCAGGAAACACTAATCATGACACAGGGATGTGTATTCAAGGGGGGAGTCAAGCTTTTTATGGAATATGTGCATTTGATCTTTAAGTGCTCATACTCAGATAATCTTGTTTCCTGAAGAAAACAAATATCAGTATTAAGTTTTTTAAGGTAATGCAGGATTTGTGTTCTTTAATGGGGGTGTTAACTCCCTGAACATTCAGGGAGACCACTTTCAAGGTACCCATCTTGTTGGATGTAGATTCAGCCTCTGATGTACAGTAACATTCTCCCCAATTCACCATTCCTAGACACTTCCCTCACCCCCCCCAACAAGCTCTCCATTATGTACAATCTGATGCACCCACCCTTCATTTCTTTACCATTAGTACCAAGCCATGTTAACTTCTCATGATGCACAACAGGTATGTTTACAATTTAAACCTATAGTTATCCAATAGTTGAACAACATTAAACAGGAAACAGAGTAAATGTCAATGCTTCCTAGGTTAAGATGTTGACACCCTGTTTCCTCACAGTGTATTGTAGCAACGTCTACTGTGCTTGTACTATATACAAGCCTAACCACTAAGTGAGTAAGACTGTCACAGAAACCTATAATATGGTTGTAGCGTTTGCAATTAAAGCATGCTGCCATGGCTTCAAGCCATCGCTGGAAGTCCAGGGGCCACAAAATGAACCACTTTAATAGTATTTATAATACCGGCTGGATGGAGTTACAATAATGGAGAGTGCTTCTTATGCAGTGCCGGTCCAACTCAGCAACATCTCCAGTAACTGCCATTATATAGTAGAGAATCTAGAACTGATCAATATACCTCTGTCCTCCTTTTAATTTCCTAAGCAAAACATTGAATGAGGTATTTGTGCAAACTCTCTCCTCTGCTGTGCCCAATCCACAATCTTAGGTTCTGTAATAAATGATGCCTCTGTTCCTCCCCCCTCCACTTCTGTCCACCACACTGCATGCCTCAATCTTGTTCAACAACCATAAGGGAAAGATAAAGGAAAAAAATATATACAACGATTGCAATACATTATGTGAACTATGGTGGCCATTTAGATAGCAACTGCCGCCATTCAATGACACTGTTAGTCTCTTCATGCTAGTGTTCCCCATCTAGGAAAAAAGCTAGGTCTTCCCATCATGGCAAGGAGGGAGAGGCGGAGCAAGGTGTCAAGTGAAATGGGGCCTGTAAACCATGCCAGCTGTCAAGAACATACGGGGAACCAAATAGAATGTTCATCCATCGTAAGTTTTTTCTAAGATTCAATTTGTAAGTCTGTTCCACATGAATTTATACAAAAAAGAAGCAATATCATCACTGTCCAGCATGTCAAAAAAGCCCATTGAGTGGGGAGAGCCACAACTCATGCCCAACAGATTTGTGTGGGATTTGGGTATGGGCCTGGGTCCTTCAGTCACATAAAGGTCCTGAATATAGCCAAGAAACAAAGGTTTAAACTGCATACTCGGCCAATAAACAGTGAGACGGTCAATCTGTCAGTCTTAAACAGGAAGATCAGTGTCACTTCACTGCACGGAGCTTTTAAGGTGGAAACCCCAGCAGGGCTTACCTGCAATCCTTCACTTGCTTCTGGAAGTGTCTTTGTTTCCCTGGTAAAGCGTTCTTTGAAGTCCAAACTGAGGTGGGAAGACCAGGCCACAAAGGTAGGCTGCGATCACTTCGCCTTACCTACTCTGTGCCAGGCGACACAGGCTATCTCTTGCTCCACCATGTCTGCTCAAATTTCCGGGAAGTGAATTCCCATTCATTGCACAGTGGGGGCTGCCTCTCTCAAGGTCTCAAACATCAGTGGCCCTTTTCTGCGTGGATATGTAGACAGTCCAGATAGTGCAGTTGAATTTTTATCTTTTTTTCCTTAGCCTGCTTGATCACTTCCTGAACCTAATATATTTTGTCATTTAGCTGGTCAGAAAAATCTTGTTCAAGAAATATCCTTTTGCTATAAATTGGTAAATCTTACTGCTTCCATGCAGTTTGTAGAATCAGTTGCCTCTCCAAGGGGAGTTGCTGGCAATCACAAGGGAAGAAAGAGACTTGGGCATCATCATCACCGATGACCTGAAATCATCCAAGCAGACCACTAAAGCAGTAGGTAAGGCTAGGGGGATGTTGGTGTGTATTAGTAGGGGTATCACAAGTTGGAAGAGGGAGGTAATAATCCTTCTTTACAAGACACTGGCTAGGCCCCATCTGGAGTACTGCGTGCAGTACTGGAGGCCACACCTTCACAAGGACATTAACCAAATTGAGGCAGTCCAGAGAAGGGCAACCAAAATGGTGCAGGGACTGCATCAGAAAACATATGAGGACAGATTAATGGAGCTCAGTATGTATACCCTTGAGCAATGGCGGGAGAGAGGTGATATGATCGAAACATTCAACCACCTTAAGGACATTAACAAGGTGAAAGAGTCTAACATGTTTCAATATAAGAAAATTAGCAGGACAAGAGGACACAGCATGAGATTAGAGGGAGGCCAATTAAGGGGTAATGTGAGGAGGTTCATCTTCACAGAAAGGGTGGTGGATGCATGGAATGGCCTACCTCAGGAAGTAGTGGATATGAATACAGTGCAGGGCTTCAAACATGCATGGGATAGGCATAAGGGAGCAATACAGATGAGTATGAATAGATAGGCCATTGACAGAGCAAAGGTCAATGGCACAATTGTAAGGTAGAAAAAGAAATGGTCAGACTGGATGGGCCTTGCAGTCCTTATTTGGCGTCAACGTCTATGTTTCTATGTTTCTATAATGGATCGAGGCTGGGCTGACCGTTCCTTTGGTTTTGGGGCTAGCACGTGTTGTACCCACTCTACTGAAAGGGAAACATTTTCAGGAATTTTAAGTACTGACTGCAGTAAATGAAGCACAAAATCTTCCATTGTGGTGAAGGACTTCTCCATGTCCTCGGGAACGCCATACAGCCAAAAGTTATGATGGTGGGCACAGTTCTTCTTGTCATCTATTTTAGCCTGCAATTCTCTTTCCCAAGCCAGTAAGTATAAAATAGCTCTGTCATGTTGACTGGTGGAGTCTGCCAAGGAACCAATTGCTTGCTCTGCTGCTTTGGTGCATTTATCTACTTTTTTAAGTTGGCTCTTAGATCAGTGACCAAGGATTCCACTCTGTGGAGGGTTTTGATTTTACCATCTAGTTTTGATAGTGTGGTATGCTGATCGCCCAAGTCCATGTTTTCCTCAGTCTGCAATACTTGTTACCGGAGATGCCATGTGAGAGTCTGCTTGTAGGCCTGACTGTTTATCCATGTCTATCAGGGCTCTAATTTTAGCCAACTGTAAGTTTTTGCCTCTCGCTTTATTTGTACCCATTTCCATTCTCCAAAGATCTGCAAATTGAGGTCCGATTTAGAGGTCTTGACAGTATTTACTTGTTTTTTTAGTATAGCAGCCCCCAGAGCTCTCAGAATAAGTGGCCATTGAAACAGTGATGTCACCAGAAGTCTTGAGTGACACCACCATCCACCTCTACTCTGTGCCACTTTGCCTATTCCCTGTATTTTTCTTGATCTGCTCAACCCCTATGCTCCCCCTTCACCCCCTGCAATTGATTGCCCTTTCACCCTCCTTCCCAATTGCTACTGCCTGTGTGGGGAAAGGTCCACAGACCTCCATTTCTTGACGTCTCTGTGACTGTTGGCCCACCCCACCCCCTCAGCAGTTTAAACTCAAATCTTGCTCCATGTAGTCCCCCAGCTTGTCCCTGAGTATGTTCAATACCTCCTAATTAAGGTGTAGATCGTCTGCTGAATATAGCCCCCTTGTCTGACCACTTGCCTCCTAAAATTGAATTCTTCTATCCTACACTAGCTCCTCAGTTAATCGTTAAACTTCTCACTCCTCTTTTTTCTGTCTGTGTTGGCTCTAGGGACTGGAATTTTCTCTGAAAAGGCTTGAGAGCTCGCTGATTCCTTGCAGGTCCATGCTAACTCTATGAACCTGTTCTGCACCATCCCCACTACTTTCTCTGCCAAGTCATTGGTTCCCAGGTGGATGACCAAGTTAGCCTTTCCACCCACCTCCCTTACAACTTCCCTAATCCTTGGTTCTGCCCTCCCCACCTCCATCCCCAGTATACAAACTACCACTCTTCTGTTCCTTGGGTCCCCCTTCCACCCTCAGTGAATACCTCTAATTATGGAATCCCCAGTGATAACCACCCTTCCATTACCCACAGACTTGTTCATTGACCTCCTATCCATTCCTAGTAAGTTAGCCTCTTCCCCTTCAACTGCTTTTGATCTGTTTTGGATGTAATCCTGTCTATACCATCACTATCCCGTCCTGCTGCTTCACCAGCTCTCCATGTTCCCATGCCTCCCTGGCTAACTTTGCTTTCTTTGACACAACACACCCTATTCCATCCCTTAACTCTACCTTCCCCCCATCCTTTGCTCTGCCTTAACTACCTTTACCTCCTTGCCCCCACCAAACTGCTCACCTCTCCTCCCTTGCCACCACCCTTGGACTTTGTGTTTCCTCTATCCTCTACTCCCCCACCTGCCCCCCATTCCCGTAAACCTGGCCAGTATTGCATGCCTGTTCAGTTAGGGCACCCCAGTATCAGAATCTCCTCGTGTACTCCCTTGCCCATCTACCCTTTCCCCTTACCACCTGCCATTCCTCTACTCCAGTTCTGCAGTACTCTTGAGAAGGAGATGTCCCTGGACACTGTGGTAACCTACCTGCTTCCAACCTGTGCCTGCTGTCCAAGTGCCCCAGGGCAGCCCTTACGTGTCCCCTCAGCCACTCTTCTTTGCTCTCCCTCTTCTGTCCCCTCTTTCCAACTCCCATCTTAGCCACCTTATCTCTGCCCTGATTTGCTGTAGGTTGCTGCATGCTGGACAGCCCCCTGCTTTCCACATTGTCCCCAGAAAGACTGCAGCCCTACATCCATTACAGCTGACCACCAACCATCCTAACCAATGTATCTTCTCACTTCCCTCCACCTCTACCCCCGCCAGCTGTCCTGTTGCCTGTACCAGCTTCCAGCTCCCCACATCCTCCACAGTCAACCTATATCAGCCCAGCTATGTGTCTCTGTGTCTGCTGTTCCTGGACCATATTTTAAAAATAGGTTGACCCTAGATAGGGTTTTGCTGCAATCCCCTTTTCCTGCTGATTAGTGAAAGGTCTGGTTTTCCTTAGGGATTTGTTAATTTTTTTTTCCTTGTTATACTTTCACCCTCCCTCCCTCCCACTTCCTGATCTCCTGCCTGCTGTGAAATATAAGTACATATACTCTAAATATGGTTTTCCTGCTATCCCTTACCCTGCTCATCATGGCTGGCCTTAACTATGACTTTATAACAACTGAGGAGCGTTTTCTCTCTAATAAAGAAACCTGGTTATAATTCACCATTATAACCTGTGGGTTATAACGGCGAACATGCGTGAGGTTTCTAGTGCTCCACGCATGCGCTTGCTTCCACTCTGCACTTACACAATGCTAAACACTTTGCCACTGTCAACACTGCCAGACCAGTATCACTCATGGTAAGTGAATTAAAAAAAAAAAAAGAAACTTGCTTCTCAGCTGAGTTTTTTCACTCAGTTAAGCATTAAAAAAAAAGTACAGAAAAATGTTTCAGCAGTCGCTTGGCCACAGACTGCAGACAGTGCTTCATCCCCACAGGACTGTGGCTGTTTTATTTTATATAATTGCTGTGGCATGAAAACTATCCCCAAAAATTATATAAAATAAAACATAGGGTGGTGTGTTTAACTCAAGATTTTACACACACCCCTCAGTGTTGGATGCTTAAATAAGCCCTCAAGCTTCGCTCTCGGGGTTTATGCAGTATCCAACACCTCAGCGGGATGCAAAATATCATTAAACATACCACCCCATACATTATTCTATATGTTATCCCCTTCCCTTGTTAGTTATTGATAAAGTATGTAGTCTTATACTCTGCTTCCCCTTCCTCTGTAATGCCCTTCATTCTGTGCCTTGACCAGCAAAGCCTGTGACCTGCAGTCCTCCCTGTGGATACCCTGTAGACACCCAGATGCCTCCTGTGGACCACCTTCTCTCTATCAATGTCTTTCTGAAGATGTGTTCTCCAAAACTGGACACAGTACTGTAGGTGGGGATTTGCCAGTGATCTATACAAAGGCAAAATCACCTCCTTCTTTCTGCTGGTGATAGCCCACCCTATGCATTACAGAATCCCACTAGCGTTCCTGACTCCCTTGTTGCACTGTCTGGGCACCTTTAGATCATACAGTATGATTACCCCAGGTCTTTTTCCTACTTGGTGATTGTCAATACCACTCCACCCATTTTGTACTCCACCCCTGGCTTTCTGTGTTCTAAGGGCATTATTTTGCAGTTTTTCCCACTGAATTCCAGCTGCCATACCCTCAAACAATCTTCTAGTTTTCTCTGGTCTCTACTCATCCTTTTCACCCCCCCCCCGCCCAGAATGTCCACCCTTTTTCAGATATTGGTGTCATCCGCAAAGATGCAGACCTTCTCGCTCAGCTCCTCTGCAGTGTCACTTATAAAGACATTAAAGAGGACTGGTTCCAGCACTGATCCCTGAGGCCACCCTGCTGGTCACCCTCCCTTCCTCAGAGTGAACACCATTTACCAGATGCTTTGCTCCTACAAAACTGCAATCATAGGTATGATCAAGATGTTTATACTCATAGAGGGCATTTTCAAGTACAAGATAGCAATGTTAATCTAAGTCAGTTTGGTTTATTTTTACAAAGTGGCACATTGTTTTTAACTGTGCATATTAATAATTCAGTATACCTATTAGGATGTAAAATTATCTGTGGTGATATTTTTAAAATTCCTATATTGAAAGATTACTATTTACTCAATGATTGTAGTACAAGAGAGTGGGGTTATATTGGCAGCTCTGAATGTTTGTAGAACTTTAAAGTGAATGTCTGTGTGCGGGGGGTAAAATACTACCCATGGGCATCCAGTCAGTAGGATATTCTGCAATTAAAGATTCCAGAAGGGAAGTTCTGTGCTATACTTGTCCAGCTGGGAAGATGTTGTGCAATTTGGTATTACCACTAAGCTTATGAGCAGTGTCAATTTTAACCATCTATACTTCACATGCAAAAGAAAGAATTTCGAAGGCACACCCGGTAGTCTCTTTAAAATAAGAGGTTTACATAGAAAATGGATAAAAATATGTAACATGTAAACGCAGAACAATATATCACAAAAGCATACAATCACTTAAAAAAAACTAGGAAAATGTGCAAACAAACTCCTAACACAATACAATTAGACTTGTTTATCTAATGTATTATTACCTTCTTAAAGTGCTTATAGTTAGATGTTGTTTCAGAGTCCAACAGGAATGTGTCAGTAAGTGGAATACAGAATACAGTTTAAACCCTGTGTCTCCGCCCCTTCTATGATGCCATCTAGCTCCTCCTTTTAAAATATAAAAAATATACAAACAGGATGTCCTAATCAGGAGGTATATTAATAAGATGACATCAGCAAAAACTTATTTCCCAATATGACTTCTTAGTTAAGTCTTTCCTTTGATCTAGTGTGGTTTCCTGCTTTTCAAAGACATCACAGGACTTTAACAACTCTGCAGTTTTCTCACCTATATGTCATATAGCTTCTTTTAGCACCAGTTGAAATTAACTCTCCTTCCTCTGAAGACATCATAAAATGTATATTTTTAGTTCCCAGATCCAAAGAAGCACAGCTCATCAACAAGGCCATAAAATGTGACTTCTTAGAAGTTAATCACATTACAGAGCTCTGCTGTTTAACATATCCTGTCATTTGAACTGAAACATGTGGGAAGGGTCATCCCAGGAGCACAGGATGTCTCATGCCAGACAATCGCACACTATATTTTCATTTTTCAAAATCATAGAGACATCAGAACCAGCTGGCCAAGCATCACATGCAGCATCATGCAGATGAAAGAAAGTAGCCCTGTCTGATAGGTATGGCTACTTCTTTTCAACTACATGAAGTTTCCTCCCATGAACCAGCTAAGCAACATCATGATCAGGCTGACTGATCATTGGACAATTGTGATTGAGCCCATTGCAGCTTGCGCTCCATTGGACCCAACAGTGACACATTTCTGAAATGTCATTATCAAAGTATTGCATTGCCTTATGACTAAAAGTAGTCTACAGATACTGTAGATGTGTTTTTGCTGTCTTTCAAAAATGAGCTGCTTCTCTGATCCAATCTTATTTTTTTTTAATTACACAACATACTACAGTAACAGTAATTAAATGATGGAAGTATAGATCCTTTGTGCTTTCCCCTTCATAAGCATGGAAGAATAACTATGTTGCACAAACATGTAGTAATTGATAGGAAAATGAGGAATCCTGTATCCTACCCACTGTACAATCCAGTGTATGCTGTTTTATTTATTTGGTAATTCGGATACAACCTTTGAGTATACACTCTTTTACAAAGGTTCCACATCAGGATGTAAAAAAGCAGAGACATAAAAAAACTTGGAAATTAACACAAAATATAAGATTGCTATGTAATTCAGAAACTAGATAAATAATACATTTGAGTAACCTAGACAACTGAAATTAAACAGCGGGAGGAGATTCCCAATTAGCAATGTATGGCATAGCTGCCCCAGGGGGGCCTGTAAAGGTAGAGTATCGGGAAGGGTAGGAGAAAGAAAGAGGGGGAGTGCAAATGAGGGGTAGATTAGACAGAAAGAGACAGCGAGAAAGGGATTGGGAGAAGGAGAATATTTGGGGGGACTGGGTGGAAAGGGGAGGTGTTGGGGAGTATGGAGGGGAGGGAGTTGGACGGAGCTGGGGGGTGGCAAGGGATGGCAGGTGGGGGTCCAGGCTAGGTAAAACAGGAGGAAAGCACAGACAGACAAGGGGGTATCCTGGTTGAGGATATGAATTCAGGTAAGGGAGTCAGAGGTGTTTAGTGGATATCCAGGTTGAAGATATAGATTCAGGTAAGGCAGTCACAGGCATCTGAGTTCAGCAGGTATTGCTTCTGTTCTCTTTTAAAGGATCAAACATTTGTTGTATTAAGAGCTGCAGCAGGGATCTCATTTAGCCATAGTGGAGCTCGGTACATGAAGGATCTTTGTCCTAGAGAAGTTCTACAAAATGGGACATCAAGCTGTGTTGTCACTGTTCTTTGTGTGTTGTATTTGGAGCTTGCTTCCTTTACCAGATCTGCAATGCAGGTGGGGTTAGGGAGAGCATGACCTTTCTCCCAAGCCGGCAAGTTTGGTAACTGATTCTGGATTGAAGCGGTAGTATTTGGGTCAGACCATACAGGGTACAACTGTGCGTGAAGCGGTCAGCATTTAGCAATAGTCTGCAAGCCTTGTCAAGGGCAGTGGCAGCTCTTTTGAGGGCCATATTAGTGGCAGTGCCAAAAACCACCAGCCCATAGTCGACCAGGGAGAGGACAGAGCTGGAGACTGAGAGATGGAGGGCTTCAGCAGTTAGGCTTTTCTTGTGCCTAAACAGGATTCCTAATTTAGTGTTCACAGCTTTCACCACCATGTCAATGTGCTGAACATACGAGAGGGTATCATCCACAGTGACACCCAGGTACTTGAAGTAGTGAACCTGTTCCAGTGGGTCAGTCAGATGATTTGTGATTGTTTGTTATGGGCATCTCCTTTTTAGTTGGGTGCTAGAGAGGAGCATCGTCTTGTTTTTTTTGTAGTTTAATAGCAACCTTTGGGAGTAGAACCAGGTCTTCAGTTGCTGGAAGGATGATTGCAGCTTGGCCTGTAGGTGCTCTTTGTGAGAGTGACAGCTAAGTAGGACAACATCATCAGCATATAGAATGACTTTACTAATACAGGTATTGAGTAGGTCATTCAGGAACATGCTGAAGAGCAGTGGACCCAGGATGGACCCTTGAGGCACCCCTAGCAAGACTTTCTTGGATGCAGATACAGAGTGACCTGTCTGGACCATTTGAGACCAGGAGGCTAGGTAGTCCTGGAACCATAGAGCGGCATTTGGGGAAACACCAAGGGCATGCACTTGAGACAAGAGGGTGGGTGGCAGACTGTGTCAAATGCCTTTGTTAGGTCAATGAATCTGGACCCAACCATTTTTACCTTATCCAATGCCTTATGGACATACTCAGTGAAATCCTCAAGTGCAGTGTCTGTGCTGTGGCATTTCCTAAAGCCATGCTGCTGGGGACGTAGCAGCTTGTATTTGTGAATATAGTCAGTATATTGGTCTGTCACAATCCTTTCCAGTGCTTTAGAGAGGGGGAAGAGGATAGGGATGGGCCTGTAGTTTGCGGTCAGTGCCCTATCACCTCCCTTATGCACTGGGGTCACCAGCGCTTGTTTCCAAAGAGAAAAGAATTTGGCAAGCTAGAGGGATTTATTGAAAATCATAGTGATGGGAGCGATGACTTTTTTTTTAATTGCCAGCTCCAGCAGTTTCATGTCAATGTTGTCAGATCACATTCTGGTTTTCCCCAGGACCTTTTTAACATAACCCAGTGCTTCTTTGACAGTGACTCTCTTGAAGTAAAATTGAGAGTACGAGTTGATATCCGTTGGGTGTCTATTATCAGCTTTGATAGACTTGAGGTATTCAGCCAGTAGAACAGAGCTAAGATCCGTGAAGGTGGAGTTGAACTCTTTGGCAATGGTGTGAGGTCCATGGTATTTGTCCAATTAATGTTTAGCAGTAATGGCTGTGTTTTGTCACCCTTCACTGTGAGTGCCTTTATATTGTTCCAAAACTGCCTTCCATCACCCCAGATTCTTTCTAATTGATCCTGGTAGAAATTAGCCTTAGCAGTCCTGATGAGATGTGTGCATTTGTTTCTAGCTGCCCTGTGTCTTTGAAGGTCACTGGGCTTACCAGAGGCCCTGGAGGTCATTAGCAATCCACCCATTGTTATGGCCGTGTGTTTTTCTTTTTTTGAACAGAGCAAATCTGTCACAAATGCTATTAAAGTTATCAATAAAGTACTGGAGTGTTATGTCAGGGTCATGCAGTACCTTAAGGGGAGACCAAACAATCTGAGAAAGCACCTCCTTGAAAGCTGAGAGCTGCCCTTTCCTGAGAATTCTGCTGTTCACAAAGACAGGTGGTGCTTTTTTTGAATTTATTGGACCACAGACTGGTGATAGGGGAGTGGTCGCTTAGCAAATCCGGTAGTACCAAGACATCGGTAATCCTGTCAAGTGAGCTTGCAAGGAGCCAGTCCAACAGTGTGTGCTTACCTGACTTATGGTTCATTCTAGTGGGCTCCGTGACTAATTGCGCATCGAGGGAGCTGGCTATGGTATCCTTCTGGATAGTCAATTCATTACTGAGCCAATTGATGTTGAAGTCCCCAGTCACGATGAGCTCACAGTTGTTATTAATGTCTGCCAAGGACCCTAGTAGTTTAATTAGACTGTCTTTGGCCGTTTTCAGTGGTAGGTAGACCAGAGATTTTTTTACGTTCACCAAAAATTATTCTAACTGCAAGGAGCTCATGGTCAATGCTGCAGGTTATGATGAGGAGCACAACACCTTGTAGGGTGTTCCATAAATAAATGAGACAGCCACCACCTCTTTTCCCATTCCTATCACATCTAAAAGTATTGTAACCTGGGAACACTATCTCATTATCCCTGACCCGGGAGGATAGCCAGGTCTCAGTCAGGCAAAGTATATCAGGGTTATGTAGGGTGACCCATGCCTGCAGTTGAGGCATCTTTGGAATTAGGCTGCAGATATTCATTGTAGCATGTTTCAAGCCATTTCCCTTTGACCCAGTATACCCTGACCCGCTCATGGGGTTAGGTTGCATTCTTGCTGTAGTAATATTAAACCATGCAGATAGTTATGTTCAGGGATATGTAATATAGTAATCTTGTCCAAGGTACCAGGAGTAAAATGATGAAAAATAAACAATCCACAGGAAATGGTGAACTACTGGGGAGCGGTAAACTGTTGTTACTGTAGATCAAAGACCCAGAATGTGTTAAATTCCAGAAAGTGATGAACATTAGCCTGGGGCATATGCAGGATGTAAAATTCCTTTGTTAGTGTCTTCCCTTCATTCTCCAAAATGGTGGTGAATAGACCTCAAAGACAAGCACAGATCCTTTAGGAACAAGTCAGATAGAAATGTGGATTCAATGCAGCACTCCACAACTCAGAGCTTCTATAACATATTTACTGGCCTTACTTTTGCTTTTGATGGCTTCCAAAAAAGTTGATTTATGATGAGAATGCTAATATCTGATGGTGATGTTTTACAGTTTCTTAGTCCGGGAAACGTTCATAGATGTCATGTCCAAGAACGATCCAGTTCCTCCGAGCAGAAATACATGAAAATCCACAAAAACTAAACTACTGACAGAAACAAACACAGACAGACAGCCACACTGTGAATCCATTTAAAAGCAGAAATGTATCCAGGCTTACCTTGAAGGGCCATACTGTTTCTACTGTATATCCAATGCCTTTACTGGTAGGCTGTTCTATAGGTTCAACAGCATCTAAGATAAGTTTCTCCTATAGTTATCATTACCCCTGAATTTGCCTCCTCTAACCTTCCAGGCATTCTCCCATGTCCTGCTGAAGAGCACCAGATCAAACAGCTGGAGAGCATCAAATTTAACATATCTGTCTATTCAATCTTGTCCAAAAACATGAGTATGCAGAAGAGTGAGATCCTGTCCCCTCTCAGTCCAAGCCTCCTTTTCATGGTGAACATGTCAAAGACCACTTCCTCATGGGTTTTGTAATTTGTAAATGGAGTCCACTCTGAAGAAAGAGGGGTTACTAGTGGGGTACCGCAGGGTTCAGTATTGGGTCCAGTCCTTTTTAATGTCTTCATCAGTGACATTACAGAGGGACTGGAAGGAAAGGTATGCCTTTTTGCAGATGACACAAAGATCTGCAACAGGGTTGATATACAAGAAGGCATGGAAAGGATGAAAAGGGACTTGGCAAGGTTGGAGGAATGGTCAGAAGTATGGCAGCTAGGATTCAATACAAAGAAGTGCAAAATAATGCACCTGGGAAACAAGAACCCAGGGGAAGAATACACAATGGGTGGGGAGGTAGTAACAACAACAAAAAAGGAAAGTGACCTGGGAGTAATCATATCAGATGACCTTAAGGCTAGCAAGCAATGTGAGAAGGCAGTAGGGAAGGCTGTGGGTATACTGGGATGCATAGGGAGAGGCATCAGCAGCAGAAAATAGGAAGTTGTTATCCCTCTGTACAGACAGTTGGTGAGACCCCATCTAGAGTACTGTGTCCAGTTCTGGAGACCCCATCTCCGCAAAGACATAGACAGGATAGAGGCAGTCCAGAGGAGGGCAACTAAAATGGTGCAGGGTCTGCAAGAGAAGTCGTATGAGGAGAGACTAAAGGAGCTAAATATGTATACCTTTGAGGAAAGAAGGGAGGGGTGACATGATAGAAACTTTTGAGTACCTCAAGGGAATCAACAAAGTCCAAGAAGGTAGCATCTTTCAGAGAAAGAGATGTGCAAGAACAAGGGGACACAATTTAAACATAGAAGGGGGGGCGGTTTGGGGCAATGTGAGGAAGTATTATTTCACAGAGATGGTTGTGGATGCATGGAACAGCCTTCCTGAGGAGGTTGTGGGGGCTAAAACTGTGGGAGAATTCAAGAATGCATGGGACAGACATAAGGCAATTCTTGTGGGGGGTAGGAAGAAATAGGCTGTTGGTTAACTAGGATCTGCAGCCTATCCTGTAGGTAGGGAAATGGGCAGACTAGATGGGGCAAGCGGTCCTTATCTGCCGTCAAAGCCTATGCTTCTATGTTTCTATATTTGTCCCCCACATACCTTATAGTTGTGTTGACCAGGCAATGCATCATCACAACTACCTTAATGTCCTTTTTGTATTAAGAATCACAGCACAGCATATAATAGTGGGGGTTAGTGAGGGCCTTATAAAGTGGTAGGAATACTTCTCTTGTTCTGCTTGTTACTCACTTTTGATGCATCCTAGATTTCTGTAGGCCCTCTTGACACAGTGGTCATGCAATGCTTCTCATGCTTCTTTCCCTTGCCTATCATGACCACCAAGTCCTTTTTCTCTTCCACTAGAGAAACAGGATCCTCGAACAGTATGTTGGCATTGCCTTTATTTTTTTCTCCATGTGCAGCATCACATATTTTGTTACACTGCATCTGAGACTGTAGGAGTCTAACCAGTCATATAGCTTCTTCAGGTCCTCCTGAAGTATGTATCCATTCTCAAAGGAGTTCACTTCTCTGACCAGCTTACTATCATTAGCAAACATAAGCAGACTGACAAAGACCACTGCTTCCAAATAATTGATATGTTGAACAGTTGTGGCCCAACACCAGTCCCTGAGAGATACCATGGATTGCCTCTGTCCACTTGGAGGGAGTAGTATCCATCCACCACAGCCCTCTGCTTCCTACAACAAGCCAGTGAGCAGTCTACCTTGTGCATACATCATGTATACAACAGCAGGGTACTTTGCCCAGGAGCTTGTCTTGCTCCATAGTGTCAGAAGCCTTGCTGAAGTCTTGATGGCAGTTGCCCCAGCCCTCCTCATTGTTCCATGGGCTGGGGTGGCATGTGGGGGGATCTACAGTGCCCCCACATCAGCACTGCAGCTGGGGGTGCTGTCCTGGGGGGACTGTATCCCTTATGGCTCAGTGATACCCAGTGTAAGGTGCACCCCTCGCTCCCAGCACTCCACACCTTTGTGAATGGCACAGAGTGCAGGCACACCCCCACCCACCCCTGGTGCATTGCTGTCTGTGTGGCCAGGGGATAGGGCACATAACTGCCATGTGCACCCTCTGTGAATGCCACGTGGGATCCATGGGACCCCGCTATGCAGCATTTAGTCATAATGATGCCAATGCACCTGGTGTACACAGCACATTAGCATCATGCATATGGCCCATTGTGCACATTGGGACCAGACCCACACTTGATCAAGTTATTTCTCCCTTCCATCACACATAACAGTCCCTCCTTTGGTTTTGTGATGACCACCCACCCATCATCTATTGACTAAATCACTGCATCCCCATGGCATTGCCCCCAACACACACACACACACACACACACACACACACACACACACTCACACATACATGGCAGGGCTCCCTGTGGGAGGACCTGCCTCCATTATGAGTGTAGAATCTAAAGGCACCTAATTACATAACATGGGACCTGAGTGTGCTGGTAGACATCATTGGGATGGTTAAACCAGGCTTACCAGTTACCTAGAGGCAAGTGGCCTGATGGATCAAAGGCAACATGGCTTTACAAGGGGTAGATCATGTCAAACTAACTTGATCGAGTTCTTTGACAGGGTCACCAATGTAGTGGATCAGGGAGGGGCAGTGAACATTGCATATCTTGATTTCATGAAGGCATTTGATTCCATGCTGCACAGGATACCCCTGTACAAGCTGACATGCCTGGGTCTAGGGCAGATGGTGCTTCAATGGGTGAGAAACTGGCTGGGGGGGCAGGAGACAGAGAGTCATTGTAAATGGGGTAGCATCAGGAGAGGGCATGGTCACCAGTGGGGTTCCTCAGGGGTTAGTATTGGGGCCACTACTGTTCAATCTATTCATATGGGGACATTGTAGAGGGCCTTGAAGGGTGTGTGTGTCTGTTTGTGGATGATATCAAGGTCTGCAATAGGTGGACACTCAGGAAGGCATGGAAGGAATGAGGAGGGATCTAGGGAGATTGGAGGCATGGTCAAAAGAGTGGCAGCTTTTGTTTAATATGGACAAGGGTAAAATTATGCATCTTGGCAAGAAAAACTGGAGGGTGGTATACTGTATGGTTGGCCATGACCTGGCAGTAATAGAACAGGAAAGGGACCTAGGCATCACCATATCAAGAGACCTGAAGGTGGCAAAGCACTGTGAGACAGCAGTGGCTAAAGCCAGCAGAATGCTGGGCTGCATCGGGAGGGGGATTACTATTAGGAGAAAGGATGTCATAGTACCCTTATACACCCGTCTGGTTAGGCTGCATTTGGAGTATGAAGTCCAGTTCTGGAGGCCATATCTCAGAAAGGATGTGGGGTGACTGGAGCATGTTCAGAGGAGGGCAATGAAGATGGTGAAGGGGCTCAACCACCTACCCTATGAGAAAATGTTAAGGGAATTGAACATGAACTCCCTGATGCACAGGAGGGAAAGGGGGTGGACATGACTGAGACTTTCAAGTACCTAAAAGGTATAAATCAAGTGCCAGTGGAAAGCATCTTCTAACTGAAAGGAAATCAGAGGACTAGAGGCCATGAATTGCAGATTGTGGGGTACAGTTCAAAGGGGAACACTAGGAAGTACTATTTCACAGAGAGGGTGGTGGGTAATTGGAATAGGCTCCTGGAGGAGCTGGTTGGAGAAACAACAGTGGGAGGGTTCATGAGAGCATGGGACAGACACAAGGCACTGTTGAAGGTGGGTGGGAGAGAAGACATGTCCTAGCAAATAACTAGGCACTGTGGGCAGACTAGGTGGGCCTGGCAGCCCTTTTCTGCCACCACATTTCTATGGATCTATGTATCTATGTATAATGGGATTTCTCCCTTATATTCATCTGTTCTCCCTGTGCATCATCCTGCTCGGGGGGGGGGGTCATGCACTGTGACAAATAGCACTTTCACCATCTTGTGAGGGAGCAGGTCCCCCCCCCACCCACACACACACACACCGCCACCACCATCACCACCAACACCATAAGAAGCACCGTGGCAGTAGGCATGGATGTTTTCTCAAGCCAGGGCAGGGTAGCACTCAGCACAATTTTTCCCAACCTTGACCAATGCTGCTAGTTGCACATTTTACTTCTAAAGTAGGGTTACTGTCTCTGATATGCAATTTACTTCTCCTGGGCTGCTGCATAATGCAGCAACTTTGAATTAACACAATGTACTTAATTTGTTTCCTGTGCAAATAGTAACATTTTAATGTCTTAATCAGTACAATTATAGTGTACATTAGTATCTTCTAGAAAAAATGAAAACATTTTCTTCCAACATTAAATCTATATAGACTGTGAAAGAGCTATTTAAAACATTAACCTTACAAATCTGATTTTTTGTTTGCTTTGTTTTGTTTTTATGTTTGTTTCTTGTTGTTGTCGTTTTGTTTTGTGTTTTTGTTTGAAAAAGAAACTCCTATCCAGAATTTCTTGTGGTACTAGCACCCTGTACCAAACCAATTTTGGGCACCCAGTTTCTGCCAAAAACATGCCTTAAAATGTGCATGAGCAATAAATGGATCAGCAAATAATTAGAACAGGTGGTCAGGTGTTAATGGCTAGAGGTTTACAATTTTGAACACACCTACAGTACTTCCCATTACACCCTACAAACCTTGCAAACATGTTAGAAATCTGTGTAATATTTTGAGCTTGATACTGTAAAACTGCTCACAAATCCCTTTCAGTCATTCTTATCACTCTATGGTAGAGGTTTAACATTTGAAATTTGGGGTGAGTGCAGAACAAACCACTCCACAATATAGCGGACAAGATTTGAGGTGAGATTTGAGCAGACTTACAATTTGGTATCAGTTTACCTTTTTTTTGATTAGTTATAACTTATAAACTTCTAGTATATCTCTCAAATGGGTGTGTGAGAGACAAAGCCCTCAAATGTTAGCCTAACAAATGTTTTAATTAAAAAAAGAACATGAATTTGCTACAAATCATGCCTGCCATCTTGTGGAGAGGTGGGATCTGCATTTGTTCCAAATTTTGACAGGGAGTTAGTTCCAAACAAGAAAATCTCAACACTTTTAAAGATGGCTTAAAAAGATTCAGACTAAAGAACTATGAAAGATATTTATTTATTTATTGAAGTCTTTGGTAACCGGGTAAGTGCACTGGTCCAGGGGACCGTTTTCAGGCATGACCCGGGATACACAGGTGGCAGTTACAGAAGTAGTGTCAAGTAATACAATGCGTACAAGCCATGTGGATAGACAGACATCATTGGTGCACAACGTGCAAATGGAAGTGGAAATATGCACTTGATAACAAAGAAAATAACACTAAAGAAACAGTAATGGAAAACTGGAAGAGATACCAGCTTTGAACTCTCTGATGCAGTATTCTTCAATAGCATAGACAGAGATTTCTCTAATGTATTAGTGCATATTTTGACAGAGCCAGACTAACTAAAACATTAGGAAAAATACCTTGAGTGTCATGTGCAATTGCAATTTTGTGTTGCAAAACTGTCACAATGACCACTTTGTTCCAGAGTACTACTTTACACAACGAGGAGAGGATGTTCTCGCTGTGCAATTGCTTTGGTCAGTTTTGCAGTAGAGTAAAAGAACCATGAACCAGCATGCTAATGAAATACTGTGATATACAATGGTGGTTGCTTATCCTGCACAGCCCAGTTTTACACTACAGCACAACTTACATGGAAGACCTGTTGTAAGCAATTTTGTTTTGGGGTTCAGGCATGCGACACTGCCTGGAGTATCCAGTGAGGGATGGAGATCAGATAGGGACACAACAAAAAATCACCAGTTCAGTGGAACATGATTGTGGAGAATTAATTGGACACTATGGATAGTTAGGGTGAGAGCATTGGACCACCAAGTGTGACTGCAATAGGTAGCTATAATTGAAAATGGCATCACCCCACAAGCAGGTCTAATGGAAAGGGTTGGGTTTGTGGGAACGTCAAAGGTGTCAGTGCCATAAACATGGAGTATTGTGTATGGCATTGTGCATTTCAACTGGTACTATGCCATGCTCAGTCCTCCATGATGGTTGCAGTGATTATCATTGCAGTTAGAAATCCCTTGTCTGACCACAAACATCTGGCTGTTATCATTTTCTTTGTGACTTAGTCACCAGTGAGCCTCCTCCCTTTAGCAACTAAGTTTTCCCTTTCTGTATGGTAGGTTTTGATGGTAGTCTAATGGGCAATTTTGTGGGCCCAGTTTTGTGTCACCCACAACCAACTCTGATTGTGTATCAAGCCCCAGAAGACTACAGAAGAGAAAGAAGAAGAAATGATGGAAGAAACAACAGGCAGAAAAGGAACAGAGTTTGATAATAAATCTTTCCCAGAAACCATACACAACCTTGAGCAGAAAGTTATAGAAAAAGGTTTCTTTAGTGTCAACACAAAAATTCTGAAGAATTACGCAAATTACATTTAAACTGTGTAGGTCTCTTTGATTGAAAGCCTTTTTCAAAAATGGAAATTAATAGCAGCAAAGGGATATACCATGCCCGAAGAGAAGAAACTGGGACTCAGTTTAACCTTTCAGCCACTAATCATACTCTGGTGCCTTTTATTAAACTAGTCCAGAATAACATGAAAATAGTATATCAAAAAAGACTTGATATGTTACGTGAAGAAAGAATAGTATTTGACAGCTTGGCTGAGGGCAGGCCAGTCATTATCAAAGGTGTAGATAAAGAAGGAGCAACAGTTATAATGGACTACGGACAGTACAAAAATGAAGTACTGAGACAACTAAATTACAAAGAGTGCTACACAGAACTGCATATGAATCCTTCTGTGCAATGCAAAAAAAAAACAGACAATATAATCAGCTTGGGTGATAAGTAATAGGAGGATCTTCAAACAAAATAGACCTTTTTGACACAGTATGTCTCTTTAAGATTGACTGCATTTATCTTCCATAAGAATTACTTTAGTTTCTAGCCAGGTAGTACAGCAGTAACATTTGTGCTTGCTACTTCATTAGCACAGGTTTTAGAATGGACTTGGGATGTGTGGGGGGTGGCAGCTGAGGAATGTAGGCTGAGTGTCACACAGACAGTTTTCCTCCCTTGGAGGAGGAGGATAACATCATCTTCTGTTCGTTCAACACCTTGTGAAAACCAGAAGGCAGCACAGTGGAGGCACATGTTGGTAAAGGGCAGCTGCAGGACACCAGTGGTGTACCCATGACTACCACTGCACACTAGCAACATTCATAAATGGTGAGAAACACTTGATGGAAAAATCTTAACCTGCAGGATGACATTCAGTCCCCTGCAGACCCCGCACTGCTGACTGGTCACCCACCTCTACAGCAGATCCTGACCCTGCTGGGGAAGTTGCATTCCCTCAGGGACCTCACCGTGGGAGACATGCCATGAGGAACAAGAAACCTATTTATTGAGCAGTTTAAAGAATAATTTGTCTATAACTAAGAACTGTTCAAAACAAATGTTATGATACAGAGATGACATATTTGTGCTTTGGAAAGGCCTAGAAAAGAATACTACCACTCCTGCTGTCACTACTACTAGGATAAGGACAAAAGGAGGGGCATGTTGTTCACCATATACAGGAGTTTGGAGAATATAATAGCTCAACTGTGCCTGAAACTGGACCAGAGGAGACTCCAGAACTTGAGACATGGCACTCAGCTGCAGATTGTAATGCATTCTATAAGTTAGAATTGATAAGTCATCATTGCTACGTTTTCAATTGCTGTATATTATTTAATACATTTCCTTTGCCTGTGGTCCACTCTGAAGAGGAACATTCTGTTTTAGTGTTTACAGCAGTGTGAGGAAGCAGGATGGTGGTGGAAGAAGAACGATGGAGGCATTGACCATAAAAAGAGGCTGAGAGGAGTGGAGGACAGTGGAACTTAGCAAAAAGACAGAGACGGAGTGAAGAGACAGGAATTGGGGCTACAAGTAAAATAACCTAACTCAGGAACCAAAAAGAAACTGATACACTGCAGTTGCTCTTAGCAAACACTTATAAACATTTTCTCTCTTCTACCTGAAAGTAATGGACTAGGAAAATGAGTGCAAGTATATCTCTCATTTCACTACTTGATCTGCTAAGAAAAGCTGTGAGTGTGACCCAAGACAATCAAAGCCCAATTCCTTTTTTAACTTATGAATCCTAAATGCACCTAGTAGCAGGCTGCAGGCTTTTTTGGGTGTTTTTTCTGCTTATTTTTTGTGCATTTATTTCTATATCTATATCAATGTATTGGAGCAAATATTTTTCCATTATTTAAATTTTCCTGGGCTCCATATCACATGAGTCACTTGCACCAATAAGAGAGCACACATTCTCCTAACAGGCCTCACTAGTAAACCAGTATGAGGGAAACAACAGCAGTCACACGCATTAGCTCTGGATGTTAAAAGTGATTAAAAGAAAAAACAGAAGCTGCAAGTTATCATAGTAACTAGCTGAAACCTGAAAGTAACTGATGGGGACATATTTTAAAAGAGCCCTTAGAGTGACACAAGTTACATCATTTTAAAGTTTGAGGCAAACTCTGGGTGTGCCAGGGACCCTGCACCTGATTTTATAAAAACACAGTCCCACGTCAAACTCCCTGAGGTTTTCTGCAAGTTTCTAGAAGTGCCAGACAGTTGGCACATCTGCTGACATTGCCACAGGGATCCGTTCCTTCCCACCTGGCACAACACTAGAGGAGCCATGATGGTGAGGGTGAGAGAAACAGCATGCCAGGAGGGTGCCAGAGGCCTAAGGGGCAAGGGAGGTAGCATTGGGGGTGACAGGGAGACAGTCATTCACATAAATGTGAATTTGTGTGCATCCATTGGGATGCATTTGCAGTAGTGTTACTGTAATACGTGTACACTGGAGTGTCTGTTACATAAATATTCCCCCCAAATCCCCAATGTCCCCCATAAAAAACAAAACATTTGCCCTGGTGGTCTAGTGGATCTCCTCCCCCTGATCTCCCCAAATTAATGTGTATATGCCCTTCCCTGGTGGCCAAGTGCACCCACCTCCCTAGCCACGATCCCAACCATATAGTATGTGATCACTGTCCCTGGTGGTCTTAGTGGACCTCCTGCCCTTACTAAACTCTTCGCACACCTACACTTCACCTACCCCCCCACTGCCTCCCATTTGTTTTGACACTGTCTGTCTCACATAGTATCTCCTCCTGGCATTAGAACTGGAATCAGCAGTGTCCCATGAAGAGGCAAGTCTGGCGCATCACACCACGTTGAAATGAATAGAGTCCATTCATTTCAGTGGGTCCATTAATTTCAAGTGTTTTATTCTTTACATTGTAACTTTTTAATTTTTAATTTTTAAATTTTTGTACCAAATGTTTTCTGTTGTGGTCTTTTCTGCCATCCCTCTGATGAACAATATTGGTGTCAACACTGAAACTGACCCTGCAATTGGTCTTTGCTGTACAGGTCAGTGTACTCCACAAACATCAGTTTGGGCTCTATTTCAATGTTGACACAAATATTCTTCATCAGAGGTAGAGCAAAAAATTGAGCATGACAAAAAATAGGTAAGAAATGAAGAAACAAAAAAGTTACAATGTAAAGAAAAAAAAAGAAATGATTGGACCCACTGAAATGAATGAGGTCCATTAATTTCAATGCTGTCTGACATGGGAGAATTGGCTCTTGGTGAGACACCAGTGATTCCAGTTCCAATGCCAGGAGGAGTTGCTATGTGGGACAGATACTATCAAAACAAGTGAGAGGGGGGTAGGAGTAGGTAGGTGGTAGAGTTCAGAAAGGGCAGGAGGGTAGAAAACTGTCTGACAGAACAGCAGCTCACCAGATCACTGCTTTAGCTGAAGACAGCAGCACAACTTTCAGCTGTAGCTTTAGCTTTCAAGAAAGTGCCAGTGTTCTCATACACAGAAAGTGGATAATAGCTCCTCTCGCTAAGCTGGGCATCCTGGATTTTAGGGTGCCCAGAGCAAGTATTTCTGGAGATTATTTAAAAAAACAAACCTCAGATTCCACCTAAATGGATCCCATTTAGCTAGGTCCTGGAGTTTTTTTTTTTTTTTTTTTTTAAATGGAAGCATTTTTATGTATTTTCCATGCTTTTTAGTTACCGGGGGAAGACAAATGGTGGCTCTCACAGCACAAAAAAAATAAAAAATTGGTGCTGTGAGAAGCAAGTGGTGAGAAAACAAAAACAATCTTGTGACACAACATTTTTGGAGTTGTATCAGAATGTTATCCCACAAACCCTACTGAGCATGCTCAGAACAAAAAAAAAATTAATCCTTGTAACTCTGAAACCATTTAATATTTTTTAATGAAACCTTCAAAGGGCACTACCTTGGTGCAGCATGTCTCTACCATGAAAGTTTAAGGAAATAAAATAATTCTGTGTAGACTGTACATGACAGCAAACTCAAATCCCATGTTAAGTATAGGAAATTAAAGAAATTTACATCTACAGGAAAATGACATATGTGGATCTCCAAAACTGCACAAGCTGCCTTCATGAAGCTTTCCATATATTTAGACCCCATCTACTAGACAACACAAGCAAAATGTCAGCTAATTTAATCAAATGTTCCCAAAGCTATTAAGGTGCAAAGTTTGGTGTTTAACATTGGGCACCAGACTCAACTTTAACAATGGGGTGCTACTGCACCCCTATAATAAAAGAGGACTTAAAAGTGGTTTTGGACACATAAATTCAATTAGCCACAGAGACAATTAATATTTTACATGACATAAACAAAGACTGTTTATTTTTCACCCTAGATGTATGCACTTATCTGTGTCTGCATCTGTATGCACTAATTTTATCTGCATGCACATTTGTTTGTTTGTTTGTTTTTATTTTGTTGACCAGGTAAGATACACTGGCACCAAATGCACCTTTTGAAGGTACAACCCGGTATACAATAGTAAAACATGCAACAGTACAGTATACATACAGATAAGTTACTATATGAGCATGTAATACAATACATAATTAAGACAAATAGTGCAACAGAACCGGGTTGAGCCATAGATATACTTAGTTCATAGTTTCATAGTTGGATACGAGTTCATGAGGCGTTAGCCCATAGAGAACTTGCCACTGACATGATTATCGGTGGAAGTCATACTTTTTATTGCTCATATAAAGATCTAGACTTCCATATGTGTCCTGTGGATTATATTGAACTTAATTTTTTCTTAGTGTTGGCTAATATAGAACATACACTATACTAAGTAAATACTTAGATCAGCCTATTTATCCAAAACCATATTTATTTAAAATGTCATCCCTGGACTTGATCTATTTAGGAGTATCCATTTGCTAATATAATAATAAACACTAAGAGTGGGAGAATGATATCAAACTATACAAATACAGACAATGAGATAGAACTTATCAAAAAAGAGAAAGAATAAAACAGAGAATAAGTGTGTGTTTAGAGGCGGTTTGTGCATTATGGCCTCAACCCCAGTGGAGCACAAAAAGGGATTAAGTTGCTCGGAAGTAGTTAAATCAGCAAAAGAGAACAATAAGTCAATGGACATAGAAAATAATGCAAAAGAAAGTCTTGAGAGAGAGGAATCAAATAACACTGAAGGGAGGAGTTATCTTCTCCTAGTTAGCCTTGTTGCTTCCTTCTTTTTGGAGGCTTTCACTTGTTATTACAATGCAGGGTTTGGCAGGTCCACACTTGATGGTTGGGGGTTGGCATTGGATATTATGGGGCCACCTTTTTAGGACCTGTGAATGCAGAGCGAGATTCTGGATAAGCGAGAAAGACTTGTAATGTCAGAGCTTAGCCCTTGAGTGGACAGGATGATATAGGACACTGTTATTCAGATATGTGTGATGTGCATTGTTCAATATTGGGAATATGTACTGGATTATGTGATACTTAATGTGTTTTGCCGGCATACATTCTGGCTATCTGTAACACTCTAATGCTATACACTCTGTATACTGAAATATCTTCCTGAATAAAAAATAAAAAAAAAACTCTAAAGGGAGGAGTAATGACAAAGGCAACACTTCATTGCTGGAACTAGGACTAGAAGAAAATCATTCTGATCACAAAAAAATCATCCTCCAGGAAGAAGGTAAGATTAAAACAAAAAATAAAAAGAAAGGAAAGGAAAGGAAAGAGCTCCAAAACAACAGAAAAAAACAGGCTAAAAAACAGTAAATCAAGTAACAAAGAAGCAATTACAGACACTTTTATTTAATAAATAGCTCCAAGCAAAAGAATTTAACATTTAAAAAATGAGGATGAAAAATGTTAACATATGCAGCAAAAATAACTCAGTGGAGACAATAGAGGGCTTAGGAATTCTACCACAACAAGAAATACAGGAAAGCAAACTCAAGTTTTTCAGCCCTATACATTTATCTGTTCATTCTTATAATTCCCTCATTATGACTACTGGATTTGAATTTATGAAACCAACCAATACTGTTAATTTACATGAGTCCCCTAACACAATTTTTGAGAACCTAAATAATAAGGTTGAAAAACATGAATTGGATCCAAATCTAGCAGAGCAATGTCCCAACAACTTAACAAAATATGTATTAAAGGCCTTGGCCCACCCCATTATGGCCAATGTACTAATTTTGGAGACATTATATAACATCAGAAATAGGGTAGACACGTTTAAGAAAGAATTAACAGAGAAAATGGATTTGTTGTCTACGAAAGTTGAAAATTTGGAGAAACAACTAAATAACCATAACTTGTCATTTTCAACAATTATTATACCAGAAACATCAAATAAATGACATGATAAAGGGAAAGGCAGGAAGAAAAATAATGGAAACGAGCCAAAAAAAAATTAAAAGACCAAGTGAAGAGGATTATGGATATACAGCAAACTCAGAACTTTAAAAAGTACCAATTGAAATTATGCATTTTATACCTAACAGGAAGAATAACAAGGAAAGAGAACAGCTAATAACTCAGGAGATGGAAAAAAATCACAAGACTGACAGCTTGAGAGGCATCCAAGAAAATAGTAATAAAGCCTGTAGTAATATACAAGTAACAAGGGGAGAAGGAAATGCAATAGGCTTACAAAAAAAAATCAAAATATAACTTGATAAGGGATTCAATCACTAATGGAGAACACACAGGGTACAGTAGAAAATAATGATTTACATAATGGACACTCCCCTGATATCGAGTTACCTAGAAATGAAACTATCAAACACATGCATTTTCCATAAACAAAAAAGAAACAAGACTCTTATTGTTGGAGTTAGTTGTATTTTTATTTCAAGCAGAATTAGGCATACATAAGGCAAAGGAGAATGCATTGACAGTACGTAGAAATTCTGAAGATAGGGACTCACCAGTGTACAACATTGTCTCAAGCATGGGTTGTGTGAAACAGATTTGGTTCCAGTAAATTAAAATACAGTACCTGTATCTGGCCTGGAGATAGTATCAGCAGTTACTTGGCATTCCATGGATAGGTTAGCATTTAATACATTTCAGATAAGATTCACACTAGAACAAAAGGTGTTCCAATATACTCTTGGCTCTTTAAAATGGAATCTTCAGGGGAAAAAAACTAATTGTGAAAATTAAGTAAATCAGAACACTTCTATGATTCTTTCAGTATTCAGAACAGACAGATTACCTCAGGAAAATACTGTATCTGTTTTGTTTTTTTTTGTCACCGACTCATTGATATTTAGTATAGTGAAACTTAATATTAATCAGGAGTTATATGGAGAGAGTACATAGCACTTGTGAAGGCCAATTGAGTTACATGTTAAAACAGAGGAAACAGCTCAAATAATCCTGACTAATGATAAATGAATAAAAAGAACAGAAACATTTAGACATTTTTATTCTATACTTTAATAATCTTGAAAAGTCAGCTGATTCTGCCTCTTCAGAGGGATGGCTCAAAATTGCTCTTGACAAACAAGAAATGTCTATTGAGATGCCTAATGAGATATCTGAAACAACTAGTGATATGGGTAATTTTCTTTCCTGTAATCAGGACCCCTGGTGTTCTGGGTCAGAATTTTCTGATTCCTGTGGCAGGGCTCCTTGACTTCTGCAGCAGCATTTTCTGATTTATGCAGCATGATTTATTCATTTCTGTGGCAGAATGCAGTCCTGGCATTGGCTAAATATGATGTGATGTCATCGATGACATCATATGCTGAGCATAGAGGAGGGGCTTCAGGATAAACGAGGTGGGAAAGAAAGCCTGACACTATGGAAAAACAGTATATTTATATAAAATTCACCAAAAACAATGAATTCTGCAGCACTATATATGTTCTATATGACATGATACAAATTCTGCAACTAGAAACCGGAGAATTAGGAGCCTGCCTGTAATGTAGCTGGGTTGTGGAACAAGCTTATCTGGACAGAGATTGGTAGACATTCGTAATATATAGTGTCATTTTCTTTCAAAAGGCACAGTCTATGGAAGTGATAAATTTGAATGGCTATGAAGCAATGATTTCACCAGTGGTCAAAATTAACAAACATAAAAGAAGTTCTAGGGGTCTAGCAATTTATGGAATAATTAGACCACGGATTAAAATCACTGAGAAATACAAAGTAAAAAAATACAGTATAATAATAGTAAAATGAGATTATCAAAATGTTATTATAATGACAGTGTACTCACCTGGTAAAGGTGATTGTAGTAGTGTATCTCTGTGGCACTCCACAATCCTTACTCATGGATTTGTGTTCACCTGATAGGCTGATGATGCACATGTGACTTCAACACTTTTGGAGACATCCCCTGCTTTCTGTCCCCCCAGAATCTGCAGCTAGAAGTCTTCCAGAGCTGTGTTATTATTCATTCTAAGGAGAAAACCTTGCTCATGCCCCCAGTGGGAATAGGTAGATACTGTAGTTTAGTAACACAAACATAGAAAGTAGTATGAACTGTCAAGAGAGACTGCATCCTGGGCACAGTACCTTAGACAACTGAGCCATCTTGATGCCCAGGTCAGTCTTCAGTGTCTTTGACAGCCTGCAGTGTGTAAGAAAATTGGCAGGGTGGATTCAAATAACAACAGGGCTACTATCCTAGACCCTACTGGTGGGGCCTGCACATTCAGGAGAAGGAGAAGCAGTCAATAGTTATGGATCCAGGTTCCATACCCAGGTTAGAGTTATATATTTGGTCATGATGGTTCTGCCAATGGGGTGGTCCCTGGAGTGCCATCAAGATATACCACTACAATCACCTTTACCAGATGAGTAAACTATTACTGTACTGTGTGTATCTCTATGGCACACCACCATCCTCACTCATGGGTTCCTAAAAAGCAGTGAATCAGAGTAAGGTGGGGCAGAACCTGTATAACCACTACCTGAATGACTTCCGGTCCAGCTAATGCCCGACTGTGGCTTTTAGGTACCTCTTGAGAGGCGGTGCAGATGTGAGCCTACATGAATTCTTCTCTGCTTTCTACACCCTCTTAGGGTGGAGTTTGCTGAACAATTCTAGGACTCATTATAGCATGGATTACTTGGGACTCTGTCATCAAAGTTGCTGTTGTGTCTGCTTGTGTCCCCAGGATATGTCACCTACATTATTTTGTGGATCTCTGGAATATTGAATGCTCTCACGGTGGACCAGCCATGGCTTGCTGTCCAATGGCTCCTGTTCATGCTGTTGGTGTCAAAATGGAACTGATAAGTTGAGGGCTGTCAACTGACCCTATGAGAGAGGGATCATCAACACATGGCATAAATGTAAGATCTCCCAGTCTGTGGAGCCATCTGTAGGTATATAGCATAGCTGTAACATTACTGTCTATTGAGGCATTACTGTACTGTATGCTGGATAGGTCCCATACGATTATAGTCTTAGCTTAGCTTGCTCTTTAGATAAGTCATATATGGACTGTGACTGGAGGAGCTCCATGGGCTTTCTGCTGGGAAAGCTTCTCGTGTGGACTCCTAGTGGCTTCCCTAGTGCAAGTTAATGTGTCAGGACAAATCATAAGAGGTTCCCCAAAGGGTCACCAGTTACAGGAGTAGTGTCACTATCCTTATCTCATTGATACTCTAAGAGCTTTAGTTGTAGTGCTATTGTGTGCCTTCTGATAGGCCAAAATAATCAGGGCCTACTGTGATAAAGATTTATGTAAACATAACCCCTGTGAGAGGGATTGACTGCAGTACTTGATTGGTGATGTCAGCATAAGTGTATTGAACTATAGTTACCAGTGAGACAGGTCTGTATGATCTGTGTAGCCACTGCAATAGAGGCTGAACTGAGATGCTTACTATAGAGTGCTGTCTCTATATAGAGGCATAGTGTAGTCTAAAAGGGCTGGGCTGAAGTGCAGAAGTCTAAGGAACTGTAGCATCTGGTGAAACAGGTGTGTAGGAAAAGTGCAGCTGCTGCAACAGGTGCTGAACTGAAGTGCTTAAGGTAGAGTGTTGTCACTACATGATATAGTGTAGCCTGAAATGAGGGAATGGAGTGGGGTCCTAGTGTGTGAGGTGTGTAAATCCCTGCCAGGATCAGAGCCACTGGTCCCTACCCACGAAGCCGAGACCAGTAGACTGTGACACTGCAGTGCAGGCAGAGATTGGATTGTAATTCTCTCAATCACTGCTTTGCAGGCATCATGATAACAGTAAGCAGAGAGAGATACGAGGAGCTGAGACTATGAGTTGCCATACTTGGCACGCGTGGCATTCCTGACTTTAATGTTATGAAAGCCCTCTGTCCTGTCCTCCATGATCAGGATTAATTAAGTGATGCAGTGGAGGGTTGGTGTCACTGCTGGGAGCTGCTGCAGTAGGGGCTTCAAAAGGTCACCAGCCATGGCTGACTGAGTGTCCCAGTGGAGTGACCACTATATAGGGGTCACTTGAGAGTCACAGCATGGAAAATGATGTGGATTGAAGTCAGCCACAATGTGTTGCAGTGAGGCCACTGGCAAGGGCCACACAACAATTCCGAGTGCCTTAGTCTGTCAACTGGGGATGGGTAATGGTAAGTGTAGCACTCGTGAAACATAGAAACATAGACTTTGACAGCAGATAAGAATTGCTTGGCCACCCAGTCTGCCCATTCTCTACCTATTGGATAAGCTGCCGATCCTAGTTAACCAACAGCCTACTTCTTCCTACCCCCCACACCAGAATTGCCTCATGTCTGTCCCATGCAATCTTCAATTCCCCCACTGTTTTTGACCCCACGACCTCCTCAGGAAGGCCATGCCATGCGTCCACCACCCTCTCCATGAAAAAATACTTCCTCACTTTGCTCCTGAGTGGTCTCCTCTCTATCATCAAATTGTGTCCCCTCATGATAGCATGTGATATCCAGTGGTTCTCTACACTATACTGAGAGTGGTAAATGTACATATTTAGTGCTTTGTCTGTTAGCACTGTGTGCATGTGCAGTCATATGGTGTGTCAAATTCAGACTACTATGCTGGCTGGCCCTGCTGTCTGTGGGAGGTATGTTACCACCAAATGCCATTCTGGACCCAGCGCTGCACCCTTGTGTAAAGGGTAGGTATGACGGTTCCCATATGCACGGCCGTGTGTGTGTGTGTGTGTGTGTGTGTGTATATATATATATATATATATATATACACACATTATATATATTCTTTGTAAAAACTTCATTAATGCACTAGTTAGGGTTGAAGTGACAAAAGTAGGGAAATGTGGTGTTAGGGATCCAACCCTAGCACCCCATCTTGCAGGCAGCAACAGGTGTGGACTTTGCCTTGGGGTTGTCAACCCTAACGCTTACCCCATTCCATGAGTAAATAAGCTGAGATGGATACAGTGTATGAGAATGTGGTGCACATTAGGGTTAACAACCCCAAGACACACCCTACACCTGTTGCTGCCACAGGGTGGGGGTAGGGTGTTAGGGTTGTAAACCCTAATGCGACATTTCACTGCTTTTGTCATTTCATCCCCAATTAGTTCATTAATGAAGTTTTTGCCAAGAATTTCCTTACTTTTTGAGATAGTATAATTGTATCCTCATTTGTCTCTGGGCCCTGCACTCCCATCCCTCCTTAGATACATGCACATATGTTGCTGTAGAAGTGTAGGACTGAGGGCCCTGTGCTTGTATTTGTATTAAAACAGGAACAACATTGTCAGCATAGCCTTCTTATTAACCCACCTCATGAAGTCAGTAATGACAATTTTGAAATCCTCACCAAAACATGATTCCGTGCCACTGCAATGCCATTGCTTGCCACAGGTGCAAATACACACAGTTTGGCCAGGGTGAAAAAATGACAGTTGTCAGATTCATGAGGTGGTGTAAAATGATGGTTATGTTGAAAATTTAGAGTCAAAATACTTAAAAAGGCCAAAGTTACGAGAGAGCGTAGCAAAATTTCAATGTATGCACATAACTGTGGCATTTTTACATATTTTGACCCCAAAATTTCAACATAGCCTTCTTATGACCCCACTTACTGAACAAGGGCAGTAGAAAGTTTCAAATCATGCTCAAAAGTTGATTACACCAAGTGACCATGAAATCACATTTGTGGCTGGATTTGCATAACTCCACCAATATTGTTCATGAGGTGGGGTTCCAAAAAGGCCATGTGGAATATTTCAGCCTAAAATATGCAAAAATGGCAAAGTTATGCCACAAAGTAGACAACCTCATTGAAATACACTGAACCACATTTTCCTTAGTTTCTCATACTGCAGTCTGCAGTTCCAGCAGCAAGACGTGTCTTTGATTGAAGAGTTCAGGTGAGTGAGAGGGTGTGGGGTGTAGGCGTGCAGGGTGGTGAGTCCTCAGTGGATGGTCAGGGTGGGGGTGGGATCAGCGAGGAACTGTTTTCTTTTACAGGTTGAAAAAAGACATTGAGGGACCTGCTTTTATTGCTGGCATCTAGTATTGGAGGGTGAGGGATACTGCTAGATACAGGAAACAATTAATATAGACAGGGATGGTAATCAGAGGGTAGGGGGTGCCACTAGACACCATGGAAAATAAGAAAATTAGGGGGACAGTGGTGGGAGGGTGGGGGATGCTACTAGACACCAGGTAAATAAATAATTATTATGGGGCAGCAATCAGAGGGTGGGGGACACCACCAGACACCAGGGAAGTAAGACATAATTACAGGGATGGCCATCGGAGGGTGGGCAGTCCCACTAGACACTAGGGAAAAATATGAAATATAAAAGAAAAAGATGGGGAGGGCAACTGGAGAGTGAGAGGTACCACTAGGCACCAGGGAAAAGTATTACAATTGGGGTACCATGCAATGGAGGGTGGGGGTGCCACCAGACACCAGAGGAAAATGCTGTTATTACAGGGACAGTGATCAGAGGGTGGGGGTGCCAACTAGACACCTGGGAAAAGATGCTACTAAACAAAAAAGGAGGTTTTCCCAACAAAAAAGGATCTTTTTTCATCACTCATGATATGAAAAAAAGAATATGTTTTCGTATCATGCGATACAAAGATTTAAAATGTAAAAAAAACTGATTTTAAGATCATTTATCAAACAGTTAAGTGCAGAATCCAGCTAATGGGGTCACCATAAGCAAGCTACATGTGTTTGTAGCTCTCCAGAATGTCATTTGTGTGGTGTTTAAAATTAGATTTTTATGGAAAAAGGAGAAACAAGATGGCAGCAGATGAAAAAGGATTTTCCCCTCACAAAAAAAGGATTATGTCAATATGAAAAATATAATTCTTTTTTCGTTCCATACTGCTATTTTTAAGTGCTTAATGAGCATGCTCAGAACCAATTATTAAAAATTTCAGCATTAAATAACTTTGGAACAAATTAATATTTTTTCACTGAACAAGCAAAAGGGACATCTGTGTGCCAGTCCCTTTCTACCCTGAAAATGTCAGGCCAAAATTCCAAACCATCTGGGCGCTAGCCAAGTTGACAGAAATTCCAACAAAACCAATGGGGAAAAAATCCCAGAAAATTCACTTTTTGTACTATCCATATCTCGGAATCCACATATCTGACCAGAACAAAACTTAGCAGAACAAGTGATCTACCCCACGAGATCACACATGCAAAAGTTCATGCAAATCCGTTGAACGGGTGTGATGTTATTAAGCTGAAAAACTGGGGTTTAACACTGAACTGCCGGTATAACCCTAATTATTGGGGCACTCATGCCTCTCTATGATATATATATATATATATATATATCATCTCAGCCTAATGTACAAGCGGACAGTGAAAGCACCCATTTGGTGTGTTCTATTACAAGTACAGTTTTCCTTATGTAGAGGTGCTGAAATTCCATTTCACAGACCCACAGACAATAGCGGGCTCTCAAGAAACAAATGTGGGGCATATTTATCCCCTACTGGCCCGCCGTATGCACTGGCAGGTAGACACATACATCATATATATATATATATATATATATAGAGAGAGAGAGAGAGAGAGATAGAGATAGATATATATATATATATATATATATATAGGCTCAGATATTTAAAAGGTTACGCATGGCGCAAAGTGTTGCACCATGCACAACCCACTAATGCACCCTGGCGTGATATTCAAATGGGGATTATGCCTGGCACAATCCTCGATGCCACCGAAGCCGCCATCAGTAATGGCGCGGCAAGAGGTAGGGGGGTGTGCTCCATGCATACCTGCACATCCCAATATTCAGATGTGCTGAGTCCATGCATCGCATAACCCTACTTCAGCCACACACAGGTGAGCCAAAAAGGAACGGCGGCTGGCCACCCACAGGTGAGCTGCCGTGTGCAGGCGCATACGGCAGCTACCACCTGTGGGTGGCCACCGAGCCCGCTGCACCTCCGTGACAGCGCTTCCGTGCGCCCGATCAGGGCATCTGTTTAAAACAATAACGCCCTATCTCCCTGATGGTCCAGTGGACCACTGTCAGCCTGATCGCGGGCTTAATTATAAATGAATAACGTCCTATATCCCTGGTGGTCCAGTGGACTGCTCGCAGCCCTATTATGGGTATTTGTAATAACAAAATAAAGTCCAATATCCCTGGTGGTCCAGTGGACTGCTTGCAGCCCGATCATGGGCATTTGTAATAATAAATAAAGTCCAATATCCCTGGTGGTCCAGTGGACCACTCGCAGCCTGATCGTGGGCATTTGTAATAATAAAATTAAGTTCAATATCCCTGGTTGTCCAACGGTACCCCCCTCCCCACCCATCCATTGAGCCCCACTGCCCGCCTCCCCCAGTCAGTGGCGGGCGGCAGCACCCACCCACCCGCTGTCCCACCGCCCGCCAACTGACACCGTAGGTAGGGCTGTATGCCCATTGGTCCACGGCGTGAGCCAATGGGTGTGCAGCCCATACCATACTACACAGTCCAGATATGTGAATGGATCCATTCACATATCTGGAATGTGTAGTATGGTATGAGGTGCACGCCCATTGGCTCACGCTGTGGACCAATGGGCATACAGCCCTACCTATGGTATCTGTCAGTGGGCGGCAGGGTGGCAGGCAGGTGGGTTGATGCTGCCCACCACTGACTGGGGGAGCAGGGCAGTGGGGCTCAGTGGGCAGGTTGGGAGGGGGGTACCACTGGACAACCAGGGATATTGGACTTAATTTTATTATTACAAATGACTGTAATTGGGCTGTGAGTGGTCCACTGGACCACCAGGGATATAGGATTTTATTTGTTCATACCTAAGCCCGTGATCGGGCTGACAGCAGTCCACTGGACCACCAGGGATATAGGATGTGAATTTAGTTATACTTAAGCCCGTGATCGGGCGTGTAGTGGTACACTGGACCACCAGGGATATGGGATGTTATTTAACTCTCCGTATACCCATGATTGGGCAGAGGGGTGCATTGCCACCCTGTGCAGGGGGCGTCAGTCCCCGATGGCTGCTGCCTGGCAGGGTGCCAGGTGCAAGTCGCCGGGGATCGGCACACCTGCATGCAAATGAGGCCATAATGACATGCAAATGGCCCCATTTGTGCCTTGCATACATTATGGCCCCATTTGCATGTGCACTTTTGAATATCGCAGTTGTTGCACATAGCGCAAGGGAACTTGCGCTAGCGCATCCCCCTACTCCACTCTGGCCATTTGCGCTGGCACAATGCCACTGCGCCATGTGCACTGCAGGTAGCCAGAGTGCGATATTCAATGATGCTGTGCCATGACACAGTTCCATTGAATATCGCCCAGTCAATGCCCCTGCGCAGCCAAGTTGCACTGCACCCAGGCTTGCGATATAACCTGGCACAGTCTGAATATCCAGACCTGTGTATATATGTAGATTCGAGGCAAACAACTCCATTTAATGCATTTGTTAGGGTTGTTCCACAGCAAAAAAAGTGAGGAAATTCGGTATTAGGGTTAAGCCCCCTTGAACCCCAGCCGACCCTCCCAACCAGCATCAGGGTGCACATTGAAATGTTGGTTCTAACTCTCACCCCATCACACATGCGTAAAGAAGCAGAGTGTATAGGAGAATGGGTGAGAGTTAGATTCCATGACCCCAACGCGCACCCTCGATGCCGGTTGGGGTGGGCTGGGGTTCAAGGGGCCACCCTAATACCGAATTTCCTCACTTTTTTTGCTGTGGAACAACCCTAACTGATGCATTAAACGGATTTTTTTGCCTCTAATTTCGCTTCTTTTTGAGAATTAGGATGATAAACAGTGAAAGGAATGCAGTGATGGCTTGTTACATAGTAACAGGAACTGTAAAGCAAACGCAAGCGGCAATAGTAACTCAAATGACAAAGCAAAAGTAAATGGTAAAGCAAACGTTAATAGAAATGCAAGTGTAAAGTGACGCCAAAGCAAACAGTTATGTAAACGGAGACATCAAACAGAAGTGCATACAGAACGCAACTGGTAACACACACATTCACGGTACCGCAATTGTAAATGCAAATGGTAACAGTAACAGCAACAATAATGCCAAAGTAAATAGAAATGCAAGCGTGTACGAAAACGCAAACTGTAACGCACATGCTCACGGAACCACAATTATAAACGCAAATGGTTACGGTAACAGCAGCAATAAAGCCAACAGAAATAGAAATGCAAGCGCATACCGAAACGCAAACTGTTATACGCAAGGTCATAATACCGCAATTGTAAATGCAAATGGTAACAGTAACAGCAACAATAAAGCCAACAGAAATGCAAGCACATATGAAAACGCAAACCGTAATGCACACAGGCACAGTACCGCAATTGCAAATGCAAATGGTAACAGTAGCAGCAACAGTAATGTGAAACAAAATGGAAATGCAAGTGCAAATGAAAAAGCAAACTGTAACGCACACAGTGGCGTAGATGGGAATGGTGATGCGAACAGTAACAGAAGCACTGGGTGGGCTGCTATGGATAGGTGGGGGGCCACTAGACTACCAGGTATAATATTAATCATTATCAATTTCGTTATGCTGGTGTGCAGCTAGTTTACCAGGGATATAAAATATGTTTATCATATAATCCAATACAGCTCGGGGGGGCCACTAGACTAGCAGGGATATGAAGACATACGGGGGGGCACTAGACTACCAGGGCCCTACATAGGGTAATATATTTTATTGGGGGGGCACTAGACTACCAGGGATGTTAATATTTTATTCTGATGGGGGGGGCCACTAGACTACCAGAGATAGGTACCACATTATTTTTCTCATGCAGATGGGGCATAACAAAACCCCCTGAGCAAAACCCACCATAATACAACACTACAGGGCACCCCTGAGCTATAAAAAACTATTTTTAAATCTGGCCATCTCATCCCTCTCTCACGATGCACGATCGTGATCAAAGATTCTCACGATCAAAGAATTTGTTGGCTCGCGATCAACGATCGTTAGCGAGCAGCGAACAAAGAATTAAAAAGCTAATAACTCTATTTTTGGACTGATTTGGATGGAAACAAAGCCATGGCTTGATAGATTGGGGTCTCCTGAGTAAAACCCATCAAAGTTTTACTTCAGAAGTTACCCCTGAGCCGAGATATTTGTGTTTGTGCAATCGGAAAACTGAAAACACGATGGCAGACCTCGTGGTCAAAGAATTTTTGAAATTCCTCAGAATCAGATATTCTTGAACTGCAAGGCTGCAGATTTTTTGACCGCCAGGCGGGACAAATGGCCAAAACCACCATTCTTTGATCGCAAGATATACATATAAATTTTCCTATTGACTTATAATGGGAACTTAAAAGTGCCTTAATTTTTGAATGCCTTAATATTTTTTCACCAAACAAAAAGCGGCATGTTCGTCCACCAAAGCTCTTTCAAAAGAGCCATCTTGCAGAGCAGCACACCACACAATGGCTGTGCAGGACCACAAAAAGAATGCCAAAAGGTGCCTCTAAAAATGGATAATTTTGCATTTTTCAGGGCTTTTGTACACGAAGACTGGCACTCTGACAGAAATGCAGTTTGGCAAATCAAGAGATCTAGTGTGCCCCAATACATGTATCAAATTGCAGGCAAATCCATTGAACGGGTCCAAATTTATTAACGTCCAAACTTTTGACTTTAGTATGTAACTGGCCGCTCAACCCTAACTATAGTGGCGCGACCGCACCACTATAATATAAATATATATATATTCATTGCAAAAAAACTCTGTTAATGCATCAGTTAGGGTTGATAGCATACTAACAAAAGTTTGGAAATTCGATGTTAGGGTTACCAACCCCTACCACCCCATCCCCACACCCACACCCTCCTCACACTAACAGGCATTGGAGTGTGCATTGGGGTCATCTGCCTAACTCTCAGCCCATTCCATGTGTAAACAAGCAGAGGTGGTGTAGTATAGGAGAATGGGGTGAGACTTAGGCCCAACAACCCCAACACACACCACTGTTAGTGTGAGGAGGGTGGGGCAGTGGGGATGGGGCGGTAGGGGTTGGTAACCTTAACACTGAACTTACAAACTTTTGTTGGTGTACTATCAACCCTAACTGGTGCATTATGGAGTTTTTTTTGTAATAAATGTCCCTTCTTTTTGAGAAAGTGTAATCTAACTAGTAACTGGTATGTGGTAGTGGGAGCACGGTCCCTCAGGGCCCTGCGCTCCCCTCATACTGCCCATTTTTGCATAATGGTATGCTTATGTGGGAGCATGGGCCCTCTAGGCCCTGCACCCCCACTAACAAATAAGTACGGAGTCATATAGCAGCCCCATAGTACTCAAAAGGAACTCTTGTAACACATATTTGGCAATATCTCAGTAAACATAGGAACTATGAAAAAAATTCCACTGCAGTGGTATTCATGACTTCGATACCTCCATGTGTGCTAGAATGAAAAATCCATATCTTGCACCATTTCTGAGATACAGGTGTCGAAAGTCACTGCAGGTGCCACAATGTTAGCCTATGGGAAATTTCCCAATTTCAGAGTGCTGTAACTATGTTGAATGTTTTAGGACCAGACCACCAAAAGGCACATCTGTGGAATAAGGGCTTGCAACCCTGCAAATTTCAGCCCAAAAGCCCTGACCACTATGGTGCAGTGGGGGTGGCAAAGAATTGCTGTTTTTGTAGATGTTTCTATTGCAAATTGCAACAGTTTTGCAAAATGGGCGCGACACTTTCGTGATTTGCGAAAGTGTCACATCTGTTCTGTTGCACATTTGCAACACTACGGGGGTCCCATCACCAGAAAGTCATTTCTTGGGAGGGATCCCCCCCAAAAAAGATTGTGCTGTGATCCTCAGGACCTGACTAGGTAAACACAGCAGTCAGTGCTTACCTGGGCGTCCCAAATTTAAACCCCAAGCATTTTTCTCTCTCTCTAACTGAAAACAAGATGGCCACCACACAACAGTAAAAGGGCCATTTGCGGCAGTAAAATGTAGTGGCGTCAGCTTTCGAGAGACACATTTTTTCCCCACTGACTATAATGGGAAATATATCTTTTGAATAAAATTTGAATGGTTTAATATTTTTTCACCAAATCTTCAAAAGGCACATCAGTGACCCAGTCTGCATCTTCCCTGAAGATTTCAGACCAAACAGACAAATTGTGAGGGCTGTAGCCATGAGCAAAGAAACGCACAAAAACACTGATTTTTTGTGTTTTGGGGCTCTCTGCAGCTCCACAACTGCTCATCCGACTGTAACGCAACTTGTCAGATCCAGAGATCTATGGTACCAGACTGAGCATGCAAATGGCGGCAAAGTTATTAAACAGCAAAATTTGGGGTTTAACATAGTAGTGGTCATGCAATCCTAACTATACTGGCACTACCGTGACAGTATAAGATATATATATATATATATATATATATATATATATACAGTATATATATATATATATATATATATATATGAATGAAGGTGTGTCTACCTGCCAGTGCATATGGCAGGCCAGTAGGAGATGAATATGCCCCACATTTCTTTCTTGAGAGCCCACTATTGTCTGTGGGTCCATGAAATAGAATTTCAGCACCCCTACATTAGGAAAACTACACACCAAATGGGGTGCTTTCCCCGGCTGCTTGTGCGTGAGGTTGAGAAGGCTCCAAAAATTACTGGATGGGTTGTGTGTGTGTTAAGATTAGCTTCTGGTGGGCAAGTGGTTCAGCCAGTATGTGTAAAATAAAGTTACCATCTGACTTTTCACTCCACTTATAGTTTCTGCACCACAGTCTAATTAGTTAATAAGCATAACTGCATTCACATGCTGCATGTGGCAAGGTTTCCTCGGAAGAGGGCTGTTGCACAAGGATGGGTTGTGTGTGTGTTAACCTTTAGTCCCCTACCAATATGGCAGTAGCTGAATAGCACAAGCCCAATATGTGATGTGTCTGCTCTTTCTGAGTTTGTTTGCATGCCTGGGTCTTGGTGTAAACACATCAACAGCCCCATGCTTCAGACAAGAAGAAGGGTGGTCCAGAAAGGCTGAGTTCTAGGTGGGCTGATTATGGTAGGAAAGAGGGCACCGATAGGGTCAGAGCAGTGTCGAACTTGTGGCATGGTGGGCAAGCCAGTCCTCAAAAGCTTCCAAACTATAAGCTAGGCAAATCTAGTCTGTCTCACCCCAGTCCGGATCATAAGGACTAGACGTATGCATGGATCTGTAATATCACCAGAACATATTTGTTTTTCTTCTTTATGTAAGCTATACACACCTGACACTGTAGCTCCACTTTATGCCAGATCACCACGTATGCTCTGATCACTGGCTACATAGCTCTGTACTGGCTATATACCTCTGTACTGACAATTTCCACAGACTATGTATCCTTATGTATGCAGAATAACCCATATCTGATACAGTACTTTTATGTTTTGCCACAACACTAAAAGCTATTTCGCTCCATACTTGCAATTAGAGATGGTTAAGCCTGGAGAAGGCATCTGTTCAAAGAGGGGCTGAAGTTAGTGGAACCACCATGCCCAGACCACTGGCATCAGATGTTCAGCTGAAGCACTGGGACAGCATGGTAAGAACCTAGAGAAGATGCGCAGTCTGAGAGTGTGCTAACTGCAGCCACTGTGTGGGAGCTGCATGGGTGCTGACACTGCTTCCACTCGGGATGAAACATGACTGAAGTGCAATAGTATTCTGAGAGGTGGCAATATTGAACAACATCTGTTCATGTTGTACAGTGTGTATTTATGAGGGAAAACCTGAACAGAGAACCTGTAGTCATAATATAATGGGTGAGGAGTCTCACTAACAGATGGGCCTCATTCATGCTAAACCTCGTGACGAAACCTAAACATGCTGAGCCATTGAAGTAATGCTTCTGAGTCACAAGTTTGTGAAACTAGTATTAATGCTGCAAAATGAATAAATCAGTAAGCTCATGAGAATAGTTAATACAATGCCCGTTCCTTTGTCATAAATGCCGTCTGCCACCCCACTCAAGTGAGGCAGGTGAGAAACTGGATCACTACAAAATCCCAAGAAACTGAATGCTGAGATTTAACAGAGCCCATCATAAGTCGATTCTGTACTATAATACTTCAAGTCTCTCTACTGGATGTTGCACACGAAGCCATAGCATTAATATGGAGGGATAATATACTTAGAATGTCTTCCTTGAATTGGACTGCTAAGGTCTGCCAGTATCACTTATTTCTGTTCTCCCTTGGCCTGCCAGTGATTATCCATTAGATCTCTGGTACAGGCATGGAGGGTGGGGGGCTACATTGATTCAAATTGCCAGCCTCTGTCCCTGAACTCACTGGCTCTGAGTAGTAACCAGTGATTTTATTGTGACTCATGTTTCTAAGTCCTCCTCCACCCCAGTCTCAGGGCAAGTGTAGGGTTGTGCTCCTGGCCACTGTAGTCCATCAAGGATATCCACTAAGGTGGTAGTCACAGGATGTGACAATGCCCCTAGGTGTAAACAGGCTAGTACAAAATGGCAACCAGTACACTGGGGGTGACACACTGCCAAAGAATGCAGGGACAGACACTGCCAAATTGGGGGGGGTGCCCTTCATGCCCTATAACAGGGCTGGCAGTATAGCCTAGAGGTTAGAGGAATGAGGTGTGAATGAGCTTGATACATCCAGCAGACCAGACCTGAGTCTGAATTCTCACAACCTCTACTTGCATACTGTGTGACTCTGAGCAAGTCACCTAACCACCCAGTGTTCCCAGGTCACCCCTGAAAACAGGCACTTGTGCCTAGTGGGCCTTACCCAGTTACTAAAGACTAAAATAAAATAAAATAAAATTTAGAAGATGTGGGACCAGCCCAAAAAACAATGCTGCCAGCTGACAATAGTGATGACTGCCTGCAGATAATGAATATACTGGAGCAGCGGTCATGCCGGTGTGCTTTTCTGAGGGAGTACATCTGCATAGCATTGGCATCTAGTGCTCAAGATGTAGCTGACAACAAGGGAATGGAATGAAGTCACCATGACTTGATCATAGCTGGCTCTTGTGACGCACCAGTCGAGCTAAGTTATGTCACTGTTTGTAGAAAAACAGAATCTAGCCATGGCAAGAGGAGTATGCTTGCCTAGTGAGGGGATATGTCCCACATTTGGAGTGCCTGTGGGACTGGGATGTGTGATAGTTTCTTCCTACTGCAGATCAGATCTAGCATGGGAGAGTGGAGTCAACCACTCTCTCACCTGTGCCATAGCTGCTAAGCTTGCTGTTAGTTATGAACAAATGTGTGAGCTTGATTCCTGAGAGTACTTGGGAGTGATGTCATCTATCTATGATGCCATACTAGCTATTCACAGAACCAGCACTGTGGATAGCCATGACAGGATAGCCATTTGCCACAGGGTATAGCTGGCTATAGAAAATATGACCACTAGAATGGAGAAAACCACTTAATTTCAGTCAATTCAAGCAGCTGAGGTCCAATGCTAGTTCATGAAAACTACTTACCCCCCCCCCATTGGGAGAAGATGGCAGTAGTGGTGTACGGATCATTTAGGTTCACTGAGCAGCAAGCTGTGGCTACACAAAGGCAGGTTAATGGAATAGATAATTTAGACTAACCAGGCAGCAAGCTGTAGCTCAACAAAGGCATTTAGCATGTAGTATGGTCTACAACCAAGTAGCAAGCTGTATCTTCACAAAGGCAGTTAACAGATAGTCTGATAGCGTAGGCATAGGAGGAAAATTAGAGTGCTAGTTAGCAATCTTTATCTCCATAAAGACAGTTAAAACAGGCCTAATCTGGTTTCATAACAAAGGAACAATAGAGTAAGTGCTAGCTAGCAAACTGTATCTTCACAAACACAGGTAACAGACACCCTGATCTAGTTTTATAGTAAAGGAACATTAGAATTAGAATGCTAGCTAGCAAACAGTATCTTCACAAAGGCAGTTAACAGAACAGCCTGATAGCATAGGCATAGGAGGAGAATTAGAGTGCTAGTTAGCAAGCTTATTCTCCATAAAGGCAGTTAAAAATTGGCCTAACCTGGTTTCATAACAAAGGAACAATAGAATGAGTGCTAGTTAGCAAACTGTATCTTCACAAACACAGGTAACGGACATCCTGATCTAGTTTTATAGTAAAGGAACAGTAGAATTAGAATGCTAGCTATCAAACAGTATCTTTACAAAGGCAGTTAATAGAAGAGGCTGATCTGGTTTCATAACAAAGGAATAGTAAGGGAATTAGAGTGTTAGCTTCACAACTTTTTTGTATTCTGGCATGGAACCTTTGTAAATGAACCTCTGGTTCAAAGGTATTATGTAAACCTAGATCTCAATAAATAAATAAATAAAGGAGTAGTAGAATGAATGCTAGCTAGCAAACTATCTTCACAAAGGCAGGTAACAAAATAGCCTGATCTGGTTTCATAACAAAGGAACAGTAGGGGGATTAGAGTGTTAGCTTCACAAGCAGCATGATCTAGTGTCACCAAAAATTAGTATTACAGAATGATAGTTTCACACAAGAGGTAAAAGTATCTAATGGATAGAGAAAGGTTTAGCTCCTAAGGGATGATTAATTACCTTATATAATAGGAGTCTCATAGCTGTAGAGTAGGAGCTGAGGTGAGTGTGCTGCACGCTACTTCAATGCACATGAAAAAAACTGAGGATTCTGGGAGGACAGGGAGCAGAGGAGGTCTCCAAATGTTTTGAAGTCACATATGCATCATCGTCAGCCTATCAGGTGAACATAAACCCATGAGTAAGGATTGCAGAGTGCCATAGAGATATACACACTACAATCAATGTTTACATCCCTCTGAGAGGTACTTCACAATACTCAGATAAAATCTGGATAGAGATTAATAACATTTAAGAAATAATCACACAAATATTCCCTCATGCAAATGTTCTGATTGCTGGAAATCTGAATGCAAGGATTGCTAACTTTGATAATATTGGCCTGCTTGAGTCATATATGGATATAGCTGCTGTCGATAGGCACTCCAATAGAGATATTAACAAAAATTAGAAAGGTGACAAATTACAAGAGTTCATCACAGATAATGCATTGCTCTTGTTAAATGGTAGACTCACTTGAGATGCATGTGGGAACACCACTTACTTTGGAAAAAAATAGTCAAAGCACAATTGATTATCTTATCTGCATTCATGAAAGTGATTACATATATGAACATTTTAAAACTGAAATGAGGACAGAGAGTGACCATGCACCATTGTTATTAGCAATAAAAATGTTAAGAAATCAGTTACCCACTATCAGGAATCCATATAATCCTCCCATTGCTATAACAGGAAAACACATTCCAAGTAGAGGGCATGATTAAAGATATAGTGACTGAAGTACTCTACAGCTCAGAAGGCTCAGAATCCAAAGAAATCCTGCATAATTACTGCAATAGAAGCCTCCGTCATGCATCATGACTTAAATAGATTGTTCCTTTTCCTCCATCATGTTGTATATGTTAACAAGAAAAATAGACAACACAGGACACAGTCTTGGTTGAACGATGCCTGTAAACAAGCAATAAAAAATTAATGAAGCTAAACAGGTGGACAAAAGGAAAAACCCCAAAGATATACTTTTAACCATATAAATTTAGTGAGGAAGAAAATAATACATTCCTGAAAGAATGAAAACCTAGACTATTGCAGAATTAGATAGTTGGAAATGTATGACAGTAAAGATCAGAAAAGTTTCTGGCACATGGTATCCAAGGGAATGGATTCATTTAATTCCTCTTTATTGGTACTGTACATAAAATATCTATAAGGAAGCTTGTGTAAAACATTATAAAGCCTTTTTTTTTCAGATGTACATCCCAGAGAAAATAACAATAATGCATTGGATTATGCTTTTGACTATATTACTATGCCTCTGGTCTTCTCAGAAGCATGAGGTAGAAGACTCTAAATTCTTAATTGTGCATTGAAAAAGAACCAGGTGGATGCTGTCCCATATGAGGTATATAAGGGAGACCACAACTTATGTATTCCCATTCTAACCACTATTTTTAAATCATGGCTTAAAAAAGTTTTACTCCAATAGTGCCTCTTCATAAAAAAAGGTTCAGTGTATGAACCAAGCAATTTTTATCTTATTAGTTTATTGGCTGCTATGGGGCAGAGCACCATAGTTTGCATTGTGAAATCTATTTGAAATAAATGCTTAAATGCTTTGAAATCTACAGTCTGAATTGTCACTGAGTCTGTTTTGAGTGCAACACGTTTTGGATCTTACAGTTTATTGGATACCTTGTTTAAAATATTCACCAAAATCCTATGAAACGGACTATCTGTATGGTTACAGACTTATAAACCTTTATCCTAATGTCCAGCAGGTGTTAGGCCTGGATTCTCTACAACTGATAACATTTATATTTTCATGCATTTACTAGAAAAATATATTGAACTACAAAATGAAACTTTTCACATTATTTGTTGACTTTTCATCAGCTTTTGATTCAATAAATAGTGACTTGCTATTAAAAATAATGTTGGATATAGAAATTAACTACTCATTAATAATACCTATATTTCAATTATACACAGATACTAAACCAATTATCAGACATGATAATGAGGGGAGCTTAACAGAGCCACTCAACATGGATAAAGGGGTTAAACATGGTTGCCTATTAGCACCAGTTCTTTTCATTATATATATTGACTCCATGACAGTTGGATGGTGATCAACAGACTGACTCACCTAAAATTAATAAAAGTCAGTATCATCTTCTTGCATATGCAGATGACAATAATTTGTTCTTATGCAATAGGCATGGACATAAATCCTATGTGATAAATCTGAGCTACCATGAGATAAATTCAAAATGTTACATTTATACACATAGTAGACGCATCATCACAGATTTATTCACATAGTAGATATGTCACAATCACTCCAGAACTCATTTAGAATGTTCAGCCTCAGTACCAGTACTAACTACATTCAAATGCAAATAACTTTAAAATGAAAAAAGACAGCATAGTGCTGTGAGCATGAAAGTTGTGCAGCACAAACGTAGCTACAAAATGAGTGGTATTTCATGTATAGTTACCTTATAGATTTTTTTATAATTAGCAAAAAAGAGCAGAAAATGCAACTTTTTGTTCACTTTTTTGACAAACATATGCAAAAAAAGATAAACCATCAATAGCAAATGTCCCTGCACTGACAGAAAGCATCCTTACTGCATAAATGAAATATACAATGGTGAGCTGTCAGATGAATGATTTATCTACACTCATGCTGTTTGACCTCGGACATCTCACTCATGGCTTAGCCACTCATGAGGTTACCCGAGGTCAAATAGCACTTGTGTAGATAAATCACTTATCTGACAGCTCACCATTGTATATCCCGTATATATTCACATACAGAACTACAGAAGAAACTCAATAATTTCAAAAAGGACTGCAATGCTTTAGAACTGAAGAGTAATATTGGCAAGGCTAAAATTATACTATTTGCTAGTAACAAAACAAACTGCTCATTCTTCATGGATCAAGAACAACTTAAAATAGTTAAAGAATACATTTGTCTTGGAATTCAATTTACAAACAATAGGGAATGGGGTCCCCACATTAAAGAGCAAATATCAAAAGCCAAATATGTTGCAGAGCCTTTGTTGATATTTAATTAGAGATGTTGTAAAATAAAATTTTGCCAGTAAAATTGATGCGAAATTGGAAATTTCGCCACGTGAAATATTTCTCGAAATTCACAATTTCACAAAATATTTCATGAGTGCACAATGTGAAATTTCTCCCAAAATAATTGTGAAATTTCACAATTTTCAGGCAAAATTTTGCCTTTTGTGCCCGAAAAATGTTTCGCGAAATGTGCAAATCTTGTGAAATAGCATAACAAAATTTCTCGATTTCACACAACACTACATTTAATTATAGATATTGAGGAAGTACTTTACTTGCAGTCCTAACAGCAGGAGAGATGAAAGTCAATCCAATATTACTAAAGCAGAAGCCTGGGGCACAAATTATCCTAGTAATATTGAAACTCCCTTATTGTATTATCGTAAGTCTTTACTGAAGGTACCATTTTCATGCTCTACTGCAATGGTCAGGGCAGAATTAGATTATTTTATTTATTTATTTTACTTTCACTTTGGTAACCAGGTAAGTGCACTGGCAACAAGTGCCTTTTTCAGTCACAACCCGGGTGCAGTTGCACAGACATTTGAGGACAGATATACAAATGTTTGGGTGTTTGTTGCAGAAAATGAAACATGCACACATCAATTGAAAATCACTGTACATACTTGCAACACACAGAAAGCACAACTGATTAGTGCAGATACAACATTGAGTGCATTAGGTAGACAAAACACAACAGCAGTTCGAGCACAGCTAGAACTCAGACTGATTACATACTGAATAAAAAAAAATAATGCTAATAATAAATAACCATTAGAATGCCTTATAGAAAAAAAAATTACATGACAAAACTTAAATAGTAAATCCCAATGGATATCTGCTTTAATCACTTCACTAACTAAAATTAATCTTTCCCATTTGTGGACAAGTTATAGAAGGGAAATTGTTATAGCCCCTTTGTATAGAACTGTCATAAAAAAATTCTACAAAAATGCCCCCAAAACAGATTTACTTAACATAATGGGACAGAGAGGTGTACCTTCATACAAATCAAATAAAACCTTCCATAAGCTGGAGGACTATCTTGTGCTGCCAATTACTCCTGAGTAAAGGAGAGGCATTACTGCAGAAATATTTGAATTTTTTATTTCCAAGCATCATGCTCATAATTCCATTTTAAATAAAAATATGAGGACTATAAGCTGGCTCGGTGGCACTGAGGGTTGAGGTGCTGGATGCCACACCTCGCGCTACGCACAACCCAGGTTCAGGAATGAGACCAGGCCATCGGGGGTCAGCAGGGGAGGAGAGGATTGATCGCCTGATGGACAGCTCTCCTCTCCTCTCCCAGGAGGGAGAGGGGTCCACACTCGATGCCTGACTAGCCTCTGGTGGAGGCCTGGGGTTCTGCAAGCATAGAGCAAGTTTCAAGGGCAGGGGAGTGTTGACATTGGCGGTGATGCCATGACATCGGGTGCAAACCACTCCTCCACAGAACAGGGAAAAACAACGTACAGTCTCCTGGATGACAAAGCACTACAGTGGAGACCCTGATTGCCCACAAGCCTGCCTGACTGCCTGAGGATCCAATGAAACATAGAAGTATTTGGGATGACCCACCCTACCCCATACCTGCCTGGGGGGGTACAGCCAAGGCTCCATGGGGACCAATCAGGAGATCAAGTAAGCCGTGTATGCGTGGATACTGCATTGCGTCTCCTGAAGGAATGGAGACCGTGCATAGGGGGAGATGTAAAAGAGAAATTAAAAAATATATATATGAGGACTATAAGTCCTGAATGCACATGTAATATGGGTTTTGAAGAAACATTACTCCATGTAACAGTGCAATGCATTCTCTACAAAGAGGCAAGAGACACATATCTTAATATTTTTTCCAAAATAACAGTCTGCATGATGTACTGTTTATTATACTCCATCCGAGGACCAAAGAAGATGCTGAACTTATTGCCATGTTCTTCTCTGCTGCAATTAAAAAGAGAAAAAGAATGAGACAAGCAAAATAAGAGGACAATGATGAATTCAACTACATTTTCTGCTTAGATAAAGCATCTTCTACTATAGGGATTACCTGCTGGGGGAGGTTGTTGCTAAGGGTTCCCAAGATCACCAATGCCCATCGGAAGGTTTAAATGCTTGAATATAAAGGGCATTAGCTAATGGTTTGCATCTAACGTCATTATATATTTTTAATTATGCTAAATATATCTCTTTTGCCTTGTAGTATACAATCCTTTGTGATACCCTGTCAATAGATTTTCTTCATTTTGCATCTCCTAAAATGGGCTTTGGAAGTACAAAGAGAGGTGACTAGATATAATCATTTTATAGATTGTATTTTATCGCAACACATTGTGATGACTGTAATGATTTTGTTTTTTATGGTCAAACAAATAAACTTCAACTCTAACTCTACTACTACTACATAACAATGATAATGATAATCTTTATTTATGAAATGCTTTACAATAAAATTCAAACTGCTGTACACAGTAAAAATGAACAGCAAAATATAATATACAAAATAGAGATATATGTTAGCTTTACACCGACATCTAAATGCAACACATTTGAAAATCAAATTTGAATTGAGCTATGGAAAGACTGATATTGCATTTTTAGATTTTGGAATTCAAAAAGTTGGGAACAAATAACAAACCTCAATATTTGGAAAACCAGAGGATATGAACCAATTTCTTGCCTTCAACAACTATCCTACTCACGTAAAAAAGAACTACAGTTCTATGTAGTCAATTCTTTATGGTCAAGCAGATTTGCAGTACATCTAATTCCTGCAGAGAAATAGTGGATGGAATTGAATAACTATTCCTGTCTGGGGGAGCCAGAAAGATGGAGTTAAAGAAATTAGAAGTTAACAAGTTCAGAAAATAAGACTAGATAAGTTTGCCACACTATAGGACAAATAAGACAGAACATACAACCATACTACTTGTTACTACATCACTGAATGCCTCATCAGAAACAAAAAGTGAAAAAAAATATTGGCATATACATTTGGCAGATAAGGACCAGAGAAATTTTGAATACATACTCACTGTTCTATTTAGATGAGCAAGACATTTGAAAGTCATTTTAAGCACGCAGAACATATCCCAAGAGGAGGGCTGAAACTTGACAATGCACAATATCTAAGCTCTACACTTTGAAAGAGCATCACACAGTCTGACAAACAAAAACTCAATCTGCATAGCAATAGAAAGTTATATATCAGACACAAAATAACATGCAACACAGACTTCCTTGTATATATCATAAGATGTCCCTGCAACATGCTGTATGTAGCAATCAGAAGATATAGCAGATCCAGATTAACACAGCACAAAAGTTTGATTAGGAGAACTGACACTACTCTGCTAGAGACTGGTCACTTCCTTAGGATGGGAAATCATGTGGGCGCACTCCAGTTTTGGGGTAATGAGCAAATATCTCCCCTAGCTAAAGGAGGGAGCAGAGAAAGGAAGTTCCATCAGAGAGAAAATGCCTTTTGGATTGACACAATACCTTGGACACAATGGGTTTGATTTTCAAATGGAAAACTTTGATGCAATATGCACGCACCAAAAGTGTATGATGCAAGTGGTACCTAGCATCAAAGTTTGTGGCCATTCTGATTTTTTGAATGCTGGATGTGTTGAAATCAGGATACCGTGCAGAAAAGCCCCCCTGCACCAACCTTGCAACAAAAGCACACATGCAGCAGGTTACAGAAGGGCTTGCACATCTCGTTTTTTGTTATTTTACAAGCCCCGCCATGGCTGCAATGGGGGGGCTGCCCTTAGACCAACCAGGAGGTGGTCTGAGGGCCATGCACCACCATCAAGCAGGGTGGCAATGGGGGTGCTCCCTGGAGGAGACCGGGGAAGAAGAAGCATGAGGTGCCCTAGGGTATGACAGGGCATGGTTGCAATGTGCAGGGGATGAGGTGATAACCTATGGGTGGTGCTTTTTGCAACTACATACAACTGATCAGACAGGGTACAATGGGCTGGAAGAAAGGGACCAAGACACAACCTCAGGAAGATACAGCCCTGGAACCTGCTCCATAAGTGCCACTGACCCCAACACCATCAGCATGCAGCAGTCTGCCTCCACATGGGGGGTCTTGTACCAGGGGAATGGTGTGGGGCCTGGGGATTGTTCCCAGCCACCATTTGCACCCCATAACCTGCAGCCACAGCTGCCCACCGATGGTGTTGGTGTCATTGACACCTATGGGCCAGGTGCCAGGGCTGTATCTTCCAGAGGCTGAGTCCCAGTCCCTTCTGGCCAGCCTCCTCTACTCAGCCCAATCGGCTGTATGTAGTTGCACAGGGTGCACATCATGCCCTGCACATTGCCATCATGCCTCCATCACCCCCAAGGCACTCCATGCTTTTTCTGCCTTGGTTCCCCCCCGGCAGGTGTATATGCCCCCCAACCACCTTTGTGGCTCTTCAAGTGTTGCACTGGTTGGGGGTTGACAGATCCTTCCATCAAATCTTGCAAATGTGCCACTTCATTGGCACAACCCTGCAGATGCAGCAACTCTTGGGTCTTGGGAGCAGGGACCCTCATTGTTTTAAAATACGGTGCAGGGTCCCTGACAAACCCCAGTATTACCACCACCCTACATCACTGCAACTTTCAGCGATCTAAGGTCTCTTTGAAAACTGAGCCCAAAGAAACTAGTTGGAAGGGATGAATGAAGAACTGGAACACAGAATTGTTTTAGAAAATGTAAATATGGTGCAAGGTCCCTGATGCACCCCAGTATTACCAGCGCCCTAGATCACTGCAACTTTCAGCGGTCTAAGGTCTCTTTGAAAACTGAGCCCAAAGAAACTAGTTGGGAGGGATGAATGAAGAACTGGAACACAGAATTGTTTTAGAAAATGTAAAATTATCAGGCTGAGATACAGCATGAAGTACCCCAGTCTTTTGTATTTATTTACAACATTGGATTATAAAAGACATGCTGAGCTGCAGCAGCTAGGATCCACTTGGAGGTGGATACAGATAACTGTGTTTTTAATACAGTTACACAGATAAAATGAAAAAATAAGCAAAAATGTAAAACTTTGGTTATCAAAATTAGGAGTAACAAAAACTATACCATGTGCAATATTCCATAACAGACAAACTGAACAATTTGACAATAATACTAATTTCACTGCTTCAGTAGGTAACTAAGTATGGGGTAACGACTGTAGGTGATTGTTGGCTTATTTGTTGTAAATGCTTATGTAATCTAGTAGTGTGCTTGTACAACTGACTTGGGTGACATTGCTATGTACTGTCAGGAACTAAGTACTATTGGTACAGATTGTTGGTAGAGGTGAGAAGACTGAGAGCCATGATAGAATGTGATGTGTTTGTGTGGCGTTTCATACTGTCTGTTCTCAAGAAACTACGGTTCCACCCCTAGAGGTGTCACAGGTCTCAACTTAGGGGTACCAGGTCATAATGTTGCACGCTTAATAGCGTACGGCATTATGGCTTACCCGGTACAGTGCTGCACCAATGAGTGAATGGTGCAAAACCATGTATACTGCTGTAAGTGGTATTGCACCATTCACACTCTCCAAGGCAGAGGATAAGACCTCTGCTGGGAGTGGGTTCCACCAACTAGCTGCTGTTGCTCCAATGGACTGAGCCACAGCAGCAGGGAACTCAGGCAGTGCTGCTGGGACCGGGTTTGATTCCCAGTCCCAGGAACCTTTGTTTTTCCAACTTTATGTGCCCCCGACTTGAACCTGCCCCCCAGAGTTGAGAATATATAGTGGGGGGATTCAGGTGTGAAGTCCCTCATAACAGGGGGTGTGGGGGCAGTGCCCCCCACAGAAAACAGAAAAAAAAGTTATACTGTATGGCAAGAATCATGCTGTATTGGCAGCATAATTTTGCCATGCGGCATAATGTTGTGCAAGCTTATGACCCCGTGTCTTGACTTACGTACAGTACATTAAGGAAGGAGCCAAAAGGTTAGAGCAGAAGGCATGAGTAGACCTGTCAAAACACATCAGACCCGATTCTCAACGATGGCTTAGAATGGCACAAGATGCAGCATACAGCAGCTTGCATCAAAGCCCAGTGCACCAGGGACCCTGTACCAGATTCTGGTACAGACGGGGTCCTGGTGCCTAAGTCCCTGCACTTGCAGCAACCACTCCCATGCAGCAAACACACAGTGCAAGGTAGGGTTTGCTGCATGCTCATTGTGGCAAGGCAAGCAGTCCACCCAACCCTGATCCCCTGTTGCACATCTGAATTACCCATCCCTGATGGTCCAGTAGACCCCCCTCCCTGTCCCAAGTCACATGTTAGTAATATAATTCAAAATGGATCCCTGGCAGTCTAGCACATATGCCAATGGGACAGCAACACCCACACAATGAACCCACCACAATGAAAGCTCAGCAGTGACTGTCTTTGCAGAGAAGGGGATTTCACCACAACAGACTTTGCAGTGATGGGGGGCATACATCTAACTCCACTGTCTGTGCAGCATGGAGTTAGATATCTAAAGTAGGGGGCGCAGGGTGCAGGGGGTGTAGCCCCCTGCATTGCCATGATTGAGTGTAGCCATTGGAGTCACAGTGTTGCCGGTCATTGGGGGGATGTGCCAGTGTTGGGGTTGTTGATGGTGTTTTGTCACTGTCGGGGACTTTGCTGTGGTTGATGTCATGGCAGCATTGTAGATCCAGTCTAGCAGACCCCCCCCTCCCTGATCCTGATGTGCCTGTATAATAAATAGACATAAAGAATCCCTCCCTGGTGGTCTAGCATTCACCCTTCCATGATCCCTGATGTGCCCAAATAATAAATAGATAAAAAGAATGCATCACTGGTAGTCTATTGGCCCCCCTCCCTGATTCTCAATGTGGCCTGGTGTAATAATATTTAATAGTGCCCCCATCCCTTGTGGTTGGGTGGCCCCTCAGCCAGCAGGTAGTGCCCACCACCCTGCTCCCCCCATCCTGAAAGAGAGCTAGTGACCTGCATAGCCTTCCTCCTACCTCCACAGCTGGCCACCAACTGAACTGTCACACAGCGTGTACTGTAATACACTTTACAATACACACTCTGTGACAGTTCAGTCAACAGCCAGTTGCAGAAGTGAGAGGAGGGCTGTGCCAGTCACCGACTCTGTTTTGGATGGGGGGAGTGGGGTGGTTGGCACTACCTGCTGGAGGGGTGGAGGGCCACTTGACCACCAGAGATGGGGGCACTATCAAATATTATTATACTGGGCCACATTGGGGATTGGGGGGGGGACTGCTAGACTACCAGGGAGGGGTTCTTTATATTTATTTATTATATGGGCACATTGAAGATCAGGAAGGGGGATCACTAGACCACCAGGGAGGGGTTCTTTATATCTATTTATTATATGAGCACATCAGGGATCGGGAGGATCTGCTAGACTGGATCTATGATGTCCCATGACACCTTCCACAGTGAAGTCTCTGACAGTGACAAAATCCCATCGACATCCCTGACATTGGCCCATCCCTGCAATGACCTACAACACCGCAACACCAATGGCTAGCAAAAGTTAAGTCACTTGACTGCTGAGTGGCAATCACTGTCAAAAAACAAAGGGATTAACATAGCATGCAATGCAGGGGAGGATAAGCTAACAGCACAGAAGTTTATCAGTTACCAAAAGGCAGTAAATTAAGCACAAACACTCCCCAGACAAAGAAATGCCTGTAAAAACTGTAGTTGAGCTTCTAAGTTGCACTAAATGAAAGTCTGTGCTGAAAAGGGGTAAAAAAAACTTACCTCAAGGGCTGCTGAAAGGAAGCTTGAGCAAAAGGCAAAGCAGTTCTCTCGATACAGAAATCAAGCCAAAAGAAAGGGCAGGCAGACAAACATCACAGCCTGGTGCACTGTGGAGAATGTAGAGCCAGGTCTAAAAAAACAAAAAATAGCCTCTTGCAAATGATTGCTCCTACACCCAAAGACATGTACAATTCATTAAAAATCAATTTATACCAATTACATACCCACAGACACATTAATACTGTTCAGAAGCTCATGAAATGATTTAAAACATATATTTATTCAGTTTTTGTCTGTTTTCCTTTAAGAAAGTCCATCTGTTCTCATACAGAGAACACAAGTGAATGGGTCCTCTCACTAGGCTGGGCACCCTGGATTTTTGGTTCCCCAGAAAAGGTATTTCTGGATTTTTAAAAAAGATAAACACCAGAATCTAATTAAATGGGTTCTAATTAGTTATGTTCATGTATTTTTGTTTTAAAAAAAATCATTATGTATTTTCCATGTTTTTCAGTTCAGAGAAAAGTATGATGGTGGCCCTCATGACACGAAATGTATTTGTATGTCACAAGAACATTTTGTGAAATGAAAAATGTCTCATGACACCAAATTTTTCATGTTGTATCAGATAACTGTCCAAAAAATGTAATCCTTTGAAGGGCACTGCCTTGGCACAGGTCACTTCTAACCTGAAATTTTTTTTAAAAAAATGGCATTTCATCTTGGCTGTGTTATGTACAGGAAAAAAAATTAGCCCCCTACAGGAAAATGATATATGCGTAGCTCAGAAACTGAGCAAGCTGCCACCACAAAATGTTTCACATCTTTAGACTTTGCCTCCTAAACAATGCATTCCAAATATCAGGCAATTTCACTGAATGCCACCAAAGCTATTCAGGTGCTAAGTTAGGGGTTTACCATTGAACACACTGGGCAATTCTAACTATACTGGTGCTACTGTGCCAGTATAATATATATCATACTGGTGCAATAGCACCACTATAGTTAGAGTTGAGTGGGCAGTTTAATGTTAAACCTCAAATTTTGCACTTTAATAACTTTGCAACCGTTCAACAGATTTGTACGAAATTTGGTATGCAGTGTGCCAAGGGATAGCTCTCTTGACATACCAAATTTCATTTTTGATCAGATTTGTGGTTTGTGCCCTGCACATAGTGAAAAAAGTATAAAAGTCACTTTTTTCACCAGTTTTTGCTATTTTTTCCCCATCATGCTGCGGCCATACCATTTGGAACTTTGATCTAAATTTTCTGGGTAGAAAGAGCTTGGACCAGACTTTTTTTTTTTAAATGTTTTACCAGGAGGGCACACTGAACAAAAAGTTGCTCATCTCATGGTGCAACCTGGGGGGAAGGGGTTACATAGGGTTGTGAAGGATGATCAGTTCCAATATTATGTGGGTGTTATAAGCAATACAACATTGTAAGATTATGCAACAGTTGGAACACAAGGTATTGTACAATAAACAGTAGTGGAACATTAGGTAAATTACAATACATGTCCAAAATCATACAAAAGAACATGTAAATGTACAAAACAGTAATAATGCAACAGAACCATTATAGTGCATGAGTGTAACAGGAGCAGGCACGAGGTAGTACGCAGGTGCTGTTGGAGTAAAAACATGACAGCACTGGCTTGGTGAACAAATATTAATACGTTCCAAAGTTATTCAAATTTGAAATTTCAGGTTTTAAGCATGCTCAGGTCAGTCTTTTGGATAGCTGTACAGGTTTGAAGAGGGATTTGGCCTCATGAAAAGGTATTTTGACAGCTCATAAAGAAGGATTTATAAAATCCCTCTTCATGATAAAAAAAAACCCTCTTTGCGAGCTGTCATTTTGTTTTCATTTTTCCTCAACAAACAAAATGTTATAACTTGCCCCAGGGATGTCTTCTGAAAACATCCAAGCATGTGTTTTGCTCATGTGGAACTTATCTGCAAAACTAGCCCTTTGTTTTACCCTATTGTAGCCCCATAATGTTTATTTTTGAATTTTAAAATCCCTTTTCGTGACTCGCTTCCGATCCCTTTTACAAACTGTCAAAATCTCTTATTACGAGCTATCAAATCCCTATCAGCTTGTGAAAGAGTTTTGTTTAACTAAAAGTGCTGATTTCAAATTCCTTTTCACAAGCTGTCCAAATCCCTTTATATGAGCTGTCAAAATCCCTCTTCACTAGAAATCCCTTTTCATGAGCTGTCAAAATCCCTTTTCATGAGGGGGAAAATCATGTGGCCCAACTTCATGAAAAGGAATTGGTTCATGAAGAAGGATTTTGACAACTCAATGAAAAGGGATTGGCTCTCGAAAAAGAATTTTGACAGCTTACGAAAAGAGATTACCAGCAGGGCCATCTGGTTATACCAATTAAATCCCTTTTCACGAGCTGTCAAAATCCCTTTTCAAAAGGGGATAACCAGATGGCCCTACCTTGTGAAAATGGATTCACTCACAAAAAGGGATTTTTACAGCTCGTGAAAAGGGATTCAACTCACAAAAAGGGATTCTGACAGCTCGCAAAAAAGGGATTTTTAAAAGTTACTATTTCTTTGCCACTTTACTGTAAAAAAACAGTTTGGCATTAAAGGCTGAAATTTTCAGGGTAGAAAAGGCTTGCCCCATAGATTTGACTTTTGCTAGTTTGGTGATAAAATATACATTGCTTCTCTAGTTATAAAATTTAGAAGTTTGGAAATTTCCCATAGGATAACATTGCAGTATACGCAGTACCTTTTGGCACATACATCTCGAAAACAGTTCGAGATATGAATTTTTCACTAAATGCAGATAGATGTACTAAGCACATGTATAGGCTGCCAGGCCATGATTACAACAGCGGTGGAATTTTTCCCCATATTCCTGTGGTTACTGAGATACACTATTTGCAGCACAGAGGTCACTTGGAATGTCTGTAGGTGTTCACTATATCTCTACAATTATAGGTAGATGTGAGTGCAGGGCCTGGAGAGCCCAGCACTCCCACATATGAATACTACTATGCAGTGCTGGGCATGCAGAGCCCTCCATTATGAAGTAGTGGGAGATGACAGTTCATAACAATGTCTAAACACTTATGGATAGATGGGCAGGCCCTGTGCTCCCACAAATGGATACCATTATGGAGTTATGGGATCATGGCCATCTCACAGGGAGATGAAGGTTGATTACAATGTGTATACACTTCTATAGGAGCACAGGGCCCTGTACTCTCACATGATGGAGGGTTCTGTGCTCCCACAAACATGTAAGGTTAAGCTTATACTGTCTCAAAAAGTAAGGAAATTCACTGCAAAAAAACTTTGTGAATGCAACAGTTAGGGTTGCAGCAAAGTATGGAAATGAAGTAAAGGTTGACACTAACTCCCTCTTCCACCCTACACCCCAACCCACTCCTTCACAGACCATGAGAGTCGGTGTGCCTTGGGGGTTGTTGGGTCTAACTCTCACCACTAAGGCACACCCCAATGCCTGTTGGTCTGTGGAGGATGGGGTGGGCTAGTAGGGTTGGGTGGGACGGTCAGGGTGTGAACCCGAATGCCTCATTTCCATACTTTTATTGCTTTAACCTTAACTGACACATTAACAAAGTTTTTTGCAATTTATATATATATATGTAATAGATAAACCTCTCTAAGGTGTGCGGTCACGCTCTGATATACGCACACCTTGGTGTGTGTTGCTACGCACAAAGCCGCATGCTGAGTGCATCAACCACTCAAGGCATGCATATATCAGAGTGCAACCATACACCTCAGAGTGGTTTATCTATCTTATAAAATGTCAAAATTGTTTTAGAGGGGGTTAAAAGTTGAGGTGTGCGGTCTAGTTCTAATATATGCATGGTCATGTGATGTGTTTTATAAAATCAGAAGTTTGGATTTGGAGGATATTATTATCTCCATTTTATAGATAGATATATAGATATAGATATATATACCTGTAGTGGTAGTCATAGAAAAGTATCTCAGTACTGAGGTATATCTGGGTATACTGAGCAAGAATGAGGCAGAATCACATTGCAGTCAATGTAAATTGCCTCAGTGGTACCTCGGTGGTACCTCCAGGTACAGTATATATTATGGTAGGACGGTAGTGCTACCATCGTTAGGTTGAGTACCCCATTTAAGGTTAAATGGTGAAACTTTGCACCTTAATAACTTTGCCACTGTTCAATGGATTTGCATGAAATTTGGCATGATTGGGGCGTAACCATAGATCTTGGGATCTTCAAACTTTCGTACCAGTTGGATATATGGCTGCAGAGTTATTAAGTGACATTCCGGGGCACATTTACATTTTTTGCGCATTCTTGGCTCGTACCTACAGGTCGCTAGGTTTGTGCGACTGGTCCAAAAACTTCAGAGAACATGGCGCTGGGGTCCCCGGTGTGCTTTTTTGAAGATTTCATGGAAAAATATTGAACAATTTAAAAGTTATTTAATAAACAAATTCCCATTATAAGTCAATGGGAAAAGTTAACAAAATATTTGACACTTTCACAAATACACTTTTTAGTGTTGCAAGTGACCCTAGTAGTGTCGCAAATCCACCATTTTGTTTTCAGTTACTGGTCAGAAAAATGCTTGGTGTTTAAAATTGGGACCCTCTAGGAACACAATTATTTTTGTGTTCACCTAGTCAGACCCTCAGAATGCTAGCCATGTCTTTATTTTGGGGTTAAACACTCCAGAAATATGTTTTTGGAAAAAGTAGTATCGCAAAGTAGTGTCGCACTTGTGACACTTTGCAAATGTTTGTGAAAAGTGTCACAAATCACAACACTACTTTTCTAGACTATGGTCAAAATGACAGGAATTCTTTGTCACCCTGCTGCAAAAGAACAGTTTGGTCTTTTGCCCTTAAACTTTGAGGGTAGGCAGCCAACATCTCACAGATGTGCCTTTTGGTGGTTTGGTGAAAAAATATTGCACAGATGCAAAGTTACGGTACTCCGAATTTGACTTTTTTTTCCCATAGACTAACATGGTGGCCTTTCGGGGCTCGTATCTCGGAAACAGTGCAAGATACAGAATTTTCACTGCAAAACTGCATAGCCACCATCCAGTGAAACCCTAGCCAGGAAACTCATGAATCATATGAATTTTTATTTTTTTTTCTATGTAATACAGTTACTGAGATATTAGCAATTTAGTATTATAACTGCTCGTTTTCTGCTCTGAGGCCCATTACTATGCATACATTCTTCATTTTCACTGTGTTTCTCAATGGAGCTTTTGGGGAAAAATAGGGTGTGCACTCCAGTTACTGTTACATGTAGGCTTTACACTTCTCTTTCCGTGCCCGTTTGCATTAGTGTTCCCATGTACACCACCGTGTGCGTTACCCTTTGCATTTCCATTTGCACTTGTGTTTGCGTTACTGTTACCATTTGTGTCTCCACTACTGTTTGTGCTTGTCTTCCACTTAACATCACCATGTGCATTACCATTTCTGTTGGTGGCCGCCCTTCCATTTCTGTTTGCTTTTGTCCTTCGTTTTGCATCATCGTTGTTCTTACCATTACTATTTGTGTTTCCAATTGCATTCCCGTGCTTGTGCACGTTACAGTTTGCATTTCCATATGTGCTTGTGTTTGTGTTTGCATTTCTGTTTCCTTTGACTTTATTGTTGCCATTACCATTTCCATTTAGAAATGTGGTACCGTGATCGTGCGCATTACGGTTTGCGTTTCTGTACGTGCTTGCATTTTTATTTCCATTTCTGTTTCCTTTTGCATTATTGTTGCTGTCACAGTTATCATTTGCATTTACAATAGTGGTACCATGACTGTGCATGTTACCAGTTGTGTTTTTGTATGAGCTTGCATCTCCGTTTGCATCACTTTTTGCTTTGGCGTCACTTTGCACCTGCGTTTCTATTAACGCTTGCTTTACAATTTACATTTGCATCACCATGTGTATAACCATTACTGCTTGCATTCACATTGCTGTTACCTTTACTATGTCACAAAAAATCATGTGATGGGAGCGTGAGGCTCAAAGGGCCCCGTGCTCCCACCTCCACATTCCATTCACTATTTATAGTCCTCCTTCTCAAAAAGAAGGGAAATTAGAGGCAAAAAACTCCATTTAATGCATTAGTAAGGGCTGTTCCACAGTGACAAAAGTGAGGAAATTTGGTGTTAGAGTTGAAAATCCCCCTTGCGCCCCATCAGCCTGACCCACCCAACCGGCATCGAGATGTGCATTGGGCTCGTCGGTCCTAACTCTCACCCCATTCTCCTATGCCTCAGCTTGTTCACGCATGTGATGGGGTGAGAGTTAGGGCCGGCGTACACCCTGATATCTGGTTGGGTGGGGCGGGCTGAGCGGAGTTCGGGGGTTCAACCTCAACAACTGCACCCTCACTTTTTTCACTGTGGAGCAACCCTAACTGATGCATTAAATGGAGTTTTTTGCTCATATATATATATATATATATATATATATATATATATGTATCTTTGTTAAAACTGTAACAAAAATAGGGAAATGTGATATTATGGTTTCCAATCCTAACACCCCAGCCCCATCCTTGAAGTGAATGAGGGGTGGAGTCTTCCTTGGGGTTGTCAACCGTATTGCAATAACATAAAAGCTGAGATGTGATGGAGACACACGTATATGTTTCATGAGTGCGTAGAATGGGGTGAGTGTTAGGGCTGATAACCTCAAGGAAGACTCCTCCCCTCATTCACTTCAGGGGTGGGGCAGGGGGTGTTAGGGTTGTATACATTGGATAAAGATAGCCTGCAATGAGGAAGAGGGTGGGATTGTACAATAAAATAGTTATAACTAGAAGGGAGGAAGGGCCTCAGAAATGGGGCAGGCAACCTTCAGCTATGGGTTCAGGCCAGGGTGAGCTGGATGGCTGGTAAAGGTATGGGGAGGTGGTAGGCTGCAGCAGCTGCAGGGCAGCTATCTTTCTAGGGGTGGCATGAAGAGTGGGCGGTGCTTGGTGTGCAGGCAGCTTGAGTAGCTTAGTGATGAGATTAGTTGGTTAAGGGCAGAGCTAAGGAAATGGAGGGACAGTGTGGGGGAACCATCTAGGACTTGGGGTATATAGGAGTGCCCCAAGGTTGGAAGACATCCCACACTGAAGGATGATAAGCAGGGTTGGGTAAAGGGGCCAGTATTGCCACTCCTTCATGAATCTAGGGGTACAGAACCAGGGGACTGGAAGAGGATCAGGAATGGTGGCAGTAATTACCCAAGAGCCAGCAACTAATGGAAGTCTTAAAACAGTTTGCCAGGAGTTGCTCAGAGCAGAGTACAGGTGTTAAACAATAGGTACTCATTGCTGGCTACCATGGAGGATAAGGAGGGAGGGAGGGAGCGAGGGAGGGGAATTAGTGCATGGGGCAGGAAGAAAAGGGGGTGGTTCTGACAACCCAGTGGGCAGCAGTATTGCAGATGGAGGGAACAAGGATATGATGGGTAATGGAGAAAATGAAACAGTTAGGAGGTTGGGTGGGGGGACTGAAACTGAGGAGAGGAAAGGGAAACAAGGGGTAAGTGGGGATGGGAATGAGGGTGCTGAAGCAGGGAATGCATTAAGGGGAGTGGTGGTTGGGTCAGCTAAGGGACATAGTGGGAGGGAGTAAGGATGAGGGTAGTGGCTGGGGAGGAGACAGGTGGGGCAGGGGGTGGCAGAGGTATGCAAGAAGGGATAAAGTTTCAGAACTTGGGACAGGAAAATGGGAATACACGGGGATGATGCATGAAAAAGGAGGTGGAGGCTTAGTTTTGGGAAACTCAATACTAAAAGAGATGAAATGGGGAAGTAAAGGGGAATGGCATAGTTGCATATGGGTGGGGTGCATGCCAGGAATGACAGCAGGTAGGGTTGAACAGTTTATTCTTATGTATGCAAAAAGGGAAAAGGACAAACCTCATATCATGGAGCACTTGGGCACAAATGATTTGGAGGGAAACATGGTCAAGGAGGTGTTGGAAAAGGTGAGGACAAATAGGGCAGCCTTCAAGAGATTCAAGAGATCCAGGCAGGGGGAGGATAGAGATGAGTACCTGAAGAAATCAAGGGAAGTGACCAGAGCAGTCAGAGCAGCCAAGGCTTTCAGACAGCTTAGGCTAGCACAGGGCATCAACAATGAGGAAAAGGGCTTCTTTGGGTACATAAGGGAGAGAAGGATCTGCAAATATCAGACAGTAAGGAGGCAGTTGCAATATGTGAGTGGAGGGGCAGGAGGAACCCATGACTGTGCACCTTAAAATAAAATTGAGCACCATTGTTTTGGAAGAAACAAGTCTTCTGTGGAATCCTTCTGGACTGATTTATGCATAAGATGTGACTCAATAGTAAGTTCCATGAGTAACCAGTGCTGGCAAAATAATCTTTTCATCAGACAGTAAGGATCAGGAAGGATGGGGGTAGGCAGAGAAAGGGGCAGATCAAGCAGAAGCGCTAAATGAATACTTCTGTTCTGTATTTACTAAGGAGAAGGATGGGTCACTGCTTCAGGGGGTAGGGAGGGTAGGCACGGGGAGGGCATGATGGATGGGAAAATCACAGCAGGCAGTGTACTAGAAGGTTTAAGGGCACTGAGAGTGGATAAGGCACCAGGACCAGATGGCATACACCCCTGAATACTGAAGGAATTGGCAGAGGTCCTGGCAGAGCCATTGGCAGACTTGTTCAGTACCTCTCTGGAAACAGAGTGCAAACCCAGGGACTGGAGGATGGCCCACATGGTGCCCCTCCACAAAAGTGGAACCAAGAATGAGTCAGGCAACTGTAGACTGGTAAGCATCACATCCATTGTGGGAAACCTAATGGTGACAATCCTTAAGGAGAGGTTGGTAACCTTTCTAGAAGGTAATGGACTCCAGCACAGAAAGCAACATGGGTTTGTCTCTGATAGATCCTGCCATACCAACCTGGTTGACTATTATGACTGGGTGACTAGGGAACTTGAAAAGAGTCATGTAATGGATATTCTGTATCTGGATTTCAGTAAGGCAGCCGTATTCCATTCAGTACCACATGGGAGGCTGATTAGCAAGTTGGGATACCAGGGTGCAGGGACAAAGATGGTGAACTGGATCAAGAACTGTCTGCAAGGAAGACAACAGAGGGTAGTGGTGGGAGGGGAACTCTCATCTCCAAGGGCTGTAATGAGGACGGTACCGCAGGGCTCGAGACTGGGCCTGGTGTTGTTTGGCATTTTCATTACCAACATCTCACATGGCATTAAGAACAAGATTAGTCTTTTTGCAGATGACACCAAAATTGGTGCAGTGGTGGATGATACAGTAGGGTGGCAGGGGCTGCAGGATGATCTGGCTAAACTTGAGGATCGATCAGATGAATGGCAGCTGGAGTTCAATGCTAAGAAGTGCAAGGTCATGCACTTGGGAACAAGTAACCCAAGGTGGTGTTGTCAGTTGGGAGGGGTACAGACAACCACTTCTGATGAGGAGAAAGATCTTGGGGTGATAATAACAGGGCAAATAAACCACTTGGCACAGTGCAGGAAAGCAACAGCTAAAGCCAACAAGATTCTAACACCTCCAGGAGGGGGGAGAAGATGATACTGCCTGTGTACAGGTCATTAGTGAGTCCGCACCTGGAGTACTGTGTGCAGTGTTGGCGCCAGTACTTAAAGAAGGATGTCAGATTACTGGAGTGGGTCCAGTGCAGATCAACAAGGATGATCCAGGGATTGGGATTGGAAGACAGACCTTACGAGGGGAGGCTGAGGGAGCTGAACATGTACTCCCTGGAGGAGAGGAGGGCTAGGGGAGATATGACTGAGACTTTTAAATACATGAAGGGTATAAACAAGACTGGTACATAGAGGATTTTTAAGCTAAGGGGTGGAAGAGACAGGAGGGGGCATGGACTGAGATTGGAGGGTGAAATTCAGGAGGGAAATAAGAAGGCACTTTTTCATGGAAAAGGCGATGTCTATGTGGAATGCATTGCCCGATGAGGTGGTGTCCTGCAAGACGGTGAGTAGTTTTAAAAGGGGTTGGGACAGAGTGAAGGGAAGGGTCATTGTAGAGCTGCAGTGTAATGGGTTGCTAGTTACACACTCGAGCAGACTTGATAGACCATATGGCCTGTATCTGCTGGTGGTTTCGTATGTTTGTATCACATTTCCCTACTTTTGTTGCTTTATCCTGAACCCTAACTGATTCATTAACACAGTTGTTTGCAAAGAATTTCCTTACTTTTGAGATAGTCTAATCATATCATTATTTGCCTGTGGGAGTGCAGGGTCCTGCACGCTCATCCATCCATCCACAGTTTTTGAGACAGAGTAATTGTATTCTTATTTACCTTTGGGCCCTGCACTCCTATCCCTCAATAGGTGTGGGCCCTGCACTTCCATTCGTAGGACTATAGCAACCAAATTGTTAGTATAGCATTCTTATTACCCCACTTCATGTACCCAGTACAGAAAATGTTCAAATCCCCACCAAAATGTGATTCTGCCCCACAGCAACATAATTCCATTCCACAGGTACAAAAAATAGCTTAGGCAGGATTTGAAAAATGACAATTGTCACTTTCATGAGGTAATGCAAAAAAAAGGCTATGTTGAAAGCTTGAGATCAAAATATTTAAGATTTCCCAAGATACAAGTGAGCGGAGCAAAATTTCAATGGATGCTCATAACTTTGCAATTTTTACATATTTTGACACCACATTTTCCGCATAGCCTCATGAGCAAGAGTGGTGAAAATTTTCAAATCCCGCCTGAAAGGTGATTTTTCCAAGTGACCATGGAATCGCCTTTTGGGCAGGATTTGCCTCATGTATTTATTTATTTATTTTTGTTTAACCGGGAGAGACACACTAAGCTGAAGTTTGTTTACAGGTGTAACTTGGAAGCCCAATGAAGTTAAGTGACTTGCTCAGGGTCACACAGTATATAAGTGGGGGCTGTGGGATTCAAACCCAGGTCTCCAGGTTTGCAGCTCAAAGCCTTTAATCACTGTTCTATACTGCCTCCTAATTCCACCACCATTGTTTGTGAGGTGGGGTCCCAAAAGGCCATGTTGAAAATCTGGGCTCAAAATATTTAAAAATGGCAAAGTTATGCAACAAAGTTGAAATCTGATTGAAATACATTGAATCACCTTTGTTTCTCACATTGTAGTCAACAATTCCAGCAGCAAGACGTGTCTCCAATCAGAGAGTGGATCTTCAGCCAGCCAGCTGTTCAGGTGAGTGCGAGGGTGTAGGGGTTGGGGGATGGTGTGGGGCAGTGCAGGGAGGTGGGTGCTCAGTGAGAGGTTGGGGTGGGGGGGTTAGTTTGGCAAGGGACCATTTTTGTTTTGACAGGTAAAAAAACAAGAGACATCAAAGGATTTTTTTTTTATTCAGCTGGAGTCGGGGATCGGGGGTGCCACTAGATACCTGAAGGAACAGTGATCAGATGGGTGGGGGGCCCACTAGACACCAAGGAAAAGTGGCAAAATACAGGACAGCGATTAGAGGGGTGAGGGGTGCCACTCGACACCAGGGGAATATTAACAATATACGGATGCCAATTAAAGGGGTAGGGGGTGTCACTAGAGACCAGGAAAATATAAAATAATAAGAGGATGGTGAAAAGAGGGCGGGGGTGCCACTAGACACCACAGAATTATTAAACAGCACAGGGACAGCGATCTGATAGTGGGGTGCCACTAGACACCAGGAAAATATAAAATAATAAGGGGGATGATGATGGTGGAGTGGGGGGTGTCACTAGACACCAGGGAATAGTTTAACAATTATAGGGATGGCAGTGGAAGTGTGGGGGTGCCACTAGATATCAGGGAAAGATTTTATTTCATATGAACATTTTTTAATGGATGTTCATACAAAAAACAAACAAAAGTTAGTCATGAAAAAGGATTTAAAATGAAAAAAAAAACTGAGTTATTTATCCAGCACTGAAGTGCAGAAGCCATTAAATGGAATCCCGATGAACAAGATAGATGTTTATTTATTTATTTGAATTTTGATAACCAGATAGGCCCACTGAGACAGAAAGTCTCTTTTACAGGGATGACCTGAAGATGTCTTGGTCTTTTTCCAGGATGATAATTTTGTGGGTTTTGACATTTTTATGTTTTGGAAAAAATGGAAAACAAGATGGCGGCAAATGAAAATTGGGATTGGCCCCAAACGAAAAATTATTTTCTTGTTTCATACAGTTATCTTGAAGTGCTTACTGAGCATGCTCAGGACCCTAAAATTCTAAATGAAATAACTCTGGAACGGATTAATATTTTTTCACCAAAAGACACTACTGTGGGCCTGCCACTTTACACACTGAACATTTCTGACAAAAATTCAAAACTGTCTAGTCCCTTTGGCTGTCTGAAAAGACAGCAAAAAAAAAAAATTCACTTTTTGTACTATCCATATCTTGGAATCTACACATCAGACCAGAATAAAGCTTGCCATATCTGGAGATCTACCCCACAAGACCGTGCATGTAAAATGTCATGTATATCCATTGGATGGTTGCAAAGTTATTAAAGTGAAAAAATTGGGGTTTGACATTAAATTGCCAACACAGTCCTAACTATTGTGGTGCTACCGCTCCTCTATATTATGTTTATTTACTAACCCACGGAATAGTAACTTGCAATCTAAAGGGCTGAAACAGGTCACATGACCAAACAGTTTATGCTTTAACCCTGTCGGTAATTAAGGGCATAACAAGCTCTACTGAGTTTTAAATCATATTTCTTCATACTTCTTTTTTTTTTTATTTGTATTTTGTACGGCTGCTATTGGTGTATGGCCAATACCAGAAACAAACAGGATATCCAATACACCCCATCTCCCCTAGCAAATGCTGCTAAAGGAAGCCTTACTCACTTTCTTTATTTAGACCATGATTTTGAAAGGGGTTCTTGGTCTCATAAATTCACCAAGTTGTGATAAGCCTGACCACTAACAAAAAGCTGACTCCCTCATAGGTGAAGTACCTATCAATTTTCACATGCCAATATGAGCAGTGATCCTACTGCTTTCTGTCTTTTGTGAAGATCACTCTCTGGCTTCATTTTTTTTAAACAGTGATGGCCCAGAAGGAGCTTACAGCTGGGACTTGGGGAACATGATAAATAGGAGATGAACACGCGTCTCTTGATCATTTGATAATTTAAGTAAGCATACTCCCCATTGGTCACCTGTGGGTGCAGAACCATCTTACTTTAGCTAGCAAGTCCCCCTCCCTATGTACTCCTAGCATTCTACTGTTGTTTCCATATGCCTTGCTGCACTGAGATGCGAACTTCAGGTTGTCACTGATAATGACCCTCAAGCCCACTCTGTGGTGTGTCCCACCTTCACCACATCTGTCCAGTAATCCTTAAATGGAATGTGTGTACCTGCATACATAACCTTGCACTTCTTGGCGTCGAACAGTAGCTGCCAAATTTGTGACCACTTTTCCAGTCTTTCCACATCCCTGTTCACACTGATGGTCTCCTCCACAATGCTACCTCTCATACAAAATTTTGTGTCATCTGTAAAGACACATACCTACCTTTTCCCACCTCACCTATATCGCTGATGTGTGCTGGCTCCTGTGGGACCCCACTCATGACCTCTTTCATTTCATAGAATTAACCACTGAGAACCACTCTATGTCCTCCCCCATAACCAGTCACCTATCCATCCAGTCAGCTTTTTTCTCAATCACAGTGGCATAAGAGTTCAGATGGAAATGGGAGATCACTAAGCAGATAGCTCTTCTAAGCAACAAGTAAGAACACAATCAGTTGAGAGACTCCAAATGCTTCTTTCGGTGACTGTGTGGGCTGACTTCCTACTATGTTCTTCAAGTTATGCATGGACTGTCATCTGTGAATTTTTATTTTTGTTTTGACCAGCTACAATCCCTGATCCTCCAAGATCTTCTGAACAAGATCAACAAGAGCTTCAGCTTCCTGCTACTGTCAAGTATTATCATGGCTGCACCCAGAAAACGACAGGCCCAGCAGCAATCAATTTTCCATTTTTTCAATAAAAAAAAATAATTGCTGAAGAATCATGCATCGTCAGTAAGCATGGCCTGCAGAAAGCTTGGAGAACAAGGGAGACATTTCACATGTTTTTCTAAAGCATTTATTTGTCCTATTCACATACGGATATAAACTTGTCTTCAGAATCCTTTCACTTTGGTTAGCTACATGGGCTAATGTGTTTTGCTGCCCTGTAAGATTTCCTTACATCTTATTGCAAACAGTTTATTTGGGAAGCAGTTGTTACTGTCCTAATATATAAATAACTTTAAAATGAGCTAAATGGTTTAGCTCAGGACCAAAAGAAGGCAACTGCACACAGCCAAGATCTTTTCAGCACACACCTACACATTGATGTTCCAAATTACTACCCAATGTTGCAGGGCTTTGAGGGCCTCAAGCATAGTTTTTTATGTTTGCTTGCACGCACGTACAAGAAACATAGTGCCATCAACCGAGATTTCGGAGGTGTGTCACCCCCTCTTCCAATTCAGTCAGTGTGTTGGCAGGGGCAGCTCCTGTGTTATTGCATGCGGAGCTGTCTGTGACAAGCTCCAAAATGCAGTGGCATACAGTTGAAAGGGGGAGCTACGCTTCAGTGAGCAGTGATAAGATATTGCCTGCTCATGCACAGCTCCCTACACACACACACACACACACACACACAAACGCATACTGCGTGCTGCCCCCCCATGCACACACTCTATGGCCAACGGGGGTGCCCAATCCCCTGTCAGCTGTGCTGCGCCCCCCCCAAAGCCTCCCAAATGCCACACTGGGTGCCCACCCCAGCGTGTCAACTCAATAGTATAGCCAACGGGGGTGCCCAATCCCCCGTCGGCTTCACTGTATCTCCCTCCCCCCCATGCTATCACCGATGGGGGTGCCCAATCCCCCGTCAGCTTCACTCTCCCCCCAGAGCACAGGTGCCACGCTGGAGCCCACCCCAGCATGGCAAGTGATGCTATGGCCGACGGGGGTGCCCAATCCCCTGTTGGCTGAACGCCCCCCCAACCATCCTTGTGTCACACTGGGAGCCCACCCCAGCTTGGCAAACGTCCTGCGTCGTCAATGAAAAAACCTGTAAAGAAAAACAGTCCCACATAGTCTCCCTGGCCCCCCTCCCACAACCCGCACCCACCCACTGTGCACCCTGCCTCCCCACACACACACCCTCACCCCATACTTACTCGGACTCGGCGCGACGTATCTTCGTGGACCAGGACACATCTGTACTCTTCAAAGCCGACCACGAACTGAAGAAATGCCGGTAAGCTGTATAATGGGCTAGATAGGGTTTTATCAACTTGTTGCATATCTCAGGCATTTTTTGGAATTTTTGCACCAAATTTTCAACATGGGGTTTTTGGGACCCCTTCTCATGAATGATGTCACTGTCATGGCGTTATTCAGGCCTGAAGGGTGATTTCGCAGTCACTGCATGAAATCACCTTTCGGGACTGATTAACAAAATGACACTGCCAGTGTTCATAAAGTGGGCTCTCAAGAAGCCTATTTTGAAAATTTGGTGGAAAAATTCCAAAAAATGACTGTTTTACAAGCGCGTATGCGCAGTTCCTATGCACATTCGTAAGTTCGCGGATTTTCAATACTTTCACTCCAGATTTCCAACATTGCCATTTTACCACACCTTCTTAAGAGTAGTATAGCTGTCATTTTTCACATCTCACCCAAAATGTGTTTCCGCCCATGTAGCTGCAATGGCGCAGTCGGTGTGCAAAACCAATGTACGGGACAGATTAAGAAAACCACAGTGACACTGTTCATGAGCAGAGGTCTTAAAATGGCTATGTTGAAAATTTGGTGACAAAAGTCCACAAAATGACTGTTGTTATGAGTGAGCATTGCAGTTTCCACGCACCTCATAAGTTCATGACTTTGTAATATTTTCAGTCCAGATTTTCACTAGTGGCATTTTCCACACTGCCTTATTTACAGTACAGCTGTCATTTTTCACAACATGGTCGAAGTGTGTTTTCACACTTTCAGCGCAGAGATGCGTGGTCGCTGTGGGAAATCATTGTTCAGGACAGATAAAGAAAATCACAGTGACACTGTTCATGATCGGAGTCACCAAAATGCCTGAGTTGACAATCTGCTGTAAAAAATTCCCCAACCTAATTATATTACGGGTGTGCGTTGCGCAGTTTCTATGTACGCTCGTGACTTCACCACTTTTTTAAATATTTTTACTGCAGATTTGCAACATTGTCATTTTTTACACCTCCCCATGAAACAGCTGTCATTTTTTACATCCTGTTTGGAATGTTTTTGCACCTGTGGTGCTAAATGCCGTAGTTGCTGTGCATAAGCAGCTTTCGGCTAAGAAACTGATATTCCCCCTGTTCATGGGGTGGGGTCACAAAAAAACCATGTTGAACATTTGGAGTGAAAATACCAACGAATGCCTGAGGTATTAGGGTTTCCAACCATAACGCCCAACCCTGTAGAGAATGACAGGCAACAAGGGTGTGACTTGGGATTCTTGCCTGTAATGCTCATACCATTCCACACCCTGCAGCCAGTGAGAGGCATTGAGGTATGCCTTGGACTCTTCGGCCCCAAAGTTCACCCCATTCTCCTATATCATGGGTTCTCAGACCTTGCCATGGCGAGCCTCCCCTACTGGACTTGGAAGACTTCCAGGCCTCCCCATGAGTCATGACCTCATTTGCATATGGCGGTAATCGCATAAAAATTGATCATTAGCGCACTGCACATTGACTAAATTGCGCTTCCGGTCACCTTTTGCATCATTACCACTGTACCTTGCCAGATACCAGTAATGATGAATAACTCACAAAAGCACACACACCCACTGTTAAATAAGAAGTATGTTTATTGTTGTGTAGTAAAATGTATTGTAAATTCTGCTGCCTGTTAATCAAATAATGCCAGTCTGTTAAGAGGACAACCTGTGAGCCTGTTTTGTGCAGTCAGCTGTAATATTCTTGGTTTACATTTGAAAGGTAGGCGCAAGTCATCTTCAACTTTAAGAGCAGGCCCGATACTTTGTTTTTATTGCAGTCAGTGTTGAAAATCCAGATTCGAAAAGATATGTTGAGGCAAAAGGCATAAGTACAGCAAGAGCTCGATTTTTCAGTGCTGGAAATTCAAGTCCAACTGACAGCCAAAACTTTGCAAGGGGCTGTTGGGCAAAAGTGACCTTCAGAGTTGGGTCTGTAGCCAGGTCAATGAGGCTCTCCTGTTCTTCTGGCGATAAGGAGTCTACAGAGCTTGGCTTGAAAATGAAGGATTCCTGACCCACTGGTCACTGTCCTCTCTGCTATGTTCAGGAAGTAGTCTCATAGCTTGCCTTGCAACCCACATAAATGTTCTGTAATTACTGCTTTGACACAGTTGACTGAAATTTCATGTTCCTGAAGAAAATCCTCCAAGGTTGGAAATGTGGCAACTGATCCTTGCTGCACTTCGTGTGGACCAAAGTTCAAGCTTGGAACCAAATGCCTTGATTTTGTCCCTGACTGTGAAAACACTGGCATCCGTCCTTGAAGTGACAGATTAAGAGAGTTCAGTCTGTCAAAGATATCTGCCAAGTCGTAAGCAAAGCAAGCCACTGTTGATTGTGGAAATGTTCCACAAGTGGAGAGTTACAGTCTGCAAGAATATTGGGACTTCATCACGCAGTTCATAAGGCGGGTCAGCACTTTCCCCCGGGACAACCAGCGGACCTCAGTGTGCAAGAGCAGCTGTGTATGTTTCGCTCCCATCTCTTCACACAGTACTGAAAACAGTCTGGAATTCACTGGACGTGCCTTGATGAAGTTCACGGCTTTCACTGCATCAGTCAAACTTTGTTGAGTTCATCTGGCATCCTTGGCTGCCAGAGCTTCCCTGTGAATCATGCAGTGGTTCCAGAGAGCATTGGGAGCCACTGCTTGTACCCTGGTCACCATTCCGCTGTGTCTTCCAGTCATTGCACGAGCTCCATCACTGCAGATACCAACACAACGACTCCAATCAAGGCCTTCATTCTCAATGAAAGTATTCAGCAGATGAAACAGCTCTTCCCCAGTTGCTCTCGTACGAAGTGCATGGCAGAATAGAAACTCTTCCCGAAGATCTGTGTCCATGGCATACCAAACATACACCAGAAGCTGTGCAGCATCTGCTATATCAGTGGACTCATCTATCTGCAGAGAGAAGAATGGGCTTTGAGGAATGGAATCTACAATCTGATGCTTCACATCTGCAGACATGTCCTCAATACGACGGCAAACTGTGTCGTTTGAAAGAGGATTACTTCCAGTGGCAGCTGCTTTCTCTCAAGCATCACTGAACACATTTCCTTTGCAGCAGGAATTAGCAGCTCTTCTCCAATGTTGTGTGGCTTCCCAGCTTTGGCAATTCTCAGAGATAGAAGATATGATGCTTCGACCGCTTACAGGAACAGTCCCATGGTGCTCCACAACTTTTTTTGGCCTCGAGTTCGCTCAGTTTCTTTTGAAGAACTCCATGGTTTTGAAAGTAAGCTGGGGTGCTTTGTTTCAGATGACGCCTTAGCTTGCAGGGCATACTGTCTTGTGCCAGAACCTCAGCACACACACACTGGGTCGTGGTGCATCACTGGTCGATCCAGGTGAATCCTAGTTTCAGATAGTCCTCATCATATCTTCTGGCTTTGCGTTTTGCTTGAGGTTCTCTCTGCCCAACAGGTTCCATCTCCTCATGCACACGTTCTTTCCAATCAGAAAGCGATCCATTCTTTGTCTACAATGCAACGAAAATTCATATTGATGAGAAGTTGACATCAGTTAAGCCAGTCTGCGGCCAGACTATCCTGGGCATGCCCAAATGTTCCTAGAACTGCTACAGTACAACTGCTACAGACACAATACCAAGAAGAAGAAGAATATAGCACTTTTCATGCGCAGTGTATCCCAAGCACTGAACAAGCAATGGTAGACTGGTAGTGAAGTGACTGAATTTGAAGTGGCGACCATATCGCACATCAGCAACCAGACACAGCCTGGACAATTGCATGAACCTATTTTATGGTTAAACAAAGGGAATCTGAGCTGAACCTACTTTTGCAAAGAGTGCATTGATTTACTTTCACCTGGACACCCACCAGGAGGTTAGAAGAAGAGCTCAGTTTGACAGCGCATCCAAAGGCAGAACTCTAGTAGTACTGCCCCCCCCCCCCAAATACAGCACTCGGATGCCAGTGTTTTTGGCATGCGTCCAATCCTGGTGTGGGACGAGAACACACAACCCTCTGGTCCACAGGCAGATGTACCACCAACTGAGGCACACTGACAAGAAGAACACCACTTATTAATTGAAGCACAATTTGAAGAACGAAGAAGCCATAAAAAAGCAATATCTGAAATATCAAGACTGGGCAGGTGCATCCCTTTTTAATTAGGCAACTGCCAGCAGCAGCTCTGGCAGGATCAGGATTGTTGCTTTAGTCACCTTGTAAATGTACCTCCCAACAGATCTCAGTAGGACAGGATCATTAGTGAAGGACTGCAGCACGCAGCAGCAGTACTTTGTAAGCGTAATCAGCCACTCCAACACAGCTCTGGCAGGACCAGATCAGAACGAGCACTTTGTAATCATCCACCCCCAGACAAAGTTCAGGCAGGACCACTGCAGAGTGACCACCTTGCCACACTTTGAAACCCCAGACTGCCTTGACTTGCAAAACACAGGCATTCATACACACAGAGGCCCAGCATCACAAGCTGTAGTCCGCAGCCGTAGTCCCAAAACAGCACTCCATCCTTAGCGCCAGAACACATGACCAGCCAGGAGGGATGCCCTTCATTTTACTTCTCAAAACTGCTCTGCTACATCTCATCTGTCCTTCATGTCAAAGGTGCTACCCATGCAGATAAATGTACTGTGCATTCAGACTTTAGTGCAGGTCCTTTGTATCCTCCAGAGCCAGCAAACCCTTTTGCTCAGAGTCCAAGCCACCATCCCAAGGCCAGATCCATACGTCAGGTCTTTTTAAACTAGCAAAAGCATTGAGTACGCGAGGAGGATAAGAATTCTGTCACTTACCATAATTTCCTTTTCTGTTAGCTCGAACATTGTCCACTGTCAATGGGGAGATATATGTAGGTAAGAGCCTAGCAAAGCTTCATGACCCCTACTTCAAAGCCTCCCACCCAAAATGCTGGCTCCTCATTCAAATCCAGCCCACATCAGAAAGGCAAAAAGAAAGTGTGTACTTTAAAACCATGCATTACAAGTCAGAGACATCACATATGCACAACAGCACCATTTTAAATCTGCAGGAAACAAGTCTAATTCCACCACCCAGCCCAAATCAATATAATAAATAAGCAAAAAACATGATCCATTTCAACCCCACACCCCAAAATACATCTTATATGCTCCCCAGATGCAGGCCCATTCACAATCATTGACAATTGCATGGATCCGTTATGTGAAGGGGCTATTGGCCCCACCTTCGAATATCCTCTGCCTACTCTTTGCAAACAATGCCAGGGTTCTATGACTTTTCTTCCACCTGGACACTCACCAGGACAGGCAGAAGCCAGGGGACCGCTGTTTTAACGTCTCATCCAAAGGACAGCACTAGTGCAGCATACCACCCCTTGAATACTGCAATGGTGCCAGCGTTTCGTTACGATTCCAATCCCAATGTGGTATCAAAACCCACAACCCTCTGGTCCAGAGATGGATGTGCTACCAACTGAGCCACACTGATACTGACACTTAAATCTCTCAGCACAAGGACAACACTACTGTAGTAATGGCCCAAATCATATTGGGCCAGCAGCAGCAACAATTATAAATGACACAAGGATGCCAAAACAAAACAAATAAAAGCACTTCCTTCCTAAGGTAGGGCCGGTGCTTCAGTAGTTACCAGTGGCACTGGTGCCACGCCAGCAGGTCCTTCGGTCAAAACACACCCAGCAAATCACTCCAAAAACTGTACAGCAGGTCCTTCACTCCCGCCCCACTCCACCATACAGGCCAGATGTAGGTTTCTTTTCCTCAGACAGAAGTGGGTATCAGCGGGAGAACAGGAACAATTATACTTACCAATTTCGTTTCCGTTAGCTCCAGCGTTGTAAATTGGACTTCACGTGGGTAGTAGGCAACAGCATCAGGTTATTCATTCCAAAACCCTGCTCAAACACGGGCTACCCCATCCCAACATCAGTTACAAAACTAACATTTGAACCCCACACAGAAGCATCACATATAAACCACATGCCACCATTTCAACACACCACCACATAAACTGGTGGTTCAGTCAGATGCAGCTGCTTTGCAGTTGCATGCCATAGGTGTGAGTGGAGGATATGGGCACTCCTTGAACAGACCTAGGAAGGTCCCCACACCCAAGCAAGACAAGCAGGCCCTTCACTCCAAAGTGTCCCACCCTAAAGAGGTTCTCATTCAACAACCATATAAATAGGATAGGGGCCATTTCAGGCTTGCACAGCATAGAAAGGCATCTTTTGTGACCCCAGCTCTGGGCCACTGCTGAAACAACCAACCAAGAATAAAATGGCACACCCGCAGAGACATCATGCAGCTTAGCATTACCATCCTGGGCAAACCAGCTAAGGGGCATGACCCCATGCCACGGTTTCACCCATTCCCCCTGCTCAGGCTCATGCGTGACACCACCACCATCCACTCAGGCCAGACCAGCTGCGGGATATTACAGCCAACCCCCCCCACCTGCCACTACCACGACAAATCCCTGCTAAGAGGCATCAGAGCCCCCCCCCAATCACCACATCAAATACCTGCTTTAACTATCACTGAGGCAGCATCACCACGACCATGAAATGCATTCCCCTTCCCCAGGCTCTGTTAGCAGCAGCATTACCCCTGGGCAAAGCAGCCAAGAGACATTTCAGTATAACTGCCCCCCACCAGACTGGACCAGCGAGGCAGTACAGGCACCTCCCACATCCCCAACACTGCAAATCCTTGCTTGAGAACAGACCAGCTGAGAGGCATCAGTCCCCCAATCACCACATCGAACCATACCTCTCAAGTGTCCCTGATTTTCACGGACGTCCCTGATTTTGCCTCAAAATTTTACTGTGTTCTCCTAAAATTTGTGTTTTGTGGCTCAGTGGGAACCATAAGCACAGAACAAGGTCAAGCCTTAAAGTTACTGATGACTTCTTCTTTAGAAAATGCATTTTACACTAAGCCCCATATTCTACCAGCTTTATGGGTGGATCTCGAATTTTGAAGATGTGTCCCCGATTTTTTTTTTTTTTTAGCCTTGTCCCTGATATATGAGGAAGAGGTTGAGAGGTATGCATCGAACACCTGCTGAAGCTACCACACCCCACCACAAGAGGCATCATCCCCATAGAGGCACATCAGCCCCCAAACTCCCACTCAGGCCAGATCAGCTGTGAGGCAATACAGTTCCTCCCCACATGAGAGGCATGAGGCACACCAGGCCGGGCATCAGGCAGCACCCCCACCTCCCAGTCAGGCCATCAGAGCCCCCCACCTCCCAGTCAGGCCATCAGGCAACACCCTCCCAATCTCCCAGTCAGGCCATCAATCAGGCAGCACCCCCCACCTCCCAGTCAGGCCATCAGAACCCCCACCTCCCAGTCAGGCCATCAGGCAACACCCTCCCAATCTCCCAGTCAGGCCATCAATCAGGCAGCACCCCAAACCTCCCAGACAGGCCAACAGGCAGCACCCCCAGACAGGCCATCAAGCAGCACCCCCCACCTCCAAGTCAGGCCATCAGAACCCCCCACCTCCCAGTCAGGCCATCAGGCAGCACCCCCACCTCCCAGTCAGGCCATCAGGCAGCACCCCCACCTCCCAGTCAGGCCATCAATCAGGCAGCACCTCCCAAACCTCCCAGACAGGCCATCAGACAGCACCCCCAGACAGGCCATCAAGCAGCACCTCCCCACCTCCAAGTCAGGCCATCAGAACCCCCACCTCCCAGTCAGGCCATCAGGCAGCACCCCCCACCTCCCAGTCAGGCCATCAGTCAGGCAGCACCCCCAAACCTCCCAGACAGACCATCAGGCAGCACCCCCAAATCTCCCAGACAGGCCATCAGGCAGCACCCCAAACCTCCCAGACAGGCCATCAAGCAGCACCCCCACATCCAAGTCAGGCCGTCAGGCAGCGCGCCCCCCCCCGGTGAGGCCAGCCAGACCAAACCCCATTGGAGCTTCCAAAAGTACAGTAGAATTTTTACCTGAAGTCTGAAGAAGGATCCCGTCTGCAAAGGATGTCACCAGTAGTCTCAGGAGCTCTGTCTGCGGCAATTAGCGTTCCACGGTGGCGATTATAGCAGCTGGAAGGCTGCGGTAGTTGACAGGCGGAGTCGGCAGGTAGCGGCTTCAGGAGTCGGAAGACGAGCGCCGTTAAAAGCGACTTGCAGGGGATAAAAAAAAACCACCCGCAATATAAATTCCGGTTGGAGTCTCCATTCAACCGCACGCATGGCATGGCATTTTATTTCCGGGTTGATGACGTCGTCGCACGTTACGAAGCTGCTCATTGGTTGAGGGAGCCGGGTGATGATTGGCTGCAAATGCACAATACCGATTGGCTACAGCCACTTCTCTCTGATTGGGCACATATTCTGGGCTTTCTATTGGTCTGCCGAAGACCTTGTTTTGCACAGGCATTGGCTGGCTCAGAATCCCCCTGCCTACTACTCTAGCTGCAGTATTGAACTTGGTTGGGATCCGAGGTGCAGAAGGTACAGCACGGTATACCAGCGCGAAATTGGCATGGCGTCCTGCGCCTCCTGGAGTCTAGCTCAAGGCCCCCAGGAGGCTACCACTACTTGAGAACCCCTGTCCATATCACACCCATCTCACTGTATTTCCTAATGGAATGGGTGTGTGCATAAGGTCAAAAGACCCCAAGGAACACTGTGACACTTGCCAGTGTCTGCAGGGTGGGGTGTACTGAAATGGCGTGGCCGTTATGCCTGACGACTCAAAGGCACACCCCATTGCCTGTCACTCTCTGCAGAGTGGTGGTGGGGTTGGCTTCGGTTCAATACTTCACTGCCATTCCTATTACGCAGCTCTGTAACTTCTACACTACCACTGCCAATGCCAGCAAACAAACATTCGGCATTGACAAATGCTTGTTAATATTCCATTGTTGCCAAATACATTTGTAGCACTATCTGAGAACCACAGTATCGTACAAAAAAAAAGTTATCTGGAGGTTCTTTTGTGCATCTGTGCTCACACTTTCAGTCTACCTCTGGTGCACCTCTTCGTATCTTTGGATCACATCTTGGTTTCTGTCAGAGTGCCTCTGTTGCACATATCTGAGCACCTCTTTTCTTGCATTGATTCACACCTTTGTTCTCCTTGTCCTTGTACTTCAAATAGACATTAAAAGTATGCAAAAGTCTGATCCTTGTTTCAGTACAGCAGCATATCATGGCAACCAGTCTGCTACAGTGCTTTCAGTTTCGAATGATGAAAAAATGGTGCTGCATATACTTCACCTTGCTTAAACTGATTCTATTTTCATTTTACTCTTAAGATACAGTGACAGCGACAACCCTACAAGATGAAATGGACACCAGACCATCAGAGAACATTTCACATGAAGTGGATACCATCAGAGAATGTATTTCAGAAAATCATGTCATTATGATGAATGAAAACCTTTCCAGCAATGGGGAATTCACAAACAGACATAAGTGACTTCATCACAAGATCAGGTATTACAGATGATGGAAAATGTACTCAAATAAAACATCACAAGCAACATATTAGTTACAAGTTTCCATCAAGAAGCTTTGCAGACTAGAGAAGAAAGGCTGGCAGTTCTCTATGACAGTGTCAGCGTACATGGTTAGACCAGTTTGATTGCATAGCATATTCAGTTGAAGACGATGGTTTGTACTGCTTAGCTTGTATTTTGTTTCCCAACCCAAGGCAGACTGGCCATGCATAACTTCTCATTGACCAGCCATATTGTAACTGGAAGCATGCCAAAGCAGATATTCTCAGACACTCGGAATTTGAATACCATAGGAAATTGGAGGCTAAATTAATTGCATTTATCATGACAACTGAGAACCAAAGTCAAAGAGTGGACTTGTCCCTGTCAAATTCTACCCAACAACAGGTTGCAAAAAAACAGAATTTTTTTAACATCCATCATCAAGTGTTTGGAGCATTGCGGGAGGCAGGGTGTTGCACTTCATGGACACAGGGATGATTCAACATCTGACTGTAATAGCAATCAAGGAAACTTTAAAGCTTTAATTAATTTTTGTGTTGACACTGGTGACAAAGAGCTAGAAACCCACCTGGAAACATGCCAAAAAAAAATGCAGCTTACATTTCCAAGACTGCCCAAAACGAGCTGCTTAATTGCATGAAACATTATATTCAGCAACAAATAGTAAAGGACATCAAGTAACAACCTTTGGGCCCATTTTATTCCATTCAAGCAAATGAGATTACAGATATCAGCAACTGGAAATAACTTGGAGTTGTGCTTAGATACCTGAAAAATGGCCAGCCACTAGAGAGGTTTGCTGAATTCATTGCATGTGAATCAATGACAGGGATGGATTTATGCAACAAACTGCAATCATGTTAAAGAAGTTTGACTTTGGATCTCAAACGCTGCAGAGCTCAGTGGTATGATGGTGCTGGAAACATGGCCAGGGCACAAAAGAGGTGTGCTACTCTATTTCAAAAATCAGCACCACAGGCAATATATTATCATTGTGCCAGTCACCAGTTAAACCTGGTTCTTTCAAAAGCTTGTGAGCTACCAGAAATAAATTGTATAATGAGTACTATGAATCTTCTTCAAGTATTCTCCAAAACGCCAGAGGCATCTGGAGCAGTCACTTCAGCAGATGAACTCCGAGAGGTCTAAAAATGGAGAACAACCTGTAGAGAAACACAAAGTGAAGTTACTGAGTGAGACTAGATGGGTGGAGAGGCATACATCCTTTGAAGAGTTTCACCACCTGTACAAAGCTGTGCTTGACTGTCTTGAAAAAATATCAATCAACAAGGAAAAACACTGAATGCAAAGACTGTTTCTGAAGCATATGGGCTTTACAATTCTGTCAGAAAGCCCAGTTTCAGTGTTGCATTTCAATCAGCAAGATTCTTGTGTGGCTTCACCAAGGCACTTAGCAAGTTGCTACAAGGATCTGCCCAAGACATAGTGTATGCTTATGAACAGGTTAAACTTGTACTTCATGAATTCCACTCAGTTCATGAGAATCTTGACAAAGAGTTCCAGATCCTATTTGATGTGATGGTAGAAATGAGCAAACGGGCTGAACAGGAAGACTTGCCCATCCCACGTCACTGCAACTGCCAAACACAGAGGAACAAGGTAGAGGGTGATACTCCAGAGGTGTACTGGAGGAGGACCATTTTTATTCCCTTTCTTGAACACCTGATTTCAGAACTATCCAGAAGGTTCACAGTTATCTCTTGCACAGCTATACAAGGCCTCTCCCTCATCCCAGCAAACCTTGACAGCCTCACTCACGAAAAAGAAAACAAACTTAAAAACTTCTTTGGTGATGACCTGCCTTCACCATCAACCTTCCACCAGCAGCTCCAATTGTAGAAAAGAAAATGGGAATCCTTATCTTTCAGCACTCTATGCTCATCACCTGCTGACTTAAAGGACACCTTTGCACAGACGAATGCCCACATGTTTTCTGACATAGCATTTATATTCAGTATTTGTTTGTTAAGTCCAGTTGTAACTGCTGGAGTATAAAGAGCAAATTCCTCATTAAAGTTCATGAGGTCAGAACTGCAAAGCACAATGGGACAGGATCACCTAAACAGCTTACTGTTGGCCAGCTCGGTGGCGCTGAGGGTTGAGGTGCTGGACACCTTACCTTGTGGCTCACCGGCAACCCGGGTTTGGGAATGAGCATGGGCCGTCAGAGGTTGGCAAAAGGGGGGGAGAGCAGAGCTGGATGGAACTACTGGCAGGCAACTCTCCTCTCCGGGGAAGAGTAGTGGCTACCCTTGGCTAATGTCTTCCTCCTGGTGGAGGCCAGGGACAGCACAGGTCCAGAGGGATGCCAGGCGTTAGACCAATGGGGTGGGTGGAAAGGGGTCATTACCGGGGTGATAAAGTGCATACGCACTTCCATGAGCATGCGCTCCTACTCCTGGGGCGCCTGGGAGAAAATAGAGGCAAAAAAAGCACCATCGGCAGGATGACGACCAACTCCCCACAGGTGCCGCTCCCAGGACAGGCATAAGGTAAGCCCAGTAATTATGGGGGACAGGGCTGGGGGGTCAACCAGATGGAGGGGCAATGGTGAGGAGCAGAAAATGTTAAATGATAAAATAAACAGCTTACTGTTGCTCTTTATACACAGAGACATCCCAATAGACTACTGTGCAGTTATTGACTTATTTGCCACAAGACATCCAAGGTGTATGCTTCTCCTGAATCTGCTGAGTTAAATGTTTGCATCTTACGCGATAGCCTTTTCAAAAAGTAGCACTGTATAGTTGGTCTGCAATTCTAGCAGAACTGTTATGAAACACTGTTTTCTTTCCATAAAAAGCTGAACTGATATTGAACATGACTGCTGTGTTCAGTTTTTTTTATAACTTTCTCTGTTCATGTCCTTTTCACCTGAGCCCATCTCCTAATTTCTCTCCATCACAGTTCTGTGACAAGCTACCTCACCAGGGATGGGAAGGAAGATGATGGACATGTCTGGTTGTTCTAGTAGAACAACCAGACATCTCCCTCAGATTCGATATCTCCATCTGAGCTAGCCATCACTGTTCACAGCTGCTCCATGATGGAAAGGAAACTAGGAGATTTTCTGATGGGATACTCAACACTTTGCTCCTGAAGCTGGGCCTAAAATGCACCAAAATGCACCATTTAACCCCTATATTTTCAACATTTCCTGGGAGGGCATGCCACCAGACCCTCCCCCAGAGAGGTTTGGTTTTCAGAGCAAAGTGTATCCCCCTTTCTGTCAATTCCTGGATCCGCCACTGTGGTGATCACAGTTTCATAAGCGTAAACTTTGTGTACTTGAAAGAAATGAAGCACTCTAATGAGATAGTGTTTCAGTTCTTTCATTTGCATAAAAAGTCAGCCAGCCAACAAAGGCTTTATGTACATCACAGCTGCCACACACCAGGCTGTCACAGCTAAAACCCTCCTGCTCCCTCACTCTGTGTGCTGTCCCACCCCTGATCCTCCATTCCCTGTCCCATTTTTTCTTTATTACTGCCCCCTCACCAACTGTCCCTCTCAGCACCCCCCAAATGTAACTGTGAGCCTGTACACACTGTTGGTCCGATTGATAAGTGCCATTGCTGTGCTGTGCTGACCCATTAACTCAGTACTACACGGTCCCATTACACTAGTGACCTACTAGTAGTGCTGGCTCCACTGATGGCACCCCACTTTTGAAAGCTCCTGTCTCCTCTGCTGATGTGCAGCCAGAATGCTGCTGTGTCCTGTTCTGCTACCCCAACTTGGCTTTGGATTTGCCACCTAACTTCAGGAACAACAGCTGGCAGTGTCTGGAAACTTGTCACCAGCTGCGAGTCCTGTACTGCACACTCCCGCTCCACTCGTGACCTGTTAGTAGTGCTGGTTCCACCAATGCCACCCCACTTTTGAAAGCTCCCATTTCCTTTGCTGATGTACCACCAGAATGCTGCTGTGTTCTGTTCTGCTGAACCAACTTGGCTTCAGAATCGGCACCTAACTTCAGGAACAACAGTCCACAGTGCCTCTGGAAACTTGCCACCAGCTATGAGTCCTATAAGCACTGGAACAGACTCTGTGGGGCTGTCATGTTTCTGCTACAGTATGTGTGGAAGTAAATAAAGTCAAACCGATTCCCAACTGGAGCTCAGCAACAAACCAATGACAGCCCGCAGCACCCTCATTTCCTCTCTCACTCAGCCCCATTCCATCGAGCCCCGCTGCAGGTATTGCAATGATCGGGAAGGAACAGGTGAATGCTGAGCCACTGCCACGGGTCCAGCTTCTGCCCGGTTGCCCTACAGAGTCCAGCAGAGGAGGCAGATATCCTGGGCCAAAAGGGGATAATCAGGGTTCAATTCATTTTGGGGTGGGGAAAAAAAAAACATTTCATGGGTCAAAACTGAAAGCTAGTCAAGTTTTTGGGACGTTCAGATTCTTTCCACATCTCACATTTTTAAGTCAGTATTCTCAGAGAATCCAATTTTTGGCCGCTACAAAATTATATCAGAAATATACAAACCTTTATCTGTAACATCCATCGCAGTTTTTCCATCACCCCACACACACACATACACACAGTTCAAACAAATTGCCCAGTAATGGTTTCTGCACCTGTATATGTGGTTTCTCATAATTTGGGAACCTGGGCACATGCTTCTCCTCCAATGGCATTCAAAAACTAGATTTACCTGGTGGTCTAGTGCAGGAGATCCTTTCTAATTGGCCCTTTTCCTGATGAGCCAAAGTAAGGTGCAGTAGCATCCCAGTAGCTGTTTCCTCCTAGTTGGGATAATACCGAGAGTGCTTCAATTGAGCACTGCCACTAGTTGAGCGACTGACAGGGTGGGTCAATGGCACATAATGTCTAGTGCTGCTGGAGACTGGTATGAAGGATGGTCCACCCAGCTGGAGCAGGCTGAAAAACTAGTATGAGTGATGCCTCTGAAGTTGTGATTGCAGGAGGACCTGCAGAGCCAGGGCTGATTGAAGTTGTTAGCCCTGCCGCAAAGCACAACTGAAGGAGGACTCCCAGTTGGAGCAGACTGTAAAGATGGTCAGGCTTGGGGCTGGTTTTTCCAAGTTGTTCTAGCGGCGCTCAACTTAACTACCTAGAGGGTAATGTAGCGTATGTTTAAGCACAGGACTTACCCCTTTAACTGTTGCCCCTTTAATCCCTGTAGCTAAATACTACATACTCTGTTTGCTTTAGTTATTACCATACAGGTCCAGTGAGATGAAGCCTATGGGTGCAGCAAGTGATGGGGTGGCAGGCCTGAAGAAAAGTTAATGAGTCCTGTGGCCACATATTCAAAACTTTGCCCCGTGGGCAAAGTGATTGCACCCTGTCTGCCTGGGGTTTGCACCCGAGTGCAATATTCAAAGGTGCCTGTGGCGCATGCTTAAAGGGTAAGTGCATGCACACAAATTATGTGGTGGGCAAAGGGAGGGGCGGGGAGAGTAATCCTGGTGCAGCACAATATTCAGCATGGTAGCACTGTACAAGTGATGAGGTGGCAGGCCTGAAGGGAGGCTAATAAGAGTCCTGTGGCCACATATTCAAAACTTTGCCCAGTGGGCAAAGTGATTGCACCCTATTTGCCTGAGGTTTGCACCCGAGTGCAATATTCAAAGGTGCCTAAACACTTAAACGGCATGCACAAGCAAACAAATTATGTCGTTGGAAAAGGGAGGGGTGTGGATAGGAATCCAGCACAATATTCAGCACTGTAGCACTGTACAAAGGGAATAATGCAGGCCCCCTTGCACTGCACAGTTACTGCTGAGAAGTCAGATTAACTCTGGGCAACCCAAGTGGTCAGCAGAGCTACTGTAGCCAACAGCCATGTTGGAGGTTGGGGGGACATGCCTGCTCTCTCATGGCTATTGGCTCCCCCAACCCTCCAATCTCCATCCCTGGTAAAAGTAAAAATTTCCATTGTACCTAGTGGTCCCCCCCCACCCTCCTTCTGTTGTCCCATATAATGTACAAACTTTCCCTGATGTCACATTGTCTCTCCATCACCCTTTGATCGCCGACCCATATAATGTACAAAATTTCTCCTGGTGACTCGTGGTCCCCCACCCTCCGATCACCGGCCCCAGTAAAGGTTCATAAGTCCCTAGTGTCCAGTGGTTACCCCCCACCCTCCAGTTGCCAACCACAGTAACATTAAATAATTTCCCTGGTGTCTAGTGCTTCCCCCCACCCTCCAATTGCAAGCCCCGGTAAAGGTAAATAAATCTCTAGTGTCCAGTGGTTTCCCCCCCTGCCCTCCTATCACTGGCCGTGGTAATAGTAAATAATTTCTCTGATGCCTAGTGGTCCCTCACCCACACTCTTATTGCAGGCCCTGGTAAATAGGTCCCTGCTGTCCAGTGGTACCCCTGCCCTCCAATCGCTGGCCCTGGTAATATTAAATAATTTCCCTGGTGCCTAGTGGTCCCTCACCCACCCTCTGATTGCAGGCCCTGGTAAATAAGTCCCTGCTGTACAGTTGCCCCCCTGCCCTCCAATCACCAGCCCCGGTAATATTAAATAATTCCCTGGTGTCCAGTCATCCCCCCACCCTCTGATCACCAGCCCCATGTCATGTCACATATTCCCTGGTGTCTAGTTGCATCCCCATATACCCATAGTAGCATAAGCATTCCTTGGTGTCTAGCAGCCTGACACACCACAGGCACTGGCCAACCCACCCTGTCACCTCCCCTCCAACTTATCGGTGTTGCCAGCACTGCTGGAGCCCATACGGTGACTGGCACACCCCTCCTCTTACTACTTTGGCTGGACACTGTATGTGATGACAGGGAGCACGCATCCCCTGTACTGTAAAGGGAGCATGCATACTGTCTACAGTAGACATTTCATGTGCTCCTTTTACAGTACAGGGGGCATGCACTCCCTATCATCACATACGGCGGCTGGCCGAGGAGGTGAGAGGAGGGCTGTGGCAGTTGCCAAATGAGCTTCAGCAGCACCAGTGACATGGGTAAGGTGAAGAAGGTGGCAGGATGTGTTGGCTGGTGCTCTCAGTGGAGGGGGGCCACTAGACACCATGGAATACTTGAAATTTATCGAGGACGGGGATCAGAGAGTGCCTCTAGACACCAGGGAATATGTACACTTATACAGGACCAAGCAATCTGTCTGGAAGTGCAAAGATCCCAGGGGTGCAAACTTGCCACTGCTTCCCATGCAAATGTGCCCATAATGGGTATGAAGATGGCTCCTTAGTGCCTTGCATGCCCAAGGGGCTCATTGTATGGTACCATCTGAATATCGCACTGGGCACTACTGGCATTATCGGTCCTATTTCCTAAACTGCTAGGATTCATGTTGGGGCAGCACTGCTTGGCTTACTGCTGCACCGACATGCCTATTAGGTGTGCTATCTGACTGAATATAGCATCCTTGGGGTCGTGTGCAGTGGATAAGTGCAGTGGAAACCCTTGCACTCCGCTTTGCCCATTTTTGAATATGTGGCCCCTGGTGGCAGATGTAGTGTACAGTCAGTGTTGCTCACTGAAATGTCACTGGTATTTCCTTTGATATGCGATGTTTGTACTGTTATCTTACTGTAATTTATAACTTGTTTGAGTGGTACTCACATTCACTACCCTGTGGGTGAAGTGTAGCACATTAAGACATAGGGCTTACCACTTTTCTTGTTGTCTCTTTAAGCACTTAGAAGGTCCCTCTCTGGTTAATTTACTCATGGACCAAATTGTAATTCTAATTCTCATTCCAAGTCAAAGAGCTTGTTTCAGATCCCACGAATGTATACTGCATTGGGACAGAATTCTTTTGGCTATGAAGTAGCTTCTCTATGGAACAAAATACCTGCACCATTTAGATCATCACCTTCCCCCGTTGACTTCAATGCTGTTCTGAAAGCTCCTTATTGAAAACTGAGCACTTGTAATTGTATTATATTTTGCATGTGATTCTTGCTTCCTTGTTTAGTGTTTTTATGTACTTAGGGTACTGTATTTCATCTGTCTGTATGTAACCTGTTTTGTACTGAACATTTTGTACCTTGTATACATCAGATCATGTCTGAAAAAAGGTGTCTTGACACCAGTGCACTAACCTGGTTACAAAATAAAACTAAACCAGAACAAATCACAGTGGGAAAGAAATAATTTAAGTGACTGGGAATTTAACCCAGGTCCCCAGAATACCATCCCAGTGAGCTAACCCCTGAGCTGCATATAGTAAGACTTCAGGTCCCCAGACACACTTTCTTTCTCTGATACTGCATATCCTGCAACAAAGAATAATCAAGAGGATTATTGTATGTTTTTGGTGCAGTAAGTAAGTAAGTAAGTACAAGTTTTTTGTAAAGTGCATATACTAAAAGGTGTTACGCTTATAAACTAGTTAAAAACCGTATCACAACATATATTACTGTGCAGTTCTATATATTATAAAATCATATTGTTTACATTCATCAGTCTGTTAGATGTAATAACAAATTGACCTACACTATACATAATAGATATATCCTCTGTATTTAATAGGAACCTTAGTTTTTCATTGTGAAATGACCCTTCAACCTGTAGCAGATACCTTCCCAGCCATTTATCCCTATATGTAATTAAGTTACGACAATAAAATAGGATATGAGACACTTCCCATTTCCCTAGGCACTTGCCTTTACAATCTAATCCATGTACAAAAGTGTGCCAGTTCATAAAACCTGAGATAGCGCCCCCTATTATATTAAATCTCAAGTTCGCTAACATTTTATAATACGAGTTATTTTCACATTTAAGTAAATATGTCTCCCTCTTGTGCACATCTTTAAGCAATTTATAGTCTGAAAAACTTGTGGCTGATGTAACTTTTGCCATGTCTTGTTGTCTAGCAGTGTCTTGTATTCTTTAGACTACTGCACTGTAGAATTTGCTGTTCAATTCGATGTTATCCAAATCTCTATCGAGGGAAGACCCATTTTTTTAAGCCTGGTGCCCAGGTCCTTAATCCATGACCACCCCTTTAATGTAATAGTATTCCTGGGGTGGGATATTCAGAACTGCACCAGGCAGGGACGCAAGCCGGATGCAGCACAACTGGGATGCGCCAGGGCGTGGTCTGGACGATATTCAACGGTGCTGCACCATGGCTCCGCACCATTGAATATGGCACCGTGGCCACCTGCAGTTGCACCAGCGCAAGTGGCCAGAGAGGAGCAGGGTGATGCACTGGCGCAAGTGCCGTTGTGCTAGGCACAGCAACCATGATATTCAGTGGTGGACATGCAAATGGGGCTATAATGTATACAAGGTGCAAATGGGGCCATTTGCATGTCATTATGGCCCCATTTGCATGCAGGTGCACCAATCCCCTGCGACTTGTGCCTGGCGCCCTGCCAGGCTGCAGCCGTCGGGAACTGACACCCCCTGCCCCTCACCAGCAACGAGCCCCATTGCCTGATTGTGGGCTGTAATATTTAATTTACTCCTTGGTGGTCTAGTGGACTGAACTCCGTGCCCGATCATGGGCTGTAATGAATACTTTCCTCCCTGGTGGTCCAGTAGTACCTGAACCCCCCTCCCAACTTGTCCACTCACACCCGCCACCTTGCTACCCCCTGGTCAGTGGTGGGTGGCAGCACCACCACCGCAGCCCGCCGCTCACTGACTGACAGCGTACAGTACGGTGTGATGCCCATTGGTCCACAGTGTGGGCTAATGGGCATGCAGACTCATACTAGATTACATCGTCCTGAAATGGAATGGATCCATTCACATTTCAGGACTGTAGTACAGTACGGTCTGCATGCCCATCAGCCCATGCTGTGGACCAATCGGCATACAGCCGCATTGGCACGCCGTCCATCGGCAGGCGTCTGGTGGCTTTCGGTAGGGAGAGCTGCCTCCACCACTGACCGGGGAGCGGGTGGTGGGTCTGAGTGGGGCGGATGGGAGGGGGGTATGGGTACCACTGGACCACCAGGGAGGAAAGCATTCATTACAGCCCACGATTGGGGTGGCAGGTGTGAGTGGGTGAGTTAGAAGGGGGTACAGGTACCACTGGAGCACCAGGGAGGAAAGTATTCATTACAGCCTGCAATCGGGCATGGAGTTTGGTCCACTGGACCACCAGGGAGTAAAGTAAATATTACAGCCAACAATTGGGCATGGAGTTCGGCCCACTGGACCACCAGGGAGTAAAGTAAATATTACAGCCAATGATCGGGCATAGAGTTCAGTCCAATGGACCACCAGGGAGTGAAATAGATATTACAGCCCATGATCGGGCATTGGGGTGGGTGCTATGCCACCAGACGGTGCCGCCAGGGCTCGGGTGGCCACCCACAGCTGGCAGCTGCCGTGTTGCACCCAGCAATAAGGCCGCCGGCCTGTGGTTGGCTAGTCCTTGCTCCTGGGTGGTTACTAGTGGGGTACCATAGGGTTCAGTATTGGGTCCAGTCCTTTTTAATGTCTTCATCAGTGACATTGCAGAGGGACTGGAAGGAAAAGTATGCCTTTTTGCAGATGACACAAAGATCTGCAACAGGGTTGATACACAAGGAGGCGTGGAAAGGATGAAAAGGGACTTGGCAAGGTTGGAGGAATGGTCAGACGTATGGCAGCTAGGATTCAATGCAAAAAAGTGCAAAATAATGCACCTGGGAAACAAGAACCCAGGGGAAGAATACACAATGGGTGGGGAGGTAGTAACAACAACAAAACAGGAAAGGGACCTGGGGGTAATCATATCAGATGACCTTAAGGTTAGCAACAATGTGAGAAGGCAGTAGGGAGGGCTGGGGTATACTGGGATGTATAGGAGAGGCATCAGCAGCAGAAAACAGGAAGTTGTTATCCTCTGTACAGACAGTTGGTGAGACCCCATCTGGAATACTGTGTCCAGTTCTGAGACCCCATCTCTGCAAGGACATAGGCAGGATAGAGGCAGTCCAGAGGAGGGCAACTAAAATGGTGCAGGGTCTGCAAGAGAAGCCGTATGAGGAGAGACTAAAGGAGCTTAATATGTATACCCTTGAGGAAAGAAGGGAGAGGGGGGACATGATAGAAACTTTCAAGTACCTCAAGGGAATCAACAAAGTCCAAGAGGGTAGCATCTTTCAGAAAAAGAGACTTGCAAGAACAAGTGGACACAATTTAAAGATAGAAGGAGGGCGGTTCAGGGGCAATGTGAGGAAGTATTATTTCACAGAGAGGGTAGTGGATGCATGGAACAGCCTTCCTGAGGAAGTTGTGGGGTCTAAAACTGTGGGAGAATTCAAGAATGCATGGGACAGACATAAGGCAATTATTGTGGGGGGCAGGAAGATATAGGCTGTTGGTTAACTAGGATCTGTGGCCTATCCTGTAGGTAGGGAAATGGGCAGACTAGATGGGCCTAGCGGTCCTTATCTGCCATCAAAATCTATGTTTCTATGTTTCTATGTTCCTGTTTTTTTGGGGCACATCTTTGCGCCCCCTGTGCAGTGCAAGGCAGGTGTGTGCCTGCATATGCACCGCACATCCCAGGCTGAATATCAGTTTGTGCCACATATGCATGTCACGCCCCGCGCTTGCGCTGCATACATTACTGGGTACGCGGTGCATCAGGATTTGAGACAAATTCTCTTGAATATTGCTTCATGCATCAGGGTGTAGCGGCGCGGCACAACACTGTTGAATGCGCAACCCCTTTGAATATCCCACCCCTGGTGTCATAATTCACACTATCCTCCCAGCAAAGATGTAAAAGGGGACTTGTATCTCAACTATTATATATCTTTAATGAGTAATTAAATTGCCTAATCATAACACTGGACGCTAATAGTAGATTACCTGTTTCTGCCCTAAGGAGTTCTCCTGGAATAAATTTAGGCAAACTAAGGATAAGCCTTATGTACAGGTTTTATATAGGCTCTACCAAATCCAATGTATTACAGGCCCCTCAGATTTTAGTGCCATATAGTAAACTTGAGTCGACCTTCATGTTATATATTTCAGGAGTGACGTAGCTGAGTTATTGGTGAATTGTTTTGAAAATGTATTTATTGCCAATACTAGTTGCCTGTCTTTTATCTTATTTTCCTTTATGTATATGCTCCATCATTTGGTACTATGTAAACCATATATACCAAGTTAGGGGACGCTACTCACTACTTCAACCTTCCTACCCAAAATTTTTCATTTAAGATTCAAATTTTGGGGGTTATTTATGATCATTATTTTTGTTTTATCAGTGTTTATAGATAATTGAAGATCATTTAAGGTCTGGACCACATTATCTAAAGCTTTTTGAAGTCCATTTGCAGTACATGACATAATGACCATGTCATCTGCATATAGAAATATGTTTATTTTAGTAGATTTAATCCTAGGGACACCAGTATCACATTTGTCCAACCTACAGTATGTACAACCTGGTCTATGTATATATTAAATAGAGGAGGAGCCAATAGACAGCCTTGTTTTACATCCTTATTTGTCCTTATAGGTTCAGTCAGTTTTCGATCTGTAGAAAAACAAATTTGTATGTATGTGTTAGAATATAAATTTTGTAACAAGGACAATATTTTGCTGTCAATATGCCAGTTATTAAATATTCTCCATAAGACTGACCTAGTAACACTATCAAATGCAGATGACATGTCAATGAAGGCAAGATATAGTGGAGATTTACAGTATTCAGTTTTGCTTTCCTGTATAAATTATCTAAAATGAATAAACAATTAAGAGTTGAGTGTTTTTCTTTAAAACCAAATTGCCTGTTTGATAAAATATTGTTCTCTGTTACCCATAAATTAAGTTCCTGTAGTAAAATGTGCATAAAAGGTTTTTGCTGAAATATTTTGAAGTGCTATGGGTCTATAATTAGTGGGTATTTGTTTATTCCCTTTTTTATGTAGAGGTATGAGTTCAGTTACTAACCACGACTCTGGAATTTTCTCTGTTTCAATCACTGCTTGAAATAATCTGGTGAAAATATCACACCACCATGAAGTATTGAAGTGGAAAAATTCAGCCGGTATATCATTAGTACCGGCTCCTTTATTCTTTTTTTGCGCCTTGATTGCATGTATTATGGCTTCCATGGATACTGATAATCCTAGTGGACTGATTTTCTTGCCTTCCCTTGTCTGAATCTCAAGATATTTATCAGCACCTGGCAAGTCTGCATATAAGGACTTAAAGTAACTAATCAATTCAGGGGCTGTAATGGTTGTTTCCACATTTAACCAATATTTATTCTCTGCCAGCAATATAAGTTTCCAAAAATCTTGATTATTTCTGCATTTTATAGCTTATTGTAGTCATGACCACAGATAATTATTATATTTTCTTTTCTTACTACTTATTAATTTTCTATATTCTTTTCTTATTATAATTAGTCCCTTGTTATAGTTGTAGTCAAAAGTCCTCCTACTGAGTTGAACTATCTTATTGAGTAATTTTTTTATATTTTCTGCACTGCATATTGAACCATGGGGCTTTATTTACAGGTCTTATAATTTTATTATCTCGAGCGTGTGACTGAACGTGATTTCTAAGTGTTTTTAGCAACTTTTCAAAACTTTCAAAGATAGTTGTCTCTGGGGCATTAAGCAATTCACCTTTCAATTCTGTTATTGGCTGATTCTGTAAAAGTTTTTGCATTTTTATTGGCATTATAGGGTCCCATTTTATCTGCTTTTTCCAAACCTGCAAATGCAGGTCTGCCTCTACTTCCCATGCTGTGTTCTTTACACTACTACATTCATATCCTAATTGTATTCCTAGTGTTATGGGATAGTGATCAGAAGTTTTGTCTGGCAACACATTAAAACTGACGATTCTTGAAAAGAAAGGTACATCAGCATGAGCCAAATCTAACAATGTGCCTCCCATTTTTGTTGTGTATGTAAATTCACCTTGTGTGTCATGTGTATTCCACCCATTCAGAATACATAAGTTATGTTTAATAATAAATGTTAACAACATATATCCCTTTTGGTCTTTCATTTATTTTTTTGAAGTTCTACATGGTAAATTGCTACAGTATCCCAGATCCTTCTTACATATAAGGAGGCCTATTTCATTCATAGTGCCTGTATGTGCATTCCAATCACCTAACAACAGGACATTTTTATGAACATTATGAGTACTTAGGTCATCCAAAAAATTGGATAGTTCATTCAATTGAATTTCAAACTCTGTACTGGTTAAACGGGGAGGGAAATATGCATCAACCAAGAGAATACTATTGCAATTGTCAGTGGTAATATCAATAGCCAGACAATTAAAATATTTTGAAGAGTAAGTATTTCTTATAGACCATTAATTTCTTATGTCTATAAGTATCATCAGGCTGCCACTGTATCACCCTTTTAAGTTGTGTTTCCTCCCATGAATAGAAAAATTTGCTAAAGCCTTGAAATTCTATGTATTGAGCTGAATCTGGCCATGTTTCCTGGAATAGGATTACATCAAAAAAAATTAAAAAAGATAGCTAGGAGCCATTATCTGTTTTATTATTTACCCTGGCTATGTTCCATGACAAGATGTGAATACCTTTGGGTTCTGCTACTGGGGGCCTGATGGATGTTTTCAAAATTCAATCTGAGACTTCCATTGTTGAGCAATCTGAATCCAGAGCGTGTGATGAATAGGTTAACATGTCATACTGGTTACAACATGACACATTTCCAAAGTAGTTTTCTTCACAATTATCAAGTCTTTCCCACACATTTCCTTCCTCTTTTTCCTCCAGTACAATACTGTTATTTATTCTTTCACCACTTTGTTTCCTTCCTCTGATGACTTTTTTATATTCAAGAGATCCCCTCAATTCATATTCTATGGCTGATGGTTTCTGTAAATACTCAAGTGTGGTCTGTTGTGGTTCAGACCTAGTCTTTAAATGGTGCTGACATCTTTTTGTCTACTGTCTCCATTTCCTTGCTTCTTCTAAACTCCCCCGTGGAAGTATCTAGGTCAAAGCCCCTTTTTCCAATCTAATTTTTTAAACTTAATATTTTACTTCTGACTGCCTGGTGCTTAACTACCAGACAGACATAACCCTTATCAGGTAAAGCTTTGCATCTATATACTGATACTAAGTTCTCCCATGTCACCTTTGATTTCAGCTGGCTTTTGAGGGTATTATAAATTGCTATTTTTAGAAGAAAAGGTGGTTATTTCCTAGTTTTAGGTACCCCATTAAAAAATACAGTGTGTAGTTTCTCTTCATATTTATCTTAACCTCCCTTCTCCATTCTCCTGGGGTTTTCTGCCTGGTGGCTAATTCTGGGTTTTCTTAAGGGGGTTCTAGCCTCACTAGTGTCTACTTTAGTTAGTTTCTTTGCTTCACATGATTTTTCAGAATAGTGAGGCATGGTCTGTATCCCCTTTTAAACTTTTTTCACTTATTTCTTAATTTTTCTTTTCTGAACCCTCTCTTGCTTCTCTGAGAGTATATTTTTAGCCCCATGTTCCGCCATTTCATTAAATTATTTTTCTGCTGCTTCCTTTGTGATTTCTTTAATACTTTTACCCTCCTTACCTTTTTCAATTCCAGTATGTACCAGCTGTTTAAGCTCTTTAATTTGTTGTTTTTGCCCCTCCAATTCCTTCATTATGGCACCCATTGACAGGTTTGTTACCACCAATGCCATTTTAATTTCAGATATCTGTTTACTTATTAGTATATTTGCCTGAATATTATAATCATTCAGCAATCTTAAATTTGGGTTGCTCTGTGTATGTGGTGAGTGTTGGGTAGTAACAGAACTTTCCTCTACAATTTATGCACTAACGGAATCAGTGAAAAGCATTTCAGTTTGTGGCTTTTCATTTAAATTCTGCCCATCACCCGGTCCATTTATTAAGCTATCCTTCCATACCTTCTTTTCCCTATCCATGAATGGAGTGATAAAGTTGTCAAATTTTGCTAAATAATCTTCTCCATTATGTGGCGTCCCTCTAATCCTTTCCACTACTGCTCTAGTTTCACTTTTTGGTCCTTCAGGGCTTTCATTACAACTCCTATCACTTAGAACCTGGCATTGTGTTTCCAAATCTTTTTTTGACTTAAGTATGTAATCACCTGGAAAACTATTATTATGATTTGGGGAACTATGTATGTGTGCACATGTATTAAGTACACCAAGTTCTTTTTTGGGTGATGAGGTTCTTGTTGGTGAAGATTTATCTTGCTTGCTTAATAATTCTGTAATTTTCATATTTCTGGCCCTTTTTTATTATTATAGACTGGTCTAATAACTTTACCATTCTTTAACTCCATAACTTCATTTGGTGGGGATTCAACTATGACAGAGCTATTACTTTCATACATTCTCTACTTTATGCAGTTAACTACTAGTTTTGTGTAAAATATCTGCCCGGAGTGTGGCTATAGCAGCAATAGTTAGAACAATAAATATATAGTTAGATAGAACAATAAATATACAGGGGACAATCTAAAACAGCTTAACACTAAAAACAATCTAAAACCTACAATCAGTAAAAATTCCACACCATTCTATAAAACTTTTACAAGAACTTACAGACCTATTTCAGCATCCCTCATTCTGAGTGCATGAATGTCAATTCTTGTATAAAAAGATGCTGTGACAGGTCTGTAACAATAGTAATCTGCAAAAACAGTTCAAGTTACTGCAAACGCTAGAACATGCACTTATGACTAGTCAGACTCTGTCATGTGAGATGTTCAAAGGTCAATATAAAAAGTTATTTAAAAATATAAGAAAAATATAAAACAAAAATAAAATGTAAAGAATTTCTAATGTCTAATAGTTTCTAATAGTTACCAGGAGCAATCCCACTATCTGCCAACAGTTGCTCAGAAGGGGAAAGAGCGGAGTCCATGTAGGTGGAAGGAAGGAAAATAATGTGAATACTTTTTTAAAACAACTCGGGCTCACACCAGTTATATTATTATCTTACTTGGACAGAGCTGTTTAGAAATGTTGTCTGAATATAGATATAGACTATAGGTAGAAGACAAAGCCCGCTCAAAAACTGGTGTTTACTTGTTTGCCTGACAACGCCAACTCTCATCCCAAAAGTTCTTCCTGTCCGCACTCTTTTTGCTTTTTTGCCTTCACAGCCTTTTCCATGATATCTCCACAAAATTATTTATGCCTCTTTCATCTGCATTAGGCACCTCTGGCACACCGATTGTCTGTGATCACCAGTCCCCCGCAGGACTCCTCCATTCCTATCCCTTCAAGGAGGGCTCCTCCACTGTGGACTCCAATCACCTTGAGCTTGCTATGGTCAGACACACACAGCTTTCTTTTGGAAATGGATGTGATGTCTTCAAGCTTGCAGTAAAATGTAATATGGAACCAGGAGAAACCATCAACAAGCTGATTCCTGACCAGAAAGAAGTTGCTCCAGAAACACCACATTACCCTGTTTTGTGGGGTTATTCCATGCTGGGATATGGTTGTTGTAGTATGCAGCACAGTAGTTCACTTTTGTTCCTCACTTAAGATGTGGCATTAGTTGACTTTTGTTCTGCTTCCTTGCTTAGATGATGCAAGCATTCAACTTTGATTATCAGGAAATTACCATTCAAATAAAATCTGCATCCAGGAGCCAAGAAAACTGCACAGGTGCAGTGTTAGCCACTGCTAAGCAGTTTACTAATGTTTCAGTTTGTTTCACTGCCTGGAACTGCTTTTTATGTTTCCTTGCACATGCACAAGAAACATTTTGCTTTGCTTCAGTGAATGGCATTTCAGAGGTGTGTCACAGACTATCCCAATGCAGAGCAATCTACATTGGGCTCATCCCTGACAGACCAATTACCATGCAAGCACAGTATAACAGTGGTCACAGTTTCATTGGCATAAACTTTGTTTACTTGAAAGGACTGAAGTGTTCCAATGAGAGGGCACTTCAGTACTTTCATTTGCATAGAGCCAGATGGCTGGCAAGCAACTGAGCAGCTTTATGCACATCATGGCTGATGCACCCCACAGGATGTCACAGCTAAAACCCTCCCTCTCCCTCCCTCTGTGTGCTGTCCCACTCCTAATTCTCTGTTTCATGTCCCTTTTCTTCTTTATTACTGTTCCCCACCTTCCTGACACTCCCTCGCAGCCCCCCCCCCCATAAACATAACAATGAGCCTGTACACACTGTTGGTCCATAGTTTTAAATGTTATCAAAAATGTGTTTAAAGTAACCACAGAAGTGAGTCCACATTGCCCTGTACCATGTTTGAATTGCATCCAAACCAGAGTTTTCAAACATGGTTCTGCAGCTCATAGCTCACTAGTTAGAGGGAACTCTCTGTCTCCTGTTGCTCTGATTAGCAGAGGGGGAGAATGACAGCGACATGCATTCTTAATTAAACAAGATATATATATATATGTAATAGATAAACCACTCTGAGGTATGCAGTCGTGCTCTGATATACGCACGCCTTGGTGTGTGTTGTAGGCACGAGGCCACAGGCCGAGTGTGTCAACCACCCAAAGCGTGTGGTATATCAGAGCACTACAGCACACCTCAGAGTGGTTTATCTATCTTATAAAATGCCAAAATTGTTTTGAAGGGGGGTAAAAGTTCAGGTGTGTGGTCGCACTCTGATATACGTACGGTCATGTGGTACTCTAGGTCTAATAAATGAGCAGCAATGTCCCTACCCATTTTATAAAAAAAAAATATATATATATATATATATCATCAGCTCCAAGGACCAGAGCAATACCTTTCTGGCTACCCTGACTTTTGTATTTTTACAGGAACACTGGGGGTGCCCAATCCACCAGTGTCATCACCTGCACTACAGAAAACTGCCCCTCCTCATTTTGTCATTTTTTTTGGGGGGTCCTGTGAAACAGAAAACCATCCATTGTTGTCTGTTACGCCATTAGTCCCTTCATCTGACCCTCCCACTCAGCACCCACCACCCCACCCCCAATGTCCATACTTATCCAGTGGGGGTCCAATGTCATGAACTTCTCCACACCACAGAGATGTCTTAATTCTTCAATGCCAGAACGCGAACTGAGGAAATAAGGTGCAGTGCAATGCTCAATGTATTTCAATGGGGGGGGTGAACTTAATAGAATAACTTGGGCATTTTTCAATATTTTTGACAAAAATTTTCAACATAACTTTTTTGTGACACCACCTCATGAACAATGCAAGTGACATTAGGTAAATCTGTCCCAAAAGGTGATATCAAGGTCACTGCTCAAAATCACCCTTCAGGCAGGAGTTTAAAGTTTTCTCAAATGTTGTTCATGAGGTGAGGTCATAAAAAGGCTATGTTGAAGATTTGACAAAAAATATTTAAAAAAACAACAAAGTTATGAGGCTAAGTTGAGGTTTGCAAATGCAGGCTCATAACGTTGGTCATTTTCACATTTTTGACCCCAAATTTTCAACAAAGCCATTTCTTCACAGCACCTCATGAATATGACAGCTGTCATTTTTCAAATTGTGGCCAAAATGTGTTCTCGCATCCAAAAAGGTGATTTTGCAGTCACTGTGTGAAATCACCTTTCAGGCAGAAGTTAAATATTTTATCCACCATTATTGATGAGGTGGTGTCATAAGAAGGCTATGTTGAACATTTGCCATAAAAATATTAAAAAACAACAAAGTTATGAGGCTGCATTGCAGTTTGCGAACACCGGCTTGCAACTTTAATAAACTCTTGCCACATACACCATGCAAGGAAACATTTGGCATTGACAAATGCTTGTTATAGCTAACAGTGAGTACAGGTGGCCAAATATGAACTGAGCCCTGTAACTGCCTTAACAACTACTGAATTCATTGAGTCTCTGAACAAATAGTTTCCATATGTAATGAGTAGTGTATAGAAAAGGAATAATGCATGACAGGATATGTGTCGTGCTGGGATAATGCCATGCCTGGGGGGGTTGGGCATGAGGCCGCAGGCTGAGTGAGTCCAATGCCCCAGGTGTGGTGTTATCCCAAACAACACACACCCTGGAGTGCATTATTCCTATTATACAATGGCTTGTTGTTATACATAAAATAAAAAAATATATTTTAAAGAATGTTTTTATTAGTGTGGAATAATATTTTAGTTTCTTAACAGGAGATGCAAAAGAAGAGGTGCTCATCATGCTGGAGGACCATAATGTCATTTACATTGGTTCACAGTGCTAAGACTAGACCTGTGGTGTTATGCTGGGATAACACCATGGGTCCATCCCTAGACTGATCAATCACAGTTCAAGATTCTTTCTTGCCATTGTATACTACATATTTATGCATTTTCTCTTGTTTTATTGTATCAAACTTTTATTTGTTAAACTTGAGTGGGTGAGTGGGACTATATAGTAAAGAGACCACTACAGGACTAGAACAAAAATTAAAAGTGAAAATATATTATTGGATATAAACATTTGGAGTATTTTAAAACAAACAGGAATTATAAGGGTTCAGAAAACATATAGAGGAAGGAGAGGAAGAAGAAAAGGAACTAGCACACCAAAGTACTGTATGACACTAATGCAGGCAGTTTCTAGATCAATAATTTACCCCCAACCCCCACCCAAAATACTTGCTGGATATGTTAAATAGAGTAAACATGAGTCATTTTATGCAGGCTGAACTTAATAAATATGCTCTCTTTAGTTTCACAAATACCAGCCTTCACTCTCCAGTTAATAAAGTATATGAATTGGAAATTAATGCTAAGCAGTTTAATGCAGATATTATAGAGATCCCCAAAACCTAGTGTTCTGAGTTAATTCCAGATTGAGTCATTGAGCTCCAAGATTACAACGTATCTGTTAGAAAGTACTGAGAAGATAAACTGGGAGGATTTTTTTCTCTACTACATGAAAAATCAGTTACATATAGAGAGATTCAGTTATCTAGAACAACCTGGCTTGGAGACATTGAAGATTAAAATAAATATGAGTCGTGCACCAAGAGGGTCCAACCCTCAGAATTGCCATTTGGTGTATCACCTCCCTAATGCGAGAATGACATGCTTAATCATTTTTTATACCAAGTTAAATTTAAATTTTCATATTCTGGATTTTTTTCACCTATGGGGATTTAGATAGTCTCCTCATTGGTAGTTTTAAATCACTCTGAGAGTCAAAACAAATTCTGAATGCACCCTCAAGAGGTAAAGCTATATTAGAACTGCTTCCCTCTAATATGCAACCTTTTAATGTTGTTTGTCATAGCCAGTAGCGGTTAGATATTCAAAAAGGCACTAAAGCAGAGTACAAAGGTTTCTGCTGTGCTTGGGCCAGTACCCACCCCTTGAGGGTGATGTATTCCATCAGATAGTGTTGGTGCAGAGCAAAGGCAGTTTGTGTTGCTCTGACAGGGACATGGTCTGCATTCAGCCTATAGGAATAATAACCCCATGACCAGATTGCACCGATATTCAGCTGCAGAAAACAAATGAGCCCATTTGGCAAGCAATGCACTAAGCAGCCTCATGTATGCCTATTATCAGCTCATTTACATGGGAACCAGTGGCAGGTTTGTGCCCATCCCATGGTTATCTGCAACATTAGTCATGGTGGCCATGGGCCCCCAGATCCCAAATACCCATCCCCTCTACGCTAATGTACTCCCTGGTGTCTGGTGGCACCCCTTCCCCCGAACACTCATCTAGGAGAGTAACAATATATCTCTGGTGTCTGGCGGCACCCTTACCCCCGATCACCCAGCCCCTGTCCCCCATACAAGTCTGTGGTGTCCAGTGGTAACCTTCCACCTGCCGAGTGCTCATCCCAGTGCTGATGCTGAGGCCCAGCAGCTAGTGACCCCCCCACTCTGACGATCTGACCTCATGGCCAATACAGTCCCCTGCTGACAAGGTGAAAAGTAGCATCCCCTCCCCAGTCCCAGCACAGGTAGCCAAATGATTCATGGTGTCCAGTGGACCCCCCAACTGCTGGTCACTAACCAGACCATGTTAATCACCACTAGCTAGGGAATGAAGCTACCACCGTCAGTACCTGGGGCCACTGCCTTTAACAACTATTTTGCCACTACAAGTCTAGCATTTGATAACTCCACTGCATGCTCACCATGCTCTCAAATTGGCACACAGAATCTTGAATCCTGCATCACTAATACAGTCTTCTCCTTTCTACCTGCATCACTGAAAGAGGTCAAAGACCTTCTCCTACAAATGGACATTAAGAAAAGTGCTGGCTCTGATTCCCTTGACCCTTACTTCCTAAAGATTGCATACCATGTTCTAGCCATGCCAATTACTCATCTTTTCAACCTGTCTCTGTCCCAGGGGATCCTCCCACACCTATGGAAAACTGCCCATGTCATTCCTCTGTTTAAATCAGGGGACACTGTGATCTTAACAACTACAAGCCAACCTCATTTCTTCCCATACTGTCTAAACTTTTGGAGAAAATCATGAACGCACAGCTGATAACCTACTTAGACAATGTGAATCTTTTAAACCCCAAGCAATCTGGTTTCAGAGCAAAACACAGCACCATTACAGCCCTGGCTAAAGTGACCGATGATTGGCAACAAGACCTGGAGAATAGAAACTTCGTCTGTGCTGTGTTCCCGGACCTAAGTAAGGCCTTCAACACTGTTGACCACAACCTGCTTCTCTACACCTTGAAAATGATAGGTCTGGACCCAACATCTTTGTGTTGGTTCAATGACTACCTCACAGGCTGACTCCAGCAGGTTAAGACTGAAGGTGAACTCACTCCTCTCAAACCTTTAAAAAGGGGTGTACCTCAGGGATCCATCCTGGGTCCCTTACTGTTTGAAATTTACATAAACAACACTGATGACGACATTAAGGAGGCCAATATCCACCCATTTGCAGATGCTGCAGTGCTTTACCTAAGCCTCCCAATACCGGAAGCCGCCGGTGGAGGCTTGTAAGCTGACTTTAACCTGCTACAGAGCCAGCTCCTAAATAAAAAAAACTTCTACTCAATGTCGAACAAAACAAAAGTGATGCTGTTTTCACCCGCCATTCATACTATGAACCCAGCCAGTGTTGGATCTATTCCTCAGATTATCACTATGCTAGGACAAAGGTTGGAATTTGTTACAAAATTCAAGTATTTGGGAGTTTGGCTGGACCAGAGACTCTCCTTCACAGATCATGTCAAGGATCTGCTGAAAAAGCTGAGGCAGAGGCTTGGTCTCTTCTTCAGGATTAGCCACCTCATGACCAGAGATGCTTAGATGTGGTTGGTCCAATCAACGTTTCTTTCCCTAATTGGCTATGCAGACTTCATTTATAGTCAGTGCACTGCCTCCTATCTTGCTAAGCTGGACACCCTGTATCACAGGGTATACTGTTACCGCAGTGACTCTGGCACAGTGAAGACCACCACAGCGACAGGAATCGGGCAAAATCCACCCATCGCTGTGGTGGTCTGTGTGCCAATTGGGACTGCCTCACTGGTGTTTGCCCTCCCGGTCCAACTCCCGACTCTGGAGTTAGAATCCTACAGATCAGGGGGGTGTAGTTCATGGGGCACAGCCTCTGATTGTGTGTGCCAAGATTCCCGTGGCTACAATGCCGACAGTCGTCATTGCAGCCATCGCTGTAGGGGATGTCAGCGTTAGCGCTGTTGAAGCACTATGGGTAAACAATATCACAGAGCCCTGAGATTTATAAGTGGCCTACCCCTTTCCACTCATCACTGTTCTTTGTATGCAGCCATAGGGTGGCCTTCCCTTCAGTACAGGTGAAACAGAAATGCTGCACTCTGGACCTTCAGAGCTGTTACCACAAAAGTTCCCCAATACATCTTTGACTGTCTTCCGCTAAGTTTGTTAGGAAACTATGCACTGAGAAGTTACTCCTTTACTTCCTTGAAAGTTCCAAGGGCTAATACATGCTTTGGGAGAGCGGCCTTAAGTTTTGTGCTACCATCCCTATGGAACAAATTGCAAAAATCAATGAAACTGAGCATCCCCATCAGTCTCGCCACCTTCAAGACTTTATATGCCTGTGCTGTTAAGGAACCCTACAACTGTTTCCCCCACATATAGCCTGACATGGTGTCTGCTGTTTACCCTGCCCTCTGCTCTGCCCATGTCATGGTCCTCTGTTTTTCCTCAATCCTATATTCCTTTCACCTTATTTCTTTTCTCTTCCGCTAACTTTTCCTTACCCTACCTGACTTCTCACCATGTGTTATCCCCTTGCCCTGTTGTCCTAGCACCCCTTGAATTTTCGTGGCCCTCACCCCACTAAGTAACCCCTAACTCCCCTTATATCTTCCTCTCGGTGTCCCCCTCTAAGCTTGAATGCCATGTCATGGTTTGTACTAGGCAATGCTGTCAGCAATAGTGTTTAATTATCTCCTGTTACCACGAACCAGTTATTTTTGTCATTTCTACCAAATATTGAGGTGTACATGTCATTTATATCTTGTTAACTCCTTAACCAGACCTTATGCTATTGTTTTTGAGTGTATTATTTGTTGTCTATAAATGTCTGTATATAAATGTATTGTGCTTTGACCTTGTTTGACACAGGTCCACCTTGCAAATGAACTTGCTCAATGGTGTTCACCTGGATAAATAAAGATTTTGATTGATTGATTGATTGACTAACTGGTGTGATCCCAGCATATGTTAGGGTGAGGCAACCTACAGTTTGGTAATCATATAGAAAGTGGAAACTCACTGCCAGAGATCAGTGTTACAACCTATGGTGGTCAGTAAGTACATAACGCCACCTTATGTAAAGAAGCAGCACTAGCGAACAATAACGTGGCTGAGTGTACTGTTTGAGTGTATTATTTGTTGTCTATAAATGTCTGTATATAAATGTATTGTGCTTTGACCTTGTTTGACACAGGTCCACCTTGCAAATGAACTTGCTCAATGGTGTTCACCTGGATAAATAAAGATTTTGATTGATTGATTGACTGACTAACTGGTGTGATCCCAGCATGTGTTAGGGTGAGGCAACCTACAGTTTGGTAATCATATAGAAAGTGGAAACTCACTGCCAGAGATCAGTGTTACAACCTATGGTGGTCAGTAAGTACATAACGCCACCTTATGTAAAGAAGCAGCACTAGCGAACAGTAACGTGGCTGCGAACCCCCACCCACTCTGCCCACACCCAACAGTCCACTCGGCCAACCCCCCCATACCTGTGCTAGTGGGGCCATGCAGGGAACCCACTATGATGACTGTCACAGCCCTCCCCTCACCTACTCAGTTGGTCACCTTATGGGATGACAGGGAGCGCTTATACAGTATGCATACTATACACGCGCACCCCCCCATCATCCCATACAGTGACCAGCCAAGGAGTTCAGAGGAGGGCTTTGCCACTTGTCATACTGGGCTCTCTGTTCAGCCACACCAGCACAGGTACAGAGGGTTGTCTGGGCAGTGTGCTGGGGGTCCTCAGCCATGCCACTGTTCTCTGGTGCCATTTCTATACATAAGATGACATCATGTATTTAGTGAACACCATCAGTTGCAACACTAATCTCTGGTAGTGAGCTCCCAATCTCTGTATGATTACTAAACTGTACATTGCCTCACCATAACACATGCTAGGATCACACTAGTGACCCAGAGTACTGACAGTGGTAGCATTCATTCCCAGAGTTGCCTGCTAGCCACAGAGGTTTCAGCAGCACTGGGATGCATGTTCAGTAGGTGGGGGGGTACTACTCAAAACCATGGACTTGTATGGGGGATGTGTGATTGGGGGGTGGGGTGCCACCAGACACCAGGGATACGTAGGCTCACTAAGGCACTTTTTGAATAAAATGTAAATGGCAAGACAAACATTTGCAGTAAGTTCTGCTTTATTTTGAACTTTTGCCTTGGAGTGCAGTTTTTTTTGTGTTCTGCTAGATACCATGGATATACTGCTACTCGCCCATACAGGTGGTTTGGGGCTGGGGGGTGCCACTGGATGACAGGGATGATGCAATAAATACTGGGGTGGGGATCGGAGGATGAGAGGTGCCACTAGACATCAGGGAGGATGTATTCATTACCAGAGTGGGTGATCAGAGAATGGGAGGGTGCCACTAGGCACCAAGATGTTCATCGTTTCACCGGGACAGGGTTCAGGGAGTGGTTGCAGTTCTGCCATCTCACCACCAGGGCCTTGCACCCCGTTAGAGCTAGGTTTGCAAAGGTAGTAACTAGCATCCATTTGAGTGCCATTTACTACCGATGCAAACCGCTGAATTTGCCGTTATGCCCATTTGCAGAGGGGATCCCCTTATTTGCATGGGCGCAGTGGTATGTTAGCACTCAGGTGCTAACACTTTTTGCTCATGCTGCAGTGGTCTCAGAATATAGACTCCACCCACCAATAAGCTGTAATACCCAGTTAGTGTGGGCAAACACTCCTTAGCACCCATACCTTTTGAATATCTGGATTTAGACTTTCGTGGCACTCTAGAGTAAGTCTGCAGTAAGGAATTAGGAAAATCAGCCAGTTAATTGTTGAATACTTTTGAGTGTGTCTCCCCCTAACCCTTCCAGGCCAAGGATATATCCACAGAGATTACATACAAGGACTTAAATAGTATACCAAATTCCACATTACCTCCTAATACAAAGCATCGGGGAAAGCATGCACAAATCATGATGCAAATCACCAGTCATTTACTTCCCATAATGATTTGCATTTTGGAGGTGTGTTCAATTTAGTATTTCTTTGAAAACTGGCTTTGTTGCTAATGCCCTTACATTGTAAATTTTGCTTTAGTGCTTTTGCATTAAAATTGTTGCCTTTGAATCTTCTTTTCTGTTTTGGGCTCATCACCATGACCCAAATAAATGAGATCATGAAGCAGGTTTCTTCCTCTCAGGGGCTAGGATTACAAAATATTTGAGCACAGTTATAATGGTGGAAGGTACTATTCTGGGAAACATAGAGATTTACCATCATTATAACTACTGTACACAAAGAAAAAATTACTCACCATAGTAATGTTGTTTCTTCTAATGGAGTCGTGCTGTATTCTTACTATATGCAGTTAGCCTCAGCACTTGAACTGCTCTGGAGAGTAAGCGGTTAATTCTATGCCAGGTTCAAACCTCTGTCTCTGGTACTTCTCAGTGTAACTGTTATATTCTTACAAGCAAAAACTAACTAACTAGAGTTATGGAAATTGCTTTCATTTTAGGCCCAAAAAGGCAACAAAGCTTGGGTCCATAAGACTCAAGTCGAGAACCCAAGAAGAAACAGAGTAGGTAGTGAATTAAATATATAACAAATAACAAAAGAACAATAACAACCCCACCCTAAGTAGAGGGAGGGGTGCAAGGTACACCCCTGAGGTGCAACACTGTACATGCCAACCCACATCCCAAAAACTAGGTTCTGAGAGGGAAGGAAGGAAGGGAGGTCAGAATACAGCAAGACTCCATTAGAAGAAACAACATTACTATGATGAGTAATTTTTTCTTCAAACATGAAGTCTTGCTGTATTCTGACTGTATGGAGACTACCAAGCAGTTTCCACCCAGGAGAAGGGGACACAGAACCTTACATTGGGAATAAGCTCTGCAACACTGCTGTACCAAACCGAGCATCACTCCTAGTCTGGATGTCCAGAGAGTAATGCTTGGTGAATGTATGGACTGTTTTCCAGGTGGCTGCTTTACATATTTCTACCAAGGGAATATCCCTAGCAGCTGCAAGGGAGACAGCTGTACCTCTAGTCGAGTGGCCCTCAGGCCTGAAGGAGGTTCTTTGCCCAATTTAGGATAGCAGAATTGGATAGAAGAGACAATCCACTTGGCAATAGTCCTTTTAGCGGCAGGTCTACCTTTTCCCACTTCTCAGTAAGTGAGAAATAGCCGAAGACAATCCGTCCTATGTGCCTTAGTGCACTCTATGTAATAGCTAAGTGCCCTTTTCACATCCAAACTGTGCTATCTTCTCTCCCCTGAGGAACAATGGTCAGTGAAAACTACAGATAGAGACATAGATTGGTTTAGATGAAAATCTGATACCACTTTAGGTAGAAACTTTCTATTTGTCCTGAAGACCACCTTATCCCTATGAAATGAAATGAAGTCAGGTTCTACTGTCAAGGCCTGTAATTCACTGATCCTCCTGGCAGAAGTAACAGCTACCAGGAACGCAGTGTTCCAAGGGAAGTACTTAAGCTCAGCAGAAGCTAAGGGCTCAAAGGGAGGCTGCATAAGTTGTGCAGTGCAGACATTCAGATCCCAAGCTGGTGTAGGCTGTCTAAAAGGAGGGTTAATGTGGACCAATCCTTTGAAGAACCTACTGAAAACAGGAAGAGATGCCAGGGAAGATCTCTTCCCTGCAGAAAGAAAAGCAGACACAGCTGCTAAATGAACTTTAAGGGGTCGCAGGCCTAAGGCCTAGGCCATTAAGGTGAACCAAACAATCCAAGGCTGTGGCAATACCTGCATCCTCCAGCTATATTCCTCTCTGAGAACAACAAATGGTGAACCTTTTCCATTTGGAATTATACATTTTCCTGGTAGAAGGTTTCCTAGAGACCTTTAAAATATCCATGACCCCCAGAGAAAGATGTAGGCCTGCATATTCTAACTCTTCAAGAACCAAGCTTTGAGATTGAGAGACTGGAGATTGGGATACCAAATCGTCCCTCGAGAAGATGTTAGCAAATTGTGTCTCCTGGGTAGAGACAGGGGAGTGACACTGCTAGAGACAAGAGAAGATACCAGGGTTATCTGACCCAGTCTGGGGCCACTAGTATCACTGTGCAGGGTTGAGACCTGATCTTGATCAGGACTCTGAATAGTAGAGGAAAGGGAGGAAAGGCATAAAGAAATCTGCCTGTCCAATCTAATAGGAGAGCATCCAGAGGAAGTGTCCCTAGGACTGGAGGTCTGCAGCAAAACAGAGGATGTTGATAATTGTCTGGGGCAGCAAAGAGATCTATCTCTGGAGTGCCCCATCTGGTGAAGATGACTTTCAGGATATGAGGGTTTAGGGTCCATTCATGATGGCCCTGGGATATTCTGCTCAAAGCATCTACCAACACATTGTCCTTCCCTGGAAGATGAACTGCTGTCAGGGAAGCTTGGACAGAGTAAGCTAGAGACCGCAATTTCATGGCTTCTGTGCATAAGGCCATAGACTGAGTGCTTCCCTACTTGTTTATGTACCACATTGTGGTGGTGTTGTCTGTCCTGACTTGCACCACTTTCCCTTTGACTGACTCTGAGACAGCCTGGAGGGCTGGGAACACAGCTCTGAGTTCCAGGAGATTGATATGAAGGAGAGACTCTTGCTGTGACCAAATTCGCTGTGCATTGAGAGCCCCCAGATGGGCTCCCCAAACCAGGAGAGAGGCATCTGTGGTTAAAACCACTGAGGGAACTTGATTGAGAAATGGGACACCCTGTCTGAGATTGTCCTGATCCAGCCACCACTGGAGAGCCTGGACCAGAGTCTGAGTCACTGGAATCAGTTTGGTGAGAGAATATTTCTTCTGAGACCAAAACGACCTTAAGTGGAACTGAATGTCCCTCATCTGAAACCTGGTTCCTCGTACCACAGCAGTCGAAGCTGCCATGTGGCCTAGGAGTTGGAGAAAGTGCTTGGCTGGGCAACAGACCAGAGGCTGAAAAGAGGAAGTCATATCTATAAGGGCGGTTACCCTTGTCCGTGACAGAAAGGTCCTTGCCTGGACTGCATTTAACTCTACTCCTATAAAACTGAGGAGTTGTACAGGTTCAAGAATTGACTTGAGAAGGTTGAGAATGAATCCTAGGGAACTGACTGAACAGATTCTGAGAAACTTCCAGAGCTGACTCGACTTGGTCTGAGGACTGGCCTACAATGAGCCAGTTGTCTAGATAAGGGAAGACTGAGATACCCTGCCATCTGAGGAAGGCCACTACTACTGCAAGACACTTTGTAAATACCCTTGGAGCTGAAGGGCATGATTCTGAATTGGTAACGGCCTGAAGGCAACTCGAACCTGAGGTACTTTCTGTGGGAGCACCTGATAGGAATGTGAAAACAGACATCCTTGAGGTCCAGGGATGCTAGCCAATCCTCTGGCCTCAGAGAGGGGAGGATTACTCCCAGAGTCACCCTTTTGAACTTTGCTTCTGTGATATGTTTGTTCAGATATCTCAAGTCTAGAATGGGTCACCACTCTCCTGTCTTTTTTGGGGTAAGGAAATACCTGAGTACAGTCCTTTGCCCCTGTGTTGTGGAGGAGCTTTTTCCACAGCTTTGAGAGCTAGCAAAAAAGAAATCTCTGCCTCTAAGGCAATGGTCTCTGATGCTGATGCAGGAGGAAAAGACCTGACTCTCATTTTTGGAAATCTTTTGAAACTGAGAGCCAGGCCCTGGCTTACTACCTCCAGGACCCACTTGTCTGAAGTAACAGACTTCCAGGCCTGTAAATAGTAAGCCAGCCTGTCCCTTACTGGTATAGAGGAGGCAACCTGAACTGACATATCAGGGTGTCTGTTTGGCAGGAGCCTTGGACTGGGAAGAGGATGCAGCCCTGCTCATCCCCCTCCTACCTCTCCCTTGGAAGAACCCCCTCTGTGGGAAGGAAGAAGAGGCCTGGGCTTGGTAAAAAGGCCTGTGGAAAGGATTACCCTGCCCCTAGACTGCTGCCTCTGAGGAGTGGTTTGTCTCTCTCTTTGACCTGTGCACTCCTGTAGGTGGTCCTGTATTCATCTGTTTTCTTCATGTAAGCCTCTGTCTGCTCCCCAAACAGAAAATTACCAACCACAGGGAAATCCGTTTGCAACACCCCTGTTACCCGGGGTTACAAGAATCCTATTTAGATCTAGTGGCAGGCAGGGAAGGCAGCTTGTGAAGCACCAGTTAAATGGATTTCACACTGTCTCACTCTGTCCTCAGTCACAGCTGAGCTGGAGGGATGACATTGTATAGAATTATCACAGCAGCATAAGCCACATTGGAATGTTGCAGCAGGGAGTGAGGTTAGAACGTTTTAGAACGTTGGGAGGTTTTGAATCAGTCTTCAGAGAGCAGTCTGCAAGGAGACTCAGTGGAAGCAGGAGGTGTGCTGCAGTTGGCAGCCCCTCAGGGCTAAGCTCTGCTATAGAGCTGCATAGAAGAGTGGGTGTGTGTTCTCACCCTAGAAAAGAACACAGAAGAAAAGTGGTCTAGTGGTAGAGACCATTCCCGGTGTGTTCCAGTGCCCCATCCCAGGAGGGATGAGGGGAAAGAGAGCAAGCAATTTCAGGGGCAATCCCCTGGCCCTGCTGAAGAGGGAAAGCTGCCTGTCATTTTATTGTTCAAGTACTGAGGCACCAGGATTCGTTTGCTTTGCCAGAAACCTTGGGGCACCCGCAACCAGTGGGTGAGTTCAGCTCTGAAAGAGGGCCCATGTTTTCACCAGACAATGAGTAGAGTATCTGTTACTGTGGGGTCAGGGAAGGACAGCCAGGTACAATACTACAGTTGTGTGTTACTTAAATTGCATCTAAACAGTGGGGGTCTACAGGGATGGACATAACCACTCAGAGATTATTATAAGCCAGGATATCTGATTTTGAAGAGTAGAGTGTTAAATGTGACATACATTTCGAGACAGCATTCTACAAGTGTGTTTAAAGAAAGGTGTTGATTCCAAATGAATGTCCGGGAAAAGATTTGGGAGCAAGAGGTGGGAGCCCCCCTCATCTGGAGTAACCAGGTTTACCTCCACGGGTTCACTTTGAATACCTATAGCTTTCTCCCGGGCACTTGGCCAGTGTTTGCAGAAAGTACCCAGACGTGGAATTGTCGATAAAGATTTTCCCTTTATGGAGCCAGGGTGTACTTACAAGTGGTAGGGGAAGCCACCAATAACAATCCATGCCATATGGAAAGACTAGTCCAAGTGTTGGCTGGATGTGCCATGCCAGGGAACCCAAGAGAAGAGTACAAGTTTGGGCTGAGAGCCCAGTGTGTTTCAGAACCTGAGGGTTAAAGTGTGTAAGAAGATATGTTCTAGTCTCCGTATATCTGCATTACCAGGGAGTGTAGCCCCGTGGGGGTCCGTCTATGCTTTATTATTCTGTTGTTGTTGTGAATAAAAGCCACACTCTAGAATCCCACTCCTGGTTTGAACATTTCAGTTATTGCTTCCTGTGTCTGGATTACTTGGGTGCCCCTGTGCAGAAGTTTCAAACCTAGCCAAAATGCTGAGCAACAGTTTTCTCCCCAAACCCAGGCAGCCAGGTAGTGGGTCACAATATGGAGGCACTGCACAGTGCCAATAAAACAAAAAATAACATCAACCCTATGCCAGGCTGGTTACACATGGCCTTAGCCTGGGTATCCTGAGACAGGCTAGTACATCTGAGCCAAGCAAATCTCCTTAGAGACACAGATGTAGCCATGACACTAGATGCCACATCATTAGAGTCAACAGCAGCATGAAATTGCACTTTTGATGCCTCAATTCCATCAGCAGCCTGGACTTCTGGGACCTAACTGTATAGGCCATGTAGGTTGCCTGCCTGGGTCCCAAGAAGATGCCAAGTACTGTTTTTTTGACCATGGCATCCACCTTCCTGGAATCTTTATCTGGGGGGTGTGAAGCCAAAGGAATGTTATCCCTGTCACAGGCTGCAGCCTGCACTACCCAAACATGGCTGCAATGGTTGTACAAAAATGTCATACCTGAGCCTGACAGTGTGTATCTCCTGTCCATTTTCTTATCCACAGGAGGTAAAGAATTAGGCATTTGTAAACATTTTCTTGTCTGTTTCCCCAAGGACTTGTGAGGAGGGATAGACAGCCTTTTGGACTCTGGGATGTCCATCATTTCTATATAGTCAGGCTCTTCTTCCTCTTCAGCAGCTTCCACCACTGGGAGCTGGAGAGTTTCAGCCACTTTTCTGTAAAACAGAAAATGGGAAGGGGACTCAGAAAGCCTGGGAGGGGAGACATTGGAAGGCCTGTCTGCAGGAGATGTCAGGCTCTATAGGCTCATCCAGGCCTCCAAAATCAGCATCCTCAAAATCCTCTTCCTCCTCTTTATCTCCCTCCCACTCCATTTCATAAAACAATTCCGGATCATAATCTGATGGAGTTGGGTCCAACGGAAGCAACCGCTTAGTCAGAGGGATCGGTTCGGAAGGAACCAGACAAAGCGACTGCACAATGCTTATCGCTTTGGCTATTTCAGCAGCGGTTGGAACTTGCGGTTCAGGATCCAAACTGGATGACTTCCTTTTCCTTTTTGATGGAACCAACTCCTCAGAGTCAGATCTCCTTTGGCCCAAGGGTGTGTCGCCCATGTCAGCAGGCACCCCCTCAGGTTCGGTCAGAACTGAACCGGGCTGGCCATCCAGTTCAGCAGACATCTCAGCCTCCCTTTCCTTCAGCCTATCTAATCTCTTATCTAAAGTGGTTTTGGGAAGGTTTTTACATAGTTGTCAGTCTGATTTGAGGTGGTCAAATCTCAGACAATAAACACAAATGAGGTGGGGATCAGCTTTAGCAAAAGCCTCCCCACACTCAGTACAGTGTTGCAACTCAGTGGGACCAGTTTTCTTCTTGAGTTTCTCAGACATAGCCTTAACCTACAAATTACCCTTAACAGCTTTTAAGCCAGGTAATATACCCTTATCAGTTACCAACCGTGTCATGGGCTGTGGAAAAGAATGAAGAAAATCTTGTTTTTTCGAAACCGATAAGAACTGGACACCACTACAAAAACCCAGAAAAAAAGAAATAAGTTTGTTTTGGTTCCCAACCAGACCGACAAATAGGAAGCCGAAGAAGAACAATTTCCACACAGTAAATTCAGAAACAATTCACTATCTACTTACAGTACTGTGTACCAACGACAGAGATCTGATACCGAAAAAAACAAGAAAAGCGGTTGAACAAACCGACTGATTCAAAACTTTACCCAACCAAAGTGAAGGAGAAATCTCCGGAGCGACTTCACAGTTAGGCGGAATAAAGAATCTGATGTTACATTGAGATGTACTAGAGACATAGGTTTGAAAACTGAGCTCGAACTCAACATTCTATGCCCCTGCATAGAATTAACCCCTTACTCTCTGGAGCAGTTCAAGTGCTGAGGCTAACTGCATATAGTCAGAATACAGCAAGACTTCATGTTGTTTGAATGTGTATTATTTTTTGTAGATCTATTTCTTTTTGCCAAAATGGCAGAGCTTTAGTTGTGTTTATTTTTCAGTCCACGTTTTAACGATAGTACATAGGCTGTCTAACTATAGGAGGCAGTATAGCACAGTGGTTTAAGGCTCTGAGCTGCAAATCTGGTGACATTCAGCAGACCAGACTGGGGTTTGAATCCCACAGCCCCCACTTGCATACTGTGTGACCCAAACCAAGTCACTTAACTTCCTTGTTCTCCCAGGTTGCACCTGGAAACAAGCTTCGGCTTAGTGTGCCTCTTCTGGTTAAACAATTTCCCCTCCCCCTTCCCCCGTCTAACCATTAATGTGCTGATATGTGACAGTATTGGGGTTGGTCCTTGACATGTTATCAGGTGCATGGTATGCATGCAAAGTTGTGACCCCACCACACCATACCTAGATGGTTGCTTATGCATGTATATTGTTCCTTGCCACTCTGGTCCTAGAATCCTATGAATTGGTCATCCATTTTGCTGGATTGTGGATCACTCTCCTTAGCCCTCGTCCAGTCTGTTCCTGTTGTCAAAACTGCTACCTGAAACATTGTACAGATTGCAAGTGGTTCTACTGTGGCAGGGGTCACTGCATCATGTGACAAAGAGGATGAAGGTACTGGGGAGCTTGCTGTGCAGCCATTAACATACTGAAACTGTAACAGCTGCAGTGAGAGGCACATGGAATGGCTACTGGCCCATGGTGCCATGCTGTGGCCTGGGTTCTATGCATATAGTACTACTGCTGAACCTGTCCCCCACCTTCTTCTCTCCATGCTTACAGTGCATAACTGCTTCATTGCCATGTCAATACATACAGTATATACACCATTTCTTGCTGGCCTTCTGTGGTGGTCCAGTCACCCTGGAAACCAGGGAATTGCTTGTTCACATCCCCAGAGTTTCTAGATTATGCACCAGTTAGATTCAATCCCTTCCATTACTGCTGTTGGTAGTGCTGTGAGCCACCAGTGAAGCATGGCTAGCCATTGCTAATAGTACTTTGCTTGCTGTCCTACTGTATGGTACCTCATTCCACCATACCACACTCTCATGCCCCATCAAAACCAGCTGCTCACATCCAGCCTCCCCATCACCCCTCCCTTACCCAGGTGTCCAGTGCTCACAGCAGACTATGGTGAGTGGTACAACCCTCCTATTACCACTGTGGCCAGACACCATATGAGCTGTCAGTACATGTGCTCACTGACAGCTAATATGGTGACTTGCTGGGGAAGTGAGAGGAGGGCTGTACTAGTTGCTGTACTCTGTTATGAGTGCTGGGCACTGATGTGAGGGGTGTGTGGGGAGGTTGGATGTTAGCAGGCAGGAATGGGGGGATGTGAGACTGTTTCGGTGGGGGGGCAACACTGGACCATTAGGGATTTCAATTGAAACATTTACAGGGAGATTGGGTGGGGGGACTCACTGGACACCAGAGGTTTCTATGAAACTAATGTACTGGGAGATCAGGGGTGGGGAAATCACTAGACACCAGGGATTTCTATGAAACTAATGCACTGCAGGATCAGGAGGTGAAGGCAGCCACTGGACACCAGGGATTTCAATTACCCTAATTTACTGGGGGATCAGGGGTGGGGGGACCACTGGACACCACATATTTCAATGACACTAACTTACTGGGGGATGGGTGGTAGGGGAACCACTGAACACCAGGGATGTTAACAATATAATGTACTGGGCATCGGAGGTTGAGGGAACCACTGGACACCAGGGATTTCAATCACATTAATTTACTGGGGAATCAGGGAGTGGTTGAAACCACTGGACACCAGGGATTTCAGTGACACTAATGTACTGGTGTTTGGGGGGTGGGGAAACCACTGGACCACCAGGACTAACTTTTAATGGAGACAGGGGCACTAACAAGCTGCTGCATCCCATGGAAATGAGCCTATAATGTGCCTATAAGGTGGAGTGTACCAGTACCCTCACTCCAAAACTGAGAGACGTGGAGGTAGTGGCAAACACTAGGGAATATGGTTTTGTTACAGATTTTAGTGTTAGGGCTGATCAATTTAGGGAGATACTGGCAAGAAATTGGAGATTTTTATCAACAGATGAAAAACTGAGCGTCTTTGTGGGTAAAAGTCCTCACACGATCTATAGGTGAGCACCGACTGTTAAAGACAAAGTTGTACAAAGTTTTTTTAACCAGCTGTGACACATGAGCATACTTTGTGGTCTATGCCTCCCCCAGTGCCACACATAAATGTGGCTAATGTAAAAGCTGTCCATATGTTAAAAACACTAAGAAAGATGTAAACCCTGTTATGGATAAAGTCTGTGAGATCAAAGACTTTTTTGTTGCACCACAGGGGTGGGGTATATACAGTATGTTAGAGTGCTCTTGTGGGTCTTTTTATATCAGGAGGACAGCAAGGGAATTTCAGGTCAGAATGGGTTAACATATTAGGGCATTAGACAAATGTGATATGTCCTATGCTATAGTTCATCATGTTACTAAAAATAATAATGTTCACCATGAAATCAAATTTGTGGGGTTGGAGAACGTAACTGTAGGCCATGTGGGAGGTAGTTGGAAGTGAAAAATAGATCAGAGGGAGAGTTTCTGGATTTTTGAAATTGAGAACGAGAGAAGACGGGACTAAATGATTGTATAGATAAGGCTTTTTTTAGTAATATACGAATAATTATGTGATTTGTGATTTTAAATGCAAACATGTGCCACTGTTTTTGGGTGTTGTGAAAAATAGCTATATTCTATTTTGCACCATTTATAATTGTACATATTTCATCTTTGTAATTTAGGTATGTACCATGCTTTATTTTTAAGTATCTTTAAGAACTTGTGGTGGTCGGCACGGGTGATCTCGATGAATTGCCAGTTTGCGATCCAGGTACCTGTATTTAAACTGCCTGTTTTATATGATATACCATCTCTGAGGAAGCACAGCAGTGGCTGTGTAATGTAAAAGGTGTTGTAATGTTTACCTGCCACTGTATAGTTGGAATAAGCCAGACATTTTGTACTGAATCGGTGAAATACTTTTAATAAACTCTGTGAATATGCTTGGTTTGGGTGCTTCATTCCATGCATTTTTTTTGGTATGGGTTAACATGTGGAAATGAAATTCAACCTTGAAAAAATGTAAAGCAATGCACTTGGTGGGAAGAAACAGCACTCAAGCAAATTACTTCTTTCAAGGAATAAACCTAAATAAAATAGCATCCGAAAAAGATTTGTGATATGTATCAAATAATATGGAACATAAAAACCATGCAATTAAATAATCAAGAGAGCAAACAGGGCTCTATGGTCCATAAAAAGGGGAGTTAAGTGATGCGTTGACGCTAGAGGCAGTGCTCCAACACAGCTCAGACCCACACTAGAGATTTTCTTTTTAATAAAAACGGCAATCTTTTACAATTTGGGACAATTCTTTTAAGAGACAGCTCCTTATTACTCCTCTGGGTCCTATTTGAGCAGCTACATGTGAAACTGCAAAATGGATAATGAGATGAATCATCATTTCCACTTGCCGCCCTCTTCTTCAGAGCACACTGAGGGGCCTAAATGCAGCAGAGCAGGAGTACAGGCATGCTAGTCAGGTGGCTAACTGGACAAAACTCGTACCATGGCTGTCCTAACAGTCGACAGATTCTTGCAAGAGCTTAATTCCCTCAAATAAACTCTCTTTGATCTCCTAGGGCATATTAAGGCTATCCATCCTGCTGTTGAGGATCTCACAAGATGTCTTTGGAGACACCAAAGATGGAATCAGTTAAACGGAGGGCCAGTGTGCTCAATCTGAGCCTGAGATTACTGGCCCTAAAAAGAAAGTTACCAAACTGAAGGAGGGCTTACTAGATTTAGAAGGCTATAGCCACAGAAATAACATAATTATTGTAGGATTGCCTGAACAAGTCGAGGGCACAGACATTCTCAAATCTATTTAGGAACTATGTGATAAAGTGGCAGGGCACTTGATCAATGGGCCAGAATATATTGTATTATAGATAGGCTTATAGGGCACTTCATCCTGTCCTATGCCTGCACCTCAGGAAAAGTTTCATCCCATTATTTTTAGAATGCTCAATTTTTTTAACATAATTTACATCCTTAAAAAGGTACAGGAAGCAAAGGTGATTTCATGGGAAGGCAAGTGCTTGCATTGTTTTCAAGATCTCCCTCCCCAAGTGAGAGTAAAACAGGCTGCCTACTGGGACAGCAAGACACTTTTCTTAAATGAATACTGCCACTGAGGCAGCGTTGCCTCAGAAGCAAATGACTTAATCCTGCCCTCTGCTGTGTCTCATTGGTTAATACCTTCTGAAGCACAGTAACCGAGTTGCTCACCTCTTGCTGCTGATTGGTTACACATGCTGCTACCTTGGAGGCAGACCACTTAATCCCACCCTCCACTGTGACTCATTGGTTAATACCTTCTGAAGGCAGTAACTGAGGTTGCTTTCTGTTCCTGCTGATTGGTTATTCGCATGGTCTCTAAATGGCCTTCCCACATGTTTTTTCTTGCTCTGATTGGGTGGTTCTAACCTGCCCCTGATTGGTTGACATACAGAAAGTGCCATTTTTAAAGACACTTTTTTAAAATGAAAGTTGCCACTGAGGCAGATCCATCTCCAAGGCAGCCCTGCCATTGAGGCAGGTATAGATAGGGCTACCTCCCAGGCAGGGCTTTAACCTCAATAGCTAAAGATCTGAACTTCACTGCTGTGCCAGCTTGGTGGTGTAGTGAAAAGGTCTACAGCCTGATAAACAAGAGGTTGAGAGTTTGAATCCACACAAGTTTCCTCAGTTCTCTTCTGTCAGAATTTAAAGACATATTTAAATCAGAAAAGAAAGATTTAAATCAGAATTTGAGGGATTTAGCTGTGTCTCAGAGACAATATTCATTTAAGAAAAGTGTTGCAGATCTGCCCCCAATGCAAAACTTTATTGTTGCAATTATTCTTTCTTACAGCTACAGTAAGTCCCTTTTCTTATATGCTTACTATTCTAACACCATACTGCCATGGAGCACCACTCAAATGAAATTCTGTCAAAAGAGAACTGAGGGGACCCTGGAGTGGAATATTGAGATTATACAATGTCCCTCTTTCCCCCCCCCTCAAAAAAATAAACAAAAACATTTTTTTTCATGCATTTTAAATGATTTTTGCTGAGTTTAATGTTGCACTGGAAAAAATAGTCCTGGGTTGATAAGGCTGTGATTGTGCAGCACATGCGCAGTAGTCTGCTGTCATTCTCAGCCCCCAATGCTTTCCTGGGTCCGGTAAACCTTTAATACTGTACTTGGCGTCTACAGTTTACTTTGCCCTAATTCCATTTTTGTTGTGGGAGCCAGGACAGCCTTCTAAAATATGTGTATGCGTGTTTTGAACTTTGGAGCATTGACTCCGATTTTTGCGCATTGTGCGCATGTGCGACATCATGTATTGCTACCGTTTTGTAGCTGTTATTCCCTGGCTCTTTTCTACTCCTGGGCCAGATAAAGAAATGAGCTTGTGCTGCTTTTTTGTGTCCTCTATCTTGGCTCACAGAACTGAGGAGAGCCCTGAGGTCTGAGGGTTTCGAACCACAACAGCCACAAATCTGAACTGTGGAGCCCTGGTTCACATCGTACCAGGGCTATTGCACTGGTGTGATTTTGCTTCTAGTTGGGGGATGAGGATGACAAATTTGTTAAGGTAAGCCGTATTGGGGGTAGATACAGTCACAGACACTTTTTTCCTATATTGGGTTGAGGTTCTCCGTCACTGTTTAGTGATTTTGGGTTTGGAACTCCCACTTCACCATGGCAGTTTACAGGAATCAATATGGCAGTTTCCATTTTTCATTTTCAGGGGTTGGATGGATTTTTCTAGATGTAGCTGACTGGCACTTTTTCCCATTGGTATATCGCAGGATTTACTATGGGTAAAAGGTGCCAGTCGGCCAATCAGATTAAACAATTCTTGGATCCCTTTGTATAATGGGGGTTTGACTATAGTAAACCTTATATAGCAGGAAGGTATCAGGGATACAGATGAATGATACCTGTTATTATATGGAAGACTGGGTATGCAAGAAATTCTTTTGTGGTCCATTTATGGACCCAATATGGATTCCCCTAATTTTTTACGGAGTTCACCACTGTATTGTCCTCTTATGTTAATATTCCCATTCTGTTACGTGTGTATTGGAATTTAGTTTTTCAAATGGTTCTCAGCCGGGAAAGGCACCTAATGAAGGGACTGACACTGAGCCAGAGGACCCTTTGCAAACTGATAGATTCCGCAGGTCTGATAGACCCATGGTATTTGCAACATCCTTCTGATTGAAGTTGCATCTTTTTTTTCTATTATTCATTGGGAATTGATCTATGGTATTTTAGAGTGTGGCACTAAACCTTGAGTTATCTCAGATTATTCTCCCATATGACTATATCTTACTTTTGAGATTTTGGTTTCAACTGACAAGATACAGAGATTTAATACAATGTTAAGACATAAGGGGATTGCAGAAAATCTATGGGACTGTATATAATTTTTTGAGTGAGAACTTACATTCTATGGATAGATTGGACATGTCATGGGGAGTAACCAAAAGTGTGTTTCAGGGAGAAAGTATTAGATTAGACATTCAACACAAACGGGAAAGAGAATGAAAAGTGGATAATTTATTAATGAGTATCAGGGACACTGAGAATGTGCTTTCCTCAAGACTTGATGAACAAACCTGGAACACTCTAAACTCCCTCAGGGGCCAATATGATGCCCTACGTAGAGAGCTAGCAGAGCTAGCATTGTTTAGGGCCAAAGTCAAATACATAGATGAAGGTGAGAAATCTGGGAAGCTTTTAGCTCCAAAAATAAGAGAGCAAGAGGCTTCTAGGATAGTCTGAGGAACCCATAATGGTAACCATCCCACCTTGATTGCCTGCCCTAGGGAAATTGTTAAGTGTTATTTCATCTTTTATCAGGCCTTTTTAAGAATGATTTAGAAAAAAAAACTGTTGGACCATATTTCACTGACATTCAACTTCTTCCTTCATCCTAATCTCAGTGGGATCTCCCGGCAGGTCCCATTTAGGAAGGAGAGGTTTCCATAGAAATCCAGAACTTGGCTCTGGAAGGATGCAGGTCCTGAGGGATTCCCTTCTAATTTCAGTAAACATTTTAACGTGGAGTTGACACTCAGAAGGGATTCAGACCTGTTACTCTCTTTAGCTTGCATAGTCCTAATTCTAAAACCAGGGAAGGATGCCACCCATGTTGCTATTTATAAACCAATATCACTCATTAATACTGCCATGAAAATTCTAGCAAAATTAGTGGCTGCCAGGTTGGAAAAAGTATGGAATGGTTTAGTAGGCCCAGAACAGGTTGGGTTTATGAAGGGATGAGTTTCTTCTGATCATCTCAGAAAGCTACATCACTTTGTGGTGTGTTCAGGGACAGCAAGACTCATGTGGCCTTGGTCTCCCTGGATGCAAAAAAAAAATTGATCAAGTCTCCTGGCCATTTACAGTATCTTTGCTGTCTTATCATGGTGTGGTTTCCCTCCAGAGTTTATTCCACGGGTGATGATTTTATATTCGAACCCCAAAGCCCATATTTACTGTAATGGAGTACTTTCTAATGTATTTCATATTGAACAGAGCAGTAGACAGGGGTGTTCCTTATCGCCCATTTTATTTCATTTGTATTTGGAAATTCTAGCCCAGAGGCTTGCTTCTAACCTTGGCATTAAAGGGATCAAAGTAGGGAAATCTGCTTATAAATTCTCAATGTACGTAGATGATATCTTGCTACATGTAGAGGACCCCAGCACATCCATTCCTGTGACCGTATGAGAAAGAAATGCTTTTAGTGTGATACTGGCCTACTTAACTTAGGGAAAACCAAAGTCCTCCCCTTAAATTCTTTTGTGATTAAAAGTGACATCAAACAATTAGGCCTTCAATGAGAACCCACAACTATTGTTTACTTAGGAATCAATGTCTCAAGCCATTTATCTGATCTTAAAACAAATAACTTAGATCCCCTTCTGGATGCTATTCAACATGATTTAAAGAGATAGAAGACTCTCCCTCTGACCTTATGGGGCTGAGTGAATATAGTTAAGATGAATGTTTACCTCATATTCTTCATCTTATGAACATGTTAAATGTGTATCTCCCTCAACGATGACTTACTCAACTGCACAATATTCTGACTTACTTTTTATGGAATGGTAAAACAGCCAGATGAACATACTTTAAACTGTCTCTCCCTAAGAAGGTGGAAGGACTCAGATTTCCCAACTTTTGGCTTTATTAGTTGGCCCTACATGGGGAAAATATCTTAGGTGGGGGTCTGTTCATACACAGACAGCACAAGGAAGATACAGCTCACACTGGCTCCTTGTGGAACAAGAGCTGTATCATCAGCAAGGACTCTTGATTTCTAGCTTACCTTTTGCCTCTCCCACCAAAGAATCACAAGCCCTCTGGTTGACCCCAGCATACTGGTCCTTATGAGTACATAGATAATTGGGCAATTACTTAAAGAAAAATTTTACCCGTTCACTTTCCCAACCTGTTTGTGGGAATCCAAATTTTCTTATAGATCAACACCACTACTGATTGGTTTATGGTGAGAGATCCCAGACTTAACAGTAGCACACTTAACCTAGAATGGTAGGGTTTGCTCATGTCCTATTTTTCAAGCCAGATATTATGTCCCAATGAGCAAATATTTCACTTTGCACCAGACTGTTTGAGCCATCCAAACCCATTTGGGTCCCCATCCCTGGATGAATGACATACAGGATAGGCTGGTACATTTAACACAAGCTGCCCTACAACCCCATAGCATATCCCAGATATACAAGGCTCTACAATCTTTAAATCCCAATGGACTGGAGGGTATTAGTTACTATTGGGAGGGGCATTACAGTTAGGCTGGTCCCCTGCAGAATGGCAAACAATTTGGGGTAATTTATACAAATGTATCAAACAGTATAGATCTAGGTTCTTGCAATTTCAAATATTGCAGAATTTGCACTTTACACCTAAGATATTATATGAGATGGGGAAGCTAATGACCAGCCAATATATTAGGTGTAAGAAGGTGTCATATTTTATAATCTTGTGTCAAGGTCAGACCCTTCTGGGAGTTGAGTCAGTGCAGTTTGGATCCCCTTCTGGGTTTGTAGGATGTTTTATGCCAGAAATGTGTTTAATTGAGAGATACCCAGGTGATGTGGGTGGCCTGACATGGGGATACATGATCTTGATTGCCACCGCTGCAAACAGAGTCATTTTATGACACTGGTTGGACTATCAGATCCCTACAAGTTTGAAATGGCACACAGAGATTCTGTTGGCATTGAATGCTGAGAAGCAGATAGCTTATTTACACCACAGGGCACAGACTTATCATAAAAGATGGGAATTCTTACATACTGTGCTTCTCACTGAGTGCTGAGATCCTCCTAACTCAATTTGTGATGTATATGTCTATTACTATCAGGCCAGACTTGTATTATGTTTCACATACAGACTGTCTGCCACTCTAAAATATCAGGTTTCTCTGGACTAGGGAGTGGAGGGGAGGGAGGTGGGGGATACTTTGTTGCTTGCTTCATTTTTGTGTGTTTGTTCTTGTTGTTTGCATGTTTTAAAATGTTTCAATAAAGTTTACTTAATTAAAAAAAGTCCATAAAAAGGAACATAAGTTCTAGAGAGTAGTATGTTATCCTTCCTCTATATGCAGAATACACAAGACCACATTTGGACTTTGCCAGCCAGTTTTGGTGCTCCCACAAACAAAACAACAAAAAACAAATTGAAAAGGTGAAGCAAAGAAAAGAAACCAAAGCTACTGCATCCATTTCAAATGACCCTTATGAAGACAGGTTGATAGCATTAAATATTTATTTTTTTTACTTGTCCCCGCTCCCTGATCCTTCGGAGGGGCCTCATACCCCCTCCGACTCCATCCGCCAGGTCCCGCTTACCAGGATCCCTGGCTTCATTGTGCTCATTCAACCGGGGGGATTATTAATTTTTCCCCCATTTTCTCTCATCCCCTGAGGACGTCAGTGCGAATGACATTTGTCCAGATGTATGGCATGCAGATGCATGCCACCATCAAGTGAGTAACAGCATCCTCTCTCCCTCGACTCTGTAGAGCCATATGCTCCACTGCCCATGCTTCCACTGGTGGATGAGATATGGGTACATACCCAGTAACCCACCCCTGGAGGAGGAGAGCATCCATTGGGACACTCTATCCTCCTCCCCCCATCTGACCCCCTATGGCCCAGGTCCATTCCCGAACCTGGGTTGCCAGCATAGCGTGAGGTATGGTGTCCAGCACCTGAACCCTCCACACCACTGGGTCGGCCGGATAGCATTAAATCTGATGCCGTCAACAGTATGAAGGCTGTAGGCTGACCTCTTGATTATGCTTGATGTAATAAATGACCCAGACCCAATGTGCAAAGTAAATATGGAATTTAGACCAAATACATCAGAAACAAGGGGGCACCCTTGACAAATAAGCAGGAACAGATTTCATATAGCAAAAAGACATTTCTTTTTTACCCACAGAGTAGTGAATCCATGGAATTCATTTCCCCTCGAGACTATCATCAGTAAAGATAAAACTGAATTAAAACCAAAGTTGAGTAAATACGTTAAAAGCAGGAATATATTAAATTACTACATTCTCGGAATGCCCATTGACTCAGTGGAAGTGTTTTGTGCCTCCATGAAAGTGACACAGGTTCGAAAGTGAGCCTGGAACTGTTGGTTTTAGACCCCCAGGCTGAGGAGTGCTCCTGGAAGGGAGACGGCCAATCTGCAGTGCAGTAATAGCCCTGCAGTGAGCAAGAGAGATTGCTCCCCTCACAAGGGTGGTGCATGCCCAGAACATGCTGCTGGTGTTGAGGTCAGTAGAGACTGTGCTTGCCATCACAGAGTTGTGGGAGAAAACCAAAGGAGGAAAAATGGAGCCAGGGCTACATGACACTCTGCTCACTTACTGCAGACCCCCTCCATCATCCTGGATGCCTCAGCACAAGCTGGATGAGTACCTGGGGGGAAGAATGCCCCTCCCCTCTCCACCCAGTCATGGAGGGATAATCTGTGGGGACTGAGTCAAGGTAAGTCCCAGGGGGAGACAGACGCTGGTGGTGTTGGAGAGGGGCAGAGGCTAAAGCCCCCACCCAGTAGTCCAAGGATGATAAACAATAGAAAGAAAAAAAATGACTGCAGTCTTTAGTAGGAGCAACAAATGGACTTTTGCCATCTTAGCTCCATTTCACCTCAGTATGAGGAATCATACGTCCAAAATAATGGAGAAAGGTTCAAGAAGGATATAAGGAAGTGTTTTCTTTATGAAAGGGGGTGGCCAAGTGAAATAGATTGCCCAATGAGGTTGCCACCTCAAAGTCTTTGACTGGGGTTTAAACACAGGTGGCACACATGCAAGGGAATAGTACAACTTACAGGAAAACAGGACAGAGTTTTCTGGAGAAAGGGTGTTAAAAAAACACTTGGGACATCAGATAATAACTCCATCTCAGTGTAGGTCGGGTTCAGCTTCATGTATGGATACGGGTAGCCACAATAGGCTGTTAGGCTCTTTTCTACTGTCAAATTCAGTGTATGTAATTTTCTAGCTTACCTGGGCTAGAATATCTTGAGTAAACATGCAGTAGTCTAAAAATGTGGAGAAGCATCACACCACAGAAACTGACATATTACATCTCATTTGAGCTCTCCACAGTCAACACGGTTCAAAATTGATAAAAGTGGGACCCCAATGAAAATAAGATATTGTATCTCATTTGGGCTATCTGCAGTAAATATCTTTGCAGATTTTGAATGGTTTGTATATTGTTCCAGTTTCCTCTACCTGTATTTATACTGTTTGTGCCACTTTCTGTCGTCTGTCCTCCCTTGTTAACCAGCCCGCTGGTTACACCTGGAAATGAATACTGGCTCAGTGTGTCTTTCCTGGTCAGCACATTTTAAATAAATATTAGTAAAAGCAGGACCACATTAAATTAAGATGTGGCAGTGCAGCTCAGTTATCATGTTTAAACACTGTGTGAAATGAGAAAAAGCAGGACTCCACTGAAAATGAGATGACGCATCTCAGATTGGCTATCCAAAGTAAATACAGTCTAAAAAGGGAAAAACTCAAGACCCTACTGAAAATTAAACATTAGATTCTAGTGGGGCTACCTAGGTTGTGGTGTAATTATGGTAAAAGCAGGGATCTACTGAAAATAAGATATTGCATCTTAGTTGGGCTATCCTGGGTAAATGCAGTATAATAATAAGTAATAGCAGAACCCCTATGAAACTGAGATGTAGCATTTCAGCTGATATAACTTTGGTAAATACATGGTAGAAATAGGTGAATGAAGAATCCTAGTGGAATGAGATGTTGCATTCAACCTGGGCTGGGATATCCTGGATAAATATTGTGTAAAAATTAGTAAAAACAGGGCTCCAATACAACTGAGATAGTTCACCTTAGCTGGGCTGTCCTTGGTAAATACAGCATAAAAGTGGGTGAAAGTAGGATCCCACTGAAAATAAGATGTTGCACCTCACTTGAGCTATCCTGGGTAAATACACTGTAAAGGGGCCCTGTGCACGACTCCTATATCTTACATCTTTCATGCTGCAGAATGGGTGTGCACAGTGAACTAATTGGTCCACAGCACGGCCATGGTGCTAAGCATGCATGACTGCCACGTACTGGAAAGTGAGTATGCATCTCTGCACTGCTCCGTGACAGTATGGGACATGCACAAGAAATTAGTGTGTCACACATGCATGGCAAATGCATAGCACTGCAACAGTGTACAAACATGCAGACAGCTGTGTATATATGGCGCAGTCACTGTGCCACTACACAGCCTGAAGCCCTGCTGCAACATAAGTTATGACCCCCCACCAGAAACACACATACACACACAAGATACAGGAAGAAAGATGTTACAAGTGTTGATCAGGTTCAACACAACTGACCTGTTGTGTTGCTCCCTCCCCTCCACTTCCCAGTCCAAACCAACCCGATTACAACATATGCAATTGCCACACAAGGCACATCCAGTGCAGACACAGTGCACAGTAATCCCATCAGCATGTCAGTGCCATACATTGAGCCAGTATCTGAGTGAGCTTCCCTGACAGTAGTGAGAGTGCAGTATGTGTCCTCCCAAGCACATCAGCCAGTCCTGCAGTCCACCATAATCTTGGCACAGCCCCCCCCCCCGCCATCAAGCATCAACCCCACAGCCTAGCATTAACTTATGCTATGGAGCACCAAGCACCTTTGCTCAGCAGTAACAAATCATTTATAATTTGGCACCATGACCCCCCTGGCATGGTCCTTGTCCATTGATCACCAACCCTTCACCTTGGCATTAATTCATGCCATTGGGCAACAAGCACCCCTGTCTCAGCAACAATCCTTGCTACTGGGCACCATGTCCCTTGCCATAGTCCCTGGCAAATAGGTGCCAATAAGCCCACTGGCATAGTCCCCAGCCATCAGCTATGGTAAACCTTCTAGCATAACCCCTGGCTATCAGGCACTGTGAACTCCCTCGGCACAGTCCCTGGCCACTGGGCACCAAGCACCCCCATTCCAGCATTAACTCATGCTGCTGGGCACCAAGTCCCCCCCCCATCTTATAGTGTAGCAAAGCCACCCAAGGACAGCACATAACATTAGTGTGCACAGTGATGCATGGCCTCCCTTCAACAGCATGATACAGCTGTCTCCTGTTGCTTGTCATTCACCATCAGACTTGCCAGTAGTTCGTAGATGATCACTTTGCAGTGTGACACAGATAATGCTGCATGCTCCCCCTCATCCAGTGGCTTTCTGTTGGGATCATTTCTCCTCGTAGAGCTCCTCCAGTATCTTCCACTGGAAGGTCAAACTGTGCTCCAGACCTGTAGACACTTTAAAGACAGAAGGCAGGACACAGTACTATGGTGCCACACAGTACCCTGTACAACTGTTATGTAGATGCCAGGCAGAGCACAAATGTTCATGTAGTGCTGGCATGGATTTGCTAGAGTCATGGCTGTATAGAGTCCCCTGCAACATATAACACCTATGTACCATGGCAATGTGTGCCTGCCCAGCCAGGTGTGGATGTTACCACACCATGAAATTTTGTGCACGGCCAGTGTTCCTGCCCCTCCCCCATCCATATGTCCATGATGCAGCAGGTGTGCAGTGCACACCCATGAGGGGTAGGGGCCACACAGTGCAGCCATCATGCACATGGCACAGGCTCTGTACCCTGCCCTGCCAGCAGCCATAGGTGAATGGATAGGCACATCACACTACACAGTGTCAGTAGGTCATGTAACTGATTTTGTGCCATATAGGCGAACAGTCTACATCACACATGAACAGTGCCACTCACAACACAGTTGTTACAGCCATGACTGAATGTTGGAGTCACCACTGTGAGACAGACAGGGGGCCATATCCTGTGATTAACAGGATCTTGAACACAGGGTGGCTGGTGACCTTATTCAATGTATAAAACATACGCGTGATTTCAACCCTAAATGTAGTGCCCCAGGTATAAGTTATTATCATTCAGTACATACTGATGTGACAAAGGCCAGCCCACCCACAACCATGTGACAGGAACTGTACACTTACCTCAGGCATGCCAAACACAAACCAGGCCTTCCCCTGCTCAGCCAGATAGTTACATCTGACCAGTCCGAGTCCTTCTGGCATGTACAAGTGCTTCATCATCATGACCTCACTCCATGTCTACTGTGACTCCTGGAGCATGTTCCTACTCATCACCTCAGATTCAACAGGCTGAACTCTAAATAGCTGAATGACATTAAAAAGGGCTGCAGTGAGCAGTACACCATGATGTACTCATATATGTACTGAGCCCCCTGTTGCACTCCACCAACTGCCCGCCATTCAAAGGGCAATTACATGCCACAGGATGTAATCTGTATCCTCACAGAGGAGAGGCCCAACACATCCTGGACATATGGCAGTGCTACCTCTGCCGCAGCCTGGTTGGCCGTTGCACTGCTGTCAGTTGCTGAAGGCTCATGCCTGTTGCTTGTCATATTTCAGAATGCATAGCATGAGGTGCCATGGCAAAGACAGAAATGTGTTTGCACGTGAAGACAGGTGGCATGTGGACATCCCCCTTAAAGGAATACACACTGTGAGATGCTGCATGCACAGCTGTACTGTAGATAGACTGGCACCTCACAGAGTTCAGCAGTGCATTCCCCATCCAATGGAGGCCTTCTATGATTGATACGGGTTCCCACAAATCATATGTGCAATAGACTGCACAGATGTGGCCATACTGATGCCACATATGAACAAGGAGACACACATGAACATGAAAAGGGGGACCACAGCATGAACATCCAGATGGTCATGGATGCAGAGGGCATGATCACCAATGTATGTGCCAAGTATCCAGGTGGCACACATGTCTTATACATATTTGACCAGTCATGGGTGAAACAACATCTGTGTGTCTGCCATGGACATACAGGAAGGCTACTGAGTGAGTTGTGTCAGTCGATACCTTACCACAGACCTGCATCTGCACTACATTTTGGTGGGCAGACTGATACACTATAACTGCTTCAAGGGTGATAATGGCTATGCCCTGAAGCCAGACATGATGACACCATTCTTTTTTCCAAATGGGGAGGCTGACGAGTGGTGTAACAAGGCACATCATATGATAAGTGGTACTGTGAAAATGCACATTTAGCTTACTGAAAATCATGATTTCACTGTCTAAATGAGATGTGTAGCGCTATGATGTCAGCACATGACAGGGTGCACCAGGTCCTCCTGGCATGTGCAATGCTACACAATATGACCATTGCTAGACATGTGCCATTATCCCATGATGTACCTGGTAGTCTGAATCCTGAGTATGGTGCTGTGGTGGATTGTGAGGAGCCTGCAAACAATCTTTGCCAGGTGACACTAAGTGCGAGGAAAGCATGGTACCTACTGTACTAGTGTGTGACATGCTCATGGGAGGCAGTGTGACATCTGTGCATGTGGGTGGTAGTGGGTAGTGGGAGTGGGAGTTGCACTCACACAGTAGCTGCTATGAGTAGCAATACAGAGCAGTGTGTGGCATGTGTACCTGTAAGTGATACCCTGTGTAGTGAGTGTGTGTTAGCTGGCATGCTTTCTACACTGTGTGAATCCTTAGGGTCATCTGTTCTGGTGTTCATGGTGCTGGACAGCCTTGCCTTGTGGCCTTCCTCTGCATCTATTATGCATACCACTGCATGTCACAGGTGCATGTCTACTGTCTGGTGTTGTGTTAGCCTACTCAACACGTCTTGCCACTGTCAGCCCCCTGCACCCTGTTGTACCTATGCACTGTGTGTCAGTGAGGTGTGTGGTGCTGTGCTGGGAGTGCTGGGTGCCTGTTCATTTATGTGCTCTTATACCCATTCCAGGACATCAACCAGATGTGACCTGCCCCGGAAAATTGTTTGTTGAGCTGTGGCTTTGTCATGACCCCACTGGCTCTCTAAAATTTTAAAAATATCTTTGAAAACACACTCCCATTGATATCAGTAAGTGTGCCCCACACTCTACAGACTAACTCATTACAAAATGTCTGAGCCCAGGGGCAGTATGGAGATGGTGCTTTCTAATTTCTGCAATTGGCACCAGGAAGTGGAAGGCAGTGAACAGGTGAGCAAAATGTGTGATCCTTTCCCGTGCAAAAACGGAGTATCAGAATATCAGCAACGTAGACTGTTTAAGTGTATTTTAGTTAAGCTACCATGGTGGGGGCTTAAGGAATTGTTGAAAGATTAGTACAGTTGTTACTCTTTAAGGGTACATGCTTTGTGAAATTTTACTTTTATAATTATAGTAAAACTTTTGATCTCCCTTCTTCCCTCCATGTAACTGAGGATAAAGCAATTTATGGAACCTTATTTTCTTTGCTTTTTGCTCCCATAACCCCCTATACTCCTACCTTCTGGAACTCCCAGCACAATCTGCTGCCCCCATCATAATTGAAACCAGTGGGGAGCTACAAGGTGTGGGTCCCTAGAGTACCAGCAGCCATCTTACTGGTGGTATGGTAGACTCAGGTGTTTTGCCTCATTTTCTCCTAATCCCTGAAGCTCCTCCCACCTCGCTGATGCTGGCAGATGCCTCATATGAGCCACACATACATGCAGTAATGTCCTTGCAGAGAAAAGCAGTTTCCCTGGCACACTGTAGGGGGCACTGCAGGGGTGGAACTGCAGCTCCATCCCTCCCAGGAGGCCCTGTCACTTGCAGTAACACCCCAGCCCCCTCAGCTGCCCAACCAGCTCCTGAGTTTGCTGTCTAGACTTTTTTATTTCTTTAGTCTTTGTTAACCATGTAAGGCACACTAGGCACAAGTGCTTGTTTTCAGGGGCAACCTGGGAGCACTGGGGAGGTTAAGTGATTTGCTTAGAGTCACACAGTATGCAAGTGGAGGTTGTGGGAATTAAACCCAGGTCTGCTGGATGTATCAAGCTCATGGAGACCTTAGTACTCTAACCTCTAGGCTATACTGCCAGCAACCTGAGCTGCCAGTGCAAAAGCATGAGGCACTATGTGTTGGGCATCAGGTAGCCCCTCTAAATAGTTTTTCTAAGTGCTATTCTAAGATGATGGAATTTTCTTTTAATGTTTTTTCATTTTCCATTTTGTATTGGCGCTATACATATGTGTTGTAAAACAATTAAAAAGTAAGCATAAAAAACATAGCTTTATGGTTCACTAAAAAATGTTCAAAACATCAGGAAATCTAGCTGCTGTGTTCCTTGTTTGTAAAGTTATAAGATTCCTGCTGTGATTATTTGGGTATCATGCAGTTTGGCCAAATACACCTACCTGTGAGATGTGGCACAAGAGGCATAGTTAGGGTTAAAAATATGAGAACCTAACTTTGGAGTTCCTTACTTTTGATGCTGTGTTCGCAGTTTCTAATGTGTTCTAAACTTAATTTGTTTTCAATAAATTATCATAATTAAAAAAAAGACAATTCCTTACAATTAGAAGTAGTCTTGGTTACACTTTAAATGTTGGTTTCAATGTAACTATTCATTAATAACATACAACAGGATAATTACCTTGTAGTTACGATTGTTGCTCATGGACACAAATATCAAAAGTGGTCATTATTTTCATTTTTGATGCAGAAAACTATCTCCAAGTGCATTCGCTGTGAGGACTGTTTTGTCCTCTTCCAGCCCTTGAATGGACATCTTCCCTAAACTGAAATACAGGTCTAAAAGAGTACGTGCTAGACCCTGTGATCAAACCAGGAGTCTCCTGTTTCAGAATCAGCTGCTGTAACCATTCCGCTAAAATGAAATTCCCATTAGCTGAGGCTTTAAGACTAAGCACTATTATTTTGCATATTACACTCTCAACCCTAGCAGCCAGATAGCAAGCTGGACGTACTGATTAGTATCTGTATAACAATAATTTCCTTTCCCTTTTCTGCATGTGAGCTCATCACCAGTGTTATGCAGCTTATTTGCAACAGGCAGACAAAATAGTCGGAAAACAGTAATCTGCTTTCTATTAGGAGAATCCATTGTCTTCCTTTCTTAGCTTGCAGTAAAAAGAAGGGTAAACAAAAAGCATAAAGCTCCAAAGGTGTTGGTTCTTCAAGTTCAATGCTCTCTTTGTTTGTTAAGTGGACAATTTATAGCCAGTCACATAGCTCTTACATTGGGCAACCCCAGCCCCCTCAGTCTCCTGACCCAGCTCATGAGTTTGCTCTCAAACCTGGGTTGCCAGCACAAGAGCGTGACGCACTATGTGCTGGGCATCAGGTAGCCCCTCTTAATATCCTTTCTAAGTACTATTCTTAGGAGGTAGACATTTCTTTCCATTTTTTTTTCTATTTTGTATTGGCTGTATACAAATGTGTTGTCGAACAACAAAGAAAGTAAAAAAAAAAAAGGTAACTTTATGGTTTGCTGACAATGCCCAGAACATCAGGAAATCTAACCACTGTCTTCTCTGTAAGCAAAGCTATAGGGTTTCTCACTGTCATTACTTGGGTATCATGCAATTAGGGCAAGAACACCTACTTGTGGGATGTGGCACAAGAGGTGTAGTTAGGGTTAAAACCATGGGAACCTAACTTTGGAGTTCCTTACATTTTATGCTGTGTGTCTGCAATTCCTAACATGTTTGAAACTTAATTTGTTTTCAATAAATTTTCGTAATAAAAAAGGAAAACTCCATCATTGCAGTGGCACATATTACCCGCAATGCATTGCATTGAGATGCATCATTTTGTGCTTCTGGGCACACCTTGAAAAAGCGTTGAGTATGACATGAAACACTGGTGGTGACTGGGGGAGAACATGCTACTATTTTTATCTATTTTTTAGCAATAAATAATTTTGAATGCAACTTATCTTAAGGTTGTGGTCAGTTCTGTGATGCCCAACTTTTCTTTCTACAAAGTGTTACATTGTTACATCTGGGCTCCAGTTCAGTTTTTAAGTAGCTGCCTGTTGGGGTGGATATTATCCACAAAGCATTGCACTAAGGAAATGTGTAATTTTGTGCTTCTGAGGACTACAGTTCTGTTTCTGTGGGAGACTCTCTAGCTAAGCATAATGTATATTGATGGTTGTACACTTTATTCTTGATTAGTTTGCTTTGAGAAGAAATTCTTTGGTATGCAGCAAATTCTTGAGGCACTGACTTGTAAGTTGATGCAGTATTATACAGTATGTTAGAAGCAGTATTTATGCAAACAATTATGAACACAAATGTCAAACATGGTACAATTTTCATTTTTGATGCAGAGAACTATCTCCAAGGTCATTCTTTGTGATGACTGTTTGTCCTCTTCCAGCCCCTGGTTGGACATCTTCTGTGAACTGAAGTACAGGCCTAAATGAATAAGTGCCAGACCCTGGGATCAAACCAGGAATCTCCTGTTTCAGAGGCAGCTGCTGTAGCCATTCCCCTAAAGTGAAATTACCATTAGCTGGGGTTTAAAGACTAAGTAAGCAATAACCCATGACAGGGTGTGTGGGTATTGGGGATTAATCAACATCGCGGGTGCATTGTGAGGCACTAGGGCACAGCCTGAATGCCCTACAGCACCCAGGGTGTTGATTAATCCTACCTGCAATAACTTGGAGTGGGCGACAGACTATAACATGGAGTATGTTTAAACAAACAAAAATATCCAGAAGAGTTTTTTTTTTGCTGTTTAAACAGCAAAAATGGTACTGTATCCTGCCACCTTGCAAAATAGTCCCTAACAAAAACAAAAGATATCCCTGTAATTATGCACATAGAAATGTGACAGATGCAGTATTGATATGATCTGTCACATTTCTGATCCTCTTATCCTCTGGCACCATGCATGCTGTAATATTCTCCCCCAATGACCACACACACACGCTTCTCGATACACTACACTGCAGGATAGACAAACAGTCCTGGTAGTTTCCCTCTGTCACTAAGAAGCACCGGACACACTCACAGCAGTTAAATAATTGAAGCAAGGTTCAGCTGACCACAATAACTGCTGTGACAGAGGGAAGACAGGGATGGCTATCTGCCTTTCACAGCTGTTTGTACACCCTCTCCGGCTCTCTCAATGTCTTTCCTCTGCTCACTCTGTTTCTCTGTCTCTGTGTTCCCTGTCACTCCATACATGACAGTGTTCTGTTGGGGGGAGGAACAAGAGAGAACCAGGTGCACAGGACGGAACTGCAATGTGCATTTCTTTTAGGGGGTGGAGGGGACTGGAGGCGACTGGAGGCATCACTGTGGGTGCTGAGTCCCGGTCCCGTTGTGTCACACTTTCTGTCTTTCTTTCTGACACAGGACATTGCCATTAGCACTGACTGCTGGTCTCGCTCACTGCAGGACTGAGAAGCACACATCATGGCAAAATGATGCTTTCATGACACTAAACATTAACGAGCAGCAACATAACACTTTCTACTCACTTCCCAGAGATTCTTGCTGTGGACAGTACATGAATGATTTACTACTGTCTGCTCTCATCTTCATGGTCCACTACATGGGTGGGTGGGTTCTTTAATCTGCTCCTCCACAACAGTTCCAACTTATTGGACTGCAATCCACATGGTGGGTCACTACTTCTTACTCCACCACTGTTTCACCAACTTCAGACCAGTACTGGTACTTGTGACACCCACTACCTCAGTGTGCGTTGCATGACCTTTGTTCTACAGCTTGGAAACTTCAGCTGGGTGAATTCTGTATCTACTGCTATAAGTGGCTTCTCTGGTAATTTTCAGCGATTGTTGGGAAGCTCTGCAACTTGAAATGTGGATCTCGATAGCGGCACTGTAAAACATGGTTGATTTCCATGCTTGCTCTGTCGGGTGAAAACCCCAGACTCGGTAGAGTTGTATATCTGCTGGCACCTGCTCACTTTAAGTGTTAGTATATCATGCACTAATGCACGGTCAGGTGCCAGGACTTGACCAATAACAATTGTGATCTATTCCTCCCCATGTTATAAGCACTGTTAATTTGCATATTATACTCTCAACTTTCTTCACCAGATAGCACTCTGCATGTCCTGATTAGTAATTCTGTATACCAACAAAATACTGCCCTTTTTTGTAGATCATCTCACCACCAGTGCTATGTACCTGCCAAGCCCATTGGTGGACATCTACTTTAAACTTAAGTCCAAGCCTGTAATGGTAAGTGCTAAACCTTGGGATTGAGCCTTGTATCTCTGGTCCCAGAGGCATCTGTGCTAACCATTCAGCTAATGGTAAATTTTCATTAGCTGGTCATTCAGACTAAGCACTAGTATTTTGAGAAGTAGTTGCAAACAAGCCATAGGAACTGCAAAAAGCACCTATTGTAGACAACTTCGCAAAGCATGGGTCAGTGACTCCCGAGGCTTCTGGAACCTCATTAAGTCTTTTATGGGCCAGGATAAAAGCACAACTATAACTGATATGACACTGGATGGGGTAAACTGCAACAACATGAGCCAGATTGCAAACGCCCTAAACACACACTTCTCTGACCTCAGTGAGTATATACAGCTGGCGGGACAGTCATACGATACTAAGGAATTCATAGATAATTTAGCCCCCTTCCTTTTAATCTTAGGACTGTCTCCAAAACTGAAGTCTACATCTCCTAAAATCAGTCCCGGCCTACGGCTCTGCAGGCTCAGATGGGCCGCTACCGAGGTTTATCAAAATGGCTGCCCATGACTAGCAGCCCCAGTCACCAGACTTTCCAACCTGTCCCTGACTACAGGAACTGTTCCAAAGCTTTAGAAAACTGCCAAGGTGGGGATTATGTGATGAGCTGAGTCGGAGAAGACGTCCTCCATGCTGCTCTGAGGCCCAAAGCTAAATATAAGGCTTTAAAGTTTCCGGGATCGGCTTGAACTGCACCAAATTATCTGTAACCGACTGCTGAGGTGCTGCAGACTTGAATCGGGTTGTAGTGGTGTAAGACAGAGGGTTACACAAGTGTGGTGACACTGGAAGTGGCAAGCGCTTGGTGGTAGTATTAGGCCATGGCATAACTTTGAAATGGAAGCCAAGATAGCGGAGCCACTTGCGGGGAGATCCCCCACTACTATAAGACTGAAGCCTCAATCTCCCACCCCTAACGAGCAAGAGGAGGTGGCAGGAAAGGAGGGGGAAGCCTACTCGAGTAGCGAAGACATTCAAGAGATAAAGCAGGTGTTGCAGGGGCTTGTAGTGGACTTTGCAACAGTTAAGCCGGCACTGCAGTCACTGGCACAGAGAATTGGGGACGCCGAGGTTCGGATCTCCTCCCATGAGAGGAAAGTTTCTACGATTGAATAGGAGCATGTGATGGTCAGAAAGCAAGTCAAGAAACTGGAGGAGAGAATAGAAGACCAAGAATCGAGGAGCCGAAGGAACAACCTGATTCTGGCAGGGCTGCCTGAGAGGGCCGAAGGCTCAGATTGTGTATTGTACATACAAGACATGTTGCTTAAGTTGTTTGGCCCCATGCCATATGGGGATGCATACAACCTAGAAAAAGCACATAGAACTTTGAGAGAGCTACCACCACCGGGGGCAAGACCTCAGGTAATTATTATGCGCTTCCTCAACTACAAAGAGAAAGCCCATATATTGTCTGCTGCCAGGCAAAGGAAATCAATGCAGTGGAATGGCACCTCCTTATGGCTATTTCAAGACCAGACACCTGCAATAAGAGAAAAACAGAAGGAATACACTGAAATAAAGAAAAAACTATATTTTGCGGTAATAGAGTTTCGGCTGCAATACCCTGCAACATTAGTGGTGCGGTTGCAAAATGGGGAGAAGAGATTCCTCATGGCAAAGGAGGCTTTAGAAGGGTTACTCGTCGAGCTCCCCGAGCTATTTAGATCGTCGAGTTGAACCACCCTACATGAAAAAAGGAGATGCTCTGACTGACTGATTTGTGATTGTAAAGACCTAAAAGCTCATCAAACTTAATTTTTCTTTTAATTTGCTGGATTCAAGGTCAAATGGGTGGGAGCGAAAAAAGCCTTATCAACTTAAATGGAGTTGGGGAGGGCTAGTTATGGGGGAGGAAATACTGAACGATCTCACCTTTGAGACAGGGAGTGGAGAAGATCAGACAATCGGAAGTGACCGCAGAAGCAGTGGGGAAGGGCGATAAGGCTCTAGAGCATAAGGGGTGGTGGGTGGGTAGGGCAAGTAGGGATCTGGAGGAGTTTTCCTCTCATGGGGATGTAGAGAGAGAGAGAGAGAGATTTGGCCACAGTGCGAGGGTTGCACTTAACATAACTGGAAGGGGGAATCACCTCGAGGGGGTATTAGGGGATTAAATAAGGTAAGGAAGATAACCTCTGGGGACTGGTAACTCCCCTGTCACTTACAAAAGAAGGGTCTGGATTATGTACATGAAGGGGGTCTGAACTGGCGACAGTTGATCTCTATTTTTGGGTTCTCAGGGGGAGAAGAGTAATGGGAGTTGTCTTATTTTTCCTTCTCTTTTATCTGATGCTCCCTGAGGCAATTTTGGTCTCCTTCTACCTCACTCGCTCTGCGGGAGAGGAAAGAGGAGGCAGACAGGGACTATGGAGAACCTTGGGCGACAAACGCAGGCCAATAGCACTATCAGAGGGCGTCCTATCCCTCAGGCGTGGATCAGCTCCATGCTATAAGTTGGCCCAACTGTATTATTTTATTGAAAGGCTTTAGGACAGTGTCAAGCGAAGTTTAGGCAAAGGGGGAGGTAAGGTTTAAAAGTGGCTAGGTAGTAATCAGAAAGGGCCATTTAATTGTGGTGAATATTGAGGGGGAGATGTTTAATTAATCTTGTCCTCTAACAAATGGGAATGGAAATGAGGTTGGCTAGGGGGTTGGGGGGGTGTTTTTTGTGGTTTTTTTTTTATATATACACGACGGTGAGATCATCTGCAAATTGCATATATGAGGTTTGGAAGAGGGATGAGATCTGAAAGTGGAATGATTAAACGAGCTGGAAGAAGAGGGGGATCCAGGAGGGTAAGCTAGTTCTATAGTAGGCTTTTTTTTTGGTTCCCAGATCAGATCCTGGAGCTGTTTAGGTGAGGGTGGGGCGGAGGAGTAGCATAAGAGAGAGTTCATCTATGATCTGATATTTGGAAGGCGGGCGATCCAGGGATCAGGGACAGAAGGAGGGGGATGGGGAGCTGGAAAGAGAGAGAGAGAGTCCATATTGGTAGGAGAGAAGGAGGCATACCCTGAAAATGCTCAGAAGCTTAGCTTACTCATAATAAATTTTGGCATTGCCTATGTCTAGTGTTAGACTAATCTCCTGGAATGTTAAAGGACTCAGGGGAAGACGTAAAAGAATGGCAATCCTGAGACATATGGATCACATGGGGGCCCGTATTGTCGCCTTACAAGAAACACACTTGTTGACGGAGGAGTTGAATAATCTTAGGCGACTTTGGGTGGGGCAAGTTTATGGGGTTGGTAAGGAAAGGGCCTCGGGGAGGGTAGCGATATTAATAAGGAAATCCTGTCCATTTAAAGTAGAACAAGTGGTGGCAAGGGGAGATGGCAGAGGGATCTACATCTTAGGCCTTTTGCATGGTAAGGCGATCTCAGTCACTTCCATTTATGGGCCGACGCCCCCCAAGCCAGAATTTTTTGCCTCAATAGAGAGGGACATTGCTGTTTTTCCTGTGCACCCCCTTATCTTGGCAGGTGATTGGAATACATATGCTAGCAATCAGGAAGATAGAATCCCACCTGCTAAAGGGCCTTTAGCCAAAGCACAAATTGCCTTAAATAGGCTGCTAGAGGTTGCTGCTTTGGTGGACCCGATGCAGACCCACTCTAATGGAGGTAATACTATGACATTTTATTCAGCCGCACACAAGACTCAATCTCAAATTGATTTTTTTTTCTGGTAAATAGGGAGGCATTGGTGGATATTAGGAATATGATAACAGGGGCTAGAACCTTTTCGGATCATTCTCCGATTCAACTAATTTGGGAACCGAGATCAGGCTCCCCGAGACCGTATTGGTGGAGATTAAACGACTCCTTAGTGATGGAGGCTGCAACTAAGGGCAAGCTCGAAGAGGCATTGGTAGAAATTATACAACAACAGTTGCCCACGCTGCAGAATAAAAAGTTGGCATGGCCAACCTGTAAAGTGCTATATGCAGGAGTGGCCCAAGAATTGGCCACACAAAGAAGAAGGCAGAGGAGGGCAAAAGAAGACCTCATTCTGGGGGCAATCAACTCGCTGACACCCCTGGAGGGGTCTATGGAGGAAATTGATAGGGAACTTAAAAGTCTCAGGAGGGAATGGGCATATATTGTGTATGGCAAAGTAGATTTTTGGTTGGAAAAGATTAAAGCTAAATATTTATTGCAGGGGGATGTTCCTAGACGTCTGCTGGCGGCTACAGTCAAGGAGTGTGAAGCGAGTAGAACAGTGACAACTATCCGATATGAGGGGCAGCTTATAACAGACCCCCAGGAAATGGCAGATGCTTTTGCATCCTATTTTAAGGAACTATATCAGCTTAGGAGCACAGAGAGGGAGAAAGAAATTAAAACTTATTTGGAGGGAGTGTCTCTATCCACTTTAGACCCTACTCAGGCCAAGAAATTGGTGGCTCCTATAGGAACAGTGGAGATTATTGAAGTGGTGAGGTCTCTGCCTGCTGGTAAAACACCGGGGCCAGATGGCCTTACAGCAAAGTTTCATCAGGCTCATATTCATACTATACTACCTATGCTTCAAGAATTTTTTAATGCTATAATGCACGAGGGAGTGGCTCACCCCCCATTATACCAGGCGTATATTACGTTACTCCCCCAAACCAGACAAACCCAGGGACCTGCCCAGTAACTACAGGCCCATAGCGCTAATGAATCAAGACATCAAGATTCTTAACAGGATTTTGGCTAACAGAATTTGGCGGATTGCCCCAAGTTTAATTAGCCAGGAGCAAGTGGGATTCATGCCAGGAAGGGGGGTGCAAGATGCTCTGAGGAAGCTACACCATATTTTGAATTTTGCATCGGACTCCCAATTACCCCTAGCTCTGATATCTTTAGATGCCGAAAAGGCCTTCAAAATGGTCTCCCATCCTTTCCTCTTTGCTACAATGGAGAGGATGGGCTTCCCCGAGTGCCTGCTCAGAGGCATTAAGAATTTGTACGCTGCTCCGATGGCCAAGATTTTATGTAACGGCTACATTTTGCAGGAAATTCAGTTGAAGAATGGGACCCATCAGAGATGTCCTCTTTCCCGATATTATTTAATATCTATTTAGAGCCCTTGTTGAGAGCAATTAATAATGACAGGCATATAAAGGGGGTGGAGATAGTGGGAAGAGAGTTAAAATTCACAGTTTTTGCAGACGATATACTTCTGCATTTACAAGATCCAGCGGCTGGTTTTGAGAAGATAAGAGAATTAATAGAGCAATTTGCTAAAGTTTCAAATTATAAACTAAACTTGGCTAAAACCAAAATTCTTCCGTTGACGCCGTACGTATATAGGGCGGATTTTGCTCCGCTGAGAGTCCAATGGGTGATAGACAAGATCAAATACCTGGGTATTTGGATTACAGCGAATATTGAGACGGGGGCTAAAATAAATATGGAAGGGATTATATCAGCTATTCGGGGCGACTTAGTAAGATGGAATAAGCTCCCTCTGAATTTTATGGCCAGATTGGAGCTTATTAAGATGAATTTAATACCTAGGCCACTATATCCATTGTATTTAGCCCCTTACAGTATCCCTAAAATATGGTTTAAAATGATCAGGAAGCTACTTTCAGATTTTCTATGGAACTTTAAGCCTCCTAGGAAAAAGTATAATATCTTACGGCTATCATATTCGCGAGAAGGGATTAAGTTGCCAGATTTCCACTTATACTATGTAGCGGGACAGCTGGGTATGATGACCCGATGGGGTAGAAGTATTGAGGGGGAGGCTTATACCCCAGATTGGCTGTATCTTGAAATCCAAATGATTTGACTGATTTGGCTTGTCTCCGGAGGCATCGTTGTATGCCAATATAGGCAAGTGTTTTAAAAAGGGGTTCGGGAACCCAATCCTGAAAGCGGCAGAAGCTTGGTGGTCACTTTTGACCCCAATTCAGAAAAAGGACCAAATGAGGTCCCAGGAGCAACCACTGGTGGGCAACCCCAACTTTGTCACTGGGGGTCAAATAATCAGGGGGAGATGGGCTAAGCAGGTCTTGGGCCTGAAATTAAAGGATGTTAATCAGGGTAATAGGGTGGTCCTCCCGATCCATTGTGAGGGGATGCCCTTTTTTCAAAGGCTACAGCTTACATGGATGCTGGAGGGAGTTTTAAGGGGATCAGGGGGTCCCACAGACTGCTCTTTTAAATGGGATATGCTAAAGGAAGTTGATCTGAAATCCAGATCCCAGTCGAAAATATATAAAATACTCCTGGATTTTCTTAGCTCGAACTCCCCTATAACAGTGCCATACTGGGACAAGGTGTTGACCCCTCGAAGTCTTCATTGGGTCAACATTTGGAAAAGCAACAAATATATAGCTATACCTAAATACAGGAGCCTGCATTTCTTTATTGTTTCTAATATATATTTTACCCCTGTGAAACTGTGTGATAGGGGCCTTAGACAGACAGACCTGTGTTTTAGGTGTAAATTAGGGAGAGGAGATCTCGTGCATGTGTTGTGGGACTGTAGTAAAATATCTCCCCTCTAGGACGAAATTAAGAGATGGATGGACCCATTGCTAGATTACTCAGAATTTATAACACCAGAGATATGTGTCTTAGGTGATTTATCGCAAATCTCCAGTGTTACACCTAAATATCATCTATCTTTGATGGCTGCGGTAATTAAATCATTCATGGTACAACATTGGAAGGATGACCAAATTTATGTTTATAAGCAATGGGCAGGAGATCTCTTGGGGGTGCTGGGTAGAATAAAAAGACATTTATACTCAGAGGGGAGAAAAGGGTTATTTGCTAAAAGATAGGCGGCGTTAGAGGCAATATACTCCCACCAGGATGCACATGCCCAAACTCAGGTCTGTCTGTCAGGCTGCAATTAGCGGAAGAAATGTTTGCTAGAAGGAGTAATAGACATTTGGACACTAAAGAGTTTGAAGTGTCTGGTTATGGGAATGTACTTGATTGGGTAAGGTTTTTGGATAAAGTTATTCGCTAGATATTAGGGTATGCCTAGATTTTTGGGGGGGGGGTTGGGGACTGTCTCTCTTTCCAGGGGGCACAGAGGGGCGCCACCCGTCTAATCAGATTGCTCCTAAAGAGGAGTCTGGTCTAGTGAGCAGTCACCGGGCTGCAGGAGGTTATTACTCAGGTCAATGGGAGGGGGCTAATTGGTATGCAGCCCTGATATTTTCATTTCTATTTAATGCACTAATGAAATAGGTTTAATTTATAGTTGGTGGGTGTGGCGCTACCTGCTGTGTTTGTATATAGTTGGATTGTACACAGTCTACTCAGTCAGTTTTGGATTGTGTGCCCTGGGGTTTCCAGGTTTTTGTTTGCCTTGTCATATATCTAGAAAATGAATAAAGATGTATTTAACAGAAAACTGCCAGGGTGGTTCTAATTCACAAAAAAGGAGACACCAAGAACACTGAGAATTACTGTCCCATCGCCATCCTACCAGTCCTAAATAAACTACTAGAGAAGGTCATAGCCACCCAGGTAACAGAACACCTACAACTAAACAACCTTCTATCACAGGCTCAACATGGGTTCAGGAAGGCACACAGCACATCAACTTTCCTTATTCAGTTCATGAATGACTTAAAAATGGCCATGGATAAGGGTATGCTAACAGGAGCAGTCTTCATAGAACTCACAAAGGCATTTGACCTAGTGGATCACCCTTTGCTACTAGAAAAACTTACCTCATAGGGTTTCTCACCTACAATTACATAGAAACATAGACGTTGATGGCAGAAGGAGACTGCTAGGTCTATCTAGTCTACCCATTTGTTTTGGACCTATTTTGACACTCTAGATGCCCTTTGTAGTCAGGGCTCCCTTGTGTCTATCCCATGCATTCTTGAATCCCCCCACAGTGTTGAACCCCACAACCTCTTGTGGCAGGCTGTTCCAGGTGTCCACCACTCTTTCTATGAAGAAAAACTTCCTGGTGTTGGTAGAGAACCTCCTCTTTGCAGCCTGAGATCATGTTCCCTGGTCCTGGAGCCCTTCTTGAAGTGAAAAGATTCCTGTGCCTGTACCTTGTTAATGCATTTTATGTACCTGAATGTTTCAATCATGTCCCCTCTCTCTCTTCTCTGCTCCACAGAGTACATATTTACTTCCCTAAGACTTTCATCATAGGACATGTACTGCAGACACAGAATAATTTTTGTTGCCCTTCTCTGTACTGTTTCCACCCGGTCAATGTCCTTCCTGAGGTGAGGCCTCCAGAATTGGACTCCGTATTTCAGATGAGGCCTGACCAGCAATCTATACAGTGGTAGTCCCACCTCTCTCCTCCTGCTTGTGATTCCCCTCCCAATGCAACCCAGCATTCTGTTGGCCTTCAATGTTGCCTTCTCACACTGCTTACTAACCTTGAAGTCGTCTGAGATTATGATTCCCAGATCTCATTCCTGGCTTGAAGCTGCCAGTCTTTCATCTCCTAGGTAATACTCCTTTCCTGGATTTTTCTTTCCTATGTGCATGACCTTGCACTTTTTGGCGTTAAATCTCAGCTGCCACACTCCAGACCATTCTTCTAGTTTCTTGAGGTCAGCTTCCATCTTGCTCACTCCTTCTGATGTGTCCACCCTGTTACATATCTCGGTGTCATCTGCGAATGGACACATTCCCTTCTAGTTCATCAGTGATGTCTGCTATAAAAACATTGAAGAGCAGAGGCCACAGCACTGAGCACTGGGGCACCCCGCTGGTCACCCTGCCTTCTGTCGATTGCGTTCCATTAATCTATACCCTCTGGGTTCTGCCTTGTAACCAGTTTTATACCCATCTGACTACTTCTAGACCGACTCCTGTGTGGTCAAGTTTCTTTACCAGCCTTCTGAGTGGAACCGAATTGAAGGCCTTACTAAAGTCTAGGCAGACCACATCTACTGCCCCACCGACATACACTATTTTTGCAGCGTAGTCAAAAAACATGAGCATATTTGTCTGTCATGACCTACCTGCTGTGAAATCATGCTGTTTAGGGTCTTGTTGGCTGCTAGTTTTGAGGAATGCTATGATCCTCTGTTTGAGTAGTGTCTCCGTTAGTTTCTCTACTATAGAAGTGAGGCTTACCAGACTGTAATTACTAGCCTCTTCACAACTGCCTGATTTGTGAAGTAGAACCACTATTGCCTTTTTCCAGTCTTTGGGTACCGCACAGATCTTCAAGGATTTAATGAATAGAAGTGCCAGAGGGCTTGACAATTCTGCCCCCAGTTCCTTAAGGATTCTGGGGTGCATCTTGTCTGGTCCCATGGCTTTGTCTGCTTTTAGTTTATTTAGCACCTCCTGTATTTTGGCTTCTGTAAAGGGACTCATGTCTACCCCTGGTCCTGGGGTATTGTGCTTTTTCAGGGCTGGGCCATCCCCTGGTTCCTGTTTGGTAAACACTGAGCAGAAATATTTGTTGAGGATTTCGGCTTTCTCTGGGTCATGTCTAGTGCATTTCTCTTCTTCAGTAGCAATCTTTACTATCCCCCCTTTTGCAATCCTATGTTCCCTTATGTATCTAAAAAATAATATGATACAGTGGTAATACAACCTCTCTCCTCTTGCTCGTGATTCCCCTCCCAATGCAGCCCAGCATTCTGTTAACAAATGATAACTACTTCCTGGATGGCTAGCTACTTATCTGAATGACAGCAATTGATCCAAATTGACAAAACCAAATTGAAACTCACCCCCACCAATGTGGGGGGGGGGCCCTCTGGGATCAATATTAGGTCCCTTACTGTTTTCCTTATCCATTAACAAGTTGCCCACCTTAGCCAACCAATGCTCAGCATTATGCTATGCAGAGGACATGGTGCTGTATAGCAGTGACAAGGACCTCTCAATCATTAACTCATTATCAATCGTTAAATCATTAAGCCTGACCAAGGCTTTTGACAGAACACAGTCTTGGCTTAGGCAAAACAGACTAGTGCTGAACTCAAAGAAAACGGTAGCCATGATTTTTGGCTCTGCGCCTAGACTCAAAGCCTGTTCTTCCATGCTTATCATCCCTGATCCACACGGAATACCACTTGATGTTGTATAGTCCTTTAAATACCTGGGAATCACCCTGGACCCATCCCTGGACTTCAGCCTTCATCTGTCCATAATCTGCAAGCTGTTAAATATAAAACTGGGACTAGCCTATAAAATTAGACACACCCTCACCACTTCTGCTAGACTAACCATTGCACAGGGTGTACTGCATCCAAGCTTATACATGGTCTCATCACCAACCTGGGAGCCAGCAGGAAGGTCCTTAGCAAATGGAAAACATGTTATAAAAGTATTTGCCACTTTGCCCTGTCTGCACGCTGGAGTACCCATCACTGCCTCTTGTATTCCAGTCTAGGAAGGCTGTTTCCATCTTCCTATAGAACCTACACTGCAGGCTACACAGCTGACAATATTTTAAGATCTGGCATACCACCTGCACTTACCAGTATGTTAAGATGCACCCCATAGGCATATCCATAATGATCTGCTGGTAGGCCATTCTTGGACATCTCTAAATATATGACAAAGATGGGCGAGCAGACGTTCTCAGTGTTTGCACCCAAACTATGGAACTGTATCCCTGTAGCAGTAAGTCTTGTTAAGTCTCGCCAGGTCTTTAAGACTGACCTTCACAAACATCTCTTGAGCACTGATTTATGTTCGTGCAGCACAATCCCATATAATACTCATTAGCCAGGCCTTACCTTTTGCCAACAAGACTATATACTGTACACTTAACCCATTTTTGTATGTCATGTTATTATGTTACTATGTCCAAGGTTACTGTAGCTATCTTGACCTGACCAATGTTTATGCCTTTTTTGTGTTGCATCTTCCAACCTCTGGTGTGTTGTATTACCTGTTATCTATTGTTTACACTGTCTGTAACTCCAAAATGTTGATGCACCACCGACCATGCTGTGTGGAGTTGTTTTTACCTGTCATTGTGTCACCAAGACTGTCACCATATATTGCATCAACTTTGCTGCCTGTAACTCGGTACTCAGTTAGATTAGCACTACCAGAATAGTGTCAGTCAAGTGAGCACTAGTCTGGATAGTGCTACCTTGGACAGCAAGAGGGGATTTACAGCACTTGCAGTAAGCACTCCCCTCATCTCTGGCACCAGAATACAGGAAGCTGGCCGAGCTGCTCCCATGGCATGGAGGGCTGGGGTATAGAGCAGCTCAGCCAGCACTACTGGAGACCAGGGTTCTAATCCTGGTCTCCAGTCATTTTGCTTGCTTCAGGACTTCTGTTTTTTTTTTTTCCAAGCGGCCATGGAAACAGTATTCCATGGTCCCAGAAATGTAACTTGCCCCATGATCTGCTCCCCCTGGATGAGGATATCCTTGCAGTGGTGTTGAGGGCAGAGCCCCTGCATCAGGGGTCTTGAGGTCAAAGCTCACCCTCAAAAATAAAAATGGCACCTTTTTTGCTGCATGCACCTTGCGTGTGCTATTTTGACCGGCACTGTTTGGACCCAGTGCCAGTAACTCTCCCGGGTCGTGGCTGAAAATAGGCAATGCTTTTGCATAGTGCACCTACCTGGTTAATAAAAACAAACTAAATAAATATATTGCAATCTCAAACTTTTCACTAGATGGCACTCTGCAGTTTCTTTATTTTTTCTTTATTTTTTTTTTGTGCCTTTTTTTGCACCCCTGACCTCCCACTACTTCTGGCTGCTCAACATCCTTGTCTGCCCCCCACTCTCACTCTTCACTGCTGCGTCCTGCCATCTGGCTCCCAAGGCTGTCCCGTGTCCTCAGAGGATCTGGCTTATCCCTGCCAGAGAGACCCTTCCCTGGGGGAGAGGAGGAGAGTAGCATTCCTGGGGGGGTCCTCAGAGGTGCACAGGACTGGGGGACAGGAGTAGTGCACGAGGGGGACTGTGGTGTGGTGAGATTACACAGCCAGCATCTGGCAGGCCAAGATGGGTGCTATTTTTTTTTTTCATTTTTCTAAGCCCCTCCCCCACACCCCAATGGCTTGCACCATGGTGATGCCCTTGAGACAGAGCTAGACAACGTGTCCACCCATGCTGGCAAGGCTCTGCATACCACCAGGTGTCGCTTTCCAAGTAGTGCTCAGCATCACCCTCCCCCAGGAGGAGAGCATCTATGCAGATGATTTACTGCCCTCCCAGCTGGCCACCACTCCAGACATCCGAGGCACTAGCATTTTCTGATTAATAGTTCTGTATACACAACAAGAAGAAAGTCTTACGGATAAAAGTTTAAATGTGGAAGAATCTTTTTAGACATGCAAATAAACTATTTGTTGTGATATCACTGAAGTAAATTCTGTTAAAAAATAACAATCACGCTTTTTCAAACAATTTCCATTTTCCTTTTTAATATGTTCAAGATTAGGTTCTGTCTAGTAGCTAAGAAATTGGTAATTTCTCTGTTGCTCAAATAATGTGGCTATTTATTTGTGTGGCACTGACAACAGCTATTGTGTTGAATTTGCCCTGAATTGTTAAAGTTGTGTTATATTTACATAGTGGGATTGGTGTAGGTACAAGTTTGATTTTACATATGCATATTCATTTAGGAAATTCTATTTCTTCTCATAAATTTAGCGTTATTTTTCTTTTACGTTACATATGGTAACTTCAAACACATTTATCATCACTAATAGAATGCTTAGAATGTTTGTTGCAAATTGCATCATGTGTTTCGGGAATGAGTTTCACATTATGATGTTTACAGAGCCCAGGCAGATTTAAAAAAATCTTTGCTCTCACTCACCATTCAGGAGTTAGTACGTAATAGTGTAAAATTATGACAATTTATTAAAGCTTATACTGTAAGGACAGTTAAGCAATGCAAGGTGGACTGCTACTGCCTTGAGTGACTAATCCGTCCTTCCATGTGTAAGCTTTAATAAATTGTCACTTAATTTTTGCCCATTACAGTTTTGTGCTGTGAGTTCTTTCAAATGGTTGATGAGTGTGAAGTTTTTTTGCTTCTGGCTTCATGTTATTTTGCTACAGCACCCCCCTTACTAGTTCTTTGAGCAGTAATTTTTGCTGTTCTTACAGAGTCCAGTGCCTTTTAAGCATCTCTCTCAATATTTATGGTTATGTTCAGGCACACCCCTCTTTCTCTTGCTTTCTATAGTAATCCACCAGTCCTTGAGCTTATTTCACCTGAAAACAATTTCCTTGCTGCTGCTTACTCACAGTTTGACAGGAAAAATAACATTCCAGTGCCCCTCATGATCTGCTTGGTTTAAAAATCATGATATCACACCACTCTTCGGGACTTGTTTATCCCAAAATGAACAGTCTGGAGATGTTCTTTGTGGCCTACTTGGCCAATTCAATTGTAGGCCTGTTTCCGTCCTAAAACAGATTTAGTGGTATACTTCAGTTATGCTCATAAAAGGGGATATTGTGACATGCAATACTCCATGAAGAAGTGCAATATTTTTGAAAGTTTAGCAGTAGCAACAGTAGCACTACTGTGAAAATACACAGAAATGCTTTTCTTTCCCTTCATGCCTTCTGGTCCTTACCTTTAAACTGAAGTGGAATGTCATTCTTTTGTTGCACCTTTCCAAACTGTAAATGTGTGTGAGTGTGTGTGTGGTGGGGGGGGGTCTAGTGCACAATGTTGGTAGCAGAAGTGTTAATTAAAAAAATTATCTTTGGAGCAGGTGCATTATTGACGTGTACATGTACCGTTTCATGTCACCCTCGTATGTCAGGCGTTGTGATGCATGCAGTATGTGGCTGATGGAAAACAGCTAACAGACTTGACTTTATGGGATGGTGTTTTCAGTAACAGTGTAGGCTGGTACTTTATGAGTATCATTTGCAATTGGACACTCAGATGTAATAGGGAACTCCAAAATCAAAGTGCCATACCAATCTGCAGAGGGAATATTTTCTACTTTTTTTCTTTTAAAAACTTTATTTATTAATTTATTTTGTAAATTATTTATTTAAATGTACCGTTTTTAACAGTCACCCACAAATCCATTTTATAAATGCAGTAAAACACTTCAAGGTGCGGATTGTACTAAGATAACTGCATTTCTATGGGCTAAAGGTACTCAGTCTACTGCCTCTGGCCTCATCCCAGAACAACAACCCATACCCTGTTATGCCTTATTGCCTACATGGGGTCCTCCTGGTTGGCAGTTATTGCCTGCCCTAAACAGAGAGCAACTGAGGTGGTCATTCCTACAGGAAAACAAACAGCACCAAGTAAAGAAAATCAGACTATACTCCTATAAATCCTTCCCACTAGGCTTACTTTATATCACTTCAATGACGATGGTTGGAGCAAGCCTTTTTGGTTTAGCTCATTTGCAACAGTTAGACAAACTAGTCAGGAAACAGTTAACTGCTTTCTAACAGGAGAACCTTGGCTTCCTTTCTTACCTTGCAGTAAAAGATGGGTACTCAAAAAATTTAAATCTCCCACAGCTGCTGCTGCTTCAAGTTCAGTGTTCTGGTCAAGTCGCATAGCTTTTACTTTGAGCTTCCCTTTTTGCTGACAGTCACATTCCAACTCAGAAATAGAATTGTGCTATTTAATCTGCCTCTCAAAGTCAAGTCCAGAGTTTTGTGCAGCTTTAGGACAACGCTGTATACAGTACCTATCTATAATGCCCTAAGTCAGTTTCATGTCCCTAAACTGAAATTTAATTACCATTAAGAGTGAAGATCCACGCTTGTGGCTTATATATAGTCGCTACAGTATTTCTTAGAATTGAAAAATACAAATAATGTGATATACAAACATGAAAGTGTTTTTTTTTTTTTTTTTTTTTTTAGGAAATAACAATAGAGCTTTATAGAAACACAAGTAATATTATTTGATGTTTAACAAATGATTGCTTTAGGGAAGGTTTTTTCCTGTAGTTTATTTACCCAGGATGGCTCAGCTGAGCTACTGCAACTTGTTCGTAGCGGGGTCACAGTTTTATCTATTTCTGCAGTGAAGCAGATCAAAACACTGAGAAATTGTGTATGATTCTCAGTGGCACACATTTGAGTAAGTGACTGTGTTGAGCACTTTTCACATTTTTAGCATTATCATATTTCAACCTTTGTGTGTGTGTGTGTGTGTGTGTGCTAGCTCACTGCAGTTGCCATTTGCAGTTAACGTGTTGCTCACCATATACTGTACTTTACTCTCTGGAATGTTCCCTTCCCATGCAAGGATTCCTGGGTGCACATGTTGTTTATTAATAAGCTCCAGCTTTAAGAAGTGTCAGCAGAATTCCTGGTGGTTACATTTCAGAGCAACAAGTTTCCTTTTCCTCGAGCTCTTAACCCCTCAGGAGAGTCAGGGAGTCCATGCATCAACTTTCAGGCTGGCTGCCAATCCAGTCCATGACTTCATGGCAACCTGACAGAGGAAAATGATCTCTTGAAGCATATAAATGGATCCTGATCTTCAAGAAAGTGTTTTGTGTGTTTTTGCGTCTGGTGTTTTTTCAGTACATCACAGTGAAGAATTTTTAATTTGCCAGTAAATCTAAAGTTTAGAGTGTGATGTGAACTATATAAAACATTGCAACCAACTATAATTTTTTTCAAAATGTTCTTTTCCCTTTCCTTTTAAACTGATGGATTTGTTCTAGCTGTTGCATCGGTATTATGCCTACAGTACATTTCTAGGATTTTAGATGTTGTTTTATCAAATGGCATCACACACTCAAGGTTTTTATGAGTACATTTTTAGGCACCCAATCCACAAACAGTTAAATGTTCAGATTCTGTGTTTTTAGTAAACAAGGTTAATAGCTCAGGACTGGGAAGTAAGTGAAATGCCAGTATGTGTGTGTGATATATATATATATATATATATATATATATATACACATATATACATACATATACACACACATATATACATATACATATACGTGTGTGTGTGTGTGTGTGTGTATAGATAGATAGATAGATATGGGATATGACCTGGCCTGACTGAAGATAACATGTTTATCTTCATAAAAGGATAATTATATTACAATAGCTCACGAGTGGTGAAGCCCAGCATGACTCATGCTATAAGGCCGATAATCATACTCTAGATTGTGGAAAGCTGTGATACAAGATCCACCTGCATCCTTCCACCGAATCCTTCCACTGAAAGAAGTCCACTTTCTCTTACTCCTCCCCTTCTAGGTATCAGATGGATACCTTATACTGACAAGTCACAATCCCTCCTGCTTTCTTTATTTCTGCTATGTCCTGGAAGGCATCCCTTAGGACTTTAAATATAGAACTGGTAGACTGTGAAGACAGATGATGATTTCAACACATTAGATGAGTGGCATTTTCAGTTCTGTTTCCTTTCTCTAAGTGAAAATGCTACCAGAACACTTTTATGCACCTTTTTAAAAAAATGTATAGTCTAGTCATAGCATTTATTTCTCTGAAACCGAACTAATAGACTTTAGTAGAACTCTGCCTTCATGGTCAAACTAGTTGCTTTAATATTAATCTGAAAAAATTCCACATTGATCAAGTTTAAACAACTGAAATACTCTTAGCCCATGGCTACCTCGTGCTGTAAAGGCAGATGATGATAACTTCCTCAGTACAGCATGTGGGTGCATCTGTGTAATCTTCAGGCAATCACTAAGAATGCAATTGCTGCTATGAGCCAGGAGGTGGCAGGTTGTTCGACAAGAACATTAGAATGAGGGTGCAAGTGCAGCAAGAAACACAAAAAGTCAAATTAACAAGAAACAAATATCAACATTTCATGAACTCGTACTTCTAGGATAAAGTGTCAAAGCATGCAGAAACCTAAGGTAATTTTTACTACAGTTGGCTTAGTATATGGTATACCAACCTTCAAACATGGGTACAAATGCAAAACAGGTTACAGGAGAAATGTACAGCATTGATATCAATGTCTGCACATGTATATAGTTACAGGAGGGTTGCTCTAGGTATTACCTTTAATGCAGTAAAGAAATGTGCTAGCTCTGTTAGTCCAGTTGAAAATGTAGGAGAAATCAGCAAATACCTTCTCTCCAGGGTGAAGAAGGCCTCATGACTCCCCAAGACACATTAAAAGCAACCACAAAGTTTGAAATACCAAGACGCGATGCTCTTGCTAATGTAGGAAAGGAAACATGGTTAAGTTCCTCCTTTAAGATGGAATAAAGGAAATAAGACAGAAGCTAACACGACTTGGAAGACCACTGTACTACCTTGATAAACAGGTACAGTATTAATGGCTCTTTGTTTTCTGATAGTAGCAAGAAAGAATCTAAATAAAAATAATTTTTCCATAGAAATTAGGAGTGGACTCTCATTTTTAGTATTTACATCTTTTAGCCAGACACTCCTCTGGGCTGGTACTACTCATCAGAATACAAGGAAGTGAGCAACCAAGAGGAAGGGTTTGTTACCCAAAGCGCCAAGGCGAGGCATGTTGTTGTAACGCTGTTTGGTATTAATCACAAACTAACAAATCTTGCAACTAAGTGGAATTCCATGGATTGCAGCGCTTTGTGTATGTATGAAGCTGCGTGGATGCATCATATTATTTGTGAAGTACCTATCTGAGGCTTAAATTTGAAGTACAAAATTATGCACAGCTTCTGCTGTTTTTTACAACCCTACCCAAGCTTCACATGAAGGGCTGGAGACCATCAGGGAGCAGGACATGCCTATAGCGGGTTCAATCACAGTAATATTAGTGTGGACATGAGTGCTGGGAGTGGGAATCAGGTATTGACAGGGACTGGTAGCAGGTACTAATGTGAAGATAATTGCTGTGAGTGTGCAGGCATGATATACAGTATGGGAGTGGGAAAGGTGGTATTTATTTATTTCAAGAGTTTTACCAGAAAAAACATACTGTGTTAAATAACTCTGTTCCAGATGTGTCCTGGGGAGGAAGGGAATAAGGAGAATGCAATCATTTACATCAGTAATGTTACAATTATCAGAACAAATATTAAATAATATTAAATGTACATGGTGGACAAGTAGAAGGAAGCACAATATTTGCATATGCAACCCATGATGCTTTGCTAAACTTCAGCAACAGTTTTTCAGTTAGTCACACTTTTTTTTTCCACTTAATGTTTTGTAGTCTATATAGCTGCTCCCCTTTTTTACCAGGATGTTCTTGTAGCAGACACTAAATAATCAGTACAATAGCATCTCCATAACTCTAAAATGTATTAGCCTTAATTACTGATTTATTGTCACTTTAAGTTGGTAACTTAAAAGCCCGTGCAGAGTTGCTCAGCACCGTCTTCTAACAAAGAGTCAGTGGTGGTTGGAAAGCACAGTGCTACTGCTGCAGTCTCCTCTGTTCAAATGAATACTTTCAGCAGCTTTCTTTCTGTTGCACTTTGCTGTTTTGTATATCCTGTAAGTGTTGTGACGGGTGTGGGGTCTATGTATGGGGCTGGCAAAGGCTACAAGTGTGGGAATTGGTGCTAGGAAAGGGAAGTGGCCAGGTGACTGGTGACGTGGTATGAATATAGACATGGGAGCTAGAAATGGGAATGGGTAATGTATGGGGACTGGGGAGGGCTACAAGTGTGGGTATAGGTGAGGGGACTAGGCAGGTTCTATGAATGGAGACTGACAATGATGGGGTCTATATATGAGAACAGGAAAGGGTTACAAGCATGGGAATTGTTGCTGGGAGAGGGCAGTGACTATGTTTATATACATACTGTAGATGTTTATGGACAGAAAGACTCATGGTCTATTCAGTCAGCACTACCTAGACCCTTACCAGTCTAGCACAGGTTAAGCCACTAACAGATCAATCAGCCCAGATTTCTGCTTCAACTAACCCTCCCCTCCTCATTCACTTCAGTCCCTCCAACTATCATCCTCACCAGTCGCATATGTCTATCCTTATCTTAAAGTTTACTCCTGTGTTTACAGTGAGCAGCTCCACATATAGCTCTACTTTTATTCTCCTTGAAGAAGTATTTCCCCCTGCTAGCTTATTTATTCATTCAGTTAGTTAGTTATTTAAAGGTGATGTACACAAAGAATTTGCAAAAAACATATGTTGTAGAAGAGTGTTTTGATTTGTGTGTAAAGTCCTAGTGTGCCCTTCCCTTTGTCTGCTATTAGTTTTTCCTAAATTAGCCTGCTAGCTTTATGGTAGTTTTACAACCCCTGGGATCTCCATCTTTGCTAAGTTTATTGCTTTCCTTGTTCTCATAATGCATCATGTGCCATGTGACAGTGATGTAGCCGGGACCATAGATTCACATCAAGCACTGCTTTACAATCAGTTCACAACAGTAGAGATGGCTATATTTCAAAAACTATACAGAGCTCAGCCTGGTGACTACCCTCATTGTAAAGGTCTTTTTGTTGTAAACAATTGTGACACTAGTTGTGTCTGTGTGAGCTGTCTGGCTTTCAAGATATTTACATTTGTTTGGTACGTCTACTAGAGTGTTCACTCAGGGAGGAAAAAAAAAGTGTCTGCTATTTGCAAGTGCACTTGCACATGTGCCAGACAAATCTCAATATCTTGACAACTATAAAAGCTACTCAAAAACAACAAGCAGCAAAGTTGTTCAGGACAAAACTAATTTTACAATGAGGGTAGTAACTAAGCTGGACTCCTTATAGTTTTTAAAATGTTTGCCATCTGAAGTGGGAAATTTGGTAAAAAAAATGAACATTTGGTTAATTAGACGGCTATATTTTAAAAACTATACAGAGTTCAGTTTAGTGACTACCCTCTATTGTAAAGGTCTTTCTGTCCTGAACAACTTTGCTGCTGGTCATTTTTGTGTAGTTTGTAAAGTTTCCAAGATATTTAGGTTTGTTTGGCATATGTGCAGATGCACTTGCAAACAATAGACACTTTTTTTCTCTAAATGAACACTCTAGCAGATATGCCAAATAAATATAAATATCTTGAAAACCATACAAGTTACACATACACAACCAGTGTCACAATTGTTCACAACAAAAATACCTTTACAATGAGGGTAGTCACCAAGCTGAACTCTGTACAGTTTTTAAAATATGGCCAGTAAAGCAGTGCTTGCTGTGAATCTATGGTCCCGGCTATGTCACTGTCACATGAGACATGATGCACTGTAGGAACAAGGAAAGCAATAAACTTAGCTAAGATGGAGATCCCCAGGGGTCATAAAACTACTATAAAGTTAGCAAGCTAATTTAGGAAAAACTCCTAATAGCAGACAGAGGGAAGGACACACTAAGACTTCACACACAAATCAAAACACTCAGCACAACACATGTTTTTGCAAATTCTTAAATTTTGGTAACTGGGTAGGCCCACTGGGACCATTACAGTCCCTTTTTCAGGGGCAACGTGGAATTAATTACTGATAATACAGTATAATTGTGGCCCCTTCTGATGGATCTTTTGCTTATATTAAACAGTTGCTGGCTGTCCACCCTGTTTATACCCTTTAGGTACTGGAAGGTTTCTATCTTGTCTCCCCTTTCTCTCCTGGCCTCCAGTGAATACATATTGAGGCCAGCCAGTCTTTCCTCATAAGTCCTCCCTTGTGGGCATAAATCACTTTTGTTGCTCTCCACCGGATTAACTCTAGGCAGTCCAAGTCCTTTTTTAGATGGGGGTTTTAGAACTGCACATAGTACTCCAGGTGCACCCTCACCAAGGACCTGTACAGGGGTAGGATCGCCTCCTTTCATTTGCTTGAGAAGGCCCTCTCCATGCAACCCCACTTCCTGCTAGCATTCCCATGTGCCTTATTACACTTGGCTGAGATCCTGAGATTGCCATTAATAACAGCTGTCAAATACTTCTCTCTTCTAATTTCTGCTCCAGCCGTACCCCCCTCCACTCATTATTTGGTCACTTTTGATGCCGCGATCTTCTGGCACTACCCTTTGCCACCACCTTTCTTCCCTTGTTGCAAACACTATGGGATGTTGTGGAAGAGGAGCGGCACTGGACACCCCTGGTCCCCATGCTAACCTGGCCTGCACCTCCTGTATTATGGTGCACACTGTAGCCAGCTCAGACTGGAGTGGCACAAAGCCTCAGGCAGACTGGGCAACTCCTACACTTCCACAGCGTACTTTAGAGGAGTGAGGCTCTGCAGGACTTGCAGCTAACTCCCTCTCTCAATGGCTCTTCTGCCTTCTGCCAGTGTCACCTTCTGATCCTCTATGTGAGTCCTTAGCAATCCTTCAGATGCAGCTAGTTGCTGCTATACCCCAGATAGGGTTATGCTAAGCTATCCTGAGTCCCAAGTACAATCCTGTGTACAAACCCCTACCACACTGCATCCCAAATTGGTTTTGACTAGGCCATCAGCTAACATCAGCCTGCAAACATAGAATAGGTTGCTTTCTAATGCTCCCTGGATTAAAAGACTTACAGATTCCCACCACAGATAGCATTTTCCTACATTTTTCTACCATTCTGGGAACAAGCTTTAATACAACGCAGATCACAGAATTTCATAAACAACAGCCACTGTACATATGTATTGCATATAACCTGATTACAGTACCCTCAAAGGGTAACCCAGATGTTTCTTAACTTCAGCTGGATGAAGAAACAAGTAGGGTGTGCTGTGAACCTGTAGATGTCCCTCTGGATACCTTGCAGATGCCATCCTCTTGTTCCATAGTCTTCATGCTCTGAGGTTGTTTGGTACTACTAGTCTTTTATAGCCCAGGAAGCCTCAGCCTAGCCCTAAACAGTTTCAGCTGGAAGTTAATCCCTGGCTTGTTTACCCCTACTTGACTCTTTTTCCCCAAACACCTTGGAAACTTTTTTTTAAAATTCACTGTTTATGCACCCTCCTATGCCACTGTCCAGATCTCCCTCTGGGTGCCCCTAGGTGCCATGGCTTTGCTGGATCCCCACCCCCTACAACTGTCCTTACCTCCATATAGCTGCAGACTGCCCCCTGGGTGGAGAAGAGTGGGACCCCCTCTAACTCATTGTGTTTCAACAAGTCAGGCAGCCGGGGAGTGCAGGTCTGGTTCCCTCTGGTTCACCAGGGTTCATCATCCATAAGATAGTGAGTTTTTTCCTTCCTGTTTTTCCCAGTCCCTGCAGATGAAGGCATACAAGGGAGGTCCAAGGTGCATGTGAACATGGTGCTGCACCACACCTCCAGCTTGTGTCCATCCCTCCCATGGTGTCGTCAGCTCTGCTATTACCTGTGGTCACCCCTTTTCCTTTCATAAAATCCCACAGCATATTCTCTGGGTGCCACCAATGTCCTACCACATGGTGCACTATGCATTATGACTAGCAAGGGCCATAATGTGGCTATAGGTGCAGGGGGTGGGCAGGGTCTATGTTTGAGTGGCTGACAAGGACTGCAACAGTAACAAATGGTGCTGTGAGAGGGCACGTTCTATCTATGGGAACTAGAGAGAGCTACAAGTTTGGGAATAGATGTAGGGTATGGGAAGGATTTATGTATGGGGCTGGCAAAGGCTTGCTGGTCCTAGTACTTGAAGCAGACAAGAGCTATGTATCGGGATTGGTGAGGTGGTTTGTATATGGACAAACCATGTGGGTGTGTGAAACAGCAGGTACATGTCTGGGGATCGGTATGGTGGTGGGCCATGTTTGTTGCCCCATCTGGCACAATGAATACACCTTTTGAACAGGATGGCACTGACTGTTTGTAAACGGGTGTGGGATAGATAACATGGACTCAGGATAAAGGTTTTAAAACACACCTCAGTGTGATATTTCTTTTTAACAAAAATAAGAAGGCAAAACCAAGAAAATATGCAATAAAGCAAATGTCCAGCTACACTCGGTAGCCTTCACAGTCATGATCTGTGAATACAGGTCATTTACCTCTGTGATCAGTTTCTAGCTACTTCACTCAGGTAGCTCTTTACCTTATGATAGTCAAGGCTCAACTGTGGAACTCCTCTCTAGGAGCTGTATTTGTAGTGAAAAAATGGGTCACCTGACCTGGCCCTTAAGCTATACATTCATGTAGCTAAATCTATATTTAATAAGTCAGAAAGGATGACCCTTATACTTAAATCTTCTAAACTTATACAGAATAAAGCAATGAGAAAATAAGTTTACTCATTTGGAAGCCTCCACAGGGCTCTGCATGGCTAATTGGGCTATAATGAGCTCAAAGCTCGTCCCACTTCCCTTTGAGTGGCAGCTTCGTAATATGAAAACAGCCATGCGATGGGGCTGTTTCCTCTATACTGACTAGTTGTTCCTGAATCCCAGATGCAAGTAAGCCTGGCACAGGTACTCTGGTAGGACACAGACTAATGGATATAGCCAGGTAAAGTATTTATTTTAATTATTCACTATGCCCAATTTTCTTTCAGAGTTAGTCACATCCCTCCAGCTGTGTAATGCATTATTCATTATGAGCCTCATGTGTTTGTTAATTAAAAATAGTATGCTATATTGAGCAGCAGCTGCAGTTTGATTCTAGCAGCATGCCTGCCGCTCGTTTTATTTTATTTTGTTCTTTCAACTGGAGAGTAGGAGCAAGGAGCCTTTCATTCATTTCTTTTGGCTCCCTCTCAGATTTTAAACTATTTTCTGTAGCCCAAGAATTAAATTTACTCTAATGGGGCATATGTGCAGAGCATGGCAGGCAGCAGCGGCTGCAATCTTTTCATTTGGCACTTTGCCAGCTGTTCACTCCTGCCCTACACAACTTCATTGTTTCTGCAATTCTGGACCATTATGGTCCCTTTCTATTAACTTTATTCTGTGCCTCCTCTTTATTTTACTGTCTAAGAAAGGCTGGGAGGAAGAAACAGTACCACAGAGTGGTTGAAAGTGAAAGTTGAAGCCAATCGCATTGTTTTTGTACCGTGCTCTGGTTTTCCATCCACTTTACGGTATGCTTCTCACAGAGAAGCAAAGCAGCACCAGGAATATGAAAGTGGCAGATATACTTGTGTATAATGGGATACCTCCTGTCCTTAACTTAACATTTCTAAGTTTCTTTTTTCAGTTGAGAGCAGTCTAACTAAAATATTGAAATTAAAGAAAAACATAAAGACTCCCGACTTTATAAGCATCCAGTTTTCAGTATGCCAAGAAGCTTCTCCATAACAAGTGGTGCAATAGTACCCATTTCAACTTATCGTATAATTTATATTGCCATATCATAAGAGTTTATTCTGTAACACCTCTTACAGTAAGTTAAAGTGCCAGCATTCATTCATATCGCACCTTACTACAAGGCTGGTTTAAACTCTTTTTTACAGCCTTATTGTGGCATGATAGGCCTACATCCATTTATGTGGTTTCATCTTGTATATGTTGTAATGTACTTTAGAATTAAAAGGCCTAAGGAATGAACTTACAAAAATAGCCTTAATTGTTCTAATGGCTGGGGTGGATGGTATGTCTCAAGATAAGGGAGACAGGTATATAGTCCAGGAAGGCATAAAACATCCCACTGTAGCTTTCCATGACAGGAAGAGGTCACAGGGAAAGGTAATGTAGTGACCTAGGGGTCAGGGGTCAAGCCAAATGCATGGACCAGATGTCACTGGGGTTGACATAAAATTTGACAAGGAACCACAGTGACACCTGAAGGAAAAGGAAAGCTGTTGTAGCCTAATATCTGTATCATCTTAGGACCATTTAACCCCACCCCAGAGGGGAAAGGGGTGGGTGTGTCCAGGAAAATGACCATCATGTATTTATCAGACACACATTTGGAATTCAGGGCAGTTGAATAGTGTTTAGGTTGGAGTCAGGTTGTCTGACACAGCTGACATATACTTTTACACCAGAAAGTATATGTGTAGCTCTGAAAAAAAAACCTCTAAAACCAGACCTGAGTGGGTGGGAATTACACTCTTCACATACTGAACAGAAAATTCTGATTTTTAAGTCAGAATTTTGGAAACCAAGACTTTGCATCAAGGAAGCACCTCAAGGCATTTTAAAAAGGACATTTCAGAGAACTGACTTGGAAATACACAATTGCTACACAATTGTTGCTTAAGGACTCATCCAGTCATGGACATTTAAAATCTTGTCTGAACTCTAACATTAAAACAATGCATAGTTTAGAATACAGTATCTAGTGTTTTCTGTAAATCATCCAGTTTTACTTTTGTTATTGTCTGCATTTCGAAGTTCTTCCAAACTGTAGACTTTTCTGTATTGTTTTATGTTAAGTAAACTTTTATGATTTTCTTATCAATTCTGCCTGGGGTCTGATTGTGTGATTTAACATTTTACACAGAAGGATTTTGAAAAGGCTGTGTGCCTAAGAAGATAGCACTGCTCAGCTATCGTATAAAACTACCTAGGCAAAACGTAGCCAGTGGCCATGGTGGGATTCAAATATTGAAAGTTGTGCAGAGTCAAGGGAACTTTAAACTACAGAATCCACTTTCCCACTGGAAAAAGGAAAGCTGGTAAGTCTTCCAGAAACCTTTACTCCTGCTCATGAGTTCTTAAAAAGGGGATCCTCTCTGCAAACAGGAGGTCCTATCGGGATGGTCGAGGTTTGGGGGCCAGGGGCATGTGACACTTATTACTATAATCACGTTTCATCAGTATAACATGCATTTATCCTAAATGACTTTATTCCTACTGTATATATACAGTTCTACAGTTTCCTATATTCTCCATAGATCTTGTTTATTTATGACTAATTAATTCCCTTCTACAGGTGCAAAAGACACCTATTAATGCATTCTTAAATGATTTCAGCCTTTTTACTTTAGGCACCATATTTTTTTTACATGTGTTAATGAGTGTACTCTTTACATATGCCAACATTTATTTATTTGGACGTATTCCTTAGTGTCACAGAAACATAGAAACATAGACTGATGGCAGAAAAGGACCGCTTGGCCCACCTAGTCTACCCATTTCCTACCTATTGGATAAGCTGCAGATCTTAGTTAACCAAAAGCTTACTTCTTCCTACCCCCCACCAGAATTGCCTTCTGTCTGTCCCATGCATTCTTGAATTCCCCCACTGTTTTTGACCCCACAACCTTCTCAGGAAGGCCGTTCCATGCATCCACCACCCTCACTGTGAAAAACTACTTCCTCGCATTGCCCCTGAGCCATCCCTTCTCTATCTTCAAATTGTGTCCCCTTGTTCTTGCAAGTCTCTTTTTCTGAAAGATTCTACCCTCTTGGACTTTGTTGATTCCCTTGAGGTACTTGAAAGTTTCTATCATGCCCCCCCTCCCTCCTTTCCTCAAGGGTATACATAGTAAGCTCCTTTAGTCTCTCTTCATATGGCTTATGGTGCAGACCCTGCACCATTTTAGTTGCCCCATCTGGACCGCTCCATCCTGTCTATGTTCTGCAGAAATGGGGTCTCCAGAACTGCATGCAGTACTCCAGATGGGTCTCACCAACTGTCTGTACAGAGGAATAACAACTTCCTGTTTTCTGCGTGATGCCTCTCCTATCCCAGCCATCCCTACTGCCTCTCACATTGCTTGCCAACCTTAAGGTCATTTGATATGATTACCCCCAGGTCCCTTTCCATTTTTGTTGTTGTTACTACCTCCCCCATTGTGTACTCTTCCCCTGAGTTTTTGTTTCCCAGGTGCATTATTTTGCACTTCTTTGCATTGAATCAAAGCTGCCTTACTTCTGACCATTCCTCTAACATTGCCAAATCCCTTCTCATCCTTTCCATGCCCCCTTGTGTATCAACCCTGTGTCATCTGCAAAGAGACATACTTTTCCTCAAGTCCATCTGCAATATCACTTATAAAGACATTAAAAAGGGCTGGACCCAGTACTGAATCCTGCGATGCCCCACTAGTAACCTCCCTTTCTTCAGAGTGGACTCCATTTACTATAACAGGTCGAGACTGAAAATAGAGGAAACAGGATGTCCTCACTGGTAGACCAGGGAAGCCTACCTGCACTGCTATGCCTCAGAAGGCAGAGTTAGGGAAGATACCTTGAACTACTGATATAGGCTGAGTGAGGAAAGGGGAGCTAACAGCTGAGGAGTGGGAGGTAGGCAAAACAAAGAAGGATGAAGGGGGATGGTAGCAAGTAGGAAGGTAGAGGATGGGTGGAGTACTATTACTGGAAATGCCATTAAGGCAGAGATATGGGAATACAGCTCAATAATGAAATGCAGTGAACGTGTGAAGGCCATGTAGGCTGCAAGGGTAATGAGTTGTGTATGGATGACTAAAAGCCATGTAGGAAGAAAGCAGAGCAAAACCATATAGCTTACATGAAGGATGCCCCTGCCAATCATAATCATACTGCCACAGCGAGACAACGCAGTCCCCCACCTTGGGAAAAACAGGGAAGCCACTAGCTGAGCATCATGGGAACGAATGGCAACTGTATGGGTAGAATGGTAGGGTCCCCCAAAAGAGGCTCCTTCAGTGGCAAGGTCCCATTAAAGGACAGCCAGAAGTGTACATTGGGGAACTGAAGTAGACAAAACACATAGTGACATGTAAGGGACAATGTCAAGTAAACAAAAATATAGGAGGAGAGGCACCAAAGTGAAGCAGAACTGGGTGAACCCCTACAAGGGACCTGGAAGGGGAGTGCAGAAGCATTGCAGGTGATGGGCCACGCCAGAAGAGGTCAAGGACTATGGGTATAACAAGGCAACAGAGGAAAATGACAGGCAGGGCAGGGTATAGGAATGCCAGGACAAATAAATGGTAAGGCATGAGTAGCATTTGAGACAGACATAAACCGTTAGGGAAGGTTGATGCAATAGTGGCAGACTGGATTAAACACTAAGGAATGGCAGGCTCCAGAATATGGTCAGAAGTAAGCAGGACTGGTAGAAGGGGACTGGAGATGGAGACTGAGGGCCGGTGCAGCCTCTGGGGCAGCAAGAAAGTCCAAAAGAAAAACACAGAATAGCAAGGGACAAGGGCAAAAAAGGGGGGGGGGGACGACTAAGGAGGAGAGAGGGTGGAGTGGGCCAAAGAAACAAGAAGGGAGGGCAGAAAAGGATTTTTTTTTTTGTTGTTGCTGTGAGATACGGTTGGGATAGAAGGTGAGAAAGAGCAGCAGGAATTTGGGATGGAGCAAGGGACAAACATACCTCCCAGCTGCAGGGAATTTCACAGGCTGGGATTCAACTTGGGGCTTGCAAGAGTGACCCTATGCAAGCACGCTGGGGCAGAAGTAGAAGTTGTAGTAAAAAACATATGTGCCAACATGAGGTAACAGGGAGACACTGTTGCAGCTTGCAGATAAGTTGTCAGACTTCAGAGTGTGAGTTGCCCACCATTTGTAGACATATAATTGGGGAAAATAAGAAAGCGCTATACAATCACTGCTTCAACTCGGCAGAGCCTAGCGGTCGCTCGCTCACTCAGCCCCCACCCTCCTTTGTCCTGCAAATTTTCCTGGTGCCTGTAGCCAGCCAAACCCCACCACTGTTTCTTATTTGCTGTTTCCTTCCCTGCTTTCTCACCCTTTCCCCTTTGCCTTTGTTCACTACCCCTCCCGCTGATTTAGTGTCTGGGCAATTACTGTTTAACTAGCCCGAACATCCTTTCCCTCATCCCTTACAGATCCCAGCGCTTGACTCGGGCTCTGAAGCAGCCATGGACTCAGGTTCTCCAGGCGGCGGCCACCACCTTGCAACCTGTCTCTCAGTAACTGTGCCTGGGACCCAGCAAGATACGTTACCTGGGGGCTCCTCCAGCTCCTCAAGCTGCCACTTGATTGGTCCTGAACTTTCAGGCTTAACAGCGATTGGACATCACCTCATTCTGCTGTCCCGCCATTGGCTGTCTACAGAAACCCTTCTTCTCTGCTTCTAGCCATGGAGCGCGGCTTTCATGAACAGCTCCCAGTGGCAGTTACCTGGCTATGACTCTAATATTTTCTCCCGCCCACCCAACCCAACCCTGGCTATTATTAAAAGACCTAAGCACTGCCTCCCTCCCTCCTCTCCTCTCCCTCCCTACCTATTGGCTTCTTATCTCCTTTCTCTAGGGATTTTAGCTGATGTCCACATGAGGACCATGTTAAACTTTGATCCGGCCAGCCCTCAGTCTTAGTGCTAAGTCGGTCCCAGTTGCCTAGGTATCAAATAAGCTTTAACTGGCTACAATGTGCAGGTTTATCCTGGATACCCTTCCCCACCTTCTCATCTTCTTTATTTTACTCAGTCACTCTGGAAATCCTAGCCATAGCAGAGAACAATCCTTCAATAAGGACATTGGAAACAATCCTCACTATAACAAAGGCTGTACCTCTCTGAGCTTTTTCAGCATCACAAATGGGCCATGGTCTCCTTTTCTGATCCTGCCTCACCTTAATGACTGGGTCTCATATAGCATGCTAGGTCACATCAATGCCCTCCCTGTTCCCACTACCTGTCTCATTTTGAACAAAAAGGTGCCACAGCACCAGAAGGACTGTTAAAAGCTCAGCTAAGATCCTTAGGATCGCCCTTTTGCTGCTTCTGCTATCATGCAGCATCATGCAACATCCACCCTAATCCAGGGCCGGCAGGCCAAACTACTAATGGTGTTCACCGCAAGCACTATAAATTTGGTTACAATCAACATTTGTAGTCTGCTGTGCAAAACTGATACCCTCAAAGTCTGGGTCTCACAGCACAACCCTGACATATTATCTCTTGTTGAAACCTGGTTGTCCCCTAAAATACCTGACACACCAGTTGTCCTACCTGGATATACCATATTCAGACTGGATAGGACATCCAAACATGGTGGTGGCTGTGCCATCTATTTAAAAAACTCACTAAAGGGACTGGCCTTACTTGTTCCAGATCTAGGATGCCCCACACAGGTACTGGCAATTAAAGTGCTACTGGGGGGCCCATTATAAAACACTCACAGTTCTGTTGGTTTACATACCCCCTAAAGACCCAACCTCAAGTCTGCAAAGCATTCTGGATTATCTCCAAGCCCAAAATCATATTGCCGAGACAATTATACTGGGTGATTTCAATATTAACTGGCTGTCACCACCCAGTAGCCCTATAAAGGATGCTTTATCAGCTCTACACCTCACTCAACTCGTTAGCTCCCCAACCAGAATAAATTATAAAACCAGGACAAGCACCACACTTGACTGGATAATCTCAAATCACCCTGATTGTATCTCTAATGTAACTGTACACCCTGACTCCCCTAGTGACCACTTACCCATCACCTGCAGCTGGTCTAACAAGTTCCATAACCCTCCACCCCAAACTATCTTTAACAAAGTACTAAACCGTGGCCACCTGAACTTTTTAAAACAACAACTACATTGTCAGGACTGAGCTCCACTGGACCACACTGATGACATTAATGCAGCACTTGAGCACTTCATTAAGGCCTTCAATGCTGCCTGTGACATACATGCCCCATTGAAAAAGATGAAGATTCATGGCACAGTGCATCCTTGGATCACTCCTGGGCTAACTGATAGCATGAAACAACGTGATCATCTCTGGCACCAGGCAAAAACATCATGAAACAACAGGATCTGCAAGCCTGTAAAGCTGCAAGAAATCCCTGCATGCAGGCTATTTGACAGGCAAAAAGAAAACACCCTAGGGATCTGTTGTCCACCACATGGGGCGATGTAGAAAATTTTAGTCAAATATCAAAGATATCACTGGTAAAGACCTAAAGATGTCACCTGCAATGCTAAACCTTGATGGTACCCCCACCCTTGACCCGCTTAGAATTGCAGATACTTTTAATGATGTCTTTACTAACCTGAGTAGTGTCCTTCCACAAGACTTCTTTGATGATACCCCTGCAAAGTCAACCAGTCACCATGAGGGCAAGATCCCTGAGCACCCTCCCTTCTACTTTAAGAAGGTCTCAGTGACCCAGGTTAGAAAACTACTGAATATGGAGTTGGGAAAATCAAGACAGAGTGGTGACTCTCTCGACCTCAAACTTCTTGCGCTCACCCTTGAGGAAGTACTCTTAACCATAACTAAGATACTTAGCCTCTCTCTAACCCTATCACAATTTCCACAGGTATGGAAAGCTGCCCTTGTGACCGCAGTTCATAAATCTGGTGATCAGGCCCGGCATAACAACCATCGGCCAATATCAATCCTCCCTCCCCTATCCAAAGTGCTGAAATGAATTGTTGCCAACCCAGCTTGTGGATTACCTCGAAAAATACTCCCCCCAATGCCCACAACAGCATGGGTTTAGGAAGTGGCACAGCATCACCACAGCACTACTTGAATTTACTAGCTTCATTCAGTAATCATTTGACCAAAGCACTCTTGCAGGAGCAGCCTTTATAGATTTAATGAAGGCATTCAACACTGTTAATCACCCACTTCTCCTCAGACAACTAACTAAAATTGGTCTATCACTCGATATGCTGCAATGGTTCAAAGCTATCTTGGTGACAGATCTCAGTGGGTGAAGATATCTAATGTCTCTGAACAAGGGCCAGTCCAATCTGCGGTACCTCAAGGGTCAATCCTGGGTCCACTCCTCTTAAGTATCTTTCTGAACAACTTGCTGTCTGCATGTCACCAATGGACCCTCCTCTATGCAGATGATGCTGTCATCTTCGCAAGCCACTCAGATCCAGACCTGCTTGAAAGCAGTCTGCAACTCAGATTCTTGGAAGTTGAGCAATGGTTTAGTACACACAAACTGGTACTAAACTACAAGAAAACAAAAGTGTTGTTGTTTTCATCTTCTCGTAACAAACACAAGGCTCATGCTCTTACTATTAGGATTTACCAGGCAGCCCCCCTTTCTACCTACACTGTACTGAATCTTGCCCACCATCGCATCTCCCCTCCTCACCTCCCCCTCCTCACTCGCTGCCTTTGTTGTAAAAAAAAAAAAAAAAAAAACTTGCTCCTCTTTTCTTCTGCATGCCACCCCCTTTTCTGCTGTCCCTCCAGACTGGCGCCAGCAATCCACTGGACCTGATCGCTTCAGGCTAACACCTCCGCCCCCCCCCCGGGCCCGCGCCCGCTCACCTCTCACTCTGGCTTTACCTTCCTCTCCTTGCCTCGCGCAATTTCCTTCTCCCTCCTCCCTGTTATTAGCGCATTGCGTCACTGCCTACTGCCACTGACAATATAAGCTTACTCACTGCCCTCTTCTCTCTCTCTCTCTCTCTCCTCATCCAGATGCCATAGCCCTGAGAGGGCTACTCGGGTACCAGGTGGGCACGGTCAATGGGACCTTGTTCTCACCGCACCACCTACGACGCCTCCTCTAGCTGCCTCCCGACCCAAAAAGCCGGTAAGGACATTCCTCTGACTGGGGAAGCAGAGATCGGCAGCGATTGGCTGACCGCGCTTTGTGCTGAGCACTGATTGGCTTCCGGCTCCAGACCCTACTTCCTGATTGGTCTGGGTGACATTGGGCTTAGCTGGGCTCGGAGCCCATTGACTTGCACTGCTCAGTGCCGAAATTTTATGCCCGCCCCCCCCACCTTTATTAAATAGTCTGCTTCGTCGCTGCCCCTTGCTCCAAATACCCGCCCACTGTCCTACATCCATTCCTGTACCACTTCTAAACCACTCCCTCTCCCAGCATTTCCTGCTGCTGCTAGCTTCTCTGTGGATATTACAGGCCACACATCACTGTGTTTTCAGCTCTCTTGGCTTCCTTCTCCCACATCCCTCTCTTCCCCTGCTACATCCATTTATCTTTACTCCCCTATCTCCTCTCCTAGCTACCATGCCTCCCTGTAACCACATTCTTCTGTCTCTTCTAGCCCTCTCCTTGCTTCCTACCCTATGCCATCTACCTACCTCTTCCTATCCCTCACCACATTATACTCTGGTCCTCCTGGCCATCTACCCCTCATCAGGTATGATTGCAATCTCCCTCTATATGCATAAATGGTGTCATCTAGCAATGGACTGTTTAAATATGAACAATTATGACGATTGCCTGGGGGCGTTACGGCACCTATTCCTGACCAATGCTTTACACTGAGATCCTAGACGCCTGTACTGGACCAAAACGCACAAGCAACAGAGGCTGATTTCCTCCTACTATGAATTATGACTACTGACTGTCAAACTCCTGCTCCTCCTCCTCTTAATGTCAGGAAGTGTTCACCCTAATCCTGGCCCTATCTCCCACAGCACAACAAAGCCTGCCAAAATGGAAGGGGGACTCACCTTTGTCACCTTAAATATCTGTAGTCTCCTACCTAAACTGGCCTCCATACAAACCTTTGCCAGTCAACACAACCCTGATATCCTGGCTATTGTTGAAACTTGGCTGACACCCAGCACTCCTGACCATGCCATATCTCTTCAAGGCTACAAGATACTCAGGCTGGATAGGATTTCAAAAAGGGGTGGTGGCTGTGCTATTTACATAAAGGACTATCTCACATGCCTCCCTGTTATGTATACCACCACTGATTCTGTGGTACAACTCCTTCCTATCAAGCTTCTCCTTGGTGCCCACAACAAAGTCCTCATGGTTACTGCTATCTATATCCCACTTAAAGATCCGGGGTCCAGCCTCCAGACTGTACTAGATTTCGTCAGATCTCAACCTCCTGATGCCGAGCTCCTTCTCCTTGGTGACTTTAATATCAACTGGCTAGCATCAGACACAGGGTCGACTAAGGATGCTATCCTTGCTGCAAACTTAACACAGCTGGTCGATTCACCTACTAGGAAAAACTATAAATCTGGTAATAGTATCCTAATAGATTGGATCCTTACCAATCACCCTGCCCGGATAAATAATGTCGCTGTTGTCCTGGACTCTCTTAGCGACCACTCTCCTATAAAATGTACCTGGTCAAACAAGTTCAGAAAAACACCTTCTAGAACCATCACTAGCAGAGTACTACCTTTTGGTAATCTTACTCCTCTCAAGGAAAATCTCAGACAGAAAGACTGGTTTCCCATTTACAATACTCAAGATGTCGATGAAGCCCTTAATCACTTTATCAACACTTTCAACGCTGCCTGTGACTCTTATGCACCTGTAAAAAAGCGCAAAGTGAAAGCGCCCTCAAACCATTGGCTCACTGCTAATCTATTGGCCCTACACAAAGGAAGGGACCACCTCTGGGCTATAGCAAGAGACACTGGCTCTCTGACTGACATCCAAAAGTATAAACAGGTCCGAAACTACTGTACCAAAGAGACTCGCCGGGTGAAGAGCGCCTACTTCAAGAATGCCCTTTCCAACTCCTGGGGCGAAGGGAAATCCTTCTGGGACAATCTAAGAAATATCACAGGTAAGCAGTCCAAATCCTCTCCTACTATATTGAATGTGGATGGCACTACCACCCTTGATCCCTTGGTCATAGCAAACACCCTTAATGAGACCTTCACTGACCTTAGCGGTGTCCTCGCACCTGACTTCTTCGCTGATACTGACCCTCCAATCTCTATATCCCCCTCTGCCCCTCCAAGCATTCCACCCTTCCATCTTAAAATAGTTAAAGCACATGAAGTTTATAAATACATAAAGAAGGATATATCTAAATCCCGGGCAAGCAGTGACTCTATTGACCTTAAAATACTGTCCTTTACTCTGGATGAAGTTCTACTCCCCCTCACCAGAATATTCAATCTCTCCCTCTGCTCCAGCAAGTTCCCTAGTATATGGAAGGCTGCAATAGTCACTCCTGTGCACAAAAGTGGTGATAAGTCTCTGCCTGGTAACTATAGACCTATTTCAATACTTCCTCCCCTGTCAAAGGCTCTTGAACGTATGGTGGCCGACCAGCTAACAGATTACCTGCAGAAATATAACATCCTCTGTGCCCAGTAACATGGATTCAGACAAAGGCATAGCACATCGACAGCCCTGCTCAAATTCTCAGGAGCAATCTACAAGGCTTTGGACAAAGGACTCCTAACCGGAGCTGTGTACATTGATCTAACGAAGGCATTTGACACTGTACACCATGGTCTGCTCATCAGTCAACTACAATCTCTTGGGCTCTCCCTGGGCTCTGGTGCCTGGATAAAAACCTACCTTGCCCAATGCACTCTGGTTGTAAAAATAGCTGGAGTTCTCTCAGACCCTAAGCCTGTCCTCTCAGGAGTTCCGCAGGGATCCATCTTAGGCCCTCTCCTCTTCAGCCTTTTTCTAAACTCCCTCCCTAAATCCTGCCCTGAGCAAATCATCCTCTATGCTGATGATGCTGTGATTCTATCCTCGCACAAAGATCCAAACCCCTTACGCCTCAGCCTCCAGCACACATTTGCCAGTGTTGAGGCGTGGTTCGTTGAACATAAGCTGGTCCTAAACCACAAAAAAACAAAATCCATGCTTTTCTGAAGCCCGCAGAACAAGAAAAGGCAAGTACCACTCACTATCAACACATCCCTGGGAATCACCCTTGAACAGGTGGCTACCTTTAAATATCTTGGAATCACATTTGACCAAGGCCTAGTCTTTGCAACACATATCGATAGTATAGCCAAAACTATTAATCAGCGGCTTGGGATACTCTACCAGAACAGGCAACTCCTTACCTTACCAGCACTGAAGCTAGCTATTCAATCCTCAATCATCTCAGTCATCGACTATGGCTTAATTATCTATGGGTCCGCCTCTTCTAGCGCACTTAAACGTATCACAACCTCCCTTAACAAGGCGTGTCGGCTGCTTACTGGCACTCATCGACGTACTCATACTCGCGAGTTCTATGCTGAAACTGGGTGGTTACAACTCTCAAACCACTTAAAGTACCTCACTTGCCTTATGGCTAAGAAATCCATCATGGGCCTCACCCCGCCCTGCATTCAAGACCTGCTATGCCAGAACACAAGTGTCTGACCCACCAGAAGATCAGAAAATCAGCTTCTTCAGGTCCCTCATTGCCGGACCACACAGGGTCAACGATCATTTGCCTATCGTGCCCCCAACTGGCTAAATACTCTTAGTACCTCTATCACCTCCTCTAACTCCTTAGGTGCATTTAAATCTAGCCTATTCTCTCACCTTGCCACCTCCAACTCCTGTGACTGCCTCGATTAAATCCTAACTATTTCACTTCTCCACCCCTGCCCACTTACCTGACAAAGGCCTGGTAGAGGATCCTCTTCTCTAACTATGGTCTGCTCCTCCCTCCCCCTTTTCTCTCTCTAACACTACTTATCACACTTCCCTTACCTATCTTTCCCTTTCCATATGTTTTCTAAATGATGAAAGTGTTTAATTGGTAATTATCAGCTCGTTCATAAATATCTTTGATGTTTAACTGTTTTATGTCTCTGTTTATTTATACAATGTAACCTAAATGTGCAACCCATTGTAACCTTATTGTTTGTACCTAATTTAACGCGGAACCTTTGTAAAAGAGCCTTGGCTCAAAGGAATTAATTCCTAGAATACAATAAATAAAAAAATAAATAAATAAAACAAATCCAGCAATTTAAGTACCTAGATGTAACCTTGGACAGTCACCTCACCTATGTGCATCACACTGAGAATGTTGCCGGGGCTGTTAATATTAGGATTGGGCTCCTCTATTGACACAGAAGGAGTCTAACTCATGAAGCTCTAAAGCTCACATTCCACAGTTTGGTTCTGTCGATCACTGATTATGGCCTAGTCATCTACGGAGCTGCAACCACTACATCACTCAGCAGACTAACTGTCACTCTGAACAAGGTCTGTAGACTTATCACGGGTGCTGCTCGTCAGATCTACAATGTCGAGTCGACAACCAACTCATCAACCGGCATCGCAGCGCCAGGCTCCCTGTTGACTGCAGACAGCAGGGACTGTTATTTCTTCAGGGGGGCTTCACCCCCCCAAACCCCTCACATGGGGGGCTCTGCCCCCCCACACACACACACCCGTTAGTATAGATACCAACTCCGAGTCAAAGTTGGTTCAGGGAGGGGGTGCAGGATGGGGAAAGTGTTGCCTGGTCCCACATGTATCCCCTACAGGGACATGGTGCTGTTGTCGGCAGGGATGTATGTCACTGTAGGGGTTTCACCACGGGAGGTGCATACCTTGCTTGTCTCACCCACAGTTGTGAGCAATTGCTAAGTCTGGATGGCTGCAGCTAGGTGGAACAAATATCAAACATGCCTTCTTACAAAAAAGGTGCTCCTTGGGCTCTTGCCACCGGGTGTGGGTTGCCTACTGAACAAATCTCTCAAGATCCAACACACTCGCACCTCAACTATGGAACTTCTTCTTGTCCTAAGGTGCCAGACCACACAATGCCAGCGAGCCTTTCTTTTTAGAGCCCCATCTTGGTTCAATGGCCTGCGCAGTGAATTGGCTAACCTACCCAAACTAGGTCAGTTCAAGCATATGCTCAGACAACATTTCATAACTGAAAACTCCTGTGACTGCACCTCCTAATTCATAAGTACCACAGTGCACATTCCCTCCTCTCCCTCTGTGACCCCTCCTCTTGATTTCCTCCCCCTTCCTTGGACTATCACCCCTTTTTTCTTTTTTTCTCCCCTGTTCTGCCCCTGCTCACGTTCCCCAACCCCCCACTTCCTGCCTCCCCCAAATGTTACTATGACAAAGCCTCTGGCTGCTACCAATTTTCTCCCTGGTCTTAAGCTCTTCTATCCTCCTCTATTCATGATAATTTTATGCTCCTTCTCTCCTTTAATACTGATGTCTATTTATGATGTATTATTAATTGTACAGTTTATTAGTAACTCAATTTGTAAGTTCTCCTATGTCTGTTTTAACCCCCCCCACACACTGATGCGGAACCTTTGTAAATGAGCTGCTTGGCACTCAAAGGTACTTGTAATCTGAGACCGAACAAATAAATAAATCAGGCCATATGCCAAGAAGAGGGAAGGCCATTGCTATGGACGGGAATGCAGAGAGGTTGAAATGGATGGGGACCTATGGGGGAATAATCCAGAGTGCCATGCAATGGCAGACCAGAGAGGAGCAGGACAGACAGCCAGATCCGCGAAAAGGATTACCGACACGGGCCAGGCCAGGAACGCCACCAGAGACAGTACAGATGCAGTAGGAAGCAGCATCCCAAACAGGAAGAGACCATGAATGGCCACATGCCCCAAGCAGCCCAAAGCCAGAGAGAGCCGCCAGAAGTGAAGAGCATGTCCAGGGATCAGCAACAATGCCTACACGGCCAGGGGATGCCAAGGAATGAGCATGCCAGGAGGGATGCACAACAGGAACTGGGGTGCCAGCACAACCAGCCAGAAAAGTGCATTAGCAGGAGCTCCAAACACTGGACTGCACAGGCGGGGAAGGGGCAGAGAATCAGAAGAGCAGGGTAAGGAGGAAGGAACGGGAGCAGTGGGGACAATGGGGAGTGGGGCGGGAAAGGAACGGAGTGGGAAAGGAAAGCAGCAAAAGGGAAGGGGGAGCAAATAAATACAGGAACCAAGCACAGTAGGGGGTAGTGAGACAGACAGGAGAAAACAAACAGAAAGAAGATGGGATGGGCAGAGGTGGAGAGAAAGGCAGTACAGGAGGCAGGCAGAAGGGAAAGGAGGCACAACCCATGAGCCACTCAGGAGCCCAGAGCTTGCGAAGGGGTGGATTTCGCAACACGTTAAGAGGGAAACTGCCGTGGGAGGCTGACCTTTATTGGGGATGTGAGAGGAGCTATTCCCCCACATTGAACCTTGGGCTTTAGCCCTCCCAAAGAAATCCTTGTGCCAGTTCATGGAATTTGTTTTTATATACCTTGTCTCTCTCCTATTTTTTGTGTGATTGGCCCATATCCCAGCCAGTCCCCCGGCCCCATAACCTCACTTCTCTGGGGCTTACCTGACTCTGCTGGTGTCCTGTGCCACAGAACTGCTGCTGGAGGTGTTCAGTCATTGGTGCACGGTCTTCAAGGGACCAGGCAGTTACTGCATTGCTTTCAGGGGTGTTTTCCTCTATTTTCTCCCTGGGGTTCACATGTGTGCAGTGACACAATGTGCATGCTCAGTCTCCACGGAGAAGCCCCAAGTTCCAGGCGTGGGATCACCATCCTCTTGTGGTCCCACATTGCTGCCACCCAGATTCTTTCAGGTGGCAGTCAACCTGTGGAAGGTACATTTTGCCCTCACTGAGGGAGAAGAGCTGTCCTGCGGACTTTCAATCATCTCACCCCCCCACCACCCCCCAAGCGACCCTGGTCTGTTCTCAAATCAGGGCTGCTGGCAAGGCAGGCAGTGAGGTAACCAGTGCCTCAGCCTGCCACACCACTGGACTGTAGTTCATGGAATATTTTAGCTTGTAATCTGTCAGCCATCTTTGTTTTTAATACTGTAAACAAAAAAACATACAATCACAAAATGTATCTCTTGTTATTTTTATGACTTGCGATGTTCTGTATATGAGACTTGTTTCTCATAGAACTTACCCTGTATTTTATGCAACTTTTCAATAAGTAAATACAGTATTGTGACTCAGGCCTCCTCTGGAATTAGTCTTTACAAATAGTAAATTAAAAAGCGTGTAATACAGTATATTGGTTTGTTTTTTTTTACCCCATCTCCTCTAAGTCAATCCTCCATGTGAGGAATACAGCAGCTCCATCACCCCAGCATCTGCCAGAACTTGCCTGCCTTCCGTCTTCCTTCAGGGCTAACTCCCCCCCCCCGCCCCAGTGGGGTCAGCAGGGTTCCCCAAGCCCCACCACAGAACATACCCAGTTTGGGAACAGATCCAGTTTGGGCCAGCATACCCAGCTGATCATGTGTAGGGCCTGTGGGTGCTCCTCATTATCCTGCTGCTGGACTTTTCTGCCTTTCTGTCCTGAGAAGATGTGGTATGCAATTAAATTATGGTGCATGCCATGAGCTCCCTCGCGATGTGCACCGATGTCTGCCATGCCTCCCGACCTTACTGGTCCTGGTTGCTTTTCCCCTCAGCTTCAGACAGGGGCCAGGCAAGCATCAGACTCTGCCTATCCCTCCTTCCCCAAGGAGGAGAGCAGTCCTACAGACACTCAGTTTTCCTCCCTCCTCCAGCCAGCCCTGTGACACCCAGGACTCACTTCCGAATCCAGGTCATTGACGTCGCAGATGGTAGCGCTACCGCTGCTCCTGTGGGTCAGCCCCCAGTATATGGCTTTAAATAATTACTTCCCAGATCCCACAGCCTGCCCTCCTTCTAACTAGCGCAGTCTCCTCACCACTACAAACCTAAATACACACTAAAACACCCTGCAGTTTGCAAACAAAAAAAACATAATAGTGTTTTTTTAAAACATTTTAAACAAGCAACTGGCAATATAACCCCCCTGGCTAGTTTTCCCAATAGACTGCATTGTCACTTCTGGACACATGAAAAGATACACTGAAAGATAAGTTGTGAAACTCTACCAAAGAAAGCAGAATAAGGAGGGAAAACAAGCATTTGTCAATGCCGAATGTTTGCTTGCTGGCATTGGCAGTGGTAGTGTAGAAGTTACAGAGCTGCGTAATAGGAATGGCAGTGAAGTATTAAACTGAAGCCAACCCCACCACCACCCTGCAGAGAGTGACAGGCATTGGGGTGTGCCTTTGGGTCATCAGGCATAATGGCCACGCCATTTCACCACACCCCACCCTGCAGACACTGACCAGTGTCACAGTGTTCCTTGGGGTCTTTGGTCTTTATGCGCACCCCATTCCATTAGGAAATACGGTGAGATGGGTGCGATATAGGAGAATGGGGTGAACATAGGGGCCGAAGAGTCCAACGCATACATCGATGCCTCTCACTGGCTGCAGGGTGTGGAATGGTATGAGCATTACAGGCAAGAAGCCCAAGTCACACCCCTGATGCCTGTCATTCTCTACAGGGTTAGGCGTTATGGTTGGAAACCCTAATACCGCAGGCAATCGTTGGTATTTTCACTGCAAATGTTCAACATGTTTTTTTCGTGACCCCACCTCATGAACAGGGGGAATATCAGTTTGTTAGCTGAAAGCTGCTTATGCACAGCGACTACGGCATTTAGCACCACAGGTGCAAAAACATTCCGAACAGGATGTAAAAAATGACAGCTGTACTGTTCATGGGGAGGTGTAAAAAATGGCAATGTTGCAAATCTGCAGTAAAAATATTTAAAAAAATGGTGAAGTCATGAGCGTACATAGAATCTGTGCAATGCACACAAGTAATATAATTAGGTTGGGGATTTTTTTTTACAGCAGATTGTCAACTCAGGCATTTTAGTGCCTCCGATCATGAACAGTGTCACTGTGGTTTTCTTTATCTGTCCCGAACAATGATTTCCCACAGCGACCACGCATCTCTGCGCTGAAGGTGTGAAAACACACTTCGGCCATGTTGTAAAAAATGACAGCTGTACTGTAAATAAGGAAGTGTGGAAAAATGCCACTGGTGAAAATCTGGACTTAAAATATTTCAAAGTCATGAACTTACGAGGGTGCGTGGAAACTGTGCAATGCTCACTCGTAACACAGTCATTTTATGGACTTTTGTCACCAAATTTTCAACATAGCCATTTTAAGACCTCTGCTCATGAACAGTGTAACTGTGATTTTCTTAATCTGTCCCAAACATTGCTTTCGCACACCAACAGCACCATTGTGCGCTACATGTGCGAAAACACATTTTGGGCGGCATATGAAAAATGGCAGCTGTGCTGTTCATAAGGAAGTGTAATAAAATGGCAATGTTGAAAATCTGGAGTGAAAATATTACATTCGCAAACTTATGAGCATGCATAGGAACTGCGCAACGCACGCTTGTAAAACAGTCATTTTTAGGAATTTTTTCACCAAATTTTCAACATAGCCATTTTAAGACCTGTGCTCATGAATTGTGTCACTGTGATTTTCTTAATTTGTCCCGTACATTGATTTCGCACACCGACTATGCCATTGTGCACTACATGGGCGGAAACACATTTTGGGTGAAATGTGAAAAATGACAGCTGTACTACTCATAAGAAGGTGTGGCAAAATGGCAATGTTGAAAATCTAGAATGAAAATATTGAAAATTCGTGAACTTACGAGTGTGTGTAGGAACTGCGCAATGCACGCTCGTAAAACAGTCATTTTTTGGAATTTTTCCACCAAATTTTCAAAATAGGCTTCTTGAGAGCCCACCTTATGAACATTGGCAGTGTCCTTTCGTTAATTGGTCCCGAAAGGTGATTTTGCGCAGTGACTGCGAAATCACCCTTCAGGCCCAAACAACACCATGACAGTGACATCATTCATGAGAAGGGGTCCCAAAAACCCCATGGTGAAAATTTGGTGCAAAAATTCCAAAAAATGCCTGAGATATGCAACAAAGTTGAAAAACCCCTATCTAGCCCATTATACAGCTTACCGGCATTTCCTCAGTTCACGGTCGGCTTTGAAGAGTGCAGACGTGTTCCCGGTCCACCGCAGATCGTCACGCCGAGCTCCGGAGGTAAGTATGGGGTGAGGGGGGTGGGGGAGGGCAGGGTGCGCAGTGGGTGGGTATGGGTTGTGGGGGGCAGGGAAGACTGCGTGGGACCGTTTTGCTTACAGGTAAAAAAAAAAAAGATGACGCGGGACGCTTGCCACGCTAGGGTGGGCTCCCAGCATGGCAGAAGGATGGCTTGGGGAGGAGCTGATGGGGATTGGGCACCCCATCGGCTATGAATTTGTTGCCACGCTGGGGTGGGCTCCCAGCGCGGCACCTTGTACTGGGGAGAGAAGCCGACGGGGATTGGGCACTTCATATATTTTATCGACGGCTATGCTGGGGTGGGCACCAGCGTGGCATTTGGAAGGCTTTGGGGAAGCGCAGCACAGCCGACGGGGATTGGACACCGTCGGCTATAGTGTGTGGGGCGGGGGAGAGGGCAGCACGCAGTATGTGTGCATTTCTGTGTGTGTGTGTGTGTGTGGGGGAGCTGCGCGTGAGCAGGCGATATCTTATCGCTGCTCACTGAAGCATAGCTTCCCCTTTCAACTGTATGCCACTGCATTTTGGAGCTTGTCATAGACAGCTCCAGCATGCATTGGCTTACAGGGGCCGCGCCTGCCAACACACTGACTGAATTGGAAGAGGGGGTGACACACCTCTGAAATCTCGGATGATGGCACTATGTTTCTTGCACGTGCGTGCAAGCAAACATAAAAACAGAACAGCTAAAGTGTTTACAATGTATCGAGATACCACTGGGTACATTTAACCTCAGCACCAGTCTACCGGAGTATCATTGTTTTATTTTAAACTGGTTTGGAGCACAATTCCTTAACCTGAGACAGTCCTCACTCAGACAGCTTCTCCTTTATCAGTACATCCAGCAGAAAACCTGAGGCTTGATTTTCAAAGGGCCCTTAGAGCGATGCGAGGTGCATGAAACAGGCACTTTGCAGTATGCTATAGATTTTGGTAAACAGGTGGTCACTGTGTCAAAATCCCCCAAAATGATACAAGATGCAAGCTGCTTCAGAAATGTCACACATGGGGCGAGACTGATGGAAGCTGCATCAAAAAACAATGGCTCAAGGAATGGCGGAGCAAAGCAACCAAACAATGACGTATGGAAAGACCGGCAAACACCAGTACAAAAAAAAATTTTACAAAGGAGGAAACTGACATACTCATAAAGGAGGTGGATGCACAACTTGGCCTGGTGCTATCCAGAGGTGAGGACAAGGAGCTGAGAGACCTAAGAAAACAAAAACAGGCCTGGGATGAGGTGACCACTAGGGTCAATGCAGTAAGCCCTGTGAGGCGCTCCACAAGGGATCTCCAGAAATGTTATCATGATATCAGGTGACATTCAAAGGAGAAGATGGCCCACAACAGATGCTGTACTATGCCAGCTGGAGGTAGACCAAGTCATGTGACACCCCTGAGCAGTCAGGAAATGCATGTGGCAGCACACCTTAGTAGCCACACAACAGAGGGCGATAGCAACCTGGACCTCTTCAGACTACAGAATTTGGCAGGTATGTGAAAGGCACAGTAGCCACACCAGTGAGAGCAAGCATGGCAAGCCCTGATCATAGGCACATGTAGGGAAGCCAGGCCCAAGCAGGTGTGCACAGCACAGAATGAATTGGGGGGGACTGTTGAATGTCAGGCCTGCAATGATGCAGAAAATGTGTGCCACCAGACAAGGGCAGCACATGTGTAAGGGACCACATGTATGCCTCACAGCCAAAGAGGCAGCTCACAGTATGTATCTCAGGTACCAGTTACACAGGTTCATAACCGTAAATGCACTGAAGGGTTGGAAGCCCCGACTCACGGCATGAACAGTGTCTGACACCAACAAGTGGGCAACACACGTCCACCATAGGCACATCTTAGACATAACTCCCAGCTGTGCATGATGGGAACAGAGCCATACTGTACCCAGACCTGGAAGTTGGCATGGTGGCCCTGGCGCAGGGGTGTGCACCATGGTATAGGCCACAGGCCAGTAGTGCACACTTGGAAGACAGGCAGGACATATGTGTAGGCTGACAGAGGTGACAGGTGACCTGCACTGCTAACAACAGCTGTGACATGTATCTCTGAGGGCAGAACATGCAGTATTTCAGGACAAGGTTGCATGCAGCATGCAGCACTGATATGGCCCGCAGGCTGACAACAGAGGCCTGCAACATACAGACTTGAGCATTGTGGAAGAGGGGGATGATGAGTTATGGGCTGTAGACAGAGGTAAGCCTGCACAATATACAGGCAGGGGCTGGGCTGTTAGGGGTGCATGCATGTCACAGGCACAGGACACATTGGAGGTTGTAGGAGGAGGGGTTGGGGTGGCAGCAAAGGGTACAGAATGTGGCTAGAACAGGGCAGAAGTTGTGCGTTTTGAAAAGCCTATGGGTGTGGGGGATGCAGAGAGGGGTAACCCTGTGCAGGCTGAGCATTCCACCCTGCAGATAGACCTGCCACCATTGTTAGCACGGTCCTCCGACACCCCACCCCGTATTGTATTACAGTAGCCTGCAGAGCAGTACTGATGAAACACACATGGACTGGACAGTACAGATGCAGTTTGCAGGACATGCCACAGTGTCCTTGGCCCTGGTACTGTCAAGCAACCCCCCACGGGTTGTTGCCCTGCCCATCCAGGGGCAATGCCCACCAGCAGCCTGCACACAGGCAACCATACTGTCATGCTGATGTGCGCACATCATACTACTTTGTAAGATGCTACTGCAACAGGACAGGCCAACATGGCTACAGCGAGTGTGGGGAAAGGAGGGCATGCCACCTGTACCCTGTGAGTTGAACACATGCAAGCCATTGGTGCAGACACATGCAAAGCAACACACTGTACACAAGATAGTAGGGCAGGTTACACCACAACAACGGAGACAAGCTGTGCCATGAGTTAGCCAGCACTCTGTGCTAGCAGCCAGGGCCCCCAAAAGGCAGAGCACTTTGCAGTGAAATGAAATGCAGTGCACACAATAGATAGCAACATGCTGACATGGGTGCACAAAACAGCAACTAACAATGGATATGTTGTCTCCCCACAGATACCACTGATGAACCCTCGGGAACAGCAACACCAGGCACAAGCAGCACAACTGCACAGCTACAACTTGAAGAACAGGGGACAGCTGACACAGTAACAGGGACCACAGATACCAATGAATGCATGGCAGCTGAGGATGGGCAGGACCAGAAGAGCTGGAGCCACAGGGAAATGTCTGAGATGACAGCAGCGCACTGCTACAGATGGTGGTATAGTGGGTGCACAGATTGACAGTAAGGGTCTGAGGCAGACATTGGAGAGTCAGTTTCAGAAATGATCACCCAAGACCTCAGTACCATATGATCAGAACAGGAGGGAGGAAATAACAGTACAGCAACCTGCAGAGGACATCACCACCGAACTCATAGAGGATGAAGACTTGGGACGCTATTGTCAGAATGTGTTCAGCTCTGTGGAGGCACTGAGACAAGAGATAATGGCAATATGGGGCTGAATGGTGGCACACCACATAGCTGGCAGGGCACACCACAGCTGCATGGATGAGCTATGGCTGGGGTACATTGGCATCATTCTTTTATTGTTGACCATAAAAAAGCCTTACAACATATAAATTACAAGCACAAATATGAATATAGACAATGACATACAGCAAAAAATAAATACATTTAAAAAAGTCTCTAGATGTCAGAATTTCATTACTTCTATATCTTGACAGAAAAACTTATAAAGCTGTATAAACACAGGATCTAAAATGTGCGCTTACACACCGGGGCATTGCAGTTATTCTTGTTTCTGTTTCTTTCTTATCCTAACAATAGTCTGGAAGTATTTGGTGACCCATTTGATCATAATATCATCCTCAGTATTAAATAAAATAAATGTCAATTCATTTTTTGACAGATTAGGCCAATCCCAAAAAGGGCATAGCCAATACTGTCTAGCTTTAATATACCATGGACAGCGTCATATCATATGGTGTATATTCTCTTTTTCCTGTATGACAGTCACATGATTCCTGTGTTTTAGGCAACTTTTTATATCTCACTTTAAGCAAATTGCTTTCCGGAAGTTCCAGCTTGGCTCTTATAAATACATTTCTTAGTGATTTATCCAATAACACATCCCAGTGACATTTAAAATCAAAACTCAAATTATTTGATGCATACCACTTTGCATACCTGGAGTTTTGTATTTTAAACAAATCCTCTTGTACCCAGTAATTATTTATTTTGGTCTGTATATACTTTTTTATATTTTACAGTCAAGGTAATATTCTTTTCATTATATAATTTTAATATCGTTAAATCGTATTGATCCAATTTATTATATGACTTCTGTAACCAATTTGCATTCCCACCCATATTGTTAATCCATTTTAGTTGTTCATAGAAACATAGTTTAGGCAATTGAGTATCTTTTAATCTGGTTAAGTGTTGCCAGAATTTTACCTTTCTCCCATCAATAAAAGAATTTATACTGAAGAGTCCAAGTTCTGCCCTTAAATATACTGCTGGGCAGGATGGTGTTAACTCCAAGGCTGACCATATGACTTTATAAACTGGGCTCATAAGAGCTTCTGCCCTATTACATTCCCATAGCTCAGCAGTATAAAGTATTTGTGCCCAATATTTAGACTTGATGACTGTTAAAAGTGGACTTAAAGTTTGGCCTCCATAGGAGAAATCAAATCTTCTTAATCCAGCAGCTGTTTTCCTAACCTAAGTATGAATTATTTGCAAATGTTGTGTCCATTTATTATTAGAGATATATGTTAAACCTAAATATGTATACTGAATTACACTCTCAATTGTATTATTTCTCATTCTCCTCTGATTCCTTATTTTATTAGTGCCGAATGTCATTGTTTTAGTTTTATTGTAATTTATTTTCAGCTTTTGTACTTGCGTATAAATTTCCAAAGCATCTAATTGTTTTTGTAGGCCTGACCTAGTTTGCAACCTTAATATAAGGTCATCTACGTATGCTAAGATGGTGTTGATCTAATTCCTATCTTTGGGGCATCTGAGTCCACTATGTCTAACTTTCTAATAAAGAAATCTATATTGATATTGAAAAGGGTTGGAGCAAGGATACAGCCTTGCCTAACTCCACTGTTTATTCTAAAAGGCTTAGAAAGTTGGCCTTGTCCTCCAACTCTGATCCTAGCCCAAGTTTTACTATATAATGAGGCTACTATTGCTACTAGAGATAAATCTATTCCCTGATCAGCCATAATTTTCCATAAAAGAAGTCTGTGTACCATGGCAAAAGCTGTTGATAGATCAATACATGCTACAAATAATTTTTATTTTCTAATTACAGTGTATTTGTGTATTAAATGACTCAACACAAAGTACTTATCCATCGAGTATCCATGACGAAAACCTGCTAGGGCTTCACTTAGTCCCCCAGTAATTTGAATTTGCACCAACAAATGATCTAATAAGATTTTAGAGAAAATTTTCAAGCTTCCCCTTGTACCCATGTACCTTCCCCTTTGCAGCCCCCACCACCTTCACCATATGGTACAATCCCATATGTGTGTAATGCATGTGTGGGCCAGCAGTGCCATAGCTGTATGGTCCAGGAACCCCAGTTAGTGCCTGCATTGCCCCTCAGTCATGCAGGTCTATATCCCCAGTGGACGTGTAGTTTTCATGCATCACCATGACTGATTACAGGTTACACTCCACCATTATGCACTGGGACCCGTTCACATTACAAGCATGGCACATGTCCAGTCCACAACTCATCCGGTGCACCTCACTCCATACACGGGACCCACCTGCATAGCTGGCACACCTCCATGGCTACCATCCACAGTGGTGCAGATCCACATATTGCATGGGACAAGACCATACCATTTGACTGTGGTCCACCGCTTACAGTCATATTCCATCCACTATCACCTGCCACTCTCTGTTCTCTGTCACCACCCTTTCTTCTGGGGAAATGCCTGTGCCATTACATGCAGTGATACCTTGGGATTCAGTAGCTGTCACTGCACAGCAATGCATCCCACCCACACTTTACCATGATGTGCAGTGCTCCTGTGTAGCCCCAGCATTATCCCTGGCCACTCTCCTCATGGCATGGCTGGACAGGGCACAGGGGACCATCCAGACACCCCCTTTACAAGCCTTGTGGGTGCCCCACCCCCTTTGCTGTGTTGCATGCCATCCCTCTGCTTGCACAGTGTCCTACACCACCTGTATGGAATATTACAGTCACCTGGCCACCTGTGGTATGTGTGCATGGAACATGCAGAGACCTACCTGTGGCTGCTGCGACATGAGGGTGAAACACATCACACCCTAGGACACTGGCACCGTGAGAGTTACAGAACACCACTTCTGTGGGCTTTCCCCTGTGTACTCAACCATGGGAGACATGACGGGGCATGAGGCCAGCACACATGGGACACTGCAGCATGTACCTGCACTGTACATGACTCTTACCTTGTTGGCTGGTCCCCAGTCTGTCATCCTGTGTAGTTGCTGGGGCATTGGTACTGCCCAAGCTACCTTGGCCACCTGTCTTGGTGCTCTGCTGATCCTCTGTGGAAGCAAAATTAGGGATGAAGTGGTGTTAGTACAGGACCGTCAACATCCAAGGAAAAGATAACAGTACCAGACGTAGTCAGTGTGTGGCACCACTTACCTGTTCCAGGTCGATGTCCACCCTGCATGTTTATGTCCACCTCCCAGGCTATGTACCTCAGGCTCTAGCAGGTATCCATCTCCCACACTGCCAGATAATTCCAGTCATGTTTGAGTTGGTGGGTTGTTCACCTCACCCCCGACAGCCATTGTAGTTTGGCACCAGTGGTGCACCAGACCTTATCTCTGGCTTTCAGGGAGTGCCTTCTGCAGCCAGGTGGCAAGAGTACCCTGTCCCACTGCTGTACTGAGCTGATGAGGAGGGTGGTCTCCTTGGTATCCAGTGAACAAGGTGAAATTGGGTGCCTACAAAAATGGTGCCTGTGTTCACGACTACCAAGCGGGTGGGGGGGTTGACCGGATACTGGGGTGTGTGAAATACCGTGACGGGAAGTAGTGGGTATACGCCTGCACACACACACACACACACACACAAACACACATGCGGGGTGGGCGGCATGGGAGGGAGTGTGGCAGGCAGCTGCTGAGCTGGTCCGCTAGCATGGTGAGGAGGGTGGTCAGCTGGGAGGCACAGGGTACAGGGTTCGGGTCCGGCACCATGTGTTTTTTTCTTTTTGCCGGCAGATAGCTTTAATTTTTTTAAGTTTTTCACCCCTTCCCCGACATGCACCCCCCTGGAGTTGAGAATCCATAAGTAGGGGTGTGAGGGCAAAACCCCACAGGGTGGGTGCAGGGGCTGAGTCCCCTCCCAGTTTAAAATTAGACCCATAGGTCTCAGGCACGTTTTTGTCCATGCTGGGTGTGCATCACCAAAATTCATTTTTGGTGATGCACATTCACCGTAACATGCAGTATGTTGTAACCCTCAAGGTTGAATGACTGCCAAGATACATTTCTCTGCCACCTGGAGGCTGCATAGAGACAATGGGCACAATACCTGCAACAGTGCTGCACCTGACAGTAGGCAGCACCAGGCAGCATCACTTCCTATGTAGCTCCACCCAGACATACGTCCCATGTTGGTGTCTGAGTGTTTGGTCAGTTGTGTATGACACACATCGCACCACCTTGGCCTCAGTGTGGTATCACACGTCTATGGATGGCATGGTGGATAGCCCCAGTGCTCCTGTGGCATTATTGCTTCTGGTCCCCATCACTGCATGGTGGCAATGCTCCTGTGCAGCCTGGCATACAGTCAGCCAGGCACTCTAGTCTGCTGCCAGGTACCATCTGTGCCTCTGTGGGTTTTATACTGCCATTAGGTGTGATGCCATGGTGAGGCTTCTGTCCGGTCAAGTGAAGTGGCTGGTGACCAGTTGAGTTCTGACACACTGTCCAGCTGCTGCAGTCCTTGTGGTTACTTGTGTGGGTATGGTGTCTGGGTTTTCATCTTCACCATCATCATCACCCTGCTGAACCTCAACATGGCTTGGTTGTCTAATGTGCTATGGCAATGTTATGCAGTATTATGCATGCCAGGAAGATCTTACATGACATTTTTTGGCATGTACTGCAGTGACTCCCCCCCCCCCCCAATCTGTCAAGGCACCAGAACTGTATCTTCAGGGGCCCAGCATTCCTCTTCCCACACAAGTTGCATGCAGGCCTCCACATATCTGTGTCACTGTACCATACACATTGTTCCATTGCAGGATGTGACCATAAGACTCACATGTGGCTCACCCCACCGGTGTGCCATCTGCACACATCTGGTCATGTGTATGACCCCTAGTATATGGGACCCTGTAGGTGCATACTGCACTGGTGTGTGGCTCATGTCCTACCTGTCTGCCATCCATCCTGTATATCTCCATGTTCAAATGCCTGGCACAGTCCACTGTGCCTGAATATGTATGCATCATGGCAGAGTACTGGGTGACAACATCCTGGATGGGACACTGGCTATCACATACCACTAGCATGTTCATGAAGTGGTACCCCTTTCTGTTGACATATGCCTCCTAATCGATTGCCGGCGCTTTCATGGCAATATGTGTGCAGTCTATGTCACCGAGTACATGTGGGAATCATGCAATGCTGTAGAACCCCTGCTTCACTGGCTTCTGCTGTTGTGCAGCCAGTGGGAATGTTATGTACCTCTGTGTCCTGCATAGCAGTGCCTCCAGGAATTGTTTGAGGCACTTTGAGACAAAGGACTGAGAGATGCCAATGATATCACCTGTCAGGGTCTGGAAGCTTCCAGTTGCTAGGAAGTACTGACCGTCATATCCACTGGTATGGGATGGCCTCTGTGTGTTCTTCTCTGCAGGACTCTCTGAGCTCATTGCACAGGTCCATGATAGCAACCTTGTTGAGCCAGTATCGTGCAATGCACTGCTTCTCAGTCAGGTCTTTGTATGACGTCCTCCTGTTGTATACCCGTGCTGCACATCTCCTATGGGATCTCTGCTATCTCTGTGACCTGCCATGCCCTCATGCCCTGCCATCCTGTTGCTGGGTTCATGTCCGCCTCATTGCCATGGCCGACCTGATGCCCATTATAGCCACTGCCCCTGGCATCTTGTCCTGTCACTACTTTGGTGCTTGTGCTGCTGCAGTCATGCCTCAGTTGTGACTCGGCTCAGCCTGACTGCTGTGGGCCTCCTTATATGCTGTAGTGTCAGACTAGCTCTGGCTGGTCTAACAGATGCATGCTATCCTCGGGGTAGTGTCAACAGTTCCACCTTTGAAAAAAAAAAATAAAAGCGGAGAGTGTGTAATTTTTTTAATGCATGCACCACTGCGACATGGTACACCCATTTTTTTGACACAAGCCTGACTCAGGCCACTCTGGCGCAGGCACTTCCATTTTTGACACAAGGTGCATTACAGAATCGGAACCAACACAACATTTGAGCAGCTTGCTCCATGCATAATATTTTTGGGCACAAGCATGTTGCATCATTCACCGACCTTTGAAAATTGAGCCCCTTGTGTCAAAAACATTGCTTGTCCTCCCAACCCACCCAATGATTAGTAACCTGCACTGTCAAAAAAATGACACATGCCAGCACTCCCCTTAAAAAAAGAAACTGAAAAGTCTCATATGAGACAAATCACCAACATCCCAGCAAAAACAGCTGGTGAGGCAAACATCTTTCGTGACTTTTGTTGGATCGAGACATCTTTTTTTTTTTTTATTAACTCTTTTTGCTCCAGTCACCGACTGCTGGAGCCCCATCGGTCGACTCTTCACCTGATTCCTCCCAGTCTGAAACCTCCTTGCCTGTGATCCCGCTCCTCCATTACACCCGTGACTCACCTGCAAGTTACCCCCAGTTATAGCCCCCCCCCCGGGGCAGGGCTGCCATCTGTTCCATGGTACTCCCATACAATTATCTAATGACCCGGCAGGCAGAGGTGAAAGATGGTGGTGTAGTGGAATCCAGAAGGGCAGGGTCTAGCAGTGGGCATGGTGGCTGCAGAGCAACATCTTTCTTCCAGCTGTCGGGGGTTTCCTCCTTGCTTGGATACATTGCCCCTGGAGATGTGGACGTGAAGGTATCTCAGTACTGCTAACACCCTGTCATGTCTTATTGCTTACATGAATGGCTGAGACCTTACATGAATGGCTGAGACCTATTACATAACCATGTGGCAATATTGCTTAATGCATGTCACCATTCATTCATGGCAGTACCAGTACTTACACAGAACAGAACAGATGCTCTGCACTTGGGGGATGGTTTCGTGTCAGTACTGGTACTTAAACTAAACAGAGCAGATGCTCTGCACTGAGGATGGTTTCTTCATTTACAGGTGCTACAAAACTGGATTTTTGGGTGCTTGGAAAAAGAGGTAGAAGGGAGCCAGAGGGGAGTAGGGACAATTTTGGCTCATGATTGGGGTTGGTCTGGTGGAAGAGATGGGGAGAAGTCAGTTTTGGCTTATGGATGGGGGTTGAAAATCAGTATATTTTACATTAAATGGTGATGGTGACCACGCTCACTGGATGTGAACTTTGCGGGCAAGTTGGTAAGGAGGGTGGTCATTCAGTACAGTGGGTGGCCAGGTGGGGTAAAATGGTCTGCGTGGTGAGAGAGGGATGCTAGGCTATGGCATAGTGGGTTGTGGCTGTACAAAGGTTTTCAATAGTTTTTTTTTTTTTTTTAAGAAATAAAGTTTTGCAAACTAGGCAAAGCCACTGGGATTTTCATAAAGCTTCCCGAAGTGTGAAGTTCATGACTTCGCACCAACTTTGCTAGTGAAGTACAACTTCACAACTTCTCTAACCATGACAGGAACTCTGCCTTTTTCAGGAATATTCTCCACAGATGGTCCATTAAATGAAACCTCAGAGCTATCCTATCCTCCACTGAGTCAAACCTCTTAAAAAAATCCCTCCAACCTTGCTCTGTTGCCATCAACCGACTCAGCTTGTCATTATACCATGACAAACTGCAGTGGGGGCGAACGGGGCAGTGGGTGAACATGAATCTGAATAAGTCTAGAACAGTTATATTATAGCCATCAATGACTACCACTGCACTGCCCTTGCATGTGAACACCATGCCAAAGATACCAAATACTTCCTTGAGCTTCCCAGGCTCAAAATTACATTTAGGACCATATTGGATCATCTCCATATTGGTAAGAGGTTTCCTGGGGGCCCCTGCCAGGAACTGTACAATGTGGTGGTTAGACCAACTGAGTGAATTGACCCTGACATCTCAGATGTTCAGCTCTTGAGAGAAGAGGGTCCAAGGTGTGGCTGAGTCCATGGGTAGCAAAGGAAACTACTTGTGTGAGGCCCAGTGAATGCTAGTTTTTGGCATTGGCCCACACACTAAAATCCACCCAACACAGTCAGGCCTGAAGGGTCCAATGCCAGTTTGACAACAAAATCTACCAATTCCCACAGCAACTCCTGTTCTAATCCCAGAGGGTGGTAAACTAGGAGAATCTTGCACCTCATGCTGCATCCCTTTTTACTGCCACACATTGAAACAACCTTTCTCCCTCAATGGGTTCACTGCAAGTCTGGGGCAGGATCTAAAACAGATGGCTACCCCAACCACCCCTGTGCTCCTGCCTCTGGCAGTGCACCACCGAACCCCCCACTGGAAATGTATGATTTTTTATTTATTTAGTTTTTGTTAACTGGGTAAGTGCACTAGCCAGCAAGTGACTGTTTTCAGGCACGACCCGGGAGGTAAAATTACAGAACATAATGATACAGTAAGGATAACGAAAATACATGATGCACAGAAATACAGGAAGATACACATGGCAGGATACAATGCATGACAAAGGAAAATACAAGGCAAAATACATTTCAAGACATTTTCCATTGAGCGATACATAAAGTGCATTGAAGGACCTAGGAAAGGGAGAGGATAGGTGTAGGGGTAAGCAGAAACAAGATGGAAAATGACAAAAGGGGAAGGTGAGGAGGTGAGGAAAGGATAGAGGGAAGGATAGAGGGCAGGCCAAAACGGGGGGCTAAAGAAATGGCTAAGAATATAAGGACAGAGAGGCGTGGCAGGAATAGGGAGGTAGGAGGGAGAGGAGGGATGGCCGGGAGAGGGAGGAGGGGAGGAGGGTTAAAAGAAAGCGCAAATACGGCAGCGGCGATACAAGGTTCCAACCTCATGTCCTAGTCGAGGAGCCGAAAGACGGCAAGCAGAGAAAGGTATAGGGGTTACAGCAAAAGACGGCAACAGCTGCAAAAGGTAGCAGAATGCGGCTGGGCTGGTGGAACCAATAGACGGCAGGGCAAGGGTGATGATGCCGGTAAGAGGAGGAGAGAAGTGAAAGAGTTAGGCAGTAGCGTGAGGCAGTAATAACGCCAAGCCGAGCCAGTGGAACTGAGAGACGGCAGGGCAGGAAGAAGTGAGCCGGTAGGAGGAGGTAAGTTACGGGCAAGTGGAGGTAATAGGAACAATGTCAGCTGAGGTGGACGAGCGAACCGGGCAGGGGTGACTCAGGAAGAGGTAAAGGCGAGGCAAGCAAGCAGAGAAAGGAAGGGGGAGGCAGAGGGGAAGGGGGAAAAGGAGAGTGCAGGAGATGTGGTCAGGGGGGGAAGAAAGGAGCAGGGGAGTTGAGTGAAGGAAGGCTGAGAGGTGAGGGGAAAAGAGAACAGGGATCTACACCTATGGAGTTCTGTTGGCTATTGTGTTCATGGGGTCCAGGTTGCTTGGCTGAATAGCCACTACCAAAAGGTCATTGCTTCATGGGGGGGGAGGCAGAGCAGGAGGAGGCAGAGAGCCCCCCCCTCGCATAGAATGGGGGAGGGGGAGACTGTGCATGCCTGTACAACAGGGGCGTAGCTACAAGGGTTCAGGGGGTGCAGTCGTACTTGGGCCCATGAGGTTTGAGGGGACCAAATCATAATTTTGATGTCTATTCAAAACCAGGGGGGCCCTAAAACACACCCTTGCACCCAGGCCCTCTGGGAATTTGCTACGCTACTGCCATACAAGTCTTCTTTTTTTTTCACTGTGGTTGGTGAGATGATCAAAGTAGGAGCAGAATAAATGTGTAGAAATCATGGCATATTTCTTGGCTAGCATTTTCTACAACATAAGTAGGCAACATTTTCCATTGGAACTATGGACTTGTGTAACCGTCTGCAGATTACTGCAATTGAGTCAACTTGTACTGATTGTTAGTGCCAAATACAGGTTGTGGTCAACACCTGAACTGAAACTACTAAAACTGCAGGGGCAGGGGCTCCTCACTTCCATGGCAGCAGTTTAAATATTCCCAGGTCGACAGACTTCTAGTATTGGCTGTTTTTTTTCCTTTTTTTTGTGAGGGGGAGAGGGCATCATACACAGACTGCCTTCTATGTCTTGCTGTTCGTCTAGACTGGTGAGGATCCATTCCTACTGCACCTGAGATTTTGGAGTATAGCACCTGGCTGATACATTTTATTTAAAGGTTTTACCAGGAAGGCATGCCGAGCAGACTACTGCTCGATTCCAGATGCATCCTGGGGGTAGAGGGGAAGGGGAAATACATACATAATTATACAGTGTACACAAAATCTTACAGACAGTTTATGGCACTCAGGGTACAACAGACACTAGTGCAAGGCGTATGACAATAGTACAGGGCATAGGACAATACAACATAAAGTACAGTTACATAATAGATATAAGGCATAATCATACAGTGTCAATTTACAGTCTCATGACATGAGTGGGTTGGTCCAGGGGCTATAGATATATAACAAACATGCATGTCACTTTACAGTCACGTGGAGGAGTAGGCAGACCCTGGAGCTAGTACTAAAGTATACATGTGCAGGTGGAGGAAAAGTGGGCTTTGAGCAGGGAATTGAGGTGAAGATTGGTGGGGGCATGCTGAGTATCAGCAGGGAGGGAGTTCCATATTTTAGGCATAAGATATGAAAATGCTGACTGGCCTGCCGTGGTGGACATGTGTGAAAAAGACAGGAGACGTGAGTCATTTTTCTGAAGTGTGTACCCTGAGAGGGTGGGGGCTGAAAGGACAGAGTTGAGATATAGAAGGAGGGACTGTGTCCAGAATTTAGCTGTGATACTAGCACAGTGGGACAGCTGCTGGTCCTGAAGCAAGGGGAGGTCCAGGGTCCGGTATAGGTCACAATGATGGGTGGTAGGAGGACAGTTGAGGGCAAAGCGACAGAAAGAGTGGAAAAGGGGGGGGGTCCAGTCTGGCTAGGGAGGACTTAGGGGCAGCACTGTAGACTATGTCACCATAGTCAAAAATAGGGAGAATAATCATCTGCACAATAGCATAGCGAGACGGTAATGGGATGCAGCCACAATTGCGGTATAATGCACCCTGCTTGGGTGGAAGCTTTTTGTGGTTGGCATCAGTATGTGCATAGCTTAGACAAGGACTTGTTACTGTTTCTGACTTTTCTTTGTCTATGCCACTGTAATGTGCGCGTTTGTATTAATTCCATGCCTGACTTATTGCTACATTTGCAGTTACCTGACTAATGCGTTTGACTAATTGTACTGCTTGTTGTCACCCTATTTATTCTTTGTATTCACTGTTGTTTCCCACCCCATTGTTTGTAACCTCCCAGGTCATTCCTGAAAATAGGCAGCTTTACTGTCTAGGACACCTACCTGGTCAACAAAAACTAAATAAATAAATTATGTTTGGGCATGATGACATCATTATGGGTCATGGTACAGTGAACATGTTGTTGAGTTTGTTTGGTGTGGTGATGTGTGTATGTCTGTTAGCATGAGATTAAAGTAAAATGTGAAAAACAATAAAATATGAGATAGGATACAGTCAGCAGTACATATCTCTCTCATGCTGTAAATGGGGACTGTATCCTTGTAGCCTCCCAATCCTTGAAAATAGTTCCAGGAGAGATGAGTTAGACTGAGACCCCAGTCAGAACCAGCAGCAATTAGCTGCACATTAAGGTAAGAAAACAAACCGTATCTGTTTTTCTAGTCTGCATGTGCATATGTAAAAAACAAAAATAAGGCGCTACGTCAGCATGTGGTCTAAAAGCAAAACAAAATGGTTATATTAAATGCACGCTGAAAATAGAAAATAGAGTTAAAAATCTACATTTCGACCTTAGGTCTTCTTCAGGAAATATCTAAAACAGAGAAAAAAAAAGACACTAACTTTGTTTTTTTTCTCTTTTAGATATTTCCTGAAGAAGACCTAAGGTCGAAATGTAGATTTTTAACTCTATTTTCTATTTTCAGCGTGCATTTAATATAACCATGTGCATATGTTGTGCTGTGTATGTGCGTGTGCATCTGTGTGTGTAGTCTCTGCACTGTACAGTATGTAATGCTACGTGTGTGTGTGTGTGTGTGTGCATCTGTGTATGTCCATGGTTGTCATGGAGGAGGGTGAAAGAGGAAAACCGTGGGTGTCACAGGAGGAAGAGTGTGGGGGGGCCATCATGAAGGGAGAGTAAGAGAGAGAGAGATCCAGGCTGTCATGGGGAGAAGAGGAAAAGGGGAAGACAGGGATGGCATGTAGTCATCAAATATTTGAACACTTCTCCTAGTTCCAACCTGCATAAATAGAGAGAAGATGAAAATGGGAGACAGAGGTGTCATGGAGGCAGAGTGAAAGAGGAAGCTAGAGGTGTCATGGTGGATGGAACAAACAGGCAAATCCATAGGTATTATTAATTGGGAGAGGCAAAAAGAATGCCACTGATATCACTAATGCAGACAGAGGTGTCACAGAGACACAGTGAAAGAGAAAGCTAGATGTGTCATGGTGGATAGAAAAATAGGGGAAACCTTGGGCATCACGTAAGAGGAAGAGACAAAAAGAGTGCCAGTAGTATCATTAAGGCAGACAGGGGTGTCATGGAGGGACAGGGAGAGAGAAAGCCAAGTGTATCGTGGAGGAAGGGGGTGAGAGAAAAACAGGGGTATAATGGGGAGAAGAGAAAGACGGAGAACCATGGAGGTCATGTGGCAAAGAAGTCCCCAGACCCCAATTCTGGTGCTGGTTAGTGTATCTACAGTACAATCACCCTTTCAACCCTCTGCTAGCCTTTTCCACGCCCCAGCCCACAAAAATATAAATGTTGGGTGTGTGTGTGTGTGTATACACACAAGTGTGCCTGTGATTGTGTGTACATATATACAGTATATATATGTGTATGACACTGTGTGTATTTGTGTGTATGTACTGTATACAGATGCATTTGTGTGTGTCTGTGGACTAAAAAGCAGCAGCTACTTCTGCATTAGCTTAATGTGTAATTTTATTTTTAATTATTACAATGCAGCTGTGGGATTATTACATCACAATAACACAAGTAAATTACAGTCCATTCCACACATTAATTCTATAGCCCTTATCATGTAATTCATTAGCAGACAATTTGGCTCAGACCAGACCTTGTTAATATATTGAGTCAGATCTACCTTCTCCCATTCTGCTTCCCATTTAGACATCAAAGCAGTGGCAGAAAAGTATGGGGCTAATGTAGTGGTGGAGTCGTACCAGAGTGAGTATGATTCAGCTATTACTTCCAACCTAAATGCTACTTTTGTTGTAGAGCCCTGTGTTGTCCCTGCATGTACTGTGTTTTTATCCAGCCTGCCTGCTTTCTGCCCATCTAACCTGCTAGCCTGAAGAGAGTGACTCTAGCCTGAGTCTTGAATGATCTCCAGGGCACTGTGTGACACCAAGCAGCAGCACAAGCAACACCAGTTGAGGTGGGACTGTTTTTGTATTCTGAATCTCTCCATTGTGCCATTCAAAACTGTCTACTCAATTATCCTTTTACTGACCCACCAGCTTACCCTATAGCAGTGGTGGCAATGCTGTGGAAAAGACTGGTCCAGCTGCATTTAAAAGGACTGTAAACTGCTGACATGGTGGAATCAAAGCAGTGGTGTCAAAGTGTGAGGCAAAGTGTAGTGGTGGAGTCATACTGGAGTGTGTCCAGCTCTGGTACAGCTCCTACATTCCACCTAAATGCTACTTTTGTTCCTGGGCCCCATTTTATCCCTGTAAGTACTGTGTTTTTATGCTGCCTGTCTGCCTGCTGCCCACCTAACCTCCTAGCCTGCAAAGCACAACTCTAGCCAATGTATTGACTGATCTTCATGGCAGTGTGTGAAACCGAGCGGCACCACAAGCAACATCAGCTGAGATGTGACTGTTTCTGTACTCTGATTCTCCCCAGTGTGCCATTCAAGACTATATGCTCAACTATCCTTTCACCAACCCATTACCTTGCACTATAGCAGTTGCGGCAGTGCTGAGTAGGTAGGTCCAGATGCATTTAAAAGAACTGCAAACAGCTGATGTGGTGGCAAAGTGTGGGGCCAAGTGCAGCAATGGAGTTGTAGGATAGTCAACTGGGGAGACTGGAAGCCTGGCAATGAATTTATGCTGGACTCTTGTGATAAGCATTTATTTTATATAGTACTAAGCATCCTGGATTATTAGTATTTCTGACAGACTACCTTCTCCCAGGCTCAGCCAGTACACTGTTACCACCTTTCTCAAGCCCTTCAGATGCCTGCATGGGCACTTCGGTAGCTGCTACCACTCAGTATAGACCCTCCCTCAGGGAATCCCTAGATCTGAATCCTACCAGAGCCTCTGCCCACACAGTACATTGCTGCTTACTAAAAAGCAAATGACCCATCCTTCTCTGTCATAGCTAAAAAAAACTCACTTTAGCAACAAAATACTGTAACCGTGACCTTCTCTTCAGAGACAGAAACACAGGTTTTATCAGTTTTAAACCAGTTATCTGTACTTCGAAGGACTGAGTCACAAAAACATGAAGTATATAAAGAATTCACCCAGAGTTCTGCTGCCATGTTTAAGATTGGCAAATGGTACATTATTTGATATTCCCAAATATAGGCTCAGGATTGGATCAAGTGCATTCTCAGTGGCTGCCCCTATTTACTGGAATATGCTCCCAGCTGGTATTCATCAGGCTACCTCCTTACCTAATTTTAAATGTAAGTTAAAACAATATTTATTATTGAATTCCATTTGTAACTGTTTTTTGTAATTTGATGTTGTTGTTGTTTGTATTGTTTTGTAATTTGTTCTGTTCGGGTCAGGCCTGAAAAGGGATCTTTGGTACAGTGTCCTTACCCGGTTAACAAAGAATAAATGAAATGAAATGAAATTATATTTTTAATACTTCAAGAGATTTACACATATTATACAGGATACTACATTAAGATTACAGAGAACAGTTTTTCTACAGAGAGATAAAGAAAATATTTTGGACTGTAGCAAAAACACACAGAAAAAACTTATTACACTTCATAACTTTTCCAAACTAGAAAGACCTTACCACACAGGATACATTGATGAATCAGGGCAGACTCAAACCTTAGTTGTTACTGCTCAAGGCCCCAAAATCTGACTAACTTTTTTAGAATCTGGTAAGTCCTTAAAACCCTTCAGCTGCCAGTCCTCTATGACACATCATCAAGCACGTCAGTATGACAAAATAGATTCAGCACTTCCTTTGTGTTCTGGGAAACCTCTCATCTGGAAAACTGGTTCATACTGGACTGGTATTCCAGACCCAGGTTTCATGGATTGCAAGTAACATACTTTTATAGTATATGGTGGAATGCGGTTGTGTATGGAAATCCATACACCGCAAAAAGTCGTTCTGCTTCAGCAGTGACGTCCTCACTAACCGAGAACGACTTTTCCTCCTGCAGTAGTGAGGATGTCACAATACAACCGCCCCCAAACAGCTCTGTTCATTGGATGGGGCAGTTGATGAGCAGCGTGTGTGAGACAACTCGGTGAGCGACAAAATGAGAAGGCAGCGTCCGGTGGCAAGGACTGATCACAGAGACTTACTAAAGTAAGCATACTTCTTTTTGGGGGCCATACACTATATAGAAAAGTGTATGGGAGCCCCCATACACAACCAGCTATTCTAATATCTTGTGGTTTCCATTGACGATAGGGACCTCTCGAGCTTCACTCTCGAGGTCCTCATTGTCAATGGAAACCACTCGGTATTAAAATAGCATGGTTGTGTATGGGCTCCCATACACTATCTTATATGTCTTCCCATCTGATAAAGTCCTCGGGTTTCCATCTCCCTAATCCAACTTTGTTTATACTCAAAACACAGCCCTTGATTATGAAAGCAGTTTACCAGTTTACCTCTTTGAAGTATAAGTACCCTTTACCTGACAGGAACTCTACTGTTTGCTCAAACAACCCCATATCTGACTGCCTCAGATATGTGATCCAATGGAATGAAACTGGAGATTTATCAGATAGTTTTTACCTCAGCTGAAATGCTTAACTCATTCTATCTAACTGAACGTGATCCAGCCGATCAGCCCTCCCCAACCTCACCCCCTACTAACCCCTCCTCCCCACCTTTCTATTGCCAGGTCATTTCCACCAAAGACACCACCAAGTTACCAAAGAACCTGCCTAGCCAAGGCAACCCTGGGAGTGAGGGTCTTTTCCCTGCAATGCTCAAGCTAATCTCCCCTGCCATCCTTCTACCCCTCACCTACATCTTTAACCAGGCCTTGACCACCTCCTCCATGCCCAGCTCCTGGAAGCATGCTAGGGTGGTGCCCATCTTTAAAGCACATAACCTCAATACTGCAGACAATTATAGGCCCATATCCCTGCCCCCCCACCTTAGCAAGCTCCTGGAAAGGATTGTCCACTGCCAACTCTCTGACCACATTGCTAAATACAGCATGCTGTCCATACACCAGCATGGCTTCCACAATTTCCACTGCACTGCTTTGGCCCTAGCCCTGTTTATAAATCACATCCATAGGAACATGGACATGGACCAGGGGAAAGCCATGGATGCTGTTTTTGTAGGCCTGTCCAAGGCCTTCAACCTGGTCAACCACCCCCTATTAATCTCCACCCTTCACAAACTTGGCTGCTCCCCAGGGACCACACAGTGGTTCCAGAGCTATCTCTCTGAGAAATCCCAGTCTGTATGCATTGGCCCCGCCACGTCACCTGCCCTCCCAGTCACCATGGGTGTTCCACAGGGCTCCATCTTAAGCCCACTTCTATTCTCCTTGTTCATAAACTCACTCCCCTCAGACTGCCTAACCTGTGAAGCCCTGCTGTATTCTGATGACCTTGTCCTCTTCTTTAGTGACAAGGCACTAGAGAACATATCGCCGTCCTGTCCCGCAACTACAGTTCTGCATACAATTGGTTCCAGTCACATCACCTCCTTGTCAGCGAAAAAAAAACAAAGCTATGATTTTCAGGTCAGAACCTTTCCTCACAAATGTCGCCAAGTCTGGTTCCACCCTCTCGGTACTGACATCTGATGGCTCTGCACTTGAGCATGTGCCCAACTTCAAGTACTTGAGCATAACCTTTGATCCCTGCCTCTCCTACATGGACCACATCACCTCCATCATAAGTCGGGTAAACCAAAAACTTGGGTCGGCATACCAGCTAAAGCTGCTCCTCACCAGTGAAGCCTGACTAGCCATTGCCAAGGAAACGTACTACCTATTATTGCCTAATGCTCCCCCATATATTCACATGTGCCCTTGGCCCTGAACTCATGCCTCTGATCAACTTATAACAACGTCTGCCGCTTTGCACTCCTGGCACCTTACTCCACCCACCACTGTCACCTCTACATGTCACTCAGCTAGCTCCCCCTCCCCTATCACTCTGATTATGCTCTTGGCTGTGTCATCAACAGCACCCTTAGATGCGGTGATGCATCCCCATATGCGTCTCTCCTAAAGGCCGGAGTTCTTTCAAGATGTCTGCGTTCATCCTTGGCTGCCCCCATGGAAATCTCAAATGTCTCAACTGCCATGGGGGGTAAAGCACTATCTGTTGCTGCTCCCTCTTTGTGGAACAGGCTCCCTGCACCCCTCCATTCCTCAGATACCCATAGCGTTTTCAAACACCACTTCAAAGCCTGGTTACTAAACGAGGCCAAACGCATATGTTCTCCAGGTTAACCTCCAGCCCTCTTGCTTCCTGACAGCTGTTGCCAACCTAACTCCCATGTCTGTCACCCCCCCCAGCACATACATACATATGAACATACAAACTTGCCAGCAAATAAAGGCCTTTCGGTCTGTCAAGTCTGCTCGATTGTGCAGCTAGAAGCCCTTATACTGCAGCTGCCCTCCCTTCCCACCCCTCCCTCCCTTTCAATGACCCTTCCCTTACCCTGTCACATCCCCTTTTGAAGCAGCCCTCTGTATTACAGGCTACCACTTTCTCTGGTAACACATTCCACCTTGACACCATCTCTCCGTAAAAACGTGTCTCCTCATTTCCCTCCTGAACTTCCCCCCCTCCAATCTCAGCTTGTGCCCTTGGGTGTCCCTCCCTCTCTCAAACTGGAAAAGCCCCTCTGTGTCCATCTTATTTATTCCCTTCATGTACTTGAAGGTTTCAATCATGTCTCCCCTTTCCCTCCCTCCTCCAGGGAATACATGTTCAACTCCCTCAGCCTACACTTATAGGGAAAGTCCCCTAGCCCCTGGATCATTTTTGTTGCCCTGCGCAGCACCGCCTTCAGTAACCTAATGTCCTTCTACAGGTTTGGCCATCAGAACTGCACACAGTACTCCAGGTGTGGTCTAACCAGTGATCTATACAGCGGCAGGATCACATCCCCCCACCCGGAGGATATGCCTCTGGCAATACAACCCAGCATCCCGTTAGCCTTTGCAGCTGCCCTTCTACACTGTGCAGAGTTGTTCATTGCTTCCATTATAATCACCCCCAGATCCTTCTCCTCCTCCATCTTGGCTAGCTGACCCCAACCCCCCCCAGCTGGTAGCTTCTCCTTGGGTTTTTTGCTCCGAAATGTAACATCTTGCATTTCTTGGCATTGAACCCTAGCTGCCAAGTGTCCGACCAGGCCTCCAGTTTTGCCAGATCATCCTGTAACCTCTGCCACCTCTCCAAGTCATCCACTACCACTCCCATTTTGGTGTCATCTGCAAACAGACTAATCTTGCTCTTGATGCCTATTAAGATGTCTGCTAGGAAGATCCCAAACAACACCGTCACCAGTACAGAGCCCCGTAGCACCCCACTTGTTACTGCCCTGGGTGATGAGAGCTCCCCTCCCACCATCACCCTCTGCCATCTCCCTTGCAGCCAGTTCACTACTCATCCCACTGTCTTTGCCCTAGCCCCTGTGCCTTCCAGCTTACTACCTAGCCTTCTATGCAGCACCAAATCAAATGCCTTACTGAAGTCCAGGTACAGGACATCCACTGCATGACCCCTGTCCAATTGCCTGGTTACCTAATCATAGTATTCCACCAGGTTGGTCTGACAGGATCTGCCTGAGAAAAACCCGTGTTGCCTGCTATCCTGCAGCCCATTAGCCTCTAGGAGAGAAACCAGCCTCTCCTTCAGGATTGTCTCCATCAGCTTTCCCACGATGGATGTGAGGCTTACTGATCTGTAGTTCCCCGGCTCATCCTTGGGGCCACTCTTGTGGAGGGGCACTATGTGTGCCGTCCTGCGGTACACTCCCCCGAGTCCAGGGAGGCATTGAACAGGTCTGCCAGGGGTTCTGCCAGGACTTCTGCTAGCTCCCTTAGCACCCTGGGGTGTATGCCATCTGGCCCCGGCACATTGTCCACCATTAGTGCTCTCAATCCCTCCAGTACTCTACTCACTGGGTTTTCCCTGTCTGTCACCTGTTCCCTGCCCGTGCCCACACTCCAACACCCCTGGGTACTGCTTCCCCTTTCTCTTTAGTAAATACTGAGCAGAAGTACTTGTTTAATACTTCCGCCTGTTCTGCCCTAGTATCCACCCACTCCACCCCCCTTTTAATCCTCACTATTTGGTCTTTGCAGCTCCTTTTCTCCCTGATGTACCTGAAGAAGTCCTTCTCCTCTACTTGAATGCCCTGTGCCAGCCTGAGTTCCCGGGACGCCTTAGCTGCCCTGACTGCCCTTGTCACCTCCCTTAACTCCTTCAGGTATTCCTCTCTGTCCATCCCCCTCCCTGTTATTTTGTACCTTCTAAAGGTGACTCTTTTCTTTCTTATTTTCTCCATGACCTCTCTGCTCACCCAGCTAGGGCTTTCAGCCCTAGCCCTCTTACTCTGGACCTCATATTATATTGCCTCCTCTATACCCCATTTAATGACCTCCCCCCTCTGATTAGTGTCCATATCTGGACTGATCTTGGCCAGATATCCCCTGTACTATTTCCCGCATCCTCCCGGAGTCAGCCCTTCTGAAGTCTATTAACCTTGTGCCCAATCCTACTCCCTCTTTCCCCATGTCTATCTTAAACCACACCGAGTGGTGGTCACTCCCTGCCAGTGGTTCCTCCACCCTCAGCTCCCTCACAAACTCACCATTCGCCAGCACAAGGTCAAGGGTGTTCCCTAACCTGATAGGCTCATAGTTCGTTCACTGTCTCCTGCCTTTACCCTTGCTCCTCTCCTTACTCGCTTCCCCTATGTCCATGTATGACCTCATCCCCGTCCCTTGTTCTCCACTGTATTTCATCTCTTTGTCTCACCAGCTAGCTCTGAAAACTATTGAACAGTTGCACATTTCATCCTGTTGAGCTGAATATTGAGTTTGTATATTTATTTACCTGTCAATGACCCATTGTAAATTTACTGTACTTGTTTTATTCACTGATTATTAGGCTGCAGTGTTCCCAATTTTTATCCATTGTATACTATGATTTTGTGCCACTTGTTGCAGCCTGGGTCATGCCTGAAAACGGTCCCAGGATCAGTGCGCCTACCCGGTTATCAAAGACTTAAATAAAATAAATATATAAATAACTCTAGGGTGGCCATTTTGGGTTGGTTTAAGCAATGGATGGTTCTGACACCATATGGCACTACCCATAAGAATGGGTTAAAAGAGCTCTGATAATAAAAAATCAACACAGAAACATGAAAAAAAATACTGCATAAAAGTTGTTACAGTATTATTTATTTTTTTTTTTTTATCTTGTTTGCATTGAACCTTGGTTTAGAGCAGTTATGTTTTACTATTATGTTGCAAATTATTTTATTTTCTGCTTGGTAAGTATCTTACTTGATAATTGAAGATATGCTCCACTCTCTGTCTGCACTGTTGCTTTATGAAATGAGTTTCTAGTTCAATTCCCCTTTTCTTCTCTCTTAATTAGAAGAGGTACTGCAGCTTTGGAGACAGGCAATCATGATGCCCATTTATCAGTCTCGCAATCGCACTATGCATGAAAATTGTTGTCTGATCTCTTTATTGGCTCCACTGTTCAAGGTTCTGGAGAGAACAGTATGTCATCACCATAAACATTTCTTAAGACATATTAAGTTCTTATCAAATTACAACATGGATCTCATCAAAATCTCTATACCTCAATTGCAGTCATAGGGCTCTTTTCTCAAAAGAGTTAGATTGCCGCAAGCCCTGGGTGAGCCAAACACACGGTGCATGGGGCTTGCGGCAATCCCAGGGCTGAATTCAGGATTCTGGACACACGACCCCTCCATGCACCACATGTGGTGAGTTAGACCAGCTTTTGTAGTACCAGTAAAACATTTTTATTCATATAATTATGAACAAAGGAGAGACTCGATTGAGCCTAGACTCACTTACAATGAGATCCTTATAAGTAGCAACATTGTTTGCTGGTCTAACATCACCAGCCTTTTTACAGGGCTTGTGCCAAGTCTTTGATGTAAGCCACCATAAAAAGTGTGTATTATTGCAAAGGCATGCAACCTACAAGAATCGGGCATACCATGCGCCAAAGTGTTCGGAGAAGCTGCACCATTGGCGCAGGGCTTCTGTATGCCCTGCACCAACAGAATACAACCCATAGAATTCACTTGTTTTTTTGTATAGTGTGTTGGACAATGGAGACATGGCCTGCTCATTACTTTTAGACATTTCTAAGGCATTTGACTTGGTACACCACAGTTGCCTGCTCCTAAAGCTCCAGTGCATCGCACTCTCCTTACCTTCAGTTGACTGGTTTAAAAGTTACTCAATTGATCAATCTCAAAAGTTTCTTTGAATAGTGTTTCTTCTTCTTTAGCTAAGATATTGGTGTACCTCAGGGATCAATTTTCTGCCCTGTACTTTTTTATTTTACAATTTTATTTCTGCTCCAACTTCCAGGGAACTCTCTCAGGCATCCACCCCAATCTTGGCTCTACCTCCGGCCTGAAACTCCTCTGTATCCCCCTGGCTCTGAGCCCACCAAGGTAGAGCTACCCTATCCTCCCAGGGTGCTCTATCTAGAATTCAGGCTGGGCTGGGCTGGGCTCAGCCCAGGAGCGGAGAGAGTCTGATGAGTGGTGTGTGGTTGAGTCGGATGGTGCCGTTGTCTGTCCCCGGGGCAGGGATTTTTATTTCCTTAGCTATGCCCTCACCCCCAGCCCCCAGACAGAGTCTGACCATGCCATGATACTAGGGGATGTCCATCATGGCTCATGCATTCCCCTCTGCATGCCCTAAGCGTGACAGTACCTCCGGTCACCACCGGAGGTCACTGCAGTGCCAGGCATACCCCTGAACCCCTCCCCCAAGGGAGGAGAGCTGTCCTCCAGACACCAATCCTCCCTCCCTGCTGGCCCCCAACGGCCCTGGCTCGTTCCCGAACCCGCGTTGCTGGCATGCCGCGAGGTGTGGCATCCAGCGCCTCAACCCTCAGTGCCACCAGGCCAGCAGCCCTGAACTTTTTATTATTTTTTTTAAAAACATACCTTTGTCTTTGTCAAATTCATCTTTTTTTATGTTGGCTTGCATGCACACACAAGCAACATCTTATGGCAGTAGCACATTTCAAAGGTGTGTCAGTGTTATGGTGAATGAAGGGGATGCTTTAATGGGTGCATCCCTCAGCCACCAACCAGTGAGCGTGCCGCCAAAGACAGCAGTTTCAGAAAGAGCCATGGAGTTGAAACAAATCTGCCACTGCAATCAGAGACAGGCTTGTCATTGCAGTGGCAAATGACATGCCTCCATTACGTGCCTTTCCTGGTGAAACATTTCAATAAATATGGTGGCTCCTACCTTCCACCACATAATCCCCAGAAAGCTGACATCAGGGTGTCCAATCCCTGTGTCAGCATGTCCCCCCCCAACATTATGTCACACACTCGTAACATGGGGGCTCCTGCCACCCACCACACACTCCTGAAAAGCTGACATCGGGGTGCCCAATCCCCATGTCGGCATCCCCCCTCTTAGTGTGTCTTTCCTCTTAGTGTGTCTTTCCTGGATAAACAGTTTCTCTTTTCCTTTCTGACACCGGGATGCCCACTCCCAGTATCAGATGTGCGCTCCCCCCCATCTATATGCCTTGCCAACATCAGGGTGCCCAATCCCCATGTTGGCATCCCCCCAGAATTGTGGCACACTGGGAGTCTACCACAGTGTGCCTATTTTTTTTGTGTGTGTAACCTGTAAATGAAGAAAACCTTCCCTCACAGTCTTTTTTTTTTCCCCTGCAAATAAGGAAATGGTCCACCGCTGTCTCCCTTGTCCCCCTCCTTCATCCCCACCCTCTGCACACCCACCTCCCCGCACCCCTATCACCCATACAGAGGTCAGGAGCCACGATCTTCTCTGAACTGGGACACATCTGCACTCTTTAAAGCTGAACTGCGAACTGAAGAAATGACAGTAAGCTTTATAATGGGAGGCAATGGGGGATTTCAACTTAGGTTGATATCGCAGCCATTTTTTTTTTTTTATTTCAGCCCCGAATTTTCAACATGGGGTTCTTGGGACCCCACCTCATGAACAAGTCACTGTCATTTAGTTTCTCAGTCTCAAAAGGTGATTTCGTGGTCACTGTGCGGAATCACCTTTTGGGACTGATAAACAAAATGATAGTGCCACTGTTCATGAGTGGAGGTCCCAAAAAGCCCATGCTGCAAATTTGGTGAAAAAATTCTGAAAAATGACTGTGTTACGAACGTGTATTGCACAGTTTCTACGCACACTCATAACTTTGCCAATTCATAATATTTTCTCTCCAGATTTTCAACATTGCCATTTTTCATATCTCCTTATGAACAGTATAGCTGTCATTTTTCACATCATTCCTGAAACATGTTTTCACACCTGTGGCGCAGAATGGTGCAGTCGCTGTGGGAAATCAACTTTCGGGACAGATTAACAAAATTACAGTGCTACTGTTCATGAGGAGAGGTTCAAAAATGCCCATGTTGAAAATTTGGTGAAATCATTCCAAAAAATGATTGCATTACGGGCATGCATTGCACAATTTCTATGCACGTTCGTAACTTCACCAATGTTTCATATTTTCACTCCAGATTTTTAACATTGCCATTTTTTCACACCACCTCATGTACAGTAGAGATGTCATTTTTCACATCCTGCCAGAAATGTGTTTTCCCACCTGTGGCACCAAATGGTGCAGTCGCTATGCAAAACCACCTTTCGGGATTGAGTAACGAAATGAAAGAACCACTGTTCATGAGGTGGGGTCACAAAAAGCCCATTTTAAAAATTTGGAGTGAAAATGCCAACAAACAGCCAGAACATTAGGGTTTCCAACCACAACGCCCTGCTCTGTAGAGACTGACAAGCATCGAGGGTGTGACTTGGGATCATCAGTCGTAATGCTCATGCCATTCCACCCCTACCCTGCAGCAAGTGACAGGCATCAAGGTGTGCCTTGAGGTTTTCAGCCCCATTGTTCACCCCACTCTCCTATACCATACCCATCTCAGCGTATTTCCTTGTGGAATGGGGTGAGTATAAGGCCCAGAGACCCCAAGGCACTGCAACACCTGTCAGCGTCTGCAGGGTAGGGTGAAGTGAAATGGCATGAATGTTATGGCCAATGACCCAAAGGCACACCCCCAACTCCTGTCATTCTCTGCAGGGTGGGGTTGGCATCAGTTCAATACTTCACTGCCATTCCTATTACGCATCTCTCTAACTCCTGCACTACCAATGCCAGCAAGCCAACATTCAGCATTGACTAATGTTTGTTTTACATTGATGACATACTCCTGTGTTAAAGTGGCACTTTGTTAAACAATGTAAATGATAAATTACAACTTGGTTTTAATTTGGTTCAAGGCTGGCTTCAGGAAAATGGCCTAGTATTATGTGGGAGAAACAAAGTATATGAAATTTGGATCAAGACGGAAGCTGCTGTCTCAGGCCCCCTCCTCTCCTGTTTTAGATAGTAAGGGAGCTAAGACAGAAAGTATTGAAAATTTCAAGTATGTGGGACACACAATTGATTGTACATTACCTTTTATGAATCATATAAATGGATTGATTAAAACTACACATATCAAATCAAATCAAAATCTTTATTTATCCAGGCAGGCACCATTGAGCAAGGCTCATTTGCAAGGTGGACCTGGTCATGGATACATCAAAGTACAGTACAGAAGCAGGTATACAAAAAGCAATAATATGCAAGGAAGAAAAAGCATATACAGTACAGTACAAGGTTGAATAAAAAAAAAAAAAACAGCATTATTTTACAGTTGAAGAAGTCAGCAGATGTACAATCAACCATAGGCATACAGGGGTTATAAGCAGAGATCGTTTGAGTGAAGCAGCCGGCAACTACACATATAGGGGAAAGAGGCCATGTATGGGGTGGCAGGTTAGAGAGGTAAAGAAGAGGAGGGATATATTACCAATGACTGGGGGAAAAATTGAGCTAAAACCACAGAAAGTGATGATGGCTGTCATGTACTTGTTTATTATGATATTGATGGGGGGGTAGATAATTGGGACTCTACTATGGATGGGGTGGGACTTTAGCCAGGCTGGAGTGGACAGGGAAGAGTGGGTGCAGCAGGAAGAGTTAATAGGGAAAGAGTGAGAGCCAGGGGTAGAAACATGGTGAGCATCAGGATGGAAAGGGGGAGTTGTGGAATTAGTGGGCTAGCAGTGAGGAAAACATTTGCAAGGTGCTTTCATGTAGCGATCATAGAGCGCCTTGAAGATATTCAGGCTAACAGGGCAGCTCAGCTTCAAATTCCTTTGTAAACCATTCCACAGTGTGGGTAAAGAGAAGCTTAGAGCAGCTTTGCCGAAACGAGTTTTGACCCTTGGAACTTGGAGGGCAATTAGGGAATAACTCCTTATAACGTAGGTGCCCAACACACTCCAGGGAATACAATCTGAGACATATGAGGGGAGTTTGTTGGTCACCGCTCTGAAGGCCTATAGGGCAGTGTTTCTATTCCTTCTATAGTGAAGAGAAGTCCAGCCTAATGATGAGTACAGGGAGCAGTGGTGTGTGGAAAGTGGAAAGCTAGTAATGAACCTGATAGCTCTGTGCTAGAGGGTGTCCAACTTAGCCAGTGCAGAGGCAGTGCAGTGGCTGTAGAGCAGGTCCATGTAATCTATTAAAGATAGGAAGGTAGCTTGAACCAGTTGAATCTTAGCCTCCTTTGTAAGCAGGTGGTTAATTCTGTAGAATAGTCCTAATCTTTGCCTTAGTTTCTTCTGTAGTTCTTCGAGAAGGTCAGCGAAGGAAAATTTATGATCGAGCCAAACTCCTAGATATTTGAATTTAGCTACATACTGTAGTGTTTCTCCAAGAACAGTGGTAATTTGTGGGATGGCTCCCCCCCCCCAGCAGGAATTGCCACATGCAAGGAGGGACAGAAGAGCATGGCTTTTGTCTTTCTTGCATTGAGCAAAAGCTTTTTGTTTATGAGCTGGTATTGTAGAAGGTTAAATTCAGCTTGGAGGTCTTCTCAGGCTGCTTCTGGCATGGAACCACTCAAGTACAGTGTCATCTGCGAATAAGTGGATGTTGGCTTTTTTTGATGGGGTCACTGATTTTGTTAATGTAGACTGCAAAGAGGAGGGGACCAAGGATAGAGCCCTGGGACGCGCCCCTCAGCATAGGTTTTAATGAAGAAAGATCACCTTCAGCTTTAACCTGCTGTTTCCATTCTCTGAGGTAGTCTGCAAACCAGCACATAGATTTATGGTCCAGGCCTAAGGTGCTAAGGGAGGAATGAAGCAGGCTGTGATCGACTGTGTCGAATGCCTTACTAAGATCCAAGAAAATGGCATAGACATGCTTCTTGTTGTCAAGGTCTAGGAGCCAATCATTGGTCACCTTAGCTAGGGCTGTTATGGTGCTGTGCTTTGCTCTGAATCCAGACTGAACCGGGTTTAATAGGCTTCTGGATTCTAAGTATACCCCTAGCTGGCAACACACTATTTTTTATAGTAATTTAGACAGGATGGGGAGGAGGGAGATCGGTCTGTAATTATTTAGTTCGCAGGGGTCACCTGCTTTTAATAGAGGGATGACATGGGCTATTTTCCATTGGGGGAGGGAGGCTACCCTGGGAGAGTGACATGTTGAATAGGTGGGTGTCTGGCACCACAAGCACATGGTAGGCACATTTCAGATAGTATAGCTCTATGAAGTCGGAGCCTGCTCCCTTCTTGGTGTCCAATTGAAGCAGTAGGTCTTCCACCTCTTTTAGAGAGACAGGCAGGAGGGAGAAGGCCTCCTCGGTAGAGGGGGACTCGTGGGTTGGTGGGCCCTGAGCTGTGTGCAGAGGTCACTGGCCAGAGAATTATCAAGTGCTAGCCCTGCCGTTGCAAAATGGTTATTGAGGGCTTCCAATATCTCCGATCGGTTAGAGATAACGTTGCCAGTGGACTTAATTTTTGCTGGAATGGAATTACCAGGTGCATGTCCAGACATGTCTTTTAATGTTTTCCAGAGCTTTGAAGGATTTCTTGAGGCAGAGGCTAGCTCCGAAAGATAGTAGGCAGCCTTGGCTGCTCTCACCAACTTGATGCACTTGTTAGGTGCTCTCTTAAAAAGACACCAATCCGAGTCGTTCTTGCTTCTTCTGGCTTTTTCCCATGAAGTACCCCTCTCTAACAGGGAAGCTTTGAGCTCAGGTGAGAACCAATGGCAGGTGCTGCTCCTGGCCCACACCTTAACCAAGGGTGCATGCTTATTTAAAGCCTCACTTAAAATATCATAAAAAATAGTATATAACCTGTTAACTGTTTTGGCTAGGAAGAATTCCTGCCATCGCAGTGAATGTTTCAAGTCGTGGACGTAAGCAAACAAATCAAAGTTGCGTTTGCACCTGTTGATAGAGAACTTTGCCACACACTGTGGGTTGTGCACGGATTTAATGGTGGTGATTATACAAGGATCACTAATGTCTGAGAAAATGTTTCCGACGTGAGAGAACAGGTGTGGCTTGCTAACCAAAATTACATCTAAGAGGGAGCTGTTGTTAAGGTTCTTTTTATTTAGGTGAGTAGGCTCACCAAAGAGTTGCACCAGCCCTAGAGTGTCACAAAAGGATTTCAAGGGAGCTGATGCACTTGATAGCCAATCGTAGTTCAGGTCGTCAAGAATAATGGTTTCCAAGGAACTGAGCCCCAGTACGGAACTGAGGTGAGACAGGAGATGAGGCCCAGCAGAAGGGGGCCTGTAGCAGCCTATTACACAGAGTGCACTGGAAGGAGAAAGTTCGATCTTTAGGGTCAAGCACTCGAATTCTTTGGGGGAGGATGATGCATCTATGCATGAGGCTGACTATTTGTCCCTTACATAAATTGCCGCCCCACCTCCTCTTGATTGCCTATCCGCTCAAAAGAGTAAATAATTTGGGATATTGATTTCATTGTCTAGGGGGGCCGGCCTAAGCCAGGTCTCAGTGATCACTATGACGTCAGGCAGGGTGTGTCTCACCCAAGCCTGGATGAGGGTGAACTTTTTCAGCAAACTACAGGCATTAAAATGCATAAAAGACATTTCTTTGATACCTGCCAGGTCTGATGGAGAAGCAAGGATGTCTAATGGTCCTGGGTTGAGTTTGACATTGCCTGAGCACAATAGTAAAAGAAGCAGGATTCTTTTTAAGGCAGTGAACTGTAATTTGTAAGCACTATTTTTGGGGCGATTGGGGAAGCGGTGTTGATAGGTAAGCCAGTACCCACTCCTGGTGTTACACTGGCCTAGTGCTGCAGTCACTAGTGTCCTGGCAGAAATTTGCCATGAATAGGAAGTCTCAAGTCTGGATGGGGGAGTAATCTGCAGAGGCAGCTCGGTAGATGTCCCACTCCCCGGCAGAGACAACTGAGAAGCCCAATAGTCCAGAATGGTTACCTGAAAGGAGCTGTTGGACGCAGGACAGGGAGAAGCGCAGGGGTCATTCCACTTTAGGGAGGGATGAGGGTACTGAAGAACTGAGCTGAGCGCTAGTAAAGCTAGTGACACACTAAGGAACCAGCTGTAATTTCTCATGGTAGATCTAAACGCCACAACAGCCTGCACAACATATAAGACTTGGGAAACTGCACAGACTATAAAATTGCTCATCTGCAAATTCAGGGAAACTTTTGTCCCAGTCACTACAATTTTCCTTGTTAGGCAGCAGTCTTCTGGTTTATATAACCTTTATTGACACTCTAATTGTTAGAGTAAACATTTTCTGTAACTCGTTTGTCAATTTGCCCTGTCTGTTTCTAAAACAACTCACCATTGCACTGTATACCATACTCTGATTTTTTCCCCTTTGAATCCAGACATGTTCAGTTTACATTACTTAACCCTTGCAGGGCTGCAAACTGATATATCAGTCCATAACTCCAATATGTTCTAATTCTGTCGGCAGTCTAAGGGTTAATATCTACCCTGGGGAGGCTGTGTATATCAGTCTTTTTTAAAACATCCAAATCACCTCTTCAGAGCAATAAAATGGAATTCTCTTCCTCCAAGTATGCAAAACCTACAATCACATACTGCCTTTAAGTCTGTATTATAGATTTATTGTTCAAGTCTATTTTTGCACATTTTGATTAAACATTTATTTTTTTTACATTGTGATGTTTTATGTAAAGTTTGTGGTATGTTGATTTGAATGTGATTGTTATGGGTAAATGCATGAATGATCTAGGGTCACCCTTGACAATGGGTATTTATGCCCTTGGGTTTTCATCTGGTTAACACATTTTTTATTGAAAAATTGCTTTGGCAATTCCTCTTCTTGCAATGAATCAATGAGTAAGAAGAGTAGAGTAAAGAGACCATGCTGACTGAACAGGGAGGTGATAGAGGGGGTGAGGGCAATGAGAGCAGTGTACCTGAAGTTTAGAAGGATGGGGAAGGAGGAGAACAGGGAGGAGTACACCAAATGGTCTAAAGAGATGACCAAGAGGGTAAGGGGAGCAAAGGCCACAAGGGAACTCGGATTAGCTCAGGGAATGAAAGGAGGGGAGAAAGACTTTTTTTAGATATGTCAGAGAGAAAAGGAAGTACATGGACAGTATAGTGAGGATAAAAAGGGGGGAGGAGTGGATGGAAAAGGGGAAGGAACAAGTGAAAGCACTGAACGAGTACTTCTGCTCAGTGTTCACAAGGGAGAAGTGGGCCCATTACCACCCTGGTCTGGGAGGAGGGGGGAGTTGGGGGGGTGAGGTAAAGGATGACAGATTAGAGGGTAGTAGGGTTTTAGAAGGGCTGAGGGTGCTGAAAGTGAATAAAGCACTGGGGATGGATGGGATCCACCCCAGGGTGCTGTGGGAGATGGCAGAAGTTCTGGCGGAACCACTGGTGGACCTGTTTAGCACCTCCCTGGAAATGGGAGAGGTGCCTCAGGACTGGAGGTTGGCCCATGTGGTACCATTACATAAAAGCAGTCCAAGGGATGAGCCAGGGAACCATAGGTCAGTCAGTTTAATGTCCATAGTGGGAAAGCTCATGGAGACGATACTAAAAGAAAGGCTGGTGGCATTTCTGGAGGCAATGACCTTCAGGACGGGATGCAGCACAGGCTCGTTTCAGAGAGATCCTGCCAAACCAATCTTATTTAGTACTATGACTGGGTGATGAGGGAGTTGGATGGGGGCCACGCTGTGGATGTGCTTTACTTGAATTTCAGCAAGGCCTTCGATTCAGTGCCCCACAGGTGACTAGGGGTGAAGTTGTCCGGGCCGGGAGTGGGGACAAAGGTGGTATGTTGGATTGCAGACTGGCTACAGGGTAGGCTACAATGGGTGGTGGTGGTAGGGAAAGTCTCAAAGCCTAGATCTGTGATGAGCAGGGTGCCATAGGGATCAGTGCTGGGTCCGGCACTGTTTGGGCTATTCATCTCGGACATTCCGCAGGGGATGGTGAGCAGGATTAACCTGTTTGCTGACGACACCAAAATGGGTGCAGTAGTGGACAATGAAGAGGGATGGATGCAATCACAGAGGGACTTGACTAAGCTGGTGGAGTGGTCAGGGAAGTGGCAGCTGGGGTTCAATGCGAAAAAATGCAAGGTGTTATATTTTAGAGTTAGGAACCCAAGGAGAGTATACTGGCTAGGGAGTATCAAGCTGGGGATCACCAAGGAGGAAAAGGACATGGGGGAATTGATAACAGGGAGCATGAACAACATTGCCCAATGCAAGAGAGTGGTGGAGAAGGCAAACAAGATGCTGGGGTGCATAGCACAGGGATTCACGTCCAGGTGCAGAAACATAATCTTGCCCCCTCTACAGGTTGCTGGTCATGCCACACTTGGAGTACTATATGCAGTTCTGGAGGCCACACCTGAGGCGGGATGTCAATCTGCTGAAGGGAGTGCAGCGGAGGGTGACGTGGATGATTCAGAGGATGGAGTGACTGGACTATGAGATGAGTCTAAAGGAACTGAATATGTACACACGGGAAGGGAGGTGGGATGGGGAGACATGATCAAGACCTTCAAGTACTTGAAGGTTATAAACAAGAGGGGGCAGAGGGGGTGTTTAAACTAAGGAGTGGGAGGGAAACTAGGGGGTACGGGTTAAGAATAGAGGGAGAGAGATTCAGGAGGGAGATGAGGAGACATTACTTCACAGAGGAAGTGGTGGTGATGAGGTGGAACACACTACCAGAAATGGTAATATCAAGCAAAAATGTGATTGGCTTTAAGAACGCTTGGGACAGAGTACAGGGGTGTGTAAGGAGGACAACAAAGGGATGTCAAGGGGGATGGGGGATGGGGCAGCTGCTTACTAGGGGGCTAGGTGCACAATCGAGCAGACTTTGATAGACCAGTAAATCTGTTCTGCTGGCACTTTCGTATGTTCCTATGTTCGAATCCTTAATTACTAATATGCGTGGTAATACTATCTGTTTCTGAACTCTGTAAACACTTATAGATGTCAGTTGTCTGGCTCTGGTTCTTTACTTACACTTTTAATACTTGATAACTAATACAGCCTTCTCACTGATGGAAACCTTTTCACATGTGGCTGCTTTATCCTTTCAATAACCCATCTTTAAGGCATCTTATCTATGGAATAACCTGTCAAGGTCAAAAATCAATAACAAAATCCCCTCATTAATTCAGTCAATCAGATGTTGCTACTTAAGAGAACATTATCATTCATTCAGCATTAAACAGGGAAGACATGAATAGAGTCCAGTTCATAATCACCACCCCCATGTTAACTCTGAGAAGTAAAATGTATTGTATACCTCAATTGGCTATTTTCTTGCTTTTTCTCCATTGAAAAGGGGTTCTATTAGTTTTCAGATTGTAATTTATTTGGCCCCCTTTTTTTTTTGTGACCCTCCCACCACCACCGGCCCCCTTGTTTAACTAGCAGGGCTGCTCCTCTCACCACAGACATCTAGGGGCAAACGAGAGGGGTGGGGGGTTTACATAAGTGGATATAGATTTGGAAAACAGACAAATGGACATCATTAGGCTATGTGACCTGACTGTTACACTAGAACAGTCAAATCCAAGTGTGGGTACATGGCATACACCTGAGGGGACCAATTACCATGGCCAGCAACCCAGGTCCCTGAGAGAAAACGTGTGCTCACAATTATGCTAGGTTTGCACTTCTGGACAGGGGCACCCAAGTAAATCTAGACACAAGGAAACAATAACAATACTGTCCAAATCAGGTTCAGATTCTAGAGTGTGGCTTTTATTCACGTAACAAAGTAGGAATAATCACAAAGCAAAGATGGACCCCCATAGGGCTACACATACTGGTACTGCAGATTCTCCAGTGTACAGAAATTCCTGACATTCCCATTTAGCATAGGCTGAAGTAACACAAAACAGTTAACACACTGGTTCTGAATTGGAGATTGGCACACATGGCCAGAACTGGTACATTTCCCATCGACTAGGCACACACGGCCAGTACTAGGACGCTTTCCCATATTTCATGAGGAATGAAGGTGGTACACACGACCACAAAAGAGCACATCCAGGCTCAGGAACTTTCAGAACCCACCATACTGGGGTAAACTTAGAGAAAACAACCCACATACAGGGGTAACTACTTCCATTAGGCATTGGCCAGATGCACTAAATGAAAAATTATTGGTGCCCAAACTGAACCCAGAGAGGTAAACAGTGTCATTCCAGATGGAGGGGTCTCCCACCTTTTGCTTCCAAGTTTATACTCGGCCATTCTTCTGGTTAATAACACCACACAACTGTAGAAAACTGTAGATCCTGTCTTAAAATGTATATCGCATTTAACATGCTACACACACACACATACCTCAGAGATGTCAGAAGTTAAAAGTTCTGTACTTGGACGGTCACATACTAGACTCCAACGTAAGCAGACACTTTTAAAACACAGAAAGTCTAGGTGACAGAGTCCTTTTGTCAGAGAAATTCGCCCCTATGTATTGCAGGTGCCCCTCCTGGGCTTATTCAGAAGAAAAGTTGTACTCACAACAAATGAAGATGTCCAAGGCAGCTTCACCAGACAGAATGGATTGAGGGGATTGCCCTGAACCCTGAAGATCGCCCCCATCCCTCCTGAGATGGGGCAAAGGAAAACCCACTTAGCAAGGTCTCCACTACTTCAGACACTGTCTTCTATGTTCTTCTTCTAGGGGAAAAAAAATACCCAAAACAAAAGAGGTAGCTCTCTGTCAGAGCTAAATGAGGAGCTGCACAGTAAGATGCAGCCTCCTCCAGGAAGACTCATTCACGGACTCTGAACATTCTACTCTAGCTGACAACTGCTTTCCAGAGTGTTGCTTATGCCGCTGTGAGAGTTCTAAGATTACATCATCACTCCAGCTCAGCTGAGACTGAAAACAGAGTGTGACAGTGTGAAACCCATTTACCTGGCATTCACTAGCTGCCTTCCCTGCCTGTCACTGATTCTAACTGGGATTTTAGTAAACCCCGGGAACAAGGGGGTTACATATTTACTTCAAAAGTTTCACCAGGAGAGACATACTGAGCCACAAACAGCTTGTTTCCAGAAGCATCCTGGGGAAGAGAGAAGAGGGAGAAATATATACCCATACAACGTAAAAATATTTACAGAGAATGTACACTCATATTAAGGCATACTTTTATATGATATATCATAAATTAAACATCGAGTAATATACATTGAATGTACAAGAGCATATACGTAGGAATTATTTTACAGAAAATGCAGCAACAGCAGTAAGTAACATTTGCCTACAAGAATAGGGGATGAACAATGTTAGTGCAAGTGGCTCAGGGTAGTCTAGCAAAGGGCGAAGAGTAGAGAGGGGGAGAAAGGAGAAAGTAGATCATAGGAAGGAGACAAGGGAGATCCAGGATTAGGGTGGGTAAGTAGAGGAGGTAGAGGAATGGGGGGAGGCAGGAGGGAGGACGGAGGAGGAGAAGGGGAGATATGTAGTATGAGTGTCAGGGAGATGGGGAGAGAAGGGGGATGGAGAGCAACGAAGAGGAAGGTATGGGGCAATAATTGGGGGTCGGGGCAGTTACAGGAGGGGGTGCAGTAACTGTGTATAAGACTGGAGAAGGAGCGGATGGCGGTAGCAGAACGAATAGGGCCAGGGAGGGTGTCACAGAGTTTGGGAAGGCGGAAAGAGAAAGCAGCTTGCCCTACCGAGGTCTGCCTGGACAGGAGAGTTAGCTAGCGGAGGTTAGAGCTATGGAGAGAGTTGGAAGGGTTGAAGGGGAGGAGAGAAGAGACATAAGGTAGGATGGAATTTCAACCTGAACAAGCCCAACCACCCCATGACAAGGTTGAACCCCATGGTTTGGTCCTAACTAAGAAATGCTTGCCATGGCTACACTCTTATATAGAGTACATTGTCTAAATTAGCTCCTTTTAAGCAGAGTGCTTCAACCTAGGTAATTCATAGGTGATCAAAGGGAGCATGTTATAGGGAGTACCATAAAGCTCCCAAGCTCTAAACACATTCCAAGACCAGCACACTCTAACCTTTGCCTTATTCACAAAGCTCAAATCACATTTCTGCTGAGGGTTGCTACTGGTTTTGTGAATGTCAACAAAGCCAGTATCACCCCTCAGCAGAGATGAGTATTCAATCACTTTGGGATTTGCTGTACTGGGTGTTAAAGGAGACTTTCATTTAACCTGTAAGCCTGAGTTTTCCACTAAATTTGATTTTGCAAATACTAGTTTATATTCTGTTATGGTTCCCTCTTCACTGAACTTGCAGTAAACACAGTGATTGATTTTTGATTTAGACACTGTTGGTAAGGACAACTGGCTCTATGCATGAATTGGTGGAAAGTGCATGCAAAAGTAATGCAATGTCAGTGTGTAGCTACATGACATGCAAACCATCCTAGGAATGCACCATACACAAAAGGGTATGCAGAGCATGCTGATGTGGGGGGGCATGTCCGAGGAACACATACAGGATGCATGCAGCATAATCCGGGCAGTCCTGGAATGTGCGGACCCACCCCATGACCCCACCATATATGGGCAACCATGCCACCCCATGAAAGCGACTAGCGCTGAAGAAGATAGGGTGCAAGGAATGGCAGAGGATGGGAGTGCTGTGCACAACCTACCTGGTCCACCACAGGGGAATGATGCTGCCAAATAGAGTGGTGGACCATGTCATGGACACTCCCGGATATATGGAGGAGTATGGTCATGCTCCACAGACTTCACCAGAGGGCAGATGACGACCATGGTGTGCAACATATGGGCCCATTATGCCACCCTCTGTGGGACTCAGGCCCTGATGATGCCTGCAAAAGGCAGCCATCAAACTTAAATGGTGGGTTCTGCAGTCAGCCATCAAAAAAACTGGTGGCTGGTGCCTGGGTTTGTCTAGGAATGGGCAGTGGGCCACCCATACAGGGACTCGCCCTATCCCCTATGGAAAGGATGGTAGCAAACACCCTCACCGAGGTGGACTTGCACAGGGAGGTGGAGGGCATGGGCACAGTGCCAGGTAGGTAGCACCATGCAGGGACAGGGGCCAGGAGAACCCATATGCCACAGAATGCTAACCAATCAATCAATCAATCAATCAATCAAAATCTTTATTTATTCAGGTGAACATCATTGAGCAAAGCTCATTTACAAGATGGACCTGAGTGGTCATACAAATGAGGATACAAGTATTATTACATAGACAAGAATAGCATAAACAGCAATACAATGACATGAAATGGTTATATACAACAATTTACATATATACAAGGAACAGTAGAACCATTTAGCCTGTAAGAAAAAAGGGGACAAAGGGTATAGCAGGCATAAAATATAAATTATAGGGTCTAACTAGTTTTTATGAGAATATAATAGGTGATTTGGAAGATAGAAATTGAATTAATATTATGGACGGAAAAAGGAAGGTGGGGTAGGGGATTAGGCTGTATAAAAGCAATTGCAGAGCTCTGGAAAAAGGGCAGAGAACAATCTTTTGAAAGATGCCAGAGGTAGTAGGCTATCTAGCTTCATGGATTTTTGGAGAGAGTTCCATGCAACTGCTAAGGTATAGCTGAAAGCAGCCCTCCCAAACCGGGTGCAGGCATTGGATCTAACCCCCACATGCTGCTCCCTACAGACACTTGGACACTGGGGCACCGACCGTGGATCCCCCACTACACCATGTGCCATTCACAGATGTCCAGGAACCAGAGGATGGCACAGTTGGATGTACCCTAGGGTGCTTGTACCATGCCATGGAACATCCACAGAAGGCATGCTGCATGTAACGCATGTTTCTTATCTCACCCCACGTACACAGCTGGATATAGAGGCACCGGTGGACATGGAGAAAAACATGAAGGCCACACAGGCATAAACACTTGATGAATTAGAGGAGGATGACAACACCATCCCCATGGACAGCCACTCCCCACCCTTGGAGCCACCAGAATACAAGAGGCACAACAGGGAGTGCATCTGACACATACCACCGCCAAACAGCTACACGTGGTTGGCACAGGGGCATGGACCCCCATCACAGAACCACCCTGCATCAGTGGGGACAAGGGCCCATCTGCCCAACCAACCAGCTAGACATGGAGGAAACACCCACATGGTGTCCTACACACTCACTACACAGAGGTGTGGCAGCTGGAATGAAGAGGCTGCAGCAAAAAAACAGAGGCCCTCGTGGCCCTGACAGATAAGGTGCAGAGGATGCGCCGTAACCTTGACAGACTGGGTGACCTCCTCGAGAGGATGACAGAATACTTGATATCTGGGAGCAGCCTGGGCAGAGCCACAGGACACCATCCTGCAGGTACCCCCCCAGCCCCCAGGAAATGCATCCCAGAGGACCAGCACAAGCACGCAGGCACCTGCTAGACCCCCAGGCACTGCATCCTAGGGGACTGGCACAATCCCACAGGCACATACTAGCAACAGCACATTGGTGGACCAGAGTAACACCCAGTCATAGCATGGGCCAGGAACATATGCTGACCAGCGTCCATGCAGAAGGGGTAATACCCCAGCGAAATCACAGCACCTGGGCACATGGTCCTCTGCATGACTAGTATGGCAACTGTACAAGAGGCTGTGATGGCAGCCATTAGAAACAGGCACATAGCACAGTGTCAGTGCATCATGTACACAAGCCTATGGCACACAACCACACTGCATAGTCCTGCACACCCCCCCTCCCCAAGTCAGAGCTCTCCAAACCATACATGTGAGCACCAGACACCCATGCATGCACCCTGGCACACTCTGGTCCTGCACTCATTGCTGTGCCCCACTGACCCACCCCCAATGGCAGAATGCCCCCTGCATGAGTGCATGGCATGCTGCCCATGCTGTTAGTGTCTCAGCGGCACACCCCAAACGACCCTCACCCCTCTGTGTGCAGCATCGGGTACCCACAGCACAGGGCAATGCTGTGCAGCATGGCATATGCCATGAACACCATGCAAGCCTTCCCAGGTGCAAGAATCATTATGTCACCTGTTCAGTCCAGGCACTGGAACCTCATTTTCATCAGCCCTATGGTTCTCATGATGACGACATGTGTCTTATTGTGGGCATCATTGTATGCTTCCTCTGCAGCACCATGTGGATTCAGGTATGGTGTCATCAGGTATGGCCATAGTGGGTATCCACTATCACCTATGCAAAGGGTACAGAACAGACACTGTAAAGACCTGTGATAAGGCAGCATCGTGGCTAGCATAGATGCTGCAGGCATATGCTCTCATATCAGCCATCCCTACACTGCAGGTGCGGTGAGTAGGGCACAATCTGGACCTGTCAAAGATGTAAGTGTCATGGTAGGAGCTGAGGTACTTGGCACACACATTGCTAAAGATAACCTCTGTGTCACATACTGCCTGGCAGTTAATACTGTTGTACCCCTTCCTGTTCCTGTCCTCATCCAATGTCAGTGCCATGGTCACCACATGAGTACAGTCCATCACCCCCAGTACATTTGACATGCCATGCATGGCATAATATGCCCATCTCACGGCCTGTACATCCACAGCAGCTGTGTGGGAATATGATATGGTCATGCACATGGGTGCAGCAGGGTATCAGTGACCTACACCAGTGCCCTGGACACTGATGACTGGTTAATGCCCATGACATCCCCAACTACCCTCTGAAATGAGATGGTAGGTGGCATAGTAGGAGAAGGCACAGAGCACCTTTGTGTCCACGGACATTGCCTGGGACTAATAGATACATGGTGCCATGAAGTCCCTCACAAGGTCACACAGATGTGCTATGGTGGTATGGTCAAACCAGAACTGCTCAATGCAGTGCATGTCATGAATGCAAAAGGTGTCCAGACGTGGCTTCAGGACACATGGCCACGTATCCTGCTGTCATGCTACACCTCAGCCTCCAGCAGGAGGACATTCATTAGCATCCCCAGACACATTCTGCAACACACAGCGGCCTACCTGATGGCAGGGGTGCAGATTTCAATGCGACTACCTATGGTGCACAATCCTCCACAATGCACACAGGTACCTTTAAATGGGCATGGGCTCACCTGCCTCATGGTGCACAATGTGCATGTGTGTGTGTCTCCAGGCCACACCTGTCCCCTTCAGGTACTAAGATAGCAGCAGTGAGGAATAGCAGCTATCACGGTGCACCCGAGATTTGCAGGGTCGGGACATATCTCAAAAAATTGAAGAGGTTGTCCAAGCGGTCCTATCCAGACAATCCTGAGAGGAGAATGATTTGGGTCATGGATGTACCTGTCCAGGTGGGTGTGCAACCTATGGGATGTGTACTGCATGCATTTCATGTGAAGTGTGGGTCATAAATCTAACTTTTCACTTCGTGTTTGTATCCAACAGGAACAAGGTGGCTATCCAAATGAGCTGGCCCTTGTTAGGCAGGAGCAGCCAGGTGATGCTAGGGTGGTGATACCATGTAGGGCACACAGGCAGCAGCTGGTACCATATTTCTTCTCCCCGCAGGTTGGGAGCAGGGACATTTATTACAAAGATGAGCTGGGGGAAATGTGGAGGGTGGCTGAGCCCTTGAAGGTAGGTTCTGTGGATGGTAGGGTTCCTGTTGTTGCACATGCACATGTTGGGGCCTGCATGTGTATCCCACTCATGCCTGTTCTCCCTCTGTGTTCTTCTCACTGCAGGGCTACAGAGGTCCATAGTGCTGGCAAATGCTGGAGCAATGAGACTGGACCCAAACAACACTGTTGAAGTCCAGTGAAGACTCCATGAAGGAGGGGGACACCTAACTGCAGCCCACCACACCTTCCCACCCACAGCCATGCAGCTGTGGTCCACTGGCCATGACAGTGTTCTGTGCCATGGGCAAGCAATGGTGGACTTTCATGATCATGGACAGCGCATGTGTTTGTTGATGTACACCCTGCCCATGGGCTGTTTCCTTTGTTGTGTTTCCTTTGCACTTTGTTCATTTTAGCGATGTGCAAATAAATTGTAGTTTACCTGTTCCCTATGTCTTGGCCCTTATTTCAGGATGGTGCTGCTGTGCCATGGTTGGGGGGGGCACACCACTGGTTTGTGTGCTGTGGGGGTCTGAGGCCTGAGGCATCACCTAGGTGTGGCCAGGGATGTAGTCGAGACACCTATGACATCTTTCCAACCCCTCTGCTGTCCATTGCAACTCCTAGGTGCACTTGAGACATAGTTTCTCTGGCATGTGTGTACCTGACATTTGGTGTGTAGATGTGCTTTGCAACATCTTTGATGCTGCTGACATGATGCCACTGGCTGTGGCCCATGTGTGGGGTGCTGTTCTCTGTTGGGGGCAGGGGAGGGACCATGGGGGGGTATGTTGTAGTGCCACAGGTGATGTGTGCTGTTCTATTGTCTACATGTGTCCCATTGTGGCTGGCAGTGGTGGTCACCAGTATGTCCATGGCACATCTGATATCCATTCTCTGGTGCATGGCGGGTCCATCACTGGCAAAGGCATCCTTTTGTATCGATCAGGGGGTTTGTTGGGACCCTTGTGTGTGTTTCGCATTACCTGTGTCCTCTGCATCCCCTGGACATACCTGTCATGGAGGCTTCCCTACCTGACTGCTGCATCATGTGAAGTATGTGGGGTGCTGAGCTCCCCTATGCTTGAGAGGCACTGCTGCTACATGACAGTATGTTGTACTGCTCATGCCTCTTTCCTTAGCACCTACACTCTGTGTAGTACATCCTGCAGTTACACTGTGCAGGTGCTTACAGCAGCCCTCCACTTGCTGTAGGGCTTCGTGCACTGCACCACGTGCCAGACTTCCGTATTTGCCATCATGCATGCGTGCATGAGGGTAGTGCACACACTGATACATGGCCACACCCCTCCACCCATGCAAAGCACAAACATGGCACAGCTCCGCATGTACGGTTCTTGCATGCAGCTTGGCCTTGCCATGTGAGCCTTCCACACATATGTACATACGTACATATGTTGCACGCCGAGTGCATGCTGCATAGTGTTTGTGCACAGATCTGAATATTAGAACTGCATGATGTTGTTTGCATCTTCACTCAGCTCTTTCTTTGTTAGAAACATAGGCCCCCATATTCAGGGCTGGACAATAGTGCTTTGCAGCCTGTAACCCTGCCTCAAAATTTGTGCATGGCTGGAACTGAGCCATATTTAGCCAATCAATCAATCTTTATTTTACCAGGCGGAACACCATTGAGAAGAATTAATTTACAAGGTGGACCTAGGTAGGGTACAGATAATTCAGCTATGAAACAACAATTTGGTGTTAGTAAAATACACAACACATGAAGTAGCAGAGAATAACAAAACAATGTGGAGTCATCAAATAATGCAGCACACTATATACATAATATACACAATATATATGCAATATGTACAATATATACAATAAGACCCATGGAAAGTGAGGGGTTAGAGATAAATGAGACAAGGGATGTGGTAGGGTTTGTGGAAGGATGTAGAGAGCGGGAATAGGTGAGGCGGTGGAGGGAGCAACATGACTGGGACATAGGGGTACAGAATATAAGGAAGTTGTTGCAACGAAACAGGTTTGTAGTGGTAGTAAGAGAGTAAGAAAGGAATCTGGAGGGATCCTCGTAGGGAGATTAATTCCAGTTGGTGCACGCTAATAGAGCACACTAACTGCTGGACTATCAGGCTATAGCAGTGTATCACTAAGTGGATATGGGCCATCCATAATGACATGTCCCAAGGCCGCATATGGCCCTCAGGAGATAGCACACCCAAAACAAGATACCACCATAGGGCATGCAAGGCACTATGAGGTCATCCACAATCCCATTATAGGCTTATTTGCATGAGCACAGAAGACCCCTAGCAACAACACAGGTCGAGAGCAGTAGAAATTCCCTGGTAGTCTAGTGGATTCCTCAGATCGTCCATGCTCTGTTTAGTTTAGATCTCCCTGGCAGTCTAGTTGTCCCCCACCCCAGCTCAATCACCCATTCTCTGTTTAGTTTTAAGCTCTGTGGTAGTCAAGAGGACCCCCCCCCAACCACCCATCCTCAGTTTAGTTTGGAGCCCCCTGGTAGTCTAGTGGAACCCACCCCTGATCACCCATGCTTTGTTTAGTGCTAAGCTCCCTGGTAGTCTAGTGGACCCCCCTTCCACTGATTGGCCCAGCTCCCAGTATATCTAAGATCATTGGTGGGCCAGCACCCCCGCCTACACCAAGCACTACTGACAACTCCAGTCTAAGTGACACCCTCATCTGCGGAGGAAACCTCTGTCCTGTGCCCCTCTCACGTTGCTCAACACTCACTGGATACACCACATCAGATTGGTGACTGGAACAGTCCTTCATTCACCTCCTCAGCCAGCCTCTGTCTGACAGTCACAATACTACTCACAATCACACTCCATGACAGACAGATAATGGCTGGCCGAAGGGGTGAGCAGAGAGCTATGCTGGCTGTCAATCTGATATGGTGCTTTGATTGAGTCTTCACTGTGGTGAGGAAGATGTGGTGCCATGAGTCCTCAGTGAGTAGGAGGGTTGGGGATGTCTCTCAGATTGCTGGATCAGTGTCATTCAGTGTGGATGTGCACTAGCCAACCAGAGATCCTAGGTATACATGGGACATAAGGCAAGTGGGGGGAGGGGAGTCCACTAGACTACCAAGGAGATGACCACTAAACAGAGCACAAGCGATACAGGGAAGGGGACCAGCAGACTACCAACGGGCTTTAAACTAAACAGAATATGGGGGATCAGGGAATAGCAGTCTACTAAACTACCAGGAGCATTTAACTAAACATAAAACTGGCAATCATGAGGTGGGTGTCCACTAGACAAAGGGGTGGTCAGCTGTAATACAGATGCCTTGTCTTCAGGGGGTGGGGATGCAGTCTTACTGCTGCGTTAAGGCCAGGTTCCATCAGCAGTAAACATTATCACCAAAATCTTTTGAAGAATACACTATTGTGCCATTATGCATGAGGGATCCTTCCATTGCATAGGTGCAGCAGCATCTTTAGCACAATCATGCTCTTCCTGTCAGGTTAATGCAGCACTATGAGGGCCTATGAGTATGGTCCTACCTGGAGCTCTTGCACTAATTCAGGTTAGTGCAGCACTAACCTTTTGAATATGTTTTCCAAAGAATCTGATGGCAGAAAAAGACCAGGGGCCCAATTCCAAGATGAGTTACGCCTGGCACAGAGTGATATACGCCAAATCCCATCTCACAAATTGCACCTTATGCCAGGCATAACACAAGATGCAATTCCAAAAGGTGCCTTGCACCATGCCATATATGGGTTGCGCCAAATGTGGGTTACACCACCCACTACACCCGCAACCTACTGTGGCATGGCGCAAGGGTGGGTTATGGCAGCACTTGCACCCTATTCCAGAAGGGCAGCTGCCGTAACCCACTTATGCCATTCCAGAACCAGCTAGGAGGTGGTCTAAGGAGCATTTGTCCTGGCACAGTGATGGATGCCCCCCTGCAGCACCATGGAATTGCCATGGATGTGCTCCCCATGCCCCCCCGCACTGTCTTGCCCCCACTCCTCTGAATTCGAGGACCCCAGGGTCCATTTTCAACACTACCCCCTAAGCACATGTGTAACTGGCCAGCCCCCATTGCCCCATGGTACATGCCATTTGCAATTCAGGGTGGGGGGCTCTGTAGGCTATCATGCGGCTTAATGTGCGGCACTCCAGGTCCAGTGTGCCATTCCTTTGGCACTAGCCTGTGGCTGCTGCAATTACGGGCATAGGTGCCAGGGACCATACTTGTCCTGGAATATGGCGCAGGGTCCCTGGTGTAGTGCCGCATGGCACAACTTGCATACGCCCATGAGTTGTGCCATGTATTTTTAGAATCAGGCCCCAGTTTGTCTTATAATTTGCCCTTTTCCTATCTAGCAACAGCACATCCATATTTTGTTATAGAGTGCTGTGGCTGGAATGGACATACACTACATCACATTATTCTAAAATGGACCATACCATAAGTGTATACTGTATATCAGAAATAGCCAATGTTCACTAAAAAGCCTGTAAACTTGATTTAATAACAGAAAACTAACCAGGGTTAAAGAAAATTTTCTACAGAAAAAAAATGCATGTAGGTTCAACAAAGTTCTCCTTTAATCTATAAATGCATGGTGCAGATCGTTTCAAGGCACTGTAACATCCATTAAGTTTAAACCAAAATAAATTTAAGAAACAACTTCAAGTAGTAATTAGACTTAGAATAACACGATCACAACTAGGTATCATCTATGATTTATTGCCTGATCTTGGGGTTAATGACACTTGGTTTCACCTCAGACCATAAACGCTTCAATGCCAAGCTTTAATCCTCAGGAATTGCCCAGTTTTGCAGGTGTCATTGTTGGATTTAATCATGACTGTACCAATATATCATACAGAAAATGTCTTACATTTTTTGGTAAGACATAATGCCTTATTTTCATAGGCATGTGCGTTAATAATCAGTGAATTAAAATTTCCTACATGACAGATGATTATCAAATTGCATTAAAGTGTGTTTTATAAGAGATATGAAAAACTAGGAGTTGGACTTTTTAAAGTGGCCTACACAGCAGACCTATAGGCACCCTCAGGCTCTTTAGCAATGTGGGTTACATTCTTTTTGAGGGAGGAGGGTCTAGAAGAAGCTATTGCAAATCATTAGTTTATCAATTTAAATGTTTCTAAATGTATGACTCTCACTAACATCATCCTACTGAATCACCACACAAGGTGCATCAGTAGGCTGAGAAGAAGCTTCCAAAATGGCACAGTAAAGTCATAGGCCCTGTCCACACTGCAGCCCGAAAACCCTTCTGTAACGTTACAGAGGGTGTAAACCACATCGGTAATGGTGTGCGTTTACACTGGTAACGTTACAGCAGGCGTTTTCACAATCGTTGTAGAAACCTGTCAGAAGGTGGATTCTACAATGGTTACAGAAACGGTCGCAAGGCTGTAACGTTACCACCTGCTGTCTAAACGCACTACCATTTAGCCCCCAGTCATCTGCTAGACCAGCAGGCAGTGCACCACAGAGGGGCACTTGGGAGGCAGATGAAGAAGGAAGTGCCCGGAAGGCAGAGAGGAACGCGAGGAGTGTAACCAGTGCAGCGAGGTGGAAACGGTGCAGGGCAGCGCCTGCACAACGTCGGAGGCACAGAACCCAGATCAGCTGGGTGCACACTCCCGAGAGAGGTGCAGCCAGGAGTCACAGTGTGCCAACAGGGAATGCTGCCTGCGCAGCTGTACAAGAACTGTGAGGGGGGGGAGAGCACTGGCGCCCAGGGCAAACAATGAGCACAAGCCAAAGGGAGGCAGCAGCAAATGCCAGCACTGTGTGCCACAGGTGTGAAGGGGTCCCCAACAGCTGCCATAACACATGACCAGCCCCCAGAGGACAGCAGTGCCAGAGCACACCACACCAGCACCACTGCAGAGTGACCCCAGCCCCCAAGTACCACCTGTGACTGGTGGAGGGTAGACAGGCCTGTGCCAAGCAGTGACCACAGCCGCACGCCATGCTGCCCACCTGCAGGACCATGTCACATCGCGGGCACCACCTGGTCAGATGAGGCCACAAAACTCCTGGTGGAGTTCTGGACCCAGGAGAAGGTGCAGGCAGAGCTAGCCAGTGCAAGGCACAACACAAAGGTGTATCAGAAGGTATCGGGATACCTGTTCGTGAATGGGGTGGAGTGGACAGCAAAGCAGTGCCGTGACAAGATAAAGCAACTGAAGGTGTGGTACCTTAAAACCAGGGACAGCAACAGATGCTCGGGGGGTGTGTGCTGTGCCCCTTATATGACACATTGGATACCATTCTGGGAACACGGCCTACCACCGAACCAGCATTCATCCTGGAGAGCTCACAGGTGGCCAATCCTGAACTGGACACGGAGGATGATGGGGACACCACCGGGGATGTGTGCCAGCACCTGGGGAATGAAGATGATGATGGTGTGCAGAGGGAGTGCCCTGACACAGGTACGTGCATTGTGCAATGTGTATGCTGGGTTCTTGCATGTCGGTGGGGGTGTATCCTGGGCATACAGCACAAGGTGATAGGCATGGCATGGGTGGTAGCACAGGTTCACTCGAGGAGTTTGCATGTGGCACCTGTGGTGTGCATAGACACACAGGTGTGTGGGGGACAGGGACATGGGGCTAGGGTTGGCTGTGAGGGGTGGGGGTGGGGTATGCACATGTATGTAATGGTGACAGGTGTGTTCTGTCATTCCAGGGCAAGACCCCGGTGAGGGGACATTGGTGGACACTGACGCAGCGGAGGTCTCCCCAGTATCCTTAGTCTTGCAGGATGTGATGCCAGGAACCTCCAGTGATGGCTCCACTGTGGGAGGAGGCCGCCATGCAAAGTGGCAGGGTGACCAGGCACACCTGGTGAACCTCAGGAAGAGGAAGTCGAAGACAGCATGGATGGCAGACGTACTTGGGGTGGTGCTGGAACCTACGCGTAGGATGATGCAAGAACACCACAGGGAGCTGATGGACCTGGAGAGGGAACGGGCACAGGAAGAGAGGGCATTGGAGGAGCGGTTACAGAGACAGGAGACAGAGCAGTTATTCACACAGATGGTCTAGTTACTGGCCATGCAATGCCAGCAGCCACCCCCTGCAGCCGCACTGCAATGGCCGGGTGCCACCCCCATGGCACACACCACTGCAGCCCCATCCCCCTGTGCCCTGTTCCCCCATGGGTATGCCACCATGCCAGTGGCCACTGAGAACCACAGTGGCATGGCTGACCCTGCAATTGGCCACCCGTCCACCACTGGCAGACAGACAGACAGGCTGCGTGGCACAGGCAGCCTCCACCAGGATGCATCCTCCAGCTATGCCAGCACCCCACAGACGTGACACCCCACTACAGGGTGTAGTGTACATGGGTGGTGTCACTGCCTCCACCACCCAGCTGCCCATGCCCAAGGCAACACCAGCTGGTGCCAGCATGACACAGCTGTACCCCACAGGTGTCACACCAGCCACCGCTGGCCTACACAGAGCACCCCAACCCCCGATGCATGCTGCCACCCAGTGCTACCCCCTTGGATCCTGCAGCAGGCATGCCCAGCTTCACACAGGACCTGTACAGCGACGGGTTCCAGTGGACCACCCTGTGATAACCCATGCAGCATGCAGGGGTTGGCTGACTGGTGCGTCCTGCTGGTTGCCACATGGGACTCCTTTTTTGTTTTCCCCCTGCACTGGGGACGCCGCTGGGGTCCACCCAGTGACAACAGTGCCTGGTTCATGTTGGCACAGAGGTATGTGCTGGCTGTGGTGCTCAGTTGAACAGTGCAATTCCTGGGTCGCATGCAGTGTTGCATGGCATCTCTGCAACATGCTGTGTCAGGGGTTCTGATGCAGTATGGCCACATGGGTGCCTGGGTTAGGGCACCACCTGTGCATGGTTATGTTTTTCATTGTTTCAGGTGACAGTACTGTGGCCCACATGTAGGTTCCTTTGTAAGGTTGGCATATGGTGCCACCCATATGGTGGCCCAGCATTGTGTATTGCATTGTTTGTTCACATGACAGTGTCTGTTTTCTTTGGGGATATGTGGTGTTACGCAGCCATGTACATGGTCCACTGCATGGCCATGCTGCCGCTGTACATTGTTTACTTGTGTTATTGCCACCAGAAGTCATGACGGCATTGGATTAAAGGCTGTCTTGTGTCACCATACCGTATTGGTGGTTTGCTTGGGCGGTGTGCATGCATGCGCACATTGATTTCTGGGGCATAGTGGGGCTTCCAATTCCATGGGTTGCTGGTGTGGGGGTCCTGGATGTGTGGCCTGGCTGCACAGTGTATGTTGGTGATGCAGTTTGTATCTGGTAGCAGTGGGGCATGGTTTGCCATTTCTTGGTGGTGCACTGCATGCCTCTCTGTGGGATGCAGCAGGGTCCCTGTACCCAGCATGTGTTGGTGCATCACTGCACGCCTTCATGCCATGTGTATTGGCCTCCCCCTCATTACGGTTCCACACCTTCACCTGCTGCCCACCCTTGATCCCCCACAGGTGCACCTGGGCACACATTGCTGTAGGATACCGAGGCATGTTGTGCCGCACTCAGTGTGCACTGTGTAGACTGGCAGCCGGGTGTTCATTCGGGTGGGTTTCTGTCTTCACAGCTGTCTTCACCAGGTGCACCATGGGATGCACTCTACTTTACAGGGGTTGGGGTGCACACACTGTTCACATCTCAATGTGGACAGGCTGTGCCGGTTCCAGACTGTTTTCACACCTGTTCCCTGGAAGTGTGGACACACTGTTACGTTTGCAGCCTGTAACAGTTTGGAACCATTTCAGCCCTGTTGGGTACAGTGTGGACGGGGCCTTAAAGTGACTTACTCAGTTACAGCCCAATTTATCATAGCTAGAGAGGCCTAATGGCAAGGGTGCTCAAGGAATAAGCTTGTGGTATTCTTTGGAGTAACAAGAAACAAACAAACAAACAAGACATAAGACCACCACTTTGGACAAGCAGCTCAATCATGGTAGAACATTTCTATAGTTTTATGGCTATAACTGTGCTGCTACAGTAGGTATGCTTGATTTAAAAAGGCAACATACCACCTGATGGCCTAATGGCAAGTAGTGCAGCTTATTAAGCAAAGGACCTGGGTCCAATTCTGGAGCCTGGTTGTCACACATCAGGTGACAGAGGTAGTGCTGATAACCACAGGAGATGCCCACTGCCTTGGGGAGGATGGGTGGCTCCTGCCATCAAATGACTGCCCCCTGGGGACTATCTGGCTTCAGACAAAGGTGGATTCCTCTCCTGGCATGATGCTGAATACTGCTGACAAATGATTTGAGGGGCACAATATGTCCAGTCCTGCACCAGCAAGTGTATGTCAAAGTGTTGTGGTGGATCTGGTTCCATAGCACTTCTAACTGGCTTGTAAGGTCTCCTGTCTTGAGCAACTCCTCAGTGGTGTGAGAAATATTGAGAGGGGGTAAAGGAACAGTGTCACTAAGACACATTGGGAGGGCTTCAAGCCTGAGGTTCGATGGGCAGAGCAACAACGTCACTCCATCATTGAGCTTAAAAGGTCACACATCCTGGGCTTCACCAGGATTAATTTTTCGTTACAGGCGGAGGCGCTGCTTTTCTTCTCTACCTCTGGCTTTGTGCTCCATTTTTCCCTGGTCTCTGCTGCCCCTTCGTTCATCTCCTCCTGCCTAGCTCATTGCATTGCTCTTCCTCTCACAGCTAATGCTGCTTCTGTCCAATGGCCCCTCTCCATTGGTGCTCTCGAGTACTCCCCACCCTCTGCCCCTCCACTGTCCGCTTCCCGCTGTCTTTTCCCCTTTCCTACTGCTGCTCATTGGCTTTGTCCCCCTTTTCGTCACCCCTGTTTTTAGCGCACCTCCTGGGCTCTCTCTGTCAGCTGCCTTCCCTGCCGAGAGACAGTGAGTTGGTGAGTGGGAGCACCTCCGTTTTCCATCTCCTCCTGCATTTTCTTCTCACTCGCTAACTGGGGGCCTTTTTCTGGGCTACGGATGATGTGCCCTTCCTCCCCTCCCATATGCCACTTTGGAAGCTGGCTCTTCCCATTCTGCATCTAACTGGTCCTTGTGGTTCCTAATTGGCTAGTAGGGAAGCCAGGGACTGGGAATGGAGTTTTCCTCACTCAGTGTGCACTGTTTTGCCTGCTGCTGCCAGGTATAGGGAGCTAGGCAGCTGTGTTGAGGACACCGGACTGGTGATGTACTATACATGTCATTGTTGTGCGGTTTCCTTGGAGCACCATTGTATTTTTCTTTCCTTTCCTTTTAGGGAGCACATTACAGGAAATGCTATTGTCTCTTTGCCTGGTCTGTTGTTAGGGGCTCTTCTGTTCTGAAGAGGGCTGATGGTGATCTTGAGCCATCTACCTATGGAGAACCCATCACACTTCTGGATTTACCATCAACCACCTGCCTGGTTCACACAGTTTCTTCCTTGGGCTCCCACGGCCATTGTATATGTTCTTTTTATATGTAGCTTCATATGCTCTCGCATACCTGTACCTCTCAGTTGGGCTATGTTTTTTCTGGCTCCTAAGACATCTCTGTGTGCTGGCTGGTCGGGACCTCTGTACTCATGTCTGTCAGATGGTTTATTTTGTTGGGCATGACTTTCTCTATTTTTGATAGCTGAGAACGACATTCATTGCAAGGTCTGTCCTCTACCTCCCTCCATTATATCTACATATGGGCTCCATTCTCCATGTTATTTCTCCTGTTCTAGCTCTCATTTCTGTGGGGACATCGCTGATTCTCCGGAGTACTGTGCTGGATTTTTCTATGTCTCATTGTGCTGTCCTTCCTGGATGTTCTTCCTCCCTGTCTCATACTATACGCTCATCCGCTCATACCTCTATCAGGATGATTCTTGCTCTTCTCTCTGGCAGGTTCTCCTATTGTCCAGCAGGTGGCGCCGTTTGACCATTCATGATCAGCTGAGCACCTTGTACCTTTTCCATTCGGTTTCAGCCAGCCCGCAGGGTCTGCTTCCTCACCTCCATCGCTAGGACCTCATCTCCCTACAACCTGTGCATTTCTTTGGGGTTTCCCTGACCTACCATCACCTTCCCTTCTTGTACTTGTCTTTTTAGCATACCCACATCCCTCCAGCCGCATGCCCTGCAATCGAGCCTCCAATCTTGGCTTCACTCTATAAGCTGTCAAGGATTCGCTCCATTCATGGCTTCCATCTCATATCATGCTTCTTCTTGTCCCAGCCATCATGGCTTCCTTCCTCATCATCCAAGTGCCTGCCATCAAGGATTCACTCCAATCATGGCTTCACTCCATCATCCTCCATCCCTCATCAGCCGTCAAGGATTTGCTGCATTCATGGCTTACCTATCTCCATTCAAGACACTTGACCTGTCTCCAGCTGACCCATTTCAGTTCCTTTAGCCCTCTCAGCTCCATGTTGCCTCGCACTGACCTGCTCATCTATTTCCATCACTTGATCAATCTGTCTTGGCTGACCAATAAGTATGCCTCAGCGGGCTCCATCTGGCCTGCACGCGATATTTCTTTTTGTGCATACCAATCCTCAATCATATGCTCTGGCTGACTCCATCCAGCCTCATGTGACTCGCCATACTGCAGCTCTCATCCCATGCATGCTGGGTCCTACGCTAACCCATCCCCCCCCCTCACCGTCCTTCATCCTTTCGTACCTTGCTTTCCCATACCAACCTCCATGGCTTCAATCCATCATTGTACCTCATCCATTCTTATTTTACCTTTCTTAGCCTAGTGCATATTCTCATCCCAGCCATCATGGATTCTCTCCACTCATGGATTCACTCCTCATCGTACATCATCCGATTTTGCACCTCTTGATCACATGTCCTGAACGTATCCTCTGGTTTTATTACCCTCTGGTTCTAGACACGCCTTCTTGGCCTCGAGTCTAACTCCTTTCGAGGAGCCTCCTTTCCGTATCACTCTATTGAGCATCCTAACTTCGCACAAGTTCATTTTCAAGTTAATTCCCATTTCATCGACCTGCTGCCCTCCTGTGGCGATCTTCACCATCAGCATTCATCATTGCCTCATGTTCCTTCATTCATTTTCAAGTTCATTTACAGTCTCCTTTTCCCCGATCTGCTCATGCTGAACCACTGCACTCCTGCGGCAATCATCATTGTCATGGAATCATTCCTGTCTCATCCTCTTCCACTTCCGTACCGGCAATCCAGGGTTCACTCCACTCATGGCCTGCTATTGATATTTATTTTTGGGCATACCTATCATGACTCCTATGCCACCTTATCAACCCGCGGTCATCCTGCTGCATGTATTGAGTTCATAACTCCAGTCATCATTCACTCAGCATTACTTCAAGGTTTATCCATTACATCGCTTACTCGAACATTCCTATCATTGAAACCTATGCTACCTCATCAACTACAACCTGTGTCTAATCATTCAGAGTCTAATCGTTCACATCGCATAATTAAGCATGCCTCTTCAACCTCAGCATCTGCTCCCATGCATCACTCAATCAAGTCAGTCTGCATTATCCTTGGTCTCATCAGCACATCTGGAATCTTCTCATGAGCACATCTGGATGCCCTTTGCTCCTCTGACCTCTACGTGGATTTACTCCCTCCCATTGACTACTCGAGCATACCCTTCTCAGGTCCCTGCTGCCTCATGTTCCTTCTTTAATCTGTGTTTCTTTGGAGTTTTCCCTATCTCATCATCATCCTCCTTACTCATATCTCTAGTTAATGAATCATTCTTTTACCAAAATACATCCTCAAATCAAATGTCATCAGCCTGGAGGGAAGGTGACCTAGGCCTTGGATCCTCAGAGGTTTCCTCCTTAAAGGGTTTTTTTTCCTCTCCTCCATGCCAGTGGTCATAATATTAGTTAGAGTTGGTGCTTTCTTCAGTTAGTTAGGTTCCGCTGGTGGATAGAGGTGGATGTTGGCCCCGGCTTTCCCCTCTCTCCTTAGGAAGTTAGCCCTTCTCTTCCCAGAATTCATTCATCATCCTCGCCTCTTCGAAACTTGACATCTTTGGGTATTCTTTTTGAGCTTCTTCCTAACCTACCTTTAGCCGATGCATTCATTCCCATGGCACCTGTAAGGGGGGATCCCTCCTCTAGGGTTCCTTGCATCGTACCCCTACAGGGTGGTATATCCCACAGATAGAGAGGCCGAAATCCACAGAGCAAATCAAGTTACACAAGCATTATCTCATATTATCTCATCCAGTTGGTAAGCACATCAAATGGGAGGGCTTTAAGCCAGAGGTTCAATGGGCAGAGCAACAGCATCACTCCCCTATCAAGCTTAAAAGGTCACACATTCTGGGTTTCACCAGGATTAATTTTTCGTTGCCCACCATTCACCCCTCCTCCTCCTCCAGTGGCTCATCTCTCTGTTACCCGTGGGCTTCTTCCTAACCTACCTTTAGCCGATGCATTCATTCCTGCAGCATCTGTAAGGGGGAACCCTCTTCAAGGGTTCCTTGCATCATATCCCTACAGGGTGGTATATCCCATGGATAGAGAGGCGGAAAGCCACAAAGCAAATCAAGTTACACAAGCGTCATCTCATATTATCTCATCCAGTTTCGTAAGCACATCAAAGTGATGCTACCACCTTGCCAGTTGTTGTTGCACCAGAAAAACACATATTTGTGACTGTGGGTTCTTTTATAGCTATTTGCAGGGAAACGTGTGCATAACTAAAAACATGCCACAGAATACTATTACTGTTGTACTATCTTCTTAGACATGAAAAATATTCTCTGTGAACATCTCGGGACTGCATGGATCCAAAGTTTCTGTATTTAAAAGTACAATACTGAAAATAATATCTGCTTTTCTCCAAATACCATGGTCAAAACTGGTTTTGTGAAAGTGCTGCATCTGGCTTTCACCTATGTTTGTGAAATGAGGAAATGTTCCTCAAAATTCCACATTTTGTAAACTTGGCTAAATAAGAGGTATTTTTCTGCAGCTTTGGTTTCCTTACCCAACATGGATGATTTCCTCCTGCAAATAGGGAATGCGCTTGGTAAGAAATGTTACATTTTCTGGACTTAATACCTAGTCACAAGTGACTGTTACAAAATTGTGCCAATAATTTGACACCAATCCATTGACTGTGATAGCCCATAAGTTATGTTTAATGGGGTTCACATACCTTCCTTGCATGGCTGCAGACAGCAGTGTTACTGTGCAGGGAAAGAGTTGGGGTTACTAGAATCAGGGGGTCTGAGGCTCGTTCTTTTCTATGTTATCAAATTCTTTATTAGTACCACTAAAAATTGCCATTGTATTTTGGTTACATACCACTTTGTTAGGGCTGCTTGGTTTCTGTTTAGGTTCTGTAACTCACATCATTACAGAGACTGCTGCTAGTGTTTAATTGTAGTAGTAGAGATCAGCTTACTTGGTTCTCCTGCTGCTTTCTTAGGTTTGCACACCCCTCAAGTTTTCTTGGCTTTAGCTGAAAGATAGAAACATAGAATCTGTTGACAGAAAAAGGCCCATTTGTCTGTTGTATCTGTCTATTGCTTTTTAAATAATGCGGAATGAGAGAGCCTTAGAGGCTCTTCACTCTCCATTTGCCTTCCCTTTCAGGTGTGTTCTTTACCAAGTCCTTGTTTGAATCCACCCACTTATTTCATACAGTGTACCTCCTCTGGTCACCCTTTTCAACCCCATCACCCTCTGATTAAAAAGTACTTCTTAAGAGTTCTCTTAAACTCCCCCCCCCAGCCCCCCACCAGTTTTATGGAGTTGCCTCTGGATTTGGGGTTCCCACTCAGTCTGTGTGGTACTGTATGGGGATGTGTTGCATTGGCTGTCTTTGCAGAAGTAGATAAAAGTCAGATACTATAGTTTAGTAACTCATGTGGCACTTATAAAACCATTCACTGCATGGCCTCAAATGCTAATTAATGGACCCTGAAAAATTCTCCATGGCTTATACAGCATACGACAGTCGACCATGTCTTTGGCTCACTAAGTTAAAATAAAGGCAGGCAGCTCCTTGTGGATACTTGTGTCATGGGCACATCACAAGTATCAAACTGAAGCCAAAAATATCTGGCACCAAGAAGTGCAAATTACACATAGATAAGTGCAAAAGAAGGCTTTATTAGATGCACATACAGTACCATAGCCTCGAGTTGCTCCCACAATCTATCAACGTTTCACACCGGAACTTGATGCTTTTTATATACCTTGAAAAAGCACCCAAGTTCCAGTGTGAAATGTTGACAGACTGTCGGAGCAACTTGAGGCTGTGGTATTTGCATTTAATAAAGCCTTTTTTGCACTTATCTATGTGTAATTTGCAGTTCTTTGTGCCAGACATTCTTGACTTCAGCTCACTAGGTTGCAAGTTTTCCTATGGGTCTGGAAGATTGAGGGATCATAGTTTCTAGTTTCACACCAGGAACTTGGTCTAATACTGAGTACTGACACAGCAGTGAAGCACTAGGTGGCGCTGCATTGTTGAGGGACTGTCTTTCAGATGAGATGTTAACCCGGGGTCCCTTTTGCACATCTCTGGTGGCTATGCAAGAGGACAACTGACACAGAAGGAGTCACCACTCAATTTCTGTGCCATTGTTTCAGAACTTACTGAAAAAAAATACCTTGGCTCGGACAAAGTTGCATGTGACCCCTAAATATCTACAATTTTCAGTTGTCTTAATAAAGAATTTGACAGCATGCTAAACAAAAGCGGGTCTTGAAACCTCAATTCAAATGATGCTTTTACACCTTAATTGTGGAAGAGCTCCTCATGCTACAGCATGACATGACTTCTTTATGGGGGTGGGCAACCTCAAAAAATACCCCCATCCAATAGTGTGGTTATTGTGCAACTGGCAGATAGTAGGGGTATCACTGAATACAAATATAACCTTTAATGCTAGTGGGGGTATAGATCAGTGAGGGAATGGAGCACTAAACACATTCTCAGAGACCACAGGACTAAGGATGAATATTTCAGTGGATTCTAGGGATTTGTAATGGACTAGGGTTAGGGAAAGGAGCGATGGACCACAGTGACTGGTTGGGCTTTGGCCTACAGGTGGCCCATAGAGGTAAGGGTTCCTATACTAAGTTACAAAAGTGCAATGTAGAGTTCTTGTTGCTATAGCAATGTGATTGCCAATGCACTGCATCCACTTGTCATATACAAAAGGTAAAGTGGTTGAACATCTCAATAAGTGCAATTGCAGTCATAAAGTCCATTATGTATATTTATATGTGTGCACACTATCCTTCTAGAGTTGCAAATGCTATACACAAAACTAGTGTGCATCCTAAGAACCACTAATTGCATTCTGGAAGTTTAAAACTAATAAAAGTAGCTTTAAACCACATTTTCACACAAGTGCAAACACTTCAAGGGCCATGACACCAAGAGGCAGTAGTATATTGGCATGTATAGTAGCTTACTGTGCACAAACAGATTGAAAAACTTCAAACCAAAATATTTTGATTTTTATACAATTCTGTGTATTCATGTGCACAGATTATGAAGTACACAAAGGGTTGAATTACTGCTGTAATGACAAGCAATACCATGCTAATGGATTGCAATGAGACAGCAATGAGGACTCAGGGCAATGCAAATTGTGTACCACAATTTTGTGACAGCTTTTACAGTTTTGCCTATGTGAATAGAACAAAAGCCGGTCAGTGTAAACTGTGCCCTACTTTCTACAGGCACTTTACATCTGCAAGGATTCTGTTTTTGTGAAAAACATTACACTCTATACATAATCAATTTTACACACTGTGGCTGTCTCTCAAATATTTTAGTGATTTATTAAAAAGTTTTACCAGAAGCCTACTGAGCTGTTGAAACAGCTTGGCCCTGATAAACTGTTGCAGTTGAGTGTGGTGGTCTTTGGGGGTGCACAGAGTCTCCTCGATATACTGCTACACTTGAAATGTGTGATACATAGAGTCTCATCAAACTGTAGCTGCTGAGGGAGGAGGGTATCTCAGCAGTTAAGTCACAGAAACATAGAATTTGACGGCAGATAAGGACCGCTTGGCCCACCTAGTCTGCCCATTTTCCTACCTAACAGATAAGCTGCGGATCCTAGTTAACCAATAGCTTACTTCCTCCTACCCCCCCACTAGGACTGCCTTATGTCTGTCCCATGCATTCTTGAATTCCCCTACTGTTCTTGACTCCATGACCTCCTCAGGGAGGCTGTTCCATGCATCCACAACCCTCTCCATGAAAACATACTTTCCTCACATTACCTCTGAGCAGTCCCCCCCTCTATTTTCAAATTGTGCCCCTTTGTTCTTGCACATCTCTTTTTATAAAATACACTACTGTCTTGGACTTTGTTGATTCCCTTGAGGAACTTGAATGTTTCTATCATGTCCCCTCTCTCCCTTCTTTCGTCCCAGTACTGAACCTTGTGGTACCCCGCTAGTAACCCTCCTTTCTTCACTGCAGACTCTGTTTACTACTGCCCTTTGCATCCTGCTGTTCAGCCAATTTTTTATCCAGGCTACCACATTGGGACCCACTCCAAGGTTGGCTAACTTGTGTATTAATCTTTTGTGTGGGACTGTATCAAATGCCTTGCTAAAATCTAGGTAGGCCATATCCACAGCCCCTCCCAGGTCAACTACTTTGGTCACCCAGTCAAAGAAATCTATTAGATTCATCTGACATGACCTTCCCATCATGAATCCATGCTGCCCTGGGTCATGTGCCCCGCTGGCCTCTAGCTACTCAACAATTCTTTCCTTCAGAAGTGATTCCATCACTTTCCCTGCCACTGAGGTCAAACTAACTGGTCTGTAGTTTCCTGCCTCTGTCCTGCTCCCACTTTTGTGAACAAGAATCACATCCACCCTCCTCCAGTCCTCAGGTACCACCCCATCCTCCCATGATTTGTTAAAGAGAGTAGTCAGCGGTGTCATTATTTCTACCCTTAGTTCTTTTAGAATTCTTGGATGAATCCCATCAGACCCCATTGCTTTGTCCACCTTCAATTTTATTAATTCTTTCGGAACCCTTTCTTCTGTAAATGGACTGGTATCGACCCCCGTCTTCAGAGTGTTTCTCTTGTTTGATTTAGGTACCTCCACCTCCTCTTCCTTTGTGAATACTGAGCAGAAATATTCGTTCAGTATCCCTGCTTTTTGACTGTTACCCTCTGCCCACATTCCTTCCCCTTTATTAAGCCTCAGTATCCCTCCTTTGGTCTTTCTTCACTCCCTAATGTACCTATAAAAGGTTTTATCCCCCTTCTTAACAGAGTTGGCTATCCCTTCCTCTGTTTGGGCTTTTGCTATTCTGACTGTCTTCCCTGCCTCTTTCTGCTTTAACTGATAAAGTTCTCTGTCCTGCTCCTTCTGTGTTTCCTTATATTTCCTGAATGCTTTCCTTTTCTCTTTAACCTTCCCTGCCACCTCTTTTGAGAACCATAGCTTTTTTTTCCTTTGTTGTGTTTTGTTGATTTGCTTTACACAAAGGCTAGTTGCCTCTGTGATGGCTGTTTTGATTACTCCCCATTGTTCCTCCACCCCTCCTTCTTGCCTGTTTGCTAGTGCTTTTCTGAGGCACTCTCTCATTTTCCCAAAGTCAGCCCTCCTAAAGTCACTCTTGCTTTTGTATGGCTTGATTGTATGGCTGTGTTTATCGTGAACCACACTGTTTGGTGGTCTCTTGTTCCCAGATGGTTACCCACTTATAAGTCAGAGATTCTTTCTCCATCCCCATTTGAGAGTACCAGGTCTAAGATTGCTCCCTCCCGAGTGGGTTCCAATACTAGCTGTCTGAGGCATGCCCCCTGTAGGGCATCAATAATGACCCTGCTCTTGGATGTGCCTGCAACATAGGTGCTCCAGTTAACATCTGGCATATTCAGGTCCCCCATCAACAAGATCTCTCCTTTTTCTGCCATTCTAAGGATGCCTTCTATCATTTCCTTGTCCATTCCTTCCCCCCTGAGATGGGGTCTGTACACAACCCCATGCAGATTGTGATGCTATTTCCTGTCTCCAGGGTAGCCCAGAGTGCCTCATCTGCTCCCTGTTTACTCTTTAGTTCTGTTGCTTTGATCCCTTCCTTTACATAGAGAGCTACTCCTCCTCCTCCTCCTCCTCTTTTACCCTCCCTGTCCCTCCTATAGATTGTGTATCCTGGTATGTTGACATCCCAGTCATGGTTCTCTGTGTACCATGTTTCTGTGACTGCCACAATATCCATTCAGTCCAAATGAGAGCCACCAGATTTTCTCTTTACATTTAAAGCAAAATGGAAAGGAGGGTCAGGAGATATTAACTAATGCAAACAGGGTTTTGCCCTTTGGCCACTTCTTTGCTTTCTCACATTTCTTGCCTGTTGGAAAAAACATTTGAAAATAGAGCTCCTGATTTGTGACAGCTGCATAGGTAGTGCATGGAATTGCTTTTACGACACTATGACATGTGGAACCCCACCTGATACTGGCACTACTCCTTTACTGGTATCCAGACCTAAACCCCATTGGCCCACTTGTTGATCATAAGGTGGATATTGCAGTTGCAAACATTAAACCATGCCATTGGGAATTATGGATGCCATACACATCCCCAGGAAGCCTATGGAAACACAAGGCCCCAGATACAGTTACACTGTGATGCTTCAAAGGGGTCACAAATACCAATTTGCAGCACAGGTCTACCTTATAGCCCTGTAAGTTATACACAAAGGCATCTCAAGACTTTTCTTGCAGCTGCACAATGTGCTTTGTGCCTACACAATGTGCTTTTGTACCTGCACAGGGAAAGGGGTGAGGCTGGAATGTTAATAAAGGCTATCCTGAGCTGTCACTTCCTGGTGCTAAAGTCCAGTGACAAACCTTTGTCTATGCATCTAGGTGTGTGAATGCATTGGGATGGGCATTTGTACTCTATTTTGTGACTCCACACATATGGACTGTGAACTGGCTTTCTTTTTCCACAACTTGGGTTTTTGTTTCTGTGACTTGGGGATTTTTATGCAACTTAGGGACGGCAGAATAAAATTCTGCAAAATGTTTCCAAAAATATGTGAAACTTGGCATGCAAAAAAAAAGCATTCTTTAACTTTTTCCCCTTCTACCTAGCTGCCCCTTCTGTCGATGCCCCCCAACACCATAACTTGCCATCTCTGGGTCTTACTGAGGCCTACCAGGGTCCTCCACAGCTTGTTCTCTGTTTCAGGGCCATTGGGGGCACCCCAAGTCCCCTCCAGATGCCATGCTTGGTCAGGCATTCAGTGCTGAGTAGGCAGTGTAGGGTCTGCGAGGGGCATTTGGTGTCATAACATGGCAGCCAGATAGTTTTTCCTTGTTTTCATTCCAAGACCCTGTGCGCTCTGTGGAGAGTAATAGCATGATGGAGAGTAATGGCATGTTGTCTGCATGCATGCATGCTGTAGTCTTCCATCCAGGAACATCCCTCTCCCTTAGTGATTCCCACCTGAACCACCACCTGTGGTCATCCAGGTGGGAGTAGCGCAGCGGAGTTCACTACTCTCCCTCCCCAGAGGAGGATAGCATCCCCTGAGCCCCCGGCAACCAAGGCTTGCTCCTGAACCTGGTTCTCTGGCATTGTGAGCAGTAGTGCTACTGCTCCACCAATGGGCTGTCATGGAAAATAATGATACACTACAGTAATCCTAGCCAATGCCCTCATTGTTTAGCACATGGTTTGTGCTTTTAAGGCGAGGGTTCAGGAGCAATAACTTTCAACTCATGTTTAAACTCTACAAGCAACACACAGTTTCAGTGCTCCTGGAGCAACTTTACATTTTCCTGTAACCTTTTGTGGATTATATTGTTTCTGAGGATAAGCAACCCTCTTACTTTCCCCTGTGAAACAATATAATAGCATAAAAGCTACTGGCTGGTACTCTCCATCACCAGCATTGACACATTCCTGAGGCTATAAGGTATGATCCAAATACTTGCCACAACTGAGTGCATGTATACAGGGAGCCCCTGTGCTTTGGTGGTTTCAGATCATATCCTCTGAAGACAGTCATTTGCAAAACAAGGGCACAACTGGCAGAAATAAACAAACTGGCAAGAGATGCTACAAGATGCCCAGATGAAATCTGCACAGAAATACTGAAAACTGATTTCTTAGGGCCCACACCCTCAAATGGTTCCTGGCCCCTCTGAACATGCAGAGGGCCTGAAAAAGTTGCAGAGTTCCTCCTGTGTGCAATATATAGAACACTGGGGCATTGAGAGTCCAATGGAAGCCTGGTGATGGATATGGGGGCATGGTCCGACAGTAGCATGGCTCCTATATTTGCCACCATTACCTCTGGTACTAGCTCGCAGGCACCAACCAGAAGTAGATTCTGGAGTGTGTCTGATGTGGCAGGGAGAAGTATGAATAATCTCTTCCAGTAGGATTTGCCAGTTGCCAGTTGCCAGATGCCCATGAGACCAAGGTCTGTCTTCAGCTGGTCTAGTGCTTTTGAGCCGGAGGAGTCCTGGACCTCTCCAAGAAGTGTGTCAAGGACTACTGTATGGTGGCATCACCTCCCATGATGTGGTGACCCTTGCAGTTTTCAGCCAATGTTTGCAAATTGTGTCAGGTCAGTGTAAAATGTTTGATCTACACTGTTGGGGCCATGTACATTGCATATCAATTCATGGTCCCATAATGTGCCACACACTAGGGCACAGCGCCCTTCCCCATCGCTCACCATCTTTTGTTGAATGAAAGGGATATTGTTGTGTATGAGAATGGCTACCACTCTGCTCTTCATGTTGAAGGTGGTTCCATACACCTGGGAAACCCATCCTAGTTTAACTGTATCTGTTTCTGGCCAGTTCAAGTGGGTCTCCTTTAACAAGACTACCCTCACTCCCTCCCTCCCTTTGTAAGTGATCTAAGATTTTCCACCTTTTAATCGTGGTCAGAATCCCTTTAACATTCCAAGAAACCCATTGAACTGGTGTCCCTGCCATGGTTTCCAGTTGTCCAGAGCAGAGGGTTATGCTTGTGTGTATGGTAAGCTGAAGGCCTATGCCTCGGGGGGGGGGGGCCACAAGATGCATACATTTTGTGCCTCCCACAAAACAGGGTTCTGGCTGTCAGTAGTGATGTCATACACTGCTGTGTATACCTGGGGTGGTGCGGTAGCAACAACCTCAGAACACTGGATACAGTAATAGCTCAGAAAGGCATCCTTTAAAAGAAAACAAAGTCACAGAACAAGTAACATTCAACAACAATAGTAAACATGAAATTGGACAGGAAAACCATAAAAACCATAAACAGTTCCTAAAATAGCATAGAAAAAGGTTACATGCTGTGAAAAATCAAACATTTTGAGGGTGTGAGGGGTTACAGCCATGGAGGGGTGGAGATCCCTGAATTGCTTGCCCCTTGATCCTATGGCTCACACACTATGGAAGCATAGGTGGAGTTTTGTCACCCATCAAAGCTTGGGTAGCAGTTTCAGCCAAAGTGCAACCTGTGAAAGGTAGTTTTAACTCCGGTGCAAATTCTGCCCATTCCACTTGGTCTCAAGGCTCCTAATGGGGGTACAGGGACATAAGACAGGGCGGGGGCATGATGTGGAGTTGTGCTTGGATCCTGCTGTTGGGTTCCCTGTCACTGTGCAGGGGTCACCAGACAAGGTAAGCAAAGCAGTTCAACTCAGCAGTGCAACCAGCTTGGGGGGCAGGGGTTGAGTCAACGAAGGTATGGAGGGTGCTGACTACCTCGTTAGTCTGACATCCTGCAGGTGTGAATGTTCACTCTCCCCATGTTCGACTGGGGCTCAGTAATCCAAGTATGGATGTGCACTCAGACCTTCCGCTTCCTCATAACAGGTAGCACTCACATACTGTCTTCCACTTAATTTGGGTGCAGAGGTGAGGTGAAGAGTGGGGAGGGGAAGCCTGATGCAGTCGAAGGAGCTGGGGTGATATGAAGAGGTTAAAAAAGGGGAGGGGGTTCTGCTGCTTTAGAGATGAGAAAGGGTGGAGTGCCTAATGCAGGGGAGGTGCTTGGGGGAGTGGTAAGGGGAGGTAGGAAAAAGGGGTGGAGACGATATTCTTTCACTCTACCAGAGTTGATGAGTGGACTGGGGGGGGGGACATGGTAAAGCTTGGTTGTGAGAATTGCAGCACTTGCCCCAGCTGTGAATGGGGGCTCCAAGTAGCATATGCAGTGCAAGGTAGTATTAGTTGAGACCATCATTGGTTATCATTAGGGATGTAAGTTTGTCGTGGCAGTCATACAAGTCATTGATTCCATGACGTTTGATCTTTATTCAGTACTTCCATGACTTTCACTAGTGTCATCAGAATGTAGCATTGATGAAAGTGCCACAACATTTACTACTGCTTACTAATGATTTCATGAACAAACAATGAGTCATTAAAACCTCATCCATGACAAACTTACATCCCTAGTTATCATGGCCGGCCCAGTGGCGCTGAGGGCTGAGGTGCTAGATGCCTTACCTCATACCACGCCAGCGAACCGTGTTCGGGAACGAGCACGGACCACTGGGAGTCAGCCAGGGAGGAGAGGGATGGAGCGCCCGATGGCTGCTCTCCTTCTCCGGGGGGGGGGTCGCCTGCAAACTCCCGCTGCGATGCCGCCACCTGGGGATGCTCGGGTGGAAGGTGCTGTATGAGGAGACAACAGTAGAAGGGGATGGGCAGATGTCAGCAGAGAGGCAGAGTGGAAGGCACATCTCAGCATGTCTCCTTTCTCCTAGTCCCTCATTGCACACCGACATCTGGGGTTGAACAGAGGAAACAACCCCCCATTGCTCCTAGGTGAAGACTCCTCACCACGCACACACTCGGTTCATTGGGCAGACTCCGTTGTACAGGGTCCACAGCTGAACAGGTGTTGGGGAGGTTCAAGGGAGAGTTCCTCTTCACCCCACCGGGGGGTTAACAGGGCATCATGGGTCTACAGGCAGTGTGACCAGGTACTCCAGGAGCAGACTCTAACGACTAGGTGTGTGTGTGTCCTTGGGCAGTCTGAATGAGTGGAAGGAAGGGGTATTAAGGGGTGAAAAAATACAAAGTACAAAAAAAAAAATTATTGGTTATCATTTATCAGTCAAGGGTAAGTTGTCCCATAACAGAGCATGTAGAGAACATGGTGGCAGAGGCTAGTTCATGGCTGGGGTGCCCAGGAAAGCCAACCTGTCCAACAATAGTTAAACATTAGGGGGTTTACAGATGTCTATGTATTCATGTGGGTAAAATAGGCTGGATCATAGTATGTTTGTGAGCATTTACAACTGGCCTCACAGTGGTTGCTCTGTGACAGTGCAGCATGGAAGTTCTTTCAAGAGTTCATAGGGGACTGAAGTTGGCAGGATCCGAACACAGCCAGGCACCTCTCCCATCCCTTCAGAAGTCCTAGTGACTAATTGTGAGAACAGAGAGTTGCTACAATAGTTTGTCTCTGGTAATATGAATCATCTCTGCTCAACTCCGCAGAAAGTTATACATTTTAGCTGGTGAACCACAGCCTCCGGAGTGTGCGTGGTGGGGGAGGGGGGACAATGTGGCTGTGATGGTGTGGGGGATTCCACTGGCCTGTGTATAAATGACTGCCCCAACAGTGCCATGTCTCTTCTAAGATGATCCAGTATCTCTTAGAGACCCCACAGTGGCAAAAATGCTGGCTAGTGCAGGAGCAGGGGTGAAAGCCACTGTACGTTCACAAGGGAGCCATAGGGTCAGCTGCCTCACGATCGTGCAATGGAAGGTGACAGGTGACATACTGACATGAAAGTCAATTGAGTCAGCAGATGTAGTGCATGGCCATGCATCTCATGCATCCTCACAAACCCGAGGAGATGTAACTTAGCATTAAAAACTACCCTACTAATTAATCTCAGTGATTGTGAAAAGCATTTCACCTCCCTGACCCATATATAAAAAGTAATTGAAGCTGGGATGCCAGCATCTCCGGGATGCTCCTAGAGAGGAAGAGAAAGGAGAGCTAGTAACCATATGGCTAAAAGGTAATGGGGCCTTATTGTCTCTTGTCATGAACAGCTGACCCTGTAATGTCCTATCCAATCTGAAGTGAGTCAGGACTTATCCAAGTGCTGCCATAGGTAACTACTTGAGCGTGGGCATGGGGTGAGGCACAATAATTTCTGCATTCTGCAGGTCCCACTGGCCTAATCTCTAGACTAGCCACCTTCAGGGAATGGGGAGAGATATGGTATGAGGCAGGGTACATACTAGCAAGCTAAGCAAGTCAAAGAAAATAACAGTGAATTTCCAGCTTACATAGATAATTGTCATTTAAATATTTCAATATTCAAAGGATATTGAGTCTCAGAATGACAGCTATGCTGTCTGATGTTCCAGGAAGGCAAACAGAACAGCTCAGGTTCCTTGGAGTGCCAGGTGATAACCAATGGAAAGGATCCCCCTGCCCAGCATGCTTGATTACCTCCAACTGTGTGTTCTTCTGGGGTGTCTGCGGCTGATAGCTCAGCCAAGGTCCTTGCTGGCTCCATCTGAGGGATACAGGGGCTCCGTGATGCAAGTCAGTTGGAAAGGGCACAGGTGCCCTCCATGGCTTCTTGGGAGAGTCAGGCACAGGGTGTCCATGGGAAGGGATTTTGACTTTCCCAGCCTCTTGGGAGCAGACTCCCCATTTGAGTAGGAACTGCCCATTGAGTGAGCTGAGTTTTTACTGCCCTGTCTCTTTTGATTCCCTACAGTTGATTTGCTGTTCCAGATCTTGCCTCTTACTGTTCTGAGCTGCCCATTTAGCTTGTATGGTCTATCATTCCATCTCAGTCAAGGGTGGTGGTGCTGGGTGTCCCTGTGCATGCTGAATCCAGGTTCCTCGAGGGCAAGTGTTCCCTGTGTTACGGCCCTGGGTACCTGTAGCTGATTTTAAACATGTAGCTGGCTAGTGTCTTGAGACATATACAGAGGCTTACTCTGAGCTGTGAAAAGTATATGGCACACCATTTCTGACTGTTTGAAATTTGACTGGATATTGCAGTCTATGAGAATGCCCTGTTCCTGTAATACCTTTTTTATATCAGAGTTTCCTTTTTACTTATGGGCTAACTCAATGGAAAAGTCCGATAAAATGTAAATGTGGGTCCCTGCCACTTCAAAGGTCCACATTTCCTGGCCAGGGCTAGGATTTGCTCTTTATCCTGAAAATGTAGGAATCTTGGAAGGATAGGTCTAGGTATGTCTCCTTGTCTTAGTGCTGGTCCCACTGTCCTGTGGGCACAGTTGACTTCCCACCCGATCTTCCATCTGTATCTGAGGAGGCCAGACAGCTCCTTTTGTAGAAATCTGACTATGTCCCTACCTTCTGATTTTTCAGAGAAGCCTACAAACTGAAGGTTGTTTCAGCGGCTTTGATTCTCAGCATCCTCTGCCCTCTCCTAGAGGGCACTCACAAGGTGTCTGACTTCTTGTATTCTCACCTCACATGGGGTATCCTTGTCATCAATATGTGACAAGTGCATTTTGGTGTCTCTGGCTCTGTGCTGCAGGTCCTGAACTTTCTCCTCCAGTGCAGCTACTTAGGATGTAAAGGTAGCTATTTCTGTGGTGTCCTGTTTTAACATGTTTTTAATTTCATGGGCATCCATGCCTGAAGCTCGCTGTCAGTTTCCTGCTGTGCCGTGATTGAGTCACAGTGATTTTTGGGGAATAACTCAGGCTAGGCTGTGAATTTCATTTTGAAACTTCATAATTCATTGGAGGGGATTCTTTATCATTGATTGGTACTAGACTTGTGACTGCGGCTACTGCGATGCTGAATAAGTTGACATAGAATGAGCTAGGTGGCTTAGAGCTCTCTCTCAAGCTTCCATCTTTGTTGGCTGCTTGCATGTGTGCTCTAAATGGTCCCTTTTAATCTTTCATTCGTGGTAGTCTGGTGGCCCCCGATCAATCCTTCAATAATTTGGCAGCCCCGCTGTCATGTTACCCCCCCTTGCTATCCCAGTTCCTCCATATGATCTCATTGCAAAAGGGGTCCATCAACAATCTCGGTGCTAGTTATCACCGCTCTGTCCTGTGAGGGAGTCAGCCCTCAAAGTCAACCCATAAACATACCTCTGTGTTCTGGCTACCCATGTAGCCAGGCACACAACCTGGGATCAGTGTGGAGGGAGTATGTGTTCCTCTCTGGGAATACCCTGGAGTGATCTGGTGGTACACATCATGCAGAAAGGGGCACTCTGTTGCTTTCCCTGACCTTCTGTATGTGCAAACTTGCCTTGAACCTCCTGAGGATTGGGCCCTATTTCTCCCTGCAGCAGCAGGACTGTGGAACTGCTTTAAGACATTTTACAGTGGTGCTGCACTTTGCAGCATGTGGCAGTAAATTTGGGAGTCAGGAAGCCACTGTGCAAAGCATAGTCCTTCATTAACATACCCGTCCAGCCTTTTTCCATCTGCTTGTGCAATGCCCATTGTTCTGGTGCAGGGAAAACCTTGCAACCTTTTGGTGTTTACCACAAAGTAGAACAAGGTTGAAATGTGCCCCAAAGTTGTCCTTGGGACCATTTTGCAGCAACTCAGTGCAGCTGCATATGGGAACTCTGAGTTGCTAGAGGCATCTGGGGGAGGTATGTAAAATCCCAGATTCCCAGTAGATTCAAAATGACTGCAGGTTTGCGTCTACAATCTCCATTGTATGGCTCAAAATTTGGTCGAGTAGTTAAGGATCAGTGCAGGAGTAGGGTCAGTCAGTGCCAGGGGGATTTTATCTAGGATAGCACCATGGAAATAGTACAAATCCATGTACATGCCTCTGTGGCTTTGAATATCAAGGGTCCCACTGTATTTTCAGACAGTTTTCAACAATAGGAAATGGTACAATGGCAAAGCCTCATTTGCTCTGTCTAATATTTCCTAACCTCACTTGCATTTTTCTTAGCTACAGGGGAGAACAATCCCCCCACCACCCATCAACTTAGGACCCAATCCTGAAAAGATTCCCAGCTGCTCTGTACATGCTGGGGGCTAGAAAAATCTGCTGAGTACCCTCCCTACCCACAGAATGCATGCAATCAGAGCATCACACAGATCCACAGCAGTGGTTGCATGCATGGGTGCCAGAACATGGGGAAAAGTGTGTGGGGGGGGAGCTGTAATTCAAAAGAGCACTGGGCGAAAAATGCAGTTTTGGAAGGTTACTATTTATTTTTATACACAGACATACTCTAGTAACATATTTTAATACAAAACAAAAGAAAATTACCGTATCACACTTAACAAACAAAATCAAATGATAAAGTAATTTCAGGAGTCTTTGGTCCCATGAATTCAAATGGAATCAAATGGTCATGTTCTGCATCAGATAAAGGCATCTCCAGCAGTTGCACTGAAATAGTGGCAAACTTGACCATTTATTTATAATGCACCCACATTACCAGCAACTCATGCAATGACTTGTAGCTTTGCATGTTTTTAATGTGTAACCCCTAGATGGCGCTATCCCAGAGGCTACTACCCCTGCCTGATTTGCCACTAACAGGTTGAGGGGCCTGGATCCAATGGCGGGTGCCTCCACCCAGAGGTCAGGGTTTGCAATAGTTAAACTAACTTGGTCACAGCCCTCTGGGACACTGCAACCCCCCTTTCTTCCCACTAGTGGCCCACACAATATATCAGAATTACCTTCATAGTATACACTTACCCCCAGGTGTGGTTCCGCACTGGGACCTCCTGTGAAATGAGATACAGTGCAACAATCACAGTACAGTACTTTAACATAGACAAATACCTCAGGCAGTATAACTTTGCTGAAACAAGCAGCTCTGATTTATTTAGGGGATATAACAAGGACAGGGGAAATCAGGTTAATTAGCTTATCACCTAATAATCTATCTATGGCTCTGTGCACAGGCCTATCCCTATCAGTTACTGTCCCTGGGTACCCAAGCCCTAGTGGCTAGTCCAAACCGTGGCAGCTGGTAGGGCCCTTTCACACAGAGAAAAGGAGAATTAAACAGTCAGCAGTACAGTAATTCCATTTGGATTTAATGTGGCAATTCAACAGGGAGCGACCTGAATTAGTACTCACGACCTCCAAATAAGATAGGGTCCTTCAATGTCAGCAGGGCTCACTTGAGGTACACAAACCTCTTCACACATCCATATAAAAGAAAGCACTATACCAGGCAGGCTGCATCTGTATCCCGATCGCAATTACTGCACAATACCCGGAGAACACACAGCAGATTCAGTTCCTGACAGACCGAAGTGCAATTTTCAGCAATTCCTCCAGTCTTCTACAGGGTGAGCCTGGTTTCTCTTCAGAGATCCTTGATTCTTTTCACAGGACGGATTCAGTCCAACAAGCTGTTACACAAGCTGCAGACCGGAACTCTGGGCCTTACACACGCTTTTGACTAAAACTGCACACTGAAAAGCACAGGGCTCTTCCTTCTTTACTGCCAAAGCTCAACTGAAACTCCAACCGACAAAACCGGCACTTCCTTTGAGTTCCTCCCAGTTCTTGACTGGATTGGCTGTCACTCACAATAGACTGCTGCTGTTGGTCCAAAAAGGCACTGAAGTCTAAACTACATCTCCCAGAGTCACTGCCCATACAATCCTCTTGTGGCTGGCTCAGATTATGAGTCCAAGTTCTGATTCATCCAAGGCACCATTTTAGAGCTAGCTTACCCACACTGATTGGTCCAGTTCAGCAGTTCAAAACTAGAATGGGAACTAGCAGACACAGTTCTGACTGCAAAGAAAGCAGGTTAGACAAACTGTAATTTCATTATTACTCTAAATAATTTCTGGCAAACAGTTACATCTTTCAGATAGGTTCCCTTTGCACCTCTAGTGACTGCAAAATGAAGTGAATTGGCAGCAGCTCGAGTGGTACTCAGAGAAGCACACAGTCCCCCCATACAAACTAATTATGTCTGCAAGCAGACAGCTCTTAAAGAGACAGTACCAGAGGCTCTAAAAACACTCACTGATAAATGGCTTAAATGCCAAACACCATTCAGGCTTGGAGCATTCAAGCAAGCTCCTGGAAGTCTTTTGGGAACCCCCATTTGCAGGGGGGTTACAAATGAAAAAGACACCTGAAAGCTTCATTTCATTTATACATGTGTATTTTCAGATAGGAACTACTAGCATATCAGCAATGGACAGAAAAGCAGCCACATAAATTGCTTTGTAAACTTAGTTATAGAAATGATTATTGAAGGGGGGCTTTACAAGCAAGGCATCATATCTCCAGACTCTGTAAGATGGTCACAGTTCTTCAAATTGAAAGGGGTAGATATCCAACAGACATGGCAAAGAGACTATAATAAAATGTGCAAGTTACAAGACATGATGGGGTGTGCATTGAACACTGCTGACTGCATGCCCAGGGGTGTAGTAAGGAAGAAGGTCGCAGGTCGAGTGCCTCCAGCCCCTGGAATGCACCCCCCAGCATGTCGTATTGTGCGTATAAAAAGGGCTACATTTTTTTCTTACTTTTAATGTTACCAAAACCATCTTTACATGTATTAAAAAGGCTATTGCTATCAGAATTCATGATAATATAATCCTTTCCCAAGCTACAAAATGATGTCATTTTAGTTTTGTCATTTGAGATTGTTGCCAGGCAGGAGTATTAGGAAAGGACAGCAAGCAGCTGTTGAAGGAGAGCAATGTAAAACATTTTTTATGCAATGTAGGAGCTCTGTTAGGAGACATACAGGACCAAGCAGTCTCTCCCATTCCTTTGTTAGAGCGAGCAGTCTTATCCAGTGCGAGGAACTACTTCTGCCCACCCCCCACCTTGCTTACTAAAAGTGATTCTGACACTATAAAAATAACAAAAAAATAATAATAACAGAAGAGGCCCAAGTGAACTGTGTGTGTGTGGGGGGTGACACTGGTAGTGGAAACAGTGGAAGTCGGCACGCTGCAGGCGTGGCACCTCGATTATGACCGAACAGAATGGGACCAGTTAGGAAAATATTTTTTTTGTATTATTTAACTGTTACATATGTGTATGGCTAGTGTTTACTCTTAACAAAAAGTGTTGAAAATGTTTGCTGGATGGCTTTACTAATGGTGGTTTCCTGGCTAAAATATGGAAAACAAATGGCAGCATTTTAAATGTCAATGTTTTAATGGCACACTGCCTTTTTCTTTTTGGTACAGCAGTCTTGCTTTAAAGTAACTGTTTTTGTCTGTGCATGGAAAGGATTCAATGCACAGGTAACAACCAGTCAGAATGGAGGGATTTCCCTGCCCGTTTTATAACTCCTGATTAACAGTGGGAACAGATTTGAAATAATGTTCATCACCCCACAAACTGAGGAGTCTTGGAGTGAGTGGTTGCTTGGAAAGTTGCCTTTTTTATTTTAAATATTCAATATAGTGAAACAGAATGATAAAATATATTGTGGGAAACACTCAAGAGATTACAGTGTGAAGAAAAATGACCACACACTCTAGTTTGGATATGCGGTAGCAAACAAGAAAAAATTGGGAGTGCTGCATAAGAGGAAGATATGAGAAAGATCTTAGGAATAGAATTAAATATTTAATTTTTGCACTAGCAAACAATTTTAATACATTTTGGCAATTAAAAAAAATAAACAAACCATTTGCCAGATAATCATTTGCCAGGTTTCTGCCAACAAGATTGACTGACAAAAGACAAAGAAGAATCAATTTCCGATCCCAGTCATTGCTACAAAGAAATGTTATCACAAGTAGGTGGTCAAAAAGTCAAATTAAATGGAGGGAATCTTGCTGCATGCTGAATAAAATGTATCACATGCAGAAGCTGCCATGATTTGTGAGACTGCAGAAGGAAGCTTTTGACAATAAATGGCCATTATGAATTGTATTTATCATTTCAAGAATCAGCACTGTGCCAGCATGCCCCTCTTTGTAGCCTAATGCCTCCCAGACCCCACTTAGGCAAAGCTATCCAAGAAAAATGCAGCTGTCACTCCCAATCCTGCCTTTATCCATCTTCTTCACCTCCTCTCTTTAACTCAGCCCCTTTTCCCTTTCTAAACCTTCTTTCCTAAAACCATAGACTCGTCTTCCAAATATGTAACTGACTGTATGTGTAATGTACTGCCGTCTATGTTGTTCTTCTCTGAATGTTGCATTTACTGTACAATGCTCTCTATGTAGTTAGTACAACACTGTAAACTTACTTGTTGTAAACTGTCAGTCTGTATAATTCTGTCTGTCCAGGACCTCCTTGAAAATGAGCTTGATCAATGGAGCTTCTCCTGATGAAATAAACAAATATATATGGAGTCTTGAAGTAAGGGGGAGCTGATTTCTGGCTAGTCCAGGCAAACCTGAAATGATTCCGTGGGGATATATAGCCACTGTGGTACCTTTTTTGGTGGCAGAGACTATGCACCCCTGCAGCTGCTGAATGGGTACGTTGGGATTTTTCAGGATTCTTTGTACTGTGAGTTGGTCTTACTCCCCCCCTCCACCCACCCCCCAGGTCAGGCCAGAGAGCAGCTGTGCATTCCTGTAGCTGCTTACATGCAGAAGGAGGAGAACACTGATTCATTACAGCTGCAGAGGCCCTCTCATGGGCACAGCAGGCCTCTGGGTTATATGTGAGCCCTACACTCCCATATGAGGGAGCATACATGGCTTACTGGATTTCACCCTTAGAGTAATTTTATTGAACTGTTTTAGCTGACTGCAGAAAAGTGGAATTTTCTAAGCAAATTGCTGAGGCCACAACTCCTAATTTCTGTGTTTATTCCTGCCTGCATACTTGGTTGAAATAAAATATTGGGCCAGCTCGTCGGTGCAGCGGTTGGATTTCCGCTTGCGACGCCGGCGACCCGGGTTCGGGAACGGACTCGGGTCGCTGGAGTCTGGCCGGGGAGTAGGTTAGAGCCTCCCACGACTGCTCACCTACTCCAGGGAGGGCGGATCCAGGAACACCAGATGGTACCTCTGGCGGAGGCCAGGGGTTCAGTCGCTAGCCAGCCTGGACGCTGGGGAGGGGCGGGTGAACGCCGGCTATGCCTTGTCCTGCCGGGCACACCACGCTCCGGGAAAAGTGGGACAGCCTCCCGGGTTCGGCTGATGATGGCTGCCTGCTCGCTGGTCTCGAGGGTCCCGTGCCCTCCAATCCCACCTCAGCAGCACCCAGGGTCTGACGCCTAGTACGCTGGGGCCCGCCTCCCACCCTGGTGTCTTTCCCCTCGGAGGAGGGGGACCCACCCGGCAAAGGGATATGCCGGGCCACCCCTGGGTCGGCTGTGATGTGAGGTGAGGGAAGGGGGGACAGGACGAGGGGGCCACGAGTGGCACTGTGCAGCCGGAAGGAGTGGCAAACCCGGAGGCACAACCGGAGGGGAAAAAAAAAAGAAATAAAATATTAAAGAAAAAACACTTTCCAGTTGGGTCCCTTTCTTTAAATGAAAGAATAGCAAACAAGACCATCATATAAAATGTAGTTGGAAGTTTGCCCCTTGCTGGCCTAATTGAGGTTGCACTATCACGTAAGTGACTTCTAATGCTACTGTAAACACACTGGGGGCTATGCATGAGTGCAAGCTTGGTGTGCATAATAGATGCATAGTCATCCTGTGCAGATCTGCATCTGCAGTTAGGCCCACAGGGTGCAGATTGTATTAACGTACAGCACTGCACAGTGCCTATCTGTGGCCCCCTCCTACGGCACACTGGTGTGTAGGAGATGGATTGGAGGACCAGATTCACAGCCTGGTCCCATAGAGGATTCCCCTGCTCAGCATAGAGCAAGGTATTGTGGGCTGCTAGCAGTTCAGGATTTTTAATCAAGAATGGACAGGTGCCCAAATGGTCACCCCTAGCCCTCCATGCCTGACTGGAGGGCTGGGGCAGCAGTGACAGTGGGGCTTAAGTCCTACCATGGCCATTGAGTGTGTTATGTGGGAGGAAGCAGCAGCTATGTCAAGGTACCTGCCTGGGTAGGCTGTGCCCCCCTTCATCCGACAATCCGCACCTTCATGAATGGTACAGAGTGTGGGCATGACCTCAGACTCTCCCCCAGATCTTCCACATGTGTAACTGCATGAACTGCCAGGGGATCTAGTATGGAAGGGGCATTCGTCCCTTCCATGAATGCCAGCAGTGGTCCACAGGACCACCAGAGTGTGGCATTCTCACATAGGGTTGCCTACATATTGTGGATCTATGTCACATAGACAATCTTCCCATTAATGCAGGGACTCCATCCTAAGTAAACTGCATCTTTTTCTCAACTCCTGATGTAATTTTGAGGGGTAATTTCTGAGGCAATATGGTCCTGTGAACTTAATCAGTATACTGTTTTAAAGCTGGTAATGGCTGCTTCAAAAAACAATAAACATTATGTTCATTTCTTAAGACATCTGCCTTCAAAACTGAGTCAAGACTTAAGAAAATGATGCAATTTACTTAGAAAACTTTGCTTAGTATACAGAACGTGGCACGCAGGTCAGGCGGTACTTCTTGGTTCTCTTCCCTTCCCTCCAAATAGTTAAAGACACAATTGTTCTGACTTAGCTGAATTACTTTTGAAGATAATGGTCAGGCCAGATTGCGAACTATTGAAATAATAACTCAGTGGCCAAGCAGAAAACAGATATTGCTGATTATGTGAACTCGTAGAGTACAGAAGAAGCAGGCCTGAGGGCAAACCTCATTCCTTATTATGGAAATTTTTTTTATAGAGGATGAGTGAATGGCTGATAGGGAAGATGTTAATTGTTTAATTGGGGTGTCTTAAGTACTTTTTTAAAGATTTTATGTTTATTATTTTCTGAAACAAACATACATTCCATAGGTTCAGACACTGGACATACAAATAGACAGACTAGCTGTACCGTGAGGTCACCACTCCTCTTAATGCATGTGATATAAATGTCAAGGCCTTTTACATACATCTTTGGGGTTACAAGTACATTTCAAGATCCCAAAGTCAGTAACAAATAAATCAGCTGCATTTGTACGAGTCCATGAGTAGCATGATCCGAGGACGACCAGTCAATGACAGATATTCAGAGTCTCTGTTCCCGTTGAGCTTCTGAAGAGGGACTGGTTGGTCCGAAAGCTAGAGCACTTTGTTCTTGTTGTTACATCTATGTTGGTCCATTAAAAGGTATCAAATCATTTGCTTCTGGACCCATAAGGGAAGGTGAATTTTTCATGTTATAGCAAAATCGGTACCCTAAAGTGTTTTCTCAAAGGGATCATTGCTTGACAAATAAGACTGGAGCATGGATGGAGGCAGACATGGCAGAGGCAAGCCTCTGAGGGTGAGCGCTACTGCTGTCAGTGTAGGGCCACATTTGGGTGCTTTTTGGTGGATTTGGCTAACTGCAACATGTTTTTAAAGGTAATTCCATGTACAGGTCCCCTCGGGAGGAAGTAGGAGGCAAGGGCTGCTGGGAGCTGTAGTTCTGCAGAGGCAGTGAGGGAACTACAGCCCAGGGCAACCTGGGGCAGATAGTAACATGGAATTTACACAAACAGAGGATGTTTTGCAAGTCTCTGGTAGTTTGGGGCATAACTGGATGGTTTAAGGACACAGGCAGTGTAAGGGCTGTAAAGCACTTTTAAAATCAGGGTTTGACACAGACTGAGGAGAGTGCATGACTGCAGAACTGCACTTCTGGGTCGCAGAGTATAAACTGAGGAGCCTAGCGAACACTGACGAGCACGGGTGGAGGTGGACATGGCAGAGGCAAGTGTCTGCCATGTCAGCTTCAACAGCTGGACCAGCACCATAAATTTTGGATCTTGAAGGTAGTTATAGTTATTGTACATAGTTTCAAGTATAAAATAAGATAGGTATAAAATGTCTGAGGAAGCACGCATTGGCAACATTGGTACAAACATGGGTACAACTGTTACAGCTAAATATCATGTAGAATGTATTAAGTGCAGAATGTTTGTGTGGGGAAAGGGTAGTTAAAGGTGGGATGGCATTTTCTGCACAAAGCGTAGCTATACAGAGGCACTGGAGAGGGAAACAAAATGACTAAGACAAGCTTCTGCAGGCAGTAAAAGTATTCAAAATCTGGAATCCTTTGTAGATAATGGGGGGGGATATTCAAAGGGGTTATGCCTGGTGCAATGGAGTTACGCCGGCGCAACTCTGCAATGTGCCCCGGTGTGATATTCAAAAGGGGGACCTGCGCAGCGCAAGTCCCGATGCACCAGGTGGCATTGCTAATGTATGCAGTACATCTGCAGGGGGCGTGCTCATGCATATGCAGCACATCCCGATATTCAGCCCAGGATGTGCGGTGCATCTGCTGGCACAACCCCTAGATGCACCGCATACCGGGGCACAATGTTAAGCCAGAAAATCCTGGCTGAAATGCTGGCCACCCATAGGTGGGCTGCTGTATTGCAAGGTGCAACACTGCAGCTATCAGCCATGGGTGGCCAGCCACCAGGCAAGAACACTGTCTACAAGCACTACTCGACCCTGGTAGGCCATCGGTACTCCCCTCCCACATGGTAGCCTGATCGCATACATATGTACTAAACCACCATTCCCTGGTAGACTAGGCCCCCCCTTCCCCGAGACACACTCCCCATATTCATCAGAATATAATACTTCCTGGTAGTCTAGTGGACCTCCCCCCATCACGGAGTCCTGATCCTTGAAACTGTAAAGATGGAATAAGCCCTGGTGGTCCAGTGGTCTGCCCTCCTATCCGTGAGTTCTGAGCACCATAATTGAAATCTCTGAATACCCCCTGATAGTCCGATGGTTCCCCCACCCCATCCCTGAGTCTGATCGTCATAAAAGATGGTCTAAGAACACTTGGTGGTCCAGTGGCACCCTCCACCCCCTCATCCTCACAGGCACCCTTGCCCAACTAGCTCCACCCCCCCATCATCGGCAGGCGGCATCAGCCCAGCCTCATACCGCCCACCACCCACCAAACGACAGCTTACGGTAGCAGCTGTAAGCCTACTGAATCACTGTATTGCCCGCCCGAATGACAGCCACAATATCTGCTGCAAGCTCATTTGGTCCACAATGTAAGTCAATGGGCTTGCAGAGCATCTGTAATAGTCATTCACAACTTTGTGAATGAAGTCATTCTTTCACAAAGTTGTGAATAACTATTACAGTATGCATTGAAGCCCATTGATCCACAGTGTGGACCAATGAGCTCGCAGCAGATACTGTAAGCTGTCATTCGGTGGGCAGCCATGGATGTATGCGGTGGGATTGCTGCCCACCAATGACCGGGGAGCCGGGTGGGCTGGGGGTCCTGTGTGTGGTGGA